>OY856412.1:191959243-192674243 GCA_963693085.1 Alisma plantago-aquatica
AATGACCTAACATGATTATCATGCTTATATTATGAAGGTCCTTTCATTAGAGGGCCATCAACATTTTTTAAGGTTGGGACTCTAAAAATATTTACATCTACTCTATGTATGATCTCTCATATGAGATGATAACGCAATAGTATGTGCTTGGATTGCTGATGCTATCTAGGTTCCTTAGCTTGTGGAATTGCTCCATTTTTTTCATAATATAGCTCTACTACATCATTAATGGTTAGAACCACCCCAAGTTCACCAAGGAACTTCTTGATCCATACAAATTCTTTTGATCCATGAGACACAACAATATATTCATCCTCTATTGTAGAACTAACCATTGCCTCTAGCTTGGAACTTTTCCATCTTACAACTCTTTCATTGAGGTAAAATACAAAACCTAATTGTGACTAGTAGTCATCCTTGTTTGTTTGGAAGCTTGTGTTAGTGTTTCCCATTGTGACCAACTCTTCCTCATCTTCCAAAGTAAGAAACTAATACTAAATTCTCCACATGTACTCAAGGATGTTCTTTACGATAGTCATGTAACATTCTTGGGATTTGACTGGTACATGTTAGTGACACTTAAGGCATACAAGACCTCAGGATGCATACATAAAATCACATACATGATAGATCTAGTTACAGAGGTATATGGAATATAACTCATGTGTTCCATCTCTTATGAAGATTTGGGACATTGAGCTCTAGAGAGGCTTATTCCATAAGACATGTGTAATCTTTTTCTCTTGGACTCTTGCATGCTAAACCTTTTCAACACTTTATCAATGTATGTACTTCAACTTAGTTCAAGAATTCTTTTAGATATATCACTAAAGATTTTTACTTATAGAATGTAGGATGCTTATCCTAAATCCTTCATGGAAAATATATTTTTCTAAAAAAGTTTTCACCAATTGTAAAGTAGGGATTTCATTTCCCATCAAGAGCCTATCGTCTACATACAATATGAGGAACAAAATTATGCTCCCTCTAACCTTCTTGCAAACACAATGTTTATCTTCATTTTGTATATATCTTTGAGTATCTCATAAAAATGAAGATTCCAACTTTGAGATGCTTGTCAATCCATAGATTGACCTTGCATCTTACAAACTCTTCTAGCTTCATTTGAAGTGATAAAACCTTTGGGTTGTGTCATGTACACATCCTCAAGAAGATTCCCATTAGAGAATGCAATTTTAACATCAAATTTTGAAATCTCATAGTTGTGATAAGCTGCTATGACTAGCATGATCCTGATGTATTTAACCATGGAAACAAGTGCAAAATTTTCATCATAGTCAACACATTGATCTTTCCTGAACCTTTTGTAACAAATTGCTATTTGTAGGTTTTTACATTACCAACCATGTCAGTATTAATCTTGAAGACATATTTTCACCCTATGGTCTTTATCCCTTTAGGTGGATCCACCTAGGCCCATACCTTGTTATTGTAAATGGATTCTATCTTAGATTTGATGGCTTCAAGTCACTTGTTAGAATCTAGTCCCTGAATATCCTCATTATAGGTTGTTGATTCAACATCAACCATCACCAACACATCTTGTTGTTGACTTGTGAGAAATCAAATTTCTCTGGCTCAATACACTACTAGACCTTGAGGTTCTTGTGTAGGAGAAACTTGAAATTTTACAACAATTCATGATCAATTATACAGTTCAAAATCACACTTTTAACATCTATTTGATAAAGAAGAAAGTTTTTATAACTAGCAAAAGAAAGCAACATATGAATGGACTCAATTCTAGCTACAGGTGCATATGTTTCATCCAAATCTATACCTTCTTGCTGATTGTAGCCTTGAGCCACTAACCTTGCTTTGTTCCTTACCAATTTGCCGCTTTCATCTAGCTTGTTCAGGTAAACCCACTTGGTGCCAATGATCTTTCTATCACTTGGTCTTGGCACTACGGTCCACACTTTGTTCTTTTCAAATTGCTCCAACTCTTCTTGCATGGCTAGGATCCATTCATCATTCCCAAGAGCTTCTTTGACGTTCTTTGGCTAGAGTTGTGAGATGAAGACGATGTTGTCTTGTTCTTTTTTTAAGGCAGCCCGTGTCTTCACTCTTTCAAGTGAGTCACCTAAATTCATCTCTTTTGGATGATTCTTTGCAAATCTAGGAGTTGGATCCTTCTTCTCTTCATCTTTCTCTTCTTCTTGAATGACCACCTCTTTTCCCTTTTGGGTGATGAGTTCTTTTAAAATGGGAATCACCTCACCTGCAACATCATCATTTGGAAAAATATCTTTGGGAATAGAGGGGTTAGTCTCAATAAACTTAACATTAATAGATTCTTCTACTTTAGCAAGATCAACATTAAACACTCTATAAGCCTTGCTAGTAGTGCTATAGACAAAAAAGAAAGTCTTGTAGGATTTCGAATCAAACTTGTCGAGAGAATATTTCATATTCAAAACAAAACAAGGACATCTGAAAACATGGAACTACTCGATATAAGGCTTCCTACCACACCATATCTCATACGGGGTTTTCTTCAGAGAAGGATGTGTAAAACCCCGATTTTGCACAAAACATGAGGTACTAACGGCTTCAGCCCAAAACTTCTTGGTGTCATACCCTAAAAGTATGGTCCTAACCATATCCTATAGTGACCTATTCTTCATCTCTACAACCCCATTTTTTTGAGTTGTTTGAGGTGAAGAGAAGTTATGTGCATATCCAGATTCTTCACAAAAGCATTCAAAAAGATCATTTTCAAATTCTCCCCCATGATCACTACGAATGGAAATAATCTGGCAAGAAGCTTTATTCTCAACTCATTTACAAAAACTAGAGAAAACATCAAACGTATCACTTTTGAAAATGAGAAAGAAGGTCCATGTATATCTAGAGAAATCATCGACAATAATAAGACAATACTTGGAACCATGAAGCGATTGAGTTCTCATTGGTCCAAATAGATTGATATGAAGAAGTTCAAGAGATCTCTTGGTCCTAAGGACTCCTTTGGATTTGAAGGAGGACTTTGTTTGCTTTCCTTGGGTACAAGGTTGGCATTCCTCACCCTTTTCAAAATCCAATTTGGGAAATCCCTTGACCAAGTCCATTTTTCTCAACTTCTTCAACTGATGCATATTTACATGACCAAGACGATGATGTCAAAGAGAAATATCATTCAAATTGACTACTAGGCATCTACCAAAAATAGGCTTAATAGAGTCAAGCACAATAACATAAAGATTACCACTTCCAGTTCCCTTATATATGACTTGATAGGTGAGGGAATCTATAATCAAGCATTCAAAAGAAGTAAATAGCACAAGGTAACCATTATCACATAATTGACTTACACTTATTAAATTGTGATGTAAGCCATCCACAAAGAGAACATTCTTGATACATAAGGATTCACCTACATCACCCTCACCTTTTACCTTACCTTTCTTGTTGTCCACAAAGGTAACCGAACCTCTTTTCTTCTTAGTGAAGTTGTTGAAATGGATTATGTTACATGTCATGTGTTTAGTTCAGCCACTATCAACAATCCATCTTCATTTTTCCTCCAATAAAGGAGAATGTTGGTTCCCAACTCAAACTTTGGGATCCGAAGTTATCTTGGGGACCCATTTCATCTTTGGGTTGGTCCCCTTAGGCTTGTAAGGACAATAAGTAGAATAATGATCATCACATTTGAAATGATAACAAATCATAGGGTTCTTAGTACCAGAATACTCTCTAATGAAAAAGGAGGTTTCCTTACTCTTTTTCTTACCTTTAGCTTTGTTGTTGCCCTTAGGTGCTCCCCCTACAAACCCCAAACCACTAGTACCACTTTGTTTGGTAGAATGGTCAAGGATTTCATTTAAGGAGTTTTTCCCTTTGAGGAATTTCTGCAGAGAGGATCTACTTCACAACTCTGGGATAGAGTGTGGAGTAAGTTTGGGGGGGGATTCTATGTACCAGTGAGGGAGGTACTAAAAGTCCTTCGAACTTCACCCCTTTTGTTCTTTTTGTTCTTTTTATATGACATGTGTACATATACATATACATGCCTCATACAAAAATTTTGCTTATTTTATCTCTATACATATGTACAAAGACACTTTATAGTAAAAACCGGATACGACTTCTTGCCAGTTTACTTTCTCTGTGTCCAAAGAGATGCAGGTTTTGTTATGTCTTTTTGAAAATGCAGCCTCAAACAACAAAAGACTACGACTTTCCAAGCCAAAAATTTCGAAAAATAATCTCGCAACAGCTAAGAGACGTGTATGCAGAAGGAAAAAGCTGCCCAAACAGCAAAAATTTCTCTTGTTTTCCCTTACCCAACAAAATCCCCAAAAGAGATAATAGCCTTATGAGAGTGAATAACAGCATTAGAGTTGTCCCAAATGAAATATATATATATATATATATATATATATATATATATATATATATATATATACACACACACTTGTTTTCCAAAAGTACCCATCTCTAGGCATGGAAGATCCGGGCCAGTGGTACGTAGGATGTGAAATCACTGCTCTAAAGCCAACTGGCTTGGACTGCAGGGACCACTCGCCCACTAACGGACCTGTACCTAGATGGACTGATGGGAAACAAGAAAAACACAAAAAGCCTTAAGCCTACCCAAACACACAACTTTCTGTTCACAAAAGCTGTTTGGTGTGAAAGCTAACTTTGAAATCATGCACCCAAGTCTCGCCGAAGCTGTGGAGAAAAATTTTGCTTAAATAGGACGGGAAAGTAAAGTCTGTTGTTTGTGGTCGAGCAGTATTCTCTTTAAGACATCTCAATACTCGCTCAAACCCTTTGTCTGAAAACTATACCGGTTAAGAAGAAGCATTACAAATAAAGTTTTAAAAATTGATTGAGGACAATCAAAATGCTAAGTTTGGGGGAGTTGATAACACCAAATTTTGTGATGTTTATGGCCCATATTTCATTGTCAAAACTGCCCTTTTAAAGTATTTTCCTCTCCTTTTTGTCATGTTTTTGAATAAACAGGCCATGCTACGCTCTTATCTCATTTTTATCATCTTTTGTAGAGTTTTCCTCATTTTTTCACTCAAAAATCAATCAAAGGCCTGTCCCGGCCCATGAACGTGTTTTACCTACATCGGCCCTCCTACCAGTCGGCCGACACACTTACTACCCACCCTACAGCAGCCCGATACAGATGTTGCACGATACGGGTGTGTCGCGCGAGAAGACTCTGACGGGTGATACACCGCTTAGCCGACAAGGAGCTGTACCCGCCACGACTACTGAAGCATGTCACGCGATACAAGCCACCCACCGACAGGCGCCCACTCGTCACGATACCCGACATGCTTACTGCCCAACACCCACTGTGTTAAGCGACACACATGTCGGGCATCCCTGAAGCCGCACTAATAGAGCCGATGGAGGACATGTGGCACCCAGAGAATCGCAACTTCTTCCAACCGCTGCCTATAAATAGCAGCTACAGGACCTCGATGGGACGGGTTAGAATCTCATGAAAGCTAACTTTAGAAAACACCTAGAGCTAGTGTGTCGCGTCCCAGAGGCGTACCAGGCGATACTAGGTGAGTACTTCCCCGACCCGAGAGGGCAGGAATGGTTCACTTAGAATCTGTCTCGGTCGTCGCAGCAGTCCGATATCGACCAAAAAGGCCACCCGATACAAGGAACCGGATACTCTAAGTGGTCTCTAGCCCGACACGATACCGAGCCCGATACGAATCAACCGTTATGGTGTGTCTCCCGAGAGGGTGGCATCCCGACACGACCGTATCGGGCATGAGCGCTTTGATCGATATGTTTGCTCGTCATGGCGTGTCACCTGACAGGGGATGCCGCCCGACACAGGCGTATCGGGCAGAGCTCCCGTCCAGTATCGGGCTAGAGGGACCTTAGGGATCTGTTGTTGCTTGTTGATTTCCTAAATCAAGGAGGCGATACTTATCTTCCATTTTGCAGTCATTTACTTTCTTTATTTACACAATGTAACCAAACCTTTTCATATAATGATTATGCTAATGGAATTAGAGGAGTTTTAAATATTTGTTGACTTTATGTTTGGTTCCTTTTTGTTGGATGATTACTTCGTTTAGCATCCAAACTCTAGCTTGTATGCTTGGATCATGTTTTGACTAGATATTGAATCGTGTTTCCCGTTGCAACTCCCTCGAGAGAGGTGTTGTAGCTCTAGTGTTTGGTCCGATCAGGAAGTATGAGAGTACCCAGGATTAGAGTTACTTCAGTTATCTTTCCACTCTAACCCAAGTCCAGCAACCTTGAGAGAGGGTGTCGGTCCTTAGTTAGAGGTACCCTCTTTGAGAGAAGGGGTACTGGATGTTCCTGTTGCCGCTTGTTTTACCAAAGTTTTCCTCCTTCGTTCCTTATCAAGGCGACGGTGTTATCTCCTCTGGTTCTGTTATGCTAAAACCCTAAAAACTAATAAATGCCAAAAACCTTAATTTTCCTTATAACTCCAGTTGGAGATAGTTTTCTTTTATTTTACTGATTTTTGCATGTTGTTCCCTTTGGGAACTTTATCCTCATCTTGCTTTTGTCAGAGTGTAATGTGTTGATTCTGTGTTCTTAACACTACCACCCTTGTCCTTGTGGTTCGACCCTGATTGCTACTTCGGACCCGTCATCATTGCGGGGGGCTAAGAGTTGGGTAATTTAAAAGTCTGACTACTTCAAATCCGCTCCTTTTAGACGCGTGATTTAGGCCGGTCACTGGCTCACTGATGCAGCGCACGTTCTGTGATACAACTGACATTGGGGACGGTTGGGGGTAAGGGTGGGATCATCGCCGGCTCACAAGCTTGTGCTTGGAGCCTGGGCCAATGTCAGCGGGAGCCACAACCTCCTCCACCACTTTTGCTTCCACATCACCCACTGCCTCACCCTCCATGGAGTTGCCCGGAGCAGGGAGGGCTAGCACAACCTTCTTCTTCTTTGGGACTGGGGGGAGGTGTATGTGGGTTAGGACACACCTAGAGATCTTTGTTCCTATCGCGCCCATCTTAGGGGGGGTGCTTGTCTTTCCTGTTGGGCACCTTAGCCGGTGGGGTTGGGCAGGTGGTAGAGGGTGTTGCTTGGCTAGGTGGATCGGGGCCTAGGACGGGCGACCTTTTTTAACCCATGTTTGGACCAAATGAAGAAAATGATCTCCAAGTGGCCTCCGGATAGAATCACAATGGCGGGTCACTGCCTCCTCACCAAATCAAACCTCCAAGGTTTGATCACCTACTAGGCCTTACAAGGACACATCCCGAATAACACGTGTGATCGGATGGAGATGGTGTTGGCTGACTTCATCTGGGGGTCAAACCACCATCACATGCACTTTGAACGCATTGCCAAACTGACCAAGGAAGGGGGTATGGGCCTTAAATGGGTCCACAACATCAACGCATGGGCCTCGCTGTGTAGACTGGTCCGTTTCCACACCTGCCTGGAGTCACCATGGACTCAGTGGTTGCGAAGGAGATACAGGTTCTCTTTCCAAGACCCAACAACACTTCGGCAGGGGGTCTCTAACTCCTCGAAGAACATGGCTCATGTGTGGGAGGCGCACATCCATCTATTTGATCGATCTTCCCATGGCCACGTTAAACTCACTAACCCAAACACCAACCTCTGGAGGGTAATCCAGCCCCAGCAGGCCCTATGCGTCATCGGCAATATCATTTGGGGCGGAACCCTAATCCATAGGTGGAGTTTCACCATCTTTAGGGCCTTCCACGGGGCCCTCTCCACTACGGACTGAGTCCATGAGTGGAACAGTGAAGCCAGTGATAGATGTGCATTTTACCGGCAAAGGGAGGATGTTAAACACCTATTCTTCCATTGTCGCTTCTCCAGCCACATTCTTACGCATGTCATGGGCCTTTGTGGGCTTGTCATCCCTAGGACTGCCACCCTTGCTGACACATCTACCCTTATTAAAGACAAAACTAGGGGCTTGAAGGGTTGGAAGTGGCTTAGTCTCACCGCTTGGACGTACATGACATACTTCACTTAGAAGCAGTGCAATGAGAGACGGCACAACCAGCCGGTCCTCTCCTCTACAGATAGCTGGGACCTGGTCATAAAAGCCACATGCCGAGTAGCTGAGACATTCAGATGGAGTTCCACCATCCATGTTCACATCATTAGTATGTGGGGGATATCCTTTAGCCTTTAGCTTTATTGTATAGAGCCTACGGGCTTACACAAGGTTTTATAGAGTTACCCCTACACACACCCCCTTTTTGTTGTTACACGGGGGAATGGGGACGCACCCCACACCTGGTCTGACAGGTGTGAGACGGGTCCCCCACACACGTGTGTTTTCCTTTGAGGCATCTTCACGAGTCTTTTTTGGGCCAGTGCTTCTCGCACCTCGGGGCCCTTTTTCTACGAGTGTCCCCCTTGGGGCACCCTCATCGTTATATTTACCAGTCTATCTATAGACTATTCTGATGAAAGAGCTCTGTGTTGGTATGTATGCCCGGAGAGCCAATCATGGGATGATTGGTGGGATACATTAAGATTGATTTTATAAACATTAAAGGCAAGCATCCAATTTTTTCTAGTTCAATCATATGAGATAATGATAGAACAGATTGAATGTCTAGAGAATGACAGTACTCAACGATGTATGCTTTCAGGTTCAGGACCTGAACGATGAGATCATACGGATGCTAAGAGTTTGTACATTCTTATTATGTCCCTAGTCATATGTCATTGTGGAAGGTAGATAGACAACAATGACACACAAGACTAGATTGTGGTGTTGGTTGATGATAGAATCTCATTAGTCATGATATGGAGATATCAAACCAAACACATAGGTACTTGTTAGAGAACAAGTATACCGAATAGACCCACCGTGAGTTTGACACATGGAACCATGACATGGTAGTCACAGACAGTTCTCACAGTGATGGTGGTGAGTGTGATTCTTTGACCTGAAATCACTACACTCAACACATGTTGTTAGGTACACTTTGACATCATCAAACGCAGTCATGAAACATGGGTTGTTATAAAAGTGATGATCGGGTGGCTTTGACACATGGGGCTTTTGAGGGGTGAGTGATAGATATGGGATTTGTCCCTCCTGAGGGAGTTTGATATCCATGGCCACTTGATGAGTAGGATTGAGATAGGTGTGCGCACACATGTGTGAATCAGTATGTGATATTGATGTCATACATATCTCCTCCAATCTACTCTGAGATCAAGAAAGTGAATGAACGTTGACAGGATGACTACTCCATGCCTTGAGTTCATTTGGGATATCAGTGACAAAGGAATTATACATTCACTATAACACCATTCATGGATTGTAGGATTGAAAGTTGTTCTCCAACTTTCTATTTCACTTGGGTAGCACTGATGTGTGACTAGGCACCGCTCTTTGCTTGTGAAGTCATAAGTGTTATGGACTTTCACTACCAACATGAAATGGACTCACAGGGTCACACACATAGGATTCAACCTAGAAGAGGAGTTTATCCACAAATGATGTTTAGATTGATTACTAAATGAGTTTAGTAGTTCAATTAAACACTTAATCAATTGATAGCTCGGTATCATAGTGTTCAAGGTGTTGGACCGATTGATTAGAGTATCAAATTGATTGAAACTGTAATTGACTGATTTGCACAGTCTTCTGCCCCAACTGATCGGCTCACAGAGTTGAATCGATCGGATTAGGTTGATGAACTGATCGGCTCAACTGGTGAGACGATCAGCTCATGTGTCATGAAACGATCGGCTCAATTGTTGAACCGGTCGATTCAAGGACCAAGCGAGATCATTTGGAAAATTAGAAGACTATTTTGCAAATACAGTTTGTTTCACTTGTACAAATTCGATTTGGATAAGGATTAATATTTGATTAATTGGAAATAAATATGAAATTCAATTTTAGTTGGATCAGGACCACGAATCAATCGGCTCAAGCATGAACTGATTGGCTCAGAGTACCATACGATCAGCTCAGGTCCCAAACGATCAGCTCAGGGCCTGAAACGATCATTTTAGGGTGTGAATTGATTGGTTCAGCTAGCATAGATTGGTTGTTTTGTGGAAAATCTTGAACCCTTCTACTCCTGCTTTAATCCCGCATTTCCCGGGATAGAGAACCCTGTCCCATGACCCTCCTATATATATAGGGGTAGTGGGGGATTCTCAGGAACAACAACTCAGAACACCAGTTACTCTGCAAAGTTGTCATTCTCTCTAGTTGTGGTAATCGAGAGAGAGCACGAGAAAGTGCTACCCGATAAGGGAGACACAACAAGGGAAAGACAACTACAGAAATGCAACTGGTTGCAGGAGAGTGTGTCGGTGACTAGTACACTAACAGGAGGGTGTGACTCCTTCTGATTCCTTATGGGACAAGGAGATTAGAGTTCCAGGTGGTCCGTGTGGACTACTACAGAGGCAGGAGACTCCTGCCGCTTGGAGGATAGTTGTCAATCCCGATAGTCCCAGTGAAACCAAGAGCTACACAGACACTGTCCAAGACAAGAGGTGAAGACCGCGCAAGCTACGACGTAACATCGCCGAGCAAGCCTCGGGACAAGGTATGCCTCTACAAACAATCCTTCCTATTGTATAGACGCTGACGCGATTCCTTTATTCTAGGTTTGGGAGGAGTAAATTTTTGTTTCCGCTGCATTCTCTATCTCCCCTAAAACCCAACAGTGGTATCAGAGCCACGTCAACTGTTTTATACTTTAGGATTATTGATGTGATCAATTTTGGTTTGTCACCTTTATTTATTGCATACGATGCGAATGAAATTGGCTTTATGCATGTCCAATCCTAAATCCACAAATCCCAATATATATATGATATGTAATATAAATTCACTCGATACGTGTCACCCTTAAATGAGTTTTGTGGTGGATGTATAGTGTGGTTATGGCCAATAAACCCTATATGTGTGCTTGGTTGTATGTGGTTGCTTGCATCTCGGTCTGCGCACTAATTCCCTACCTCCTTATTCCTGATGTAACTTGAGATAAATCAAGATTTCTTTCCTACCTTTGCTCCCCCCGAATGTAACTCGGGGTTTCCCAATCCAAATGTAAAATAGGATAGATCTTTTATTTCATGTTATGTCAAAGAACGGCAGACAATCTGACGACGACTGAGACGATCAGTTCAAGGTGTGAACTGATCGGTTAGCGATCCAGACGATTGGCTCGAGAAGCGAGATGAGTAGGGTGGTGACCTGAGGAGATGCATGATGACCAGGCGAACCGATCGGTTGGAGGAGCCAACCAATTGGCTGGTGGCACCCAGACGACTGGCCAGGGTGAGCAGGTCATTCATGCGATGAGTTGATCAACTCAGACAGCTATAGCACTTCATCATGGACATGTTCCATGTGATGTAGAACTAGATGACCGTGATTCCTCTTGGCTCGAGGAATCACATTAGGATGACCATAATCATCACTTTTATCATTTCACATGTTTTCTGTGGGATATAGCATGTATATGATACATACTATATATTGTGGTGATTGGATATGTATATGTACCTATAAAACCAAATCCCTCATATAAATATTAAGACTTTTATGCCTTCCATTAGCGACACAGATGAAAAACTTGATCGAACAAGCATAGGTTACACCAAAGCATGGTGCGTCGTCTATCTCGTGGAAGTGTGAAGGGTAAACATGTAGGTTCTGCTAAAGCAGGGTGCATGTTTACCGTGTCGGCTTTTGGGTTAGACTTAACTGGTGATTATTAGAGTTCCTAAGCCCAGAGGCACAGAATGTTCATGGCAAGGTGTTGTGCATGTTCATTCATTAAGATTTGCATATGATGCAATTGGCATGATGGCCTACCTAAATAGTCAAGATTGTGGGCGATCAGCCAAAGTTGACTCATGACTTGATGAAATATGGATCTTGACCCACTAGAAGATTGTACGCTGCAATCTTCCGAATTGATGGTGAGGGCTATCAATTTGAACAAAAATAGTGGGAGTGATAATTAATTAAAGTCCTAATTATATCAAATTAGTCAAAAATTGAGTTTTGGACTAAAATTGCATATATTTCCTTTTGTAGTACAAATGACAACAAACAACAATCACTTTTCATTGTGATCGGTCCTTGAGAAGGACAAGCTGAATGGGACTAACTTCCACGACTGATTTAGGACATTGAGAATTGTTCTCACTCAAGAGCGAAAGCTCTATGTCCTGGATACTCCAATTCCAGAGGAACATGTTCCTACCGCACCAAAGGCAGAAAGGGATGCTTATAAGAAGCATTCTGATGATGCCATTGCTGCAAAGTGCTTGATGTTGTGCTCCATGAACCATGAGTTACAAAGACAACATGAGAACATGGGTGTCATTGAGATGATTCAGCATCTCAAGAACATGTATGAAGATCAAGCACGGCAAGAGAGATATGATGTCTCCAGGGCGTTGTTCAAGTGTGTCATGACAGAAGGAGATCCAGTTGGTCCTCACACGCTCAAAATGATTGGGTATGTGGAGAACCTGACAAGGCCGGGATTTCCCCTGAGCCAAGAGTTGGCTACTGACGTGATACTGTAATCATTGCTAGAATCCTACAGTCAGTTCGTGATGAACAACAACATGAACAACTTTGACAAGCTGTTGACAGAGTTGTTGGGCATGTTGAGGACAGCCGAGACACAGATGAAGAAGGACAAGCCTAAGTCTGTGATGTTGATCAATGGAAAGAAAGGCAAGTCTAAGGGCAAGTGCAAGGGCAACACTAAGAAAGGTTCGGATGCTAGCCAGAAGCCCAAGTCGTCTTCAACTCTAAAGGCCAAGGGAGGTGTGACCAAGAGAGGCAATTGCCACCATTGTCAAAAGCCAGGACATTGGAAAAGGAATTGTCCACTCTATCTGGAAGAACTAAAGAAGAAGGAGGCGACGGACGTCTCCACCTGAAGGTGTCATGAAATAAACTTATAACACTTTTTTAAGGTATGTGATACCAAGATATAAAGTGTAAAGCACCCAATAAATGGGGCAAATGTTGCCACCATAGATAGGAGTACTTTAGTTTATTTTCAGACTTGAAGGCATGTAATAGAGTTATGAATTGCTATTTCATATTTGCCAATGGATAGAAACACCTTTATTTTTGCATATTGTATGACAATGATAGTAATTAATAAAGTTGATGTTTCAATTTCAAAGATATGATCTTTATGGCAATGCCTTGTTTATCTTATGGTACTTGGTATGCATAATATAAAATGATACCTAGAAGTTATTGATAACTCAAACAATCTAGCATAAATCATGAGAAATTCATTTCTAGTTTCCATATGATGGATAAATCTAGACTCTTTTGGTTAGAGAACCAGTAAGAGACATGAATCTCTTAGACATGATTAATCAATCTTCACTAGTGGTAGTGGGAGAATGATTATCCTATTAGATATAATACATGTGATGTATTTACATACCTATTGGAGCAAATGCTAATACTTCAAGCGGTGTTTAGAGAAATACCAATATGAATATCTTGAAGTGTTCAAGAATATCATAGATGAAGTATGAATTTGGTAAAGTGTTAACTCTTGATGAGATCAATGAATGAAATACTTGGACCAAATGTTTGAGATCCTTATGAGTGATTATGATAGTGTATCATAGTGAACTCATGATTAATGCATGGTGATGTCTAAATCAACAAGGAGTCATACTCTAAGGATTTAGAGGATGATTATCAAATAACTAATTTCTTCTTAAATAAAGAATACCCCACACTAACAAAGGGATTAAGAATCACAAAAGGTTGTGAGTTCTTATATGCTTGACAGAAACACCTCGATCATATATGTGATGAGTTGGTCATGTGATGAGTCAACTATCTAGATGAATAAGAGGAACCAAATTTTGAGTTATGGTTTATGATCATTACATCATAAATGACTTCCATGTGAACCATGAGGTATGACCTTGATGGTAGCACCCATTGGGATGAAATCCATAAGTGTGAATGAGTCTTAAGCGTTAAGACACATGGATAACATTTTGAGAAGGATGATGCTTGTTAATTGCAACTTAATGACTAAAAGATTTGGCATAAGGATACTAAAACTGCATTCCTATAAGGAATAAAACAAGGATGTGTATGTGGCACAACCTATAAGGTTTATGAATCCATTAATGCAAATAAAGTCTATAAGTTACAATGGACTAATCAATGTGATTGATTAAGTACAAGCAACTCAGAGCTAGATCTTCACTTTGATGATATAGACAAAGGGTTTGACTAATATGTCAAAGATAAAGAAGGGATATGTGATTTAGTGGGAGTGTATTCGCATTCCACATGTTGATGTGAAATGAAATGTTCTTGAATGGAAATCCAAAGTGGAAATTATCTTTAAGGAATATAGAGACGTTTCCTATGAGTTAGGAATAGAGATCTATAGAGATAGTTATCGAAAACCTCTTGACCTGAAAAGAGAGAGCATACATTGGCAATCTATACTGAAGGGTTCAGTATACACAGATTCAGTGGGAGAAAACTTGTCCATATTACTTGGAGTTAGTATCCCAAGGCCAAGTGTCCAATTCTTATGAAGAATGGGAACACGAAGAATAGATATAAATCTATCATGTATGTAATTATCCCATTATCTTGCATGAATAGGACATAGCAAGAATAAAATGCATTCATCATCTTGTATGTAGGACATGACAATATGATATGCTCATCCTGATAACTCGTATGTGGGACATGACGAGTGGATGTCTGTCTAGTTCCAGTAAGGGTTACTGGAATACCATAAGAACTTGATAAGTACTTGAGAAGTACTAGTTCTATGGAAATAAGGAAGGGTTCACTGTAAAGAGTTACACTGATGCTAACTTTCAAAAAGGATAGAAAATTAATCACAATATATATATATAAGTGAATGTTTGTTGATAAATGAAAACTTTCCAATAAAGTTGTTTAAAAGGAAAAGCCGAGTATCCGTGTGTTAGAGAACATTAGTGAATACTATATGGATCTGGAAGTTCATGAGATGAACTTATAGTTATTCCGGCCATTGATGACAAGTAAGTAGTACTTGGTCATGCAATGTGGCTAAAGGTTAGCGAAGGTATACTAGATCACATATTACGGCAACTCCATCTCGTACGTGTGACGTACAATGAAGAGATGAGAGATATGCAGTTAATACCGACTTTGGAAAGGTGTTGCCATAACTCACTGCGTAAGCACTAGAGCATAGTAACATGTGGGACATGTTTCAAGATCACTAAGAATATGATCCAAGGGTGATTGGCTCGCAGTGCAAGTGGGAGTTTGTTGGTATGTATGCCTTGAGAGTCAATCATGGGATTATTGGTGGGATACATTAAGATTGGTTTGATAAACATTAAAGGCAAGCTTCCAATTTTTTCTGGTTCAATCATATGAGATAATGATAGAACAGATTGAATGTCTAGAGAATGACAATACTCAATGACGTATGCTTTCAGGTTCAGGACCTGAACGATGAGATCATACAAATGCTAAGAGTTTGTACATTCTTATTATGTCCCTAGTCGGATGTCATTATGGAAGGTAGATAGACAACAATGACACACAAGACTAGATTGTGGTGTTGGCTGATGACAGAATCTCATTAGTCATGATATGGAGATATCAAACCAAACACATAGGTACTTGTTAGAGAACAAGTCTACTAGATAAACCCCACCGTGAGTTTGACACATGGAACTATGACATGGTAGTCACAGTCAGTTCTCACATTGATGGTGGTGAGTGTGATTCTTTGACCTAAAATCACTACACTCAACACATGTCGTTGGGTACACTTTGACATCATAAAACACAGTCCTAAAACATGGGTTGTTATAAAGGTGATGATTGGGTGGCTTTGACACATTGGGCTTTTGAGGGGTGAGTGATAGATATGGGATTTGTCCCTCCTGAGGGAGTTTGATATCCATGGCCACTTTATGAGTAGGATTGAGATAGGTGTGTGCACGTATGTGTGAATCAGTATGTGATATTGATGTCATACATATCTCCTCCAATCTACTCTGAGATCAAGAAAGTGAATGAACGTTAAAAGGATGACTGCTCCATGCCTTGAGGTCATTCGGGATATCAGTGAAAAAGGAATTATACATTCATTGTAACACCATTCATGGATTATAGGATTGAAAGTTGTTCTCCAACTTTCTATTTCACTTGGGTAGCACTGATGTGTGACTAGGAACTGCTCTTTGCTTGTGAAGTCATAAGTGTTATGGACTTTCACTGCCAACGTGAAATGGACCTGTAGAGTCACACACATAGGATTTAACCTAGAAGAGGAGTTTATCCACAAATGATGTTTAGATTGATTACTAAATGAGTTTAGTAGTTCAATTAAACACTTAATCAATTGATAGCTTGGTATCATAGTGTTCAAAGTGTTGGACCGATTGATTAGAGTATCATATTGATTGAAACTACAATTGACTGATTTGCACAGTCTGCTGTCCCAACTGATCGGCTCACAGAGTTGAATCGATTGGCTCAGGTTGATGAACCGATCGGCTCAACTGGTGAGACAATCGGCTCATGTGTCATGAAATGATCGGCTCAATTGTTGAATCGGTCGATTCAAGGACCAACCGAGATCGTTTGGAAAATCAGAAGACTATTTTGCAAATACAATTTGTTTTACTTGTAAAAATTCAATTTAGACAAGGATTAATTTTTGATTAATTGGAAACAAATATGAAAGTCAATTTGAGTTAGATCAGGACCACGAAATGATCGGCTCAGAGCACTAGAAGATCGGCTCAGGTCCCAAACGATCGGATCAGGGCCTGAAACGATCGTTTCAGGGTGTGAAACGATCAGTTCAGCTGGTGCAAATTGGTTGTTTTGTGGAAAATCTCAAACCCTTCTACTCCTAATTTAATCATGCATTGCCCGGGATAGAGAACCTTATCCCATGACCCTCCTATATATATAGGGGTAGTGGGGGCTTCTCAGAAACAACAACTCAGAACACCAGTTACTCTACAAAGTTGTCGTTCTCTATGGTTGTGGTAACCGAGAGAGAGCCTGAGCAAGTACTACCTGATAAGGGAGGCACTACAAGGGAAAGAAAAATGCAGAGAAAGGCAACTGGTTGCAGGAGAGTGTGTCGGTGATTAGTATGCCGACAGGAGGGTGTGACTTCTTCCGATTCCTTGTGGGACAAGGAGATCGGAGTTCCAGGTGGTCCGTGTGGACTACTACAGAGTCGAGAGACTTATGTCGCTCAGAGGACAGTTGTCAATCTTGACAGTCCCGGTGAGACCAAGAGCTGCACAGACACCGTCCAAGACAGGAGGTGAAGACCGTGCAAGCCGTGAGGTAACGTCGCCAAGAAAGCCTCAGGATAAGGTATGCCTCTACAAACCATCCTTCCTATTGTATAGACGTTGACGTGATTCCTTTATTCTGGGTTTGGGAGGAGTAAATTTTTGTTTCCGTTGTGTTCTCTGTCTCCCCTAAAACCCAACATTCTACCCTTGTCAGGACCCGCCCATTCTGTAGCCTCAACTACTAGCTAGAGTGGGAGGGTTTCTACGACGTCGTCTCAAGGGTGTGGGACAAACCAATGAGCGGCAACCCCATCTTCATAGTCATGAAGAAAATCCAAGCGACAAAGGCTGGGCTAAAGGGGTGGGCGAGAGAGAAGGTCAACATCAACAACCTTAAGAGGGAGGCTGACAGAGAGTTTGTTGAGGTCCACGCTAGCCTCCAAGTGAATCTGGCCTGCCCTAACCTCACTCTTCAGGAAGAAACCCTCTATGCACGACTGGAGAAGCTTGACAAGGCTGAGGAAGTATACTTCTACCAGAACAGTAGGGTCTGATGGGTACATGACGGGGAGAGAAACACCTCCTACTATCAAGGGGCAGTACAGAACAAGAAGATGAAGGATGCCATCACCCACCTCATTGATGCCCATGGCAATGAGGTGTCCAGCCAAGAGGAGCTTGAGGGGGAGGTGGTTGCCTTTTTTAGCCACCTCTACACTCAAGACGAGGAGAACATCCTTCCCCTCAGACTCAAGTCGAGGAGGACCCTGACGGCAGAGCAAGGTCGCATCCTGTGCCATCCTTGCGATGCGGAGGAAATCAAGGCGACGCTCTGGTCCATCAGCGTGGACAAGGCCCCTGGACTAGATAGGTTCAACGCCTCCTTCTTCCGCTCATGCTGGGGGATCATTCACTACTACAGAAATAGCGTTCAGTGTCGCTTTTCTGGGCGTCGGTTATTAAGGAAAACCGACACCTATAATATCAGGCATCGGTTATTTAGGCAAATCGACGTCTATATTTGAAGACCAGCCAGACACGGGTACCGCTTTGTATTCAGCGTCGGCTGACTATAACCAACCGACGCCTAAAAGCGCCCGTGAAATCCAATTTTCGGACGAAAAAAAAAATTTGGGCCACATACAGCGTCGGTTTTTTAACTATTCACCGACGCCTATTTAAAATGAAATTTTGTGCGAAAAGTTCCACTTTAGGTGTCGGTTATCCAAGGATAACTGACGCTGATAATGGTTCCCGCCAAATAATTTAGGGTAAAAGTTTTCTATTTGGGCGTCGGTGTTTTACTATTAACCGACGCTAAAGCATAATAGGCGTCGGTTGTGTAGATAACCGACGTCGTTGATCAACTTAATAGACCCGATACCCGGCTCTTCGCCCTTTCTTCCTGTTTCATCGCGACTTCTCTTCTGTGTTGCTGCTCGCCGCCGTTCTCCCAAAATCACCCATCGTTGGTTGCTGTTGCTCGCCGCCGCTGCTCTGGTTCTCTTCTGCTCACCGGCGCCGCTGCCCTCCGCCCGCCGCTGTTGCTTCTTCTCCTGGTGCTTCTCTGGCCAGCGCCTGCTGCTTCTCTGACTGTCAGTTGCTTCTGCTCGCCGCCCGCCCCCGGTCGTTTGGTGTTGTCGCTGCCACTGCTGCTCTAGCTCCTCCACACGCTGCTGCCGCCGGCGGTCCTCTCCACACTAGCTCCAGGTAGCGCTACCTCTCCTTCTCCCTAGCTATTTACCAACATGCAGCAAGCACGACCATGGCTGTGTTGGCCTACCACGTCCGTGCTGGACAGCACGGCCGTGCTTGCTGTTGGTAAGGATATGAACAAATTTTCATGTAATGTTTTATGTAAATCCTAGGATATGAACAAATTTTTTACTTGCATATATTTGTGCTTCTAATCCTAATGTTTGACTTAATTCAGTAAATTTTGATACATGTTGAAATAAGATTTAAACTTGTAAATTCTAGCATCCTAATTTGATTTGATTAAACCTAACATTGATGAAACCCTAACATCAATTGTGATGAAACCCTAACATTAATTGTGATGAAACCCTAACATGTACATATCTATTATTGTGTTTGTTGGCCTAGAAACCCGTCCAAGATTGACTCATTAGGAGTAAATCTTGGATAGTCCCCGGTTTGGGACTGTTCTTGAACACCTAATCTCACTTAGGATGTAAGTGTATAATGTGTATTGGGTTTTCGAGAAAATTTCGGCAGCATTTCCCCGTTTGTTCTCTAAGTACATATGTACTTAGAGAACAGCGGGGAAATGCTGCCGAAATTTTCTTGAAAACCCAATACACATTATACACTTACTAGTGATATTAGGTGTTCAAGGATGGGATAGGTGGTACACATTTATTATATATAAGAATGACATCAAATGTGTTTGTTGGCCTAGAAACCCGTCCAAGATTGACTCATTAGGAGTAAATCTTGGATAGTCCCCGGTTTGGGACTGTTCTTGAACACCTAATCTCACTTAGGATGTAAGTGTATAATGTGTATTGGGTTTTGGAGAAAATTTCGGTAGCATTTCCCCGTTTGTTCTCTAAGTACATATGTACTTAGAGAACAAAGGGGAAATGCTGCCGAAATTTTCTTGAAAACCCAATACACATTATACACTTACTAGTGAGATTAGGTGTTCAAGGATGGGATAGGTGGTACACATTTATTATATATAAGAATGACATCACATTATACACTTAGGATGTAAGTGTATACCCTAATCTTTTCCTAATATATACTTGTTTCCTAATATATACTTGTTTTCTCTGATCATAGAATGGATAGATCATGGATGTCCATTTGTAATCGTTGCACCCCAGAGTTTATATTTGGTCTTGATCAGTTTATTAGATTTGTCGAGGAACATAGGAAAAAACCTACAGATAGGTTCTACTGTCCATGTAGGCATTGCGGTAACAACTTGAAAGTCAACACTAGTGAGGAAATCAAAAGTCATGTCATGTGCAACGGGATTGTAAAAGGCTATACATAATGGCACTGGCATGGAGAGATTTCAAAATCAAAACCAGTAGATGTCGATAGCAGTGCTTGGGTGGAAGAAGAAATTGCCTCCGATGACGTAAATGTGAACGAACCAGTTCCAGCAGACATCGTTGATGCGATGCTGGATAGTTGTAGGGTAGAGCACACCGATCCACCTCCTATCTTTAGAAACATTGTGCATGATGCTGAGATACCGTTATACACAGGCTGTGCTAAGTTTACGAAGCTTAGCGCTGTGTTGAGATTGTATAAGTTGAAAGCTAACAATAGATGGAGCGACAAAAGCTTCACTTCATTGTTGACTTTGTTGAAAGAAATGCTTCCTGAAGGAAACGAGCTGCCAATCTCAACATACCAGGTAAAGAAAATGTCGTGCCCAATGGGAATGGAGGCCAAGATGATACACGCATGCCTGAATGATTGTGTATTATTTCAAAAGGACTATGTAGATTTGAAAGATTGTCCAAAATGTGGTGTGTCACGGTATAAATTGACGACTTCGGGGGAGTCCAAAACTGGTTCTCCTGCCAAGGTGTTGTGGTATCTACCTATAATATCACGGTTTCAATGCTTGTTTGCAAATCCGAAAGATGCAAAGAATTTGAGGTGGCATGCAGATGTTAAGAAAAATAATGATGGGATCCTACGACATGCCTCTGATTCCCCACAGTGGAAGAAGATTGATCTATTGTACCCCAAATTTGGTGAAGAAGATAGGAATCTAAGACTTGGGCTTTGTATATATGGGATGAATCCGTACGGGACATTGAGCAGCCAACATAGCACTTGGCCAGTCATGCTTGTTATATACAATCTTCCTCCCTAGATGTGTATGAAAAATAAGTACGTTATGTTGTCGTTGTTGATATCGGGCCCTAAACAACCCGGAAATGATATCGATGTTTATCTTGAACCTTTGATTGATGACTTAAAGAAACTTTGGGCTGAAGGTGTGATGACCTATGATGCTTCAGCAAGAGAGACATTTCGTTTGCACGCTATGTTGTTTTGCACTGTTAATGACTTTCCAGCATATGGGAATTTGTCTGGATATAGTGTCAAAGGAGCTAAAGTGTGTCCTATATGTGAAGAAAACATTGATTCAATAAGACTAAAACATGGCGGCAAGACTGTATATCTTGGTCATCGAAGGTTTCTTTCAAAATTCCATCTGTATCGTAGGAAACGCAAAGCATTCAATGGATGGAATGATGAACAGAGTGCACCTAAACCTTTACCAGGGGATGTTGTTTATGCAAGAGTAAAAGACATTGTCAATGAATTTGGTAAAAAATCACAATGTAGTATGGCCACACGGAGTGACAATTCTTCATTCAAGAAGAAGTCAATATTTTGGGATCTTCCTTATTGGAGTTCTTTGACAGTCAGGCATTGTATCGATGTAATGCACGTTGAGAAAAATGTCTGTGATAGCATCATTGGTACTCTGTTAAATATACCAGGTAAGACTAAAGATGGGATAAAATCCAGACTGGACCTACGTGAAATGGGAATAAGGTCAGAATTAATAGAATTACGTGAAATGGGTAATAAAAGAACATACTTACCTCCCGCTTGTTACACGTTGTCTAGAAAGGAGAAGAAAACTTTTTGTGAATGCTTGGTAAATGTTAAGGTGCCACATGGTTACTCATCCAACATCCGTAGATTGGTATCAATGAAAGATCTGAAGTTGATAGGTCTTAAATCTCATGATTGTCACACTCTAATGCAACAAATATTGCTCGTGGCAATTCGATCTATATTGCCGAAGCATGTAAGGTTTGCAATTACCAGACTTTGTTTCTTTTTCAACAGTCTATGCAGCAAAGTTATTGACCCTGATACTCTCGATAATTTGCAAAGAGAAGTGGTTGTTACCCTATGTTAGCTTGAGATGTATTTCCCTCCTTCGTTCTTTGATATCATGGTACATCTTGTTGTCCACTTGACTAGGGAAGTGAAAATGTTGGGACCAGTTTTCTTGCATTGGATGTATCCCTTTGAACGATACATGAGCATTTTTAAAGGTGATGTTCGAAACCATTATCGGCCTGAAGGGAGTATTATTGAAGGTTATGTGGCGAGAGAGGTTATGGATTTTTGCAATGACTTTCTCAGTGGTAATGACACTCCTGATAATGACAAGAATATTGAGGAGGGCAAAGGAATTTTGGGATCACGGGTGAAAGTAATCAGCCGTGAGCAGTTGGAACAAGCTCACTTGTATATTTTACACAATATGGACGAAGTGAGTGTTTATATCGAGGAACATACCAATTTCATAAAGAGACAACATCCTCGAGCAAGTTCAATGTGGCTTGCTAGAGAGCATAATAAGACTTTTACTAAGTGGTTTGAAGATAAAGTCTTACATCAACTATCTCAAACACCAAATGATATTATAGAAACTATCAAATGCCTCGCCTTTAAACCAAAACCGAATGTTATGTCTTATGAAGGGTTTGACATTAATGGATTCACATATTACACAAAGTGCCAAGATGATAAGAGTGTCGTCCAAAATAGTGGGGTCACTCTTCAAGCGTCGACTATGTACTTTGCAAGTGCAAAGGATAAGAGTCCATGTGAAGCTAAAATGTCATATTACGGTGTCATTGAAGACATTTTGGAGTTTGACTACATAGATTTCAAAATTCCGCTCTTTAAATGTAATTGGGTTGATAACACCAAAGGAGTTATAGTGGATGAATTGGGTTTCACTTTGGTGAACTTTGAAAAGATTGGCGAGAAGGGTGAACCATTCATATTGGCATCACAGGCGAAACAAATATTCTATATCGATGATCCTGCAAATGATAAATGGTCGGTTGTTCTTCATGGTAAAAGACAGTTCATTGAAGATCATATAGATGACGAAGAGTACTATGATAAGTATGATGACTCCAGTCCATTCTCAGTTGGGTTGCCAACTCCACAAAATATTGAAGCTAATGATGACTTATATGTGCGCGGAGATCACAATGAAGGATTGTTAATTGATAAAAGATCACAATTTTAGAGACATGTATGTTTATACAAATCTTAAATGTTTGCCTTTTTCTAGTTAATACAAATGCTAAATGTTTGCCTTTTTCTAGTTAATACAAATGCTAAATGTTTGCCTTTTTAATGACATTTTCAGATGGCTGACCATGATGAGCATGATTTCCATGATGAGCATGAAGTCCATGATGAGCATGTTGTCCATGACGAGCATGGCGAGGATACCAATGTAAGTTCTAAAAACATATCCTGTATTTCTATAAAATTCATTATCTTCTAGTTATGTCATATATCCTATATTTCTATATTGGGCTAATTCAGTGTGTTTCTTTTTGTCAAATTTTAGGTTGATGATGCACATGTACCCACTCAAGCACTGGAGCAACTTGATGTGCAGCATCAAACACTTAATAAGAAAAGGGGCATCACTCTGTTGAAGAAGTTAATAGCGCTAAGTGGCCGTGGATCCAAATTGGTTGTGGAGTTTGATAATGGAGGAAATGCAATTGGAGTGAACCGCAATAATTTTGTAAACTATCTTGGGTGTACCACTCGGAGACATTGTGGTGTTAAGTATGATAATTGGCATAAAGTTCCTCAGGGGAAAAAAGACTTGATATGGAAGGATTTATGCGTGAGTTATTATTATTTGCAATTCTATTTTGTAGATTACAAATTCTATTATTTGCAATTCTATTTTGGATACTAGTTAATAACATTTCTATTTTACAGAATCTGTTTGCATTGGATGAGAAGTTGCATCGTAAAAGTGTGATGCAACGCGCTGGAAAGATGCTTAGGAATTATAGGACAAATCTAAACAGAGAATACATAAAAGAGGGTGATAAGAAGAAGAAGTCATCCCTTGAACAATGGAACTTCTTGGACAAAGAAGATTGGGACAATTTTGTTGCTTCAAGAAAATATGAAGAATTCAAGGTATTAGGCGTCACTCCCAATTTAATTAATATACATTGTATTCACCTATTCAAGATTAACATTTAGTGCTACTAACCAAATCATTAATGTGCATACTAACTAGGCCCTCAGTGACGCACAAAAAGCAAGGTGTGCATTGAATGTGCATGACCACACTATGGGTCCAAAAGGCTATGCAAGCGTTCGCCAAAGACTACAGGCGGAGTCTGCGGCTACTCAGGAGTCTGCCACACCCATGCCTCTCCATGATATCTGGATAGCTGGGAGGCAAAACAAGAAGGGTGAAATAAAGAAGCTCGTAACTGCTGAGGCGGCTGCAAAAATGGTAAAATACAACTCTTAGAGAAATCGTTTGAATATTGATTATTTGTGGTGTTAACTTACCAATTTCTATTGATGGTGATTAGCGGGAGTTGCACGAGCAGAGGAAATAAGGCACGTTCATCCCTCAGGGCACAAGGGATGAATTAACAGTTGCTCTGGGTAACCCAGAGCATCCTGGACGTGTTAGGGGTGTAGGTGCTGGTGTGGGCATCAAAGCATTCTTTGGGCCATCCCAGCGCAAACCCAGAGCGGGACTTTCTCAAGAAGAGGTAACCTATTCTCTTTTTAGAATGTTACTGCAAAAGGAAATTCAATATAAGAAGCTAATGTTTCTTTTATCCATATATAGGAGAATAAGAGAGTCGAGGATATAGTTGCTAAAAAGGTCAACGATGTAGTTGCTGAGAAGGTCAAGGAAGAATTGCTGCGGTGGCAGGCATCTCAGGCTTCCAATCAGCCTATGGCGACCCACTCTTCTCCTGATGCACAGACTGCGAGTAATCCTGGAGACCCATCGCCTAACACGTCTGCTGTAAGTATTGTTTATGACATTGTAGCTAGTCTTTTCAAGATGATATGTTTTCAAGATGATATGTATATATGTATAACATTCTTTACGTAAATTTGTAGGCATTGAAGCCATGCCGCTTAAGAATACAAGAATATGTTGTTGCAGAGGTGCAGGCTTACCCGTCCCTTCCTGGGGAAAGGTTTCACGGGACTCCAATGCCACAGGGCTACGTTCATGTGGGCCCATTACGTGTGTTACCCGATTGGAGGGAAGCTACATTGACATATCCCCAACCGGATATTGATACACTTGTTGAGGTAGAAGGCGGGGTCATATTGTGGCCCAAAGCAGATGTCGTCTACACTAATGAAATTGTAAGATAAATTTACATTGATTTAAACTGTTAATGTGTATATATGAGGTCAACTCATCTGAAATTATATATACAGGTTAAAAAGAAGACACCAGGAGCACCTAGGCCTCCACCTCCACTTCCCGCATTACCAAGTTGGGTTCCAACTGACCTAACATACACGTTAGGTCCTGCTTGTAGGGGAATGGCATGTTGGCTATGGGCACATAATATACATTGCCCTATAATTGTTTCTTTAGATGCAGATTATGCAGGTCAATCATACGATAGCTCTTTATTTATACAAGATATTATTGAGTTGTTTATGTATGCTTGGCTGAATACATCAATGATAGAGACATGGATAAGGTGAGATCTTGTTTATACATCCATATACCTTGTGTAAGATCCGGTGATCTGGTTTCTTATATATTAATGCATACGTAATACATGTTTTGCAGCTACTTAGTCGAAGATCAATGCAAACAATTTGCATTTGATCATGTGGGATTTTTAATTCCATCATTGATTAGTATGGTAGCTAAAGACCCTAATAGTGTTCAACAATACTGTATAGATGCTTTTACAATTTTTGGTCAGCAAAAGAAGACGATAATAATAGCTCCATTCAATGTCAAGTAAGTTTACTTTATTTATAATTTGGACTTGAGAAAATTCCATTTTTATTGTGCATTTTGAGTTATTAATTGTTAACTTTTTACCTCTAGCGGTAGACATTGGGAGTTACTAGTTATTGTCCCCGGGACATTTACTGTTTATTATCTAGATCCCACGGGAAGTACATTAAACACTAAAATTGGACATGTAATGAGAATGCCATTATTCTGGTGAGAAATATTTCATTTTTGTATCTGTTAACATCTGTTATTACATTACTATTTACTTATGCAATTTACTGTGTTATATTAACATGTAGGGGTTTAGATGCATTCAAAAAGGCTAGAGGAACGGTCCCAACGAAAAAGAACCAGACAATAAATTGGTAGAACGTACAAGTAAGTTCCCGACTCCAATGTATATATTATTGATGTGAATTGTGCTTAGTTGTATTATTTTGTATGTTTCAATTTATAGTGCGCTACACAAGACAACGGATGGGCATGAGCATACTATGTGATGCGATTTATGCAGATGATTATCCGACATGCCGCATTGGACATTGATAACATACATGAGGTATTATATATAGTCTCATTAGTTAGTATGAAATATATCAATCTTATTTTTATATTATTACTTATATATATACATCATTCTCTTTGCAGGTGTTTAAAACTGACCACACTATAGGTAAACGCTTAAAAAATATACATGCTCCATATACGATGGAAGCATTAGATGAAATAAGAGAAGAATGGGCAAAAGCCATACAAGCAGTGGCAACTGTAAGATATAATTGGGATGTTGATAGCGATAATGAATGATACTTTGTAAATGAATATTTCTGAATGTTAATACATGTATTTGAATGTTTCTATATGTGTGAATGTGAGAATTGAATTGATGTCTGAATGTATCTACTTGTGTGAAATTTTCCTTGGGACTTTTGCAGGTTTGTGGCATGTTTGTAGGCTGATATCAATGGATGTCGTAAACCTGCAGTTCAGAAAACTGAACTGCAGGTTCTCATCCTGCTGACCAGCCATAGCAGGCCTGCAAACTGATATAAAAAAAAAAGATATAGGCGTCGGTTATTTATAGAAAACCGTCAGCAAAGACCTACATCGTCGGTTATTGGATAAAAACCGACGCCTAATATTACAAACAACCCGACCGTATAGGAAAGCACGGCCGTGGTGGAAAAGGCGTCGCTTATTCATATAAAACGGATGCCTATAGTACTAAACACGGCCGTGCAGGGAAGCACGGCCGTGTCGTCTTGAAGTATGGTGTCGGTTGTTTATAGAAAACCGACGCCAAAAGGGTTCGCGCCACAGAAAACGGCGTCATCTAGGACACTTTCTGCGTCAGTTACCAATTAAACATCGACGCAGAATGTGTCCTAGATGACGCCATTTTCTGTGGCGCGAACCCTTTTGGCGTCGGTTTTCTATAAACAACCGACGCATGTACGTTAAATAGGCGTCAGTTAAAAAATTGACGCCGAAGTGTAGACCTTTAGCGGCGCCCACATAGGTGTCGCTCGGAAACCGACGCCAAAGCGGGTTAAACAACCGACGCTAAAAGGCATTTCTGTAGTAGTGATTGGCCATGACATCACCGCGGCCATCTCTTTTCTCATGCTGGGGGGGGGGGTCCATGGTTAGAGCCACCAACCACACCTTCCTTTCACTCATCCCCAAAGTGGAGGGAGCCATGGCACTTTGTGACCTTCGTCCGATCACCTGTTGTGGAGTGGTGTACAAAATATTCGCCAAGGTACTCGCCGAACGGCTCAAGAGGGTGCTCAGCCACCTGATTTCCACAAATCAGGGTGCCTTCATCCTGGGAAGGAGCATCTCAGACTGCTCTCTTCTCGCTGGCGAGTTCCTTTTTGGCTTTGACATAAAGAGGGCAGCCAAGAAGGCATGCATCAAGACGGATCTCTCCAAGGCCTATGACCATGTCACGTGGTCGGTGTTGTGGCACCTCATGGAGCTGATGGGCTTCCCCGCCACGTGGATTGATTGGATGAAGGAGTGTTTGACCACATTCTCCTTCTCATTCTTGGTCAACGGATACCCTGTGGGGCTGTTCGAGAGCACGAGAGGGCTCAGATAGGGTTGCCTCCTCTTTACGATCGTGATGGAATACCTCTCCATGTTGATGGAGGAGGACGAGAGGAATAAGACTTTCAACACGTTCAAAGTCAAGGGCACCCCAGTCTTGTCACACCTTACCTTTATGGATGACATCCTTTTCTTCTCCACTGGCACGGGCCGCAACCTTAGAGGGATCAAGAGGATCCTCAAAGAGTTCAATGACACCTTTGGTATCAAAGTCAACCCAACCAAATCCAAGCTTTTCCTATCCAAATCGGCTGATGAGGAGGGGACGCGGCTGGCCACGGCGGCGGGCTACACCCTGGACTCTCTACCGACCCGCTACCTAGGTTTTCCCCTAGCTAGCAAGAACCATTACGTCATCTTCTTCACCCCGTGCCTTGACCAGATGAAAGCCATGATTTCTAAATGGCCCCCAGACCACATCTCCATGGCAGGATGTTGCCTTCTGATGAGGTACAACCTCCAAGGGCTAGTGGCCTTGTGGGCCCAGCAAGGCCACCTCCCCAACAGCGTCTGCGAGAGGTTGGAGACCCTCTTGGTAGACTTTGTTTGAGGGACAAGCACTCACCACATGAGCTAGGAGCATTTAGTCAAACCTCTTAGGGAAGGTGGGTTGGGTCTACAGAGCGTCAAGGCGATCAACTAATGGACCTCACTTTGACGCCTGGTCCGCTTCCACACTGCTCCTGGCTCGGTGTAGACCGCATGGATGAGAAGGAGATACAGTCTGACACTCCGCAACCCTGAGGATCTTAGGCAAGGGTTCTCGAATGCCTGGAAGAACATGGCACAGGTGTGGGAGGAGCACAACAACCTGTTCGAGCACACCTAGGTGGTCTAGATCTGCCTCGTAAACCCAGAGACCAAGCTTTGGCCACACGTCCAGCCTGTCGGGCCACCCAACCTACTGGGTCAGGTCATCTAGCATGGACTGCCCGTCCACAGATGGATGACACTCTTTAGGGCTGAGCATGATGCCTTCTACACCGCCACCAAGATCAGCACTTGGAATAGCAGCTAGAGTGACTGCTCCTGCTTCTGTCGGCAATGCGAAGATACACAACACCTGTTCTTCAGGTGTCCTTTCTCTCACCAGATTCGTTCTTTGGTTATGGGCCTTTGCGGGCTCACCATACCTAGGAACACCAGCCTCAGTGAGATAGCTACCATCATCAAGACCAAGATGAGTAGCTAGAAGGGATGGAAGTGGATGTCTACCACAGCTTGGACCTACTCCGCCTACTTCATCTGGAAATAGAGGAATGAGGGATGCCATGACCAGCAACGGCTTTTGGTGGGTGACTGCCTAGCCATCATACACAAAGCCATGAGAATGGTAGTAGCCTCGCGTGGGTGGTCCACAACCGCACCCGACCACGTCATCACGACGTGGAGGCTTGACTCCCATAGCTTTAGTTGAGTGCACCCAAGTGGCCACTCTTGATGTACAGGGCCTTGTGTCGGGGGGGGTTTGTATAGTTACCCCATACTCACATCTACCCTTTTTGTTGTTAGCAGGGTAGAAGGGGGACGTACCCCACACCTGGATTGTTAGGTGTGCGGCGTGTCCTCCCCCTACGAGCCCACCTTGAGGCATCCATAACCTTTTTGGGTCGGTGCTTCTCACACCAGGGTTCCTTTCTTTGTACGTGTAAAGAGTACGACCCAATAGTGGGCCCACTCAGTGGTATAAAACAAGCAAAGAAACTATTAAGCAGCGAAAAACATAACTATTCACAAGGTTACAAAGTGTTCCTATATACATAACTCTCTCACCCAAAATGTGGTGCAAAAAAAAAGAAAAAGAAATACTATAACTATATTTCATAAGAGCCCCAGATGCAGAGGGAAACCCAGCTATTCCAAGCTATCCTTAAGCCAACTTCATATGTATGACCTTCATGTGTCCACATCCTTTAAAGCACCTATACGTGGGTAGTTTTGGGAACACCCAGAAAAATAGGAAAACAAGATATAAATCAGCAAAAGCTGAGTATGTACATAAGAGATTTAACTAGGCATTATTTGATACATTAGTAAGTAGATGTTCCCATCAAAAGGGGTTATTAAAATGAGGTAAGTTTCAAGGAGAAGTAACAACAGAAAGAATTCTCAAAAGAATGAGGCATATAAATAAACAAGTGAAATAACACATCTTGCCATTAACCATTCACAATATCACAACAATCATAATAGTTTGCATGTAGATATATTGGACTACAGTAACTATAGTAGGGCCATGACACCTCTGAGTCAATGGCCTAAGTAAAATGGGTGGAAAAGCACACCCTAGGCAGAAAAGCACGCCTCTGTATATATAAGGGTAGAAAAGCATACCCTAATGGTTACGCGTAAGCATCTGCAATAGTTAAACTAGTCGAACTATCTAACATGCATAAATAGAGTGGCAAGATATACCTTTCACAAACATGTGGCATGATTTAATCACAATAGCAGATGGGTCATTAACCCAATTCAACATGATAGTTATTTCAAAGGAGTAATAAAAATCCAAATGAAAGTATATGAATTGTCCAACAAATGGAATAAGAGCAAGTATTTCAAAAGATGCCTCATTATGGGAAAATAAAGGCATATAAATGCCCAGTTATAAAATAGACAGGAGTACATACCTCTAGTCATGATTATGTCAAATAAAATATCACCTAGGTCTGATTCAAGATTAATATCACCTATGACATAAATTATACTTGGTGTTAATATTTGTTTCCTCATGTAAAATATAATTTAGAAAAACACTCCCCTTGAAAACTCGATTTTTGGTTTAAATCCAGTATCAAAATAAAAACGGAAAATCTACAGATTCCGCAACAATTCAATTGAATTACTCTAACTCTCGGTTCGTTTATCATTAGTTTACTATGGCGGAGTCGTGGATATTAATTAAATGAATCAAATGCAAAACAACGACCATTATTCTCTGGTTCTCCACACAAAATTCTCACCAGTCAGCTAGAGCATTTCGGAAATGCGATGGCACTTTACTCCACCCTCGCACTCCATTGAGAGCAATTTGAAGGGATTGGGACTCCCCCTTGGGTGAACAACCCTTCCCCTGTAGCATCCTTGCAGGTGGTTAGTTTTAGTTCTTCTCCACCTACTCACGATTGTAGTGACCAACTTCCGGCTTGATCTGACGGACGAGAAAGATCATCGATGTCGTGAAGTAGGATGAGTTACGATTGCAAAAAGGAATTATTGATCATAGTAGAAAGGTCCCGAAGAAACACATGCAGCTGGGTTATCCCAGTATGGCCAGAACATCATCACATAAAACAGGACAATACCGGGACTTTGGGACTCCAGTGTCAAGCTGTGGCGGAAATCAGTCTGAAGACAAAATGATAAATTTTGAGCCAAGGGGAATAGTATTTTCATCCTGAATCATCTTCACTACCTTGCAAGGGCCGAGCATAACTACTGGTTCATAGGAGCAGTGATTAGCCCAACCGGCAGCCGGCCATGGATTGGCATGAAGAAAAGGCAGATTACAGGGATGAATTTGTGGGCAAAAAGGAAATCCAAGTGAATAGCAGCTCATTCAAGATGTCCTCGTGAACCCACATTGTGCGATCAGGACTAGATTCACAGACCAGAGTCCAACAGATGGGGACCTCAGAGGTCAGAGGCGGCGACCTTCATCGACCCATTAGTTGGGGTAAAAATAGCACAAACAGAAGACAAGGAACGAAGGTGTAGGGTCAAAGATGGTGGCATTACCTTCAATTAATCCAAGAACAACCACAGTGGTGTTGTAACTCGCTTCTCACCGGAGACAGCCTCAACTCCGGGGCAGAAATGTTGATGCGTACATAGGGAATGTAGCAGACACTCGGTTATTGATGAACTCGTGGCGGTGGAAGATAAAAAGATGAAGCTGCTAAGCTTTTTGGCGAGGGTGGCAGAAGGCCGTTTGGGTGCTTTTGGGCGTTTGGTACTCAAGGCATTCCAAGCATCAAGTTAGGGTTCTAGATGATCGTCATGTTGTCATGAAACGGCTGTCGGAGAATTCGTCAGTAATTAAGGCATTGTGTATGTTTGATCGGCCGAGGAAACCTTCACAGTACTATTAACGTATGTGTGCGAGTGCTAAAGATGACCGCAAGTCCCTCTGTTCTCTGGTCCGTCGGATAAAGTGATTCGACCGCCATCCTAGCTACAGCGTTACTCAAGTGACCCATATGCGGCATTTATAGAGTCAAGGCTGGTGTGACAAAAATATAATTTGAATTAATATGCCAACTTTATCTAATTCACTCCAAGGTAATTAAGGTATACATTTAACCTCCTATGGATCCCTAAATTTGTAGGCCATCTATTAAACCATCCAAGAACATAACTCTGACCCCAAAAGTCCATTATGAAAACATTTAGTCCTATTACTAATAAATGGTCTAGAAAGCGGAGTACAAGGGTGATTCGTCTAACTATACCATTAAGTTAGGCTCTAGATGTTTTCTCTTCTCTAATTCTCTGTCCAGGGTATTAGGGTATATATTTTCATATTCAACCCCACACCCATGGTCAAGCATGATTGTGCCAACAAATGTGAATTTAAACCCCAATATTTCCCAAGGTCATACTCATGTCTATTTTATAGAAAGAGGGTGACATAAAGTCCAACTTAAAAGGAATAACATTCAAGTTTTTAGGAAAAAGGAAATAGAGGGTGATACCTAGATTTGAGTTCGTTACAACACACCACCCCTTAAAAAGATTTTGTCCCCAAAATCTCAAACAAATATTGAGGGGTGAGTCTGCGACATTTCCACTCATGAAAGACTTCAAATGATTTTTGAGTGTCAATCTAGGGTCAACATTGATTATTTTATGTCATTAACTTCCAATTGAAGAATTTATTAAATAATGAATTAGTCATTAATATTATATAGAAGCTTATGCATCGCAACATCACACTTTTTAATACACCAAAGGCTATATTTGGTCACATTTTTATGAAAAAGGATTGAATAATGCATTATAAAAAAAATTGGTCCTAATGATGTGGTTGTTGAACTAGGCATCGAGATTTGAGTATGTTACAACATTCCAACCCTCAAAGAGGATTTCATCCCCAAAATCCCTTCAATCATGTCCTACAACACCATTATGACTAACCTAAACCAATATGGTTCTCCCCCCCTAGATGCTTAGCTAGCATAGGAGTATAATTCTTGTATTCATTTATTTTAGGTTGTCCAATTAATGTTCAAGGTATTTTTCTAAGATAGGTTTCACTATCCTAATTAGGGAGTAATCATATGTGTATGACTATTAATTAAGGAATTTACCCAAGCATTACATGTTATATATAATATTAAGTTTCCTATAGTCCCTAAGAAAAGTTGCATTCTTAATGAATATGTGTACATAACTCTTTCCCTTAAAAGGGTTAGCCTACGATCTAACTAACTTTCACATACAATAAGGGTAGGTTGACTAGGTCATTCATAACAAACTTATTCTCCCTACTTTAGCTTCTCACTTAGATCTAGGTTACATGTTAAACCTAACCAATCATAGGGTCTTAGATAATGATCTTCTACACTAACAAGCCTATCTATTACTACAACTTCCTTGTGGCGGTGACTTGGTTCCAAAACCATCGATGAAAAATAAAATCTTTTTTTTTGTAAATATACTTTCATAATGAAAATAAGTTTGACGATGAAAACCATACGATGAAATTTCAAAATGGCACCAAAATCAATTTGAGAACCAAGTCAACCACTTTCTATCTCATACAACATATACTATCACCCTAATAATACATCATCTTCATAAAAGAGGCTCCTTTACCCACTCTATCAATAAATACAATCAACATATCCAACTTCTCAACTAGGAGGGGATGTAGTTAACTTTTAGTATGTCCTAATAGGCACAACGCTATTATCCCATCATTCTTTTAATCATGACTTAGGCCATCACACCCTAAAACATCATTTATGTACAAGATCGTGGAACCATAATAATAGGGGATTAGGGTTTCTACTTCCCTAGTTGGTCTACTACCATGGTGTCATTATAAGCCCATGTGAACTAGACTGTCAAACTACTCCTCATTGCACGCCTCATGCAAACTAATTACACAATGACGATGCAAGGTGGTCAACTCTATAAGTATCAACACTAGGTGTTCCTGACATAACCTTGGTGTCAATGTTCATCCAACATTTCAACGAAAAATAGTAGCCACAATATAGCTTCCAAATATGATTGTGCCTTCATACGTCCTTGAGGTAAAATAACATGGTACATGGTTTTATTATCTGATCCAACTACATGATCATACCTATCTTAAGGGTATATAAGGGATGAAATCCCAAGGATAGTTACTCAAAACCTATATCTTACTTTAACAAACCTTCATTTATAAGATATTGCAAGTGTAGCTAGGATAGTAGCCAGCCCTTGGACGGTGAGTCTCAAGCAAAACTATGTTGGGTCGATTCCATTTGCCACCAAGGCAAACCTATCATTAAAATAACTAGTTCATATCATCATGCACTATCATAGGACATCTCAAAATAAAAAACAAATCATGTCAATATTCTAAGTTTGTATCCATGCATGCTCAGTGTACATAATGTGTGTATTATAAGCATGTTGGAAAGCAACAAAAGTAAAAGGTTTAATGACTTATATCAGTGTTACCACAATTATGTGAGTTCAAGTCAATCTACTCTTTATAGCATATGATTTATCCTCCCCTAAGGCGAGGGGTATAGGGTAATACCTAGGAGAGTAACCCTTTACGTATAGAAAGCTATATCTATAAAGAGAAGATAGGATTGATGAGACTGTACCCAATACTAGGTCTTCCACATACTATATTTGTGATACATATATCTACAGACAAATATGATAGGGGTGAAACCCTAATTGGCAAACATTACTTAGGTTTAGGTATGACAACCACCTCTAAAGGGTCACCTACCTACTAAGGAACAAACCAGGATAACTTGAAATAGTCTAGTTACCGACTGCTTAGGCTCTGATACCATTCTGTAAAGAGTACGACTGGATAGTGGGCCCACTCAGTGGTATAAAACGAGAAAAGAAACTATTAAGCAGCAAAAAACATAACTATTCACAAGGTTACGAAGTGTTCCTATATACATAACTCTCTCACCCAAAAGGTGGTGCAAAAAAAATATACTATAACTATATTTCATAAGAGCCCCAGATGCAGAGGAAAACCCAGCTATTCCAAGCTATCCTTAAGCCAACTTCATGTGTACGACCTGAATGTGTCCACGTCCTTTAAAGCACCTATACCTGGGTAGTTTTGGGAACACCCAGAAAAATAGGAAAACAAGATATAAATCAACAAAAGCTGAGTATGTACATAAGAGATTTAACTAGGCATTATTTGATACATTAGTAAGCAGATGTTCCCATCAAAAGGGGCTATTAAAATGAGGTAAGTTTCAAGGAGAAGTAACAAGAGAAAGAATTCTCAAAAGAATGAGGCATATAAATAAACAAGTGAAATAACACATCTTGCCATTAACCATTCACAATATCACAACAATCATAATAGTTCGCGTGTAGATATATTGGACTACAATAACTATAGTAGGGCCATGACACCACTGAGTCAATGGCCTAAGTAAAATGGGTGGAAAAGCACACCCTAGGCGGAAAAGCATGCCTCTGTATATATAAGGGTAGAAAAGCATACCCCGGGTAGAAAAGCATACCCTAATGGTTACGCATAAGCATCTGCAATAGTTAAACTAGTCGAACTATCTAACATGCATAAATAGAGTCGCAAGATATACCTTTCACAAACATGTGGCATGATTTAAGCACAATAGCAGATGGGTCATTAACCCAATTCAACATGATAGTTATTTCAAAGGAATAATAAAAATCCAAATGAAAGTATATGAATTTTCCAACAAATGGAATAAGAGAAAGTATTTCAAAAGATGCCTCATTATGGGAAAATATAGTCATATAAATGCCCAGTTATAAAATAGACAGGAGTACATACCTCTAGTCATGTTTATGTCAAATAAAATATCACCTAGGTATGAGTCAAGATTAGTATCACCTACGACATAAATTATACTTGGTGTTAATATTTGTTTCCTCATGTAAAATATAATTTAGAAAAACACTCCCCTTGAAAACTTGATTTTTGGTTTAAATCCAGTATCAAAATAAAATCTGAAAATCTACACATTCCACAACAATTCAATTGAATTACTCTAACTCTCAGTTCGTTTATCATTAGTTTACTATGGCAGAGTCGTGGTTATTAATTTATTGAATCAAATGCAAAACAACGACCATTATACTCTGGTTCTCCACATAGAATTGTCACCATTCAGCTAGTGCATTTCAGAAACGCAATGGCACTTTACTCCACCCTCGCACTCCACTGAGAGAAATTTGAAGGGATTGGGACTCCCCCATGCATGAACAGCCCTTCCTCCGTAGCATCCTTATAGGTGGTTAGTTTTAGTTCTTGTCCACTTACTCACGATTGTAGTGACCAACTTCTGGCTCGGTCCGACGGACGAGAAAGATCATCGATGTCGTGAAGTAGGACGAGTTACGATTGCAAAAAGGAATTATTGATTGCAGTAGAAAGGTCCCGAAGAAACACACGCAGCTGGGTTATCCCAATATGGCCAGAACATCATCACGTAAAATAGGACAATATCGGGACTTTGGAACTCCAGTGTCAAGCTGCGGCAGAAATCAGTCTGAAGCCAAAATGATAAATTTTGAGCCAAGGGGAATAGTCTTTTTGTCCTGAATCATCTTCACTACCTTGAAAGGGTCAGGCATAACTACTGGTTCATAGGAGCAGTGACTAGCCCAACCGGCAGCCGGCCATGGATCGGCATGAAGAAAAGGCAGAATATAGGGATGAATTCGTGGGTGAAAAGGAAATCCATGTGAATAGCAGCTCGTTCAAGATGTCCTCGTGAACCCACATTGCGCGAACAGGATTAGATTCACGGACCATAGTCCAACAGACGGGGACCTCAGAGGTCGGAGGCGGCGACCTTCGTCGACCCAATAGTTGGGGTAAAAATAGCACAAATAGAAGACAAGGAACGAAGGTGTAGGGTCAAAGATGGTGGCATTACCTTCAATTAATCCAAGAACAACCACAGTGGTGTTGTAACTCGTTTCTCACCAGAGACGGCCTCAATTTTAGGGTGGAAATGTTGATGCGTACATAGGGAATGTAGCAGACACTCAGTTATTGATGAACTCATGGCGGTGGAAGATAAAAAGATGAAGCTGCTAAGCTTTTTGGTGAGGGCGGCGGAAGGCAGTTTGGGTGCTTTTGGGCATTTGGTACTCAAGGCATTCCAAGCATCGAGTTAGGGTTCTAGATGATCATCATGTTGTCATGAAACGGCTGTCGGAGAATTCATCAGTAATTAAGGCATTGCTTATGTCTGATCGGCCGAGGAAACCTTCACAGCGCTATTAACGCATGCGTGCGACTGCTGAAGACGACCGCAAGTCCCTCTATTCTCTGGTCCATCGGATAAAGTGATCTGACCGTCATCCTAGCTACAGCGTTACTCAAGTGACCCATATGTGGCATTTATAGAGTCAAGGTTGGTGTGACAAAAATATAATTTGAATTAATATGCCAACTTTATCTAATTCACTCCAAGGTAATTAAGGTATATATTTAACCTCCTATGGATCCCTAAATTTGTAGGCCATCTATTAAGCCATCCAAGAACATAACTCTGACCCCAAAACTCCATTATGAAAACATTTAGTCCTATTACTAATAAATGGGCTAGAAAGCAGAGTACAAGGGTGATTCGTCTAACTATACCATTAAGTTAGGCTCTAGATGTTTTCTCTTCTCTAATTCTCTGTCCAAGGTATTAGGGTATATATTTTCATATCAACCCCACACCCATGGTCAAGCATGACTGTACCATAAAATGTGAATTTAAACCCCAATATTTCCCAAGGTCATACTCATGTCTATTTTATAGAAAGAGGGTGACATAAAGTCCAACTTAAAAGGAATAACATTCAAGTTTTTAGGAAAAAGGAAATAGAGGGTAATACCTAGATTTGAGTTCGTTATAGTACAGGTGTCCCATTTTTGGGCACCCTTCATCGTTATATTTACCAAGCCGTAAGGCAATTCCTATGAAAGAGCTTTGCCCCCTCCGACGGGCCTGACGGCTCTCTGGGTCCTCGCGACCCTTACTGGTCCTCTTGGGCTGCCTTTCGAGGTTGTGTTCTCCTTCCTTGGTGGTCTACCCCTTCTGGGCTCTCCCCCACTCCTGTCTGCACGCGTCTCTCCACCGCGTGGACCTGCTCTGGGTGGCTCCTCTGCGCGTGCTCGCCTACACATTTTCCCCAATCGGTTTGGCCCTCTATGGCCTCACGGTTCCCCTTGGATGGTGCCAAGCAGCTCGACAGCCACGGAGGTCACGCTCGCTAGCCGAGCCTCACTCTGTCCTTGGTTGTTGGGTTTCTTAGTACCTTAGTCTGGATGCTTGCGACGATGGCTTCCTCTTTTTGTTGTAGGTCGCTTCCCCATTGGGTTGTCCCCTCAGCTCCAGTGTTTGTGGCGTAGGGACTACATGCATCCTCGCCGTAGAGGCCGCTCTTTCCTTGCGAAAGCGTAGCTGATCCCTCAGTGGGGATGTTGCTAGATCCATGTGTGGTTCTGCTTGCTGGTCGGGCCTGCCTTGGTCCTTAGTTGTCAGGTTTCTTTGTACCACTATTTGGGTGTCTGTTTCGATGGCACCATGGGGTTTTTTTGTTGCAGGTCCTCGACCCTTTGGGCTCCCATGGGCCTAGTTGTACCACCGTCGTGGCAGCTGTTGTTCCCCAAGCGGTGACATTGTTGTTCCCCCGTGGTTGGTGGTCCTCTTGGGCTCAACGACCTGGTCGTGTGGCTTCGCTTGTCCCCTCGGCAGTTTGCTGCATGTTCTCTCACCCTCGACCTGGCTTCCCTGACATGGCATCACCCTGACACAGCTCTGGCATTACTGTTTTTGGGGTGACTAGGGTTTTGCCCTGCTACTCGTCTCTCCCTTGGCAGCTATGCATGATGGGTTCGGTCGCCTGCTTGGATGGGCACCTCCGTGGCTGTGCCTGTGAGCCCTAGGGTTAACTGTTCGGCTGCTTGGGCATGTGGGGTTCAAGTGTTTCATCCGTGCCTTGCACGTGGGGGTCCTTGGCCTATTGAAGTCGTGGTGCGGCTTGGGGTCCCTGACCCGGTTGGTAATTTGTCTTTCGAGGCTACGTCTTAGGCCCCTTTGGTTGAACTTTGTTGGACCTTCAGCCTTTTTGGACCCCTGCATGGGTTTAGTGGCTCGACCTTGTGTCGGGTCCCCTTGGTGCCCTGCGCGGCTATCAGGCTTCATCCTTTCTCTGACCCCTTTTAAGGGTCTTTGCCCCTGTGTGGGTTCGGGCTTTGACCTTGTTTTGCCCCCTCTCCTGGGCCTTCGACATGGTGGGCTGGCCTTCATGCCTCCCTTTGCTTTGCTGCTTTGGTTTGCTCCAGCCACGCTGGTGGATGATGACAGGGTCTCCCCCTCACGCTCGGTGAGGGGTCGATGATTAACCATGTGTTTATCCGTCTTACGATCGGTGGTTGGGCCACCTTCTTGGCTTCTCACTTTCATTGGGTGGGTTCCCTCTATGCACCCTTTAGTCACAGAGTTCTCCACCTCGTTGGTGGCTGGCTTGAGGACCCCTCGCATCCCTTGGGGTGTGGGAGGCTCGATCTGAGTTCTTGCCTTACGATCGGAGGTCTTTTCTCTGCTGCACTTGGCCCGTAGTGGTGCGGCTTAGGGAGTGGGTTCATACATAGACACACTAAGGCTTTGTGCCTTGGCGTGGGCTGGGTTGCCCATTCTGTTGTTGAGGGGCCTGTCCCATGTGCATCATTTACCTTTCCCTGCCCTATCCCCTTCTTGTTTCGCCTTACCTTTGGGCGTATGGTGGCCCTGCTATTTTTAGGGCCTGAGGGTTGTGTGGTTCTTCCATGCATGTACTCCCTGTCTGGCTGGGCCGAGTGGCATGTCTAGTTGTTGGGTCGGTGGGCCTTGTTCCACGTTGGGGTTGGGTGGGAAGGACGAGCTAATCCGTTGGTTTGGGTGGACGAACATGATGTCCTCCTTGGTTCTCTGATGGAGTGGTCTCTTTGGAGGGGCTTCCACTCGCTCTCTGCCTATTGCGTTGTGATGCCAATTCTCATATTTTACATCTGCTTCTAGTCATTGTTGTTTTTTACAGGTGTCCTGGCCCTTTTGGGCTTCCCTCCCGTGGCAGGCGGGTCTAATCTAAACCTTGACCTTGGTACGGTCTTTGTGTGGCCTGGGTGGGACTAGTCACCCCTTCTGGGCCTTAGATCTTCTTACCCGCCATGGACTCCTTGCTTGGGTCCGTTGTGCCATGGCGCTTGGGGGGGAAGGTGTGGTGGTTGGTGTTTGTGTGCACCTCCGGGTGCCCTTACCTTCGGGACAGCGCCCCCTCCCTTTCCTCCTTCCTGGTCTCGTGATCGTGTGGTGGCCGCTCCTTGGTGTTTCTGCTGAGGGTCTTACCACAGTTCAAGCTCCTTGTCCAGGTGGACACAGCCTTTCAGCCCCTGCTTGTCTTGTCAACAAGTAGTGAAAATAGGATGCTCCTCTTCCCCTTGTTTATTAAGACGGCCCTACGTGGGTTCTACCTTTGTAAACTGACCCCTGTGTGGATCTCTCTGTTCCTCAGTTTAGCTAGTGCCTTGTCCCTTCTGGGACCCCCGATGATACTTCCTGAGTGTAAGGTTGGGCTTCTTGGGGAGCCGTTAGGTACGGATGGGTCGTGGCCCCTAAGGTCATGTATCCCATGTCATGTAATCGGTGGAACCAGGGTTCCACCTTTTGGTGGACTCCTCATCAATTACCTGCCGCAAGGCAATTCCGATGAAAGAGATCTCAATAAGTCATCGTGCTCTCTCTCTCTCTAGAGTGAGCTCTGCCTTCTCTCTAACCTGCCTCCCTCTCCACCCCCATTTCTCCCCCTAGGAAAAAGAAGCTCCACCCACACTTTCCCTCCCCCACCTTGCTACCCTCACGACAGTAAGGCCTCCCTAATGGCTCTGCTCCCCTCCCTGTGGCGCTACCATCATCGCTCGTGGCTTGGAGCACGGTGGTGACCCAATGGTGTGGTCGGCTTGGTGATCGTGGTGTCGCTCTGGTGTTGTTCTAGTTGACAGGGTCTTGAAGAGGCTTGGGTCCGCATCTACCTCGTCCAGCCTTTAAGGCATTGCTGCGACAACACCTAGGTGACCGGGCTAGGGCGATTACCTTCTCTGCTCCCTTCCTGGTGACCATCAACTCCCTCCTCACCATAACCCCCAAAAACCCAGGTAGGAATTGACCCGCCTTAATGGCGAGTTGGTCTTCCTTTGACCTCAGCGGGGGTTAGAGGGACTGGTATTCTCGGCTACCATCCCAGGTGTCCTTGGCCCTATAGGCACCTTGAAGATGGCCTAGTTCTCACCTACCTCGGCGTGGCACTTTGAAGATGACGGAGAGCCTGGTCAGCCTCACCCCGACATCAGCATATGAGGTTTTGGTCGTTGTCCTAGTGTCCTTGGCTTCCTAGATGACAGTGACTACCCTGGGCCCTCCTCGATGATTTGGAAGTCATACCTAGTGCCTACCTACCTCAGCATGACTTCTGGGCAGTTCCCTACTATTATCACACTGGTGCTTTCAAGGCTCACCACCTCAGGTGTCCTTCCCTACCTTACCGGGTGAGTGACGTTGTTCATCTCACCCACCCTCGCCCCCATAAACTCGGGTAGGAGTCGACCAGCCCCCCGGGTGCTCAGTCCTCAGGTGACCTCGGTGGGGACCTAGGTGGTACCCATGCGTGCTGCTTCGACATCGGAATTCTCGCCTGCTGCTCCGATGACCACCTTGATGTTTGGGGGCGTTAAGGTTGTACGGAGGTTTTTAGGTTCCTAGATACCTGAACCACGCTTTGAAGGCACTCTCTGTGGGTGAATGTGCCTATTTCACCGACGGCCCATGCACCACACGAAGACGGCGGCCACAGAAGTGCATCACAAAAGATACATCGTCCTTGGCGGTGTTCTTCTGCCACGACCTTGACGACCTACTTGTGATGAAGGTGGTGTGCAGGCTAGGGTTCGTGTAGTTCACTATTTGCTTGATCATGGTGGCGGCTCTAAACAGTAGGGTTGCGTGCTCCCAACGCCTTTCACCGTGCTCAAACGCCAACCACCGCCCTACTCCCACCTATTTAAATAGCCTGAAGTTCAAACAAGGCACACGTAACTCACACACTGCCTTCTCATAGGATCTTCTCTCCCCTGTAGTCATTAGTGCACTCTAACGATAGCTCGCCTAAGTCACAACGCACTAGCTGGGCCATCCCACCTTTTGCAAATCTTCTTCCTCCAATCGTGTGGGCTGTCGTCACCCTTGTGACGTCACAGCACTTTACACCATCATCAGCACACGTGTGTAGGCTTCCAGAAGGTTCATCCCCTCTCTGATGCTTGGTAGTGTGTGTTGACATCATCGCGGTCCCACGCCTTGGCGTCATCTCGCACTATCCCACCTCTCCCCCTCCCTTGCCTCCATGTGCCCTCTCTGAGCACTTCTTCTCCCCTCCCTCCTCTCTATACCCAGATGTGAGGCATCTTCCCCGTAGCTTCCTGGGCAGGGCCAGGTTCCACATGCCTTCCTTCTCTTTCCCCTCATCTCCATGGCAAGAGGGAAGATAATGAGAAAGTCCTACCAATGTGCTTCTATCCAGCGTGAGGCGGTAGAGGAGAGAGCAAAGGGCAGATGAGTGGTGCAAGAGACGCGTGCTAGAGAGTCAGGAAAGGGAAAGGCACCCTTCACTGGCCCTTCCCCACCCCCTACTCACCATCAACAATCATTGTGCAGCACCCGCTCATCGACATGGAGCCGTCCACCCACGTGTGATGGAGGCTCTACCAGCGGGTACAAGGACGATGTTGGCGATGAGATACCTAGAGACGGTGCGGCTGGGAGTCAACAACGCCCCTCCCAGGCCCCTTCTTCTTTCGATGGTCCAAGTTAGAGTCAGTCGTACAGCTCCCGGGGTAGTCGGGGCAGCCCTGCTAGCTGGGCTAGGGAAGGTGATGGTCAGTAGTGACATCCCTCACACCCTCCCCCTAGATGTCGATCCTACACAGAGGTTATTGCTGCGAGCTCGACCCCGACGATCTGGCCTATGGGCACCTCCCTGACCGACTGGGCAGAGGTCTCCATGTGCCAGTCACCCATGGCTGTTGTCCTGCCTGATATGGTGATGTCTTTCACTGAGCCTGAGCTCGAGCTGGAGCGGGGGAAGGTGGCGGTCATCCTGGTAGAGTCAATGGCCAACTATGATGAATCCCAAGCTTCCACGGGCTCTTCTACATGCTTGATGCGTCCCCCCATGTAGTCATCATCAGGGGATGGCTCAGGCGTGCTTGGCATCCCGTGGGGCCCTTTCAGCTCGCAAGGCACGATGGTGGCTTCATTGAAATCTAGTGTGAGCTCAAGACTAACTACGATGCTCTCATCGACGGTGGCCCTTGGTTCTTTGATGACAGGTTGGTCATCTTCCGATGGTGGTCCCCTTCGATCTCTCTGGAGTGTGACCTCCTGGCCAATGTTCCTTGTTGGATCTCTTTCCCCACGCTTAGCCACCTTAGATCGTTGGACACCATCGGTCATGTGGTGATCTGCGTCGGCAAGCCCTCGTACGCCGGCACATGGATGTCCCCCTCCTCTGGCTCTCCACAGGCCTGGGCCCTGGTGGATCTTCTTGCTGATCGTGAGCCACCCAAAGAGGTGTGGATCTAGTTCCCACAATGCGACACCGAGAAGATCCATGTCGAGTATGCCTTTGTCCCTTCGAGGTGTACTTCCTGTCTGGCGTTCGGACATGGGCTCCACCGATGCCCTTTCATCTCTGACCAAGTCAGAGTCGATGCCCATAGTAAGCGACATGACACCGCGAGAGCACAACGTCACCCCCAACCCACTAGGCCTACTGAGGAGGGTGTGATAAGGGGAGCTTCCCATCAGGGCAGGAGCGGAATGATGAAGGAAAGGAAGAACAAGGGAGTGGGTGGCGGAGTGGAGCAGGATGTAGGTCCTTTGGGTGCCTCGGCAGGTCTGGACCAGGATGCTGCTATTGCCACTGCCTCTGACGCTGCCCCCACTACCTCACCCCCCTTGGCGTCCATGGTGGATGTTGAACCAGGTACCCCTGATGCTGGAGGGACCAATCCAGGCGAGACTGGTGTAAAGGTCATGGTGAACGAACCTAGTCCTGTGGGAGGATGCAAGTCCGCCACCCTAGACCGGGTGACCCAATCTTCTATTGATGAGGGAACGGTGCCGCTAACACCCGACGAAGCCCCTGCCCCACCAGCTCAGATGGCACCCTCGACTACCTGCCCAACCTCGCCAACAAGGGTGCCCAACAAGAAGGATAAGCATCCCCCTCCTAGGTCGGGCATGACAGGGATGAAAATGTCAAGGTGTGTCCTTACCTGGGGGCACCTCCCCCCAGTCCCAAAGAAGCAGAAGGTGGTTTTAGCCCTCCCTGCCCCAGGCAACTCCATGGGGGGAGAGGTGGGTGCAGGCAATATGGAAGTTGAAGCAGTAGAGGAAATGATGACTCTTGCTGATGCTGGCCCAAGATCCAAGTGCAAGCTCATGAGCCACTGATGATCCCACCCCAATCTCCTAGCATTTCCAATGTCAATTGTAACATGGAATGTGTGCGGAATCTACGAGCCAGCAAAAAGGAGAGTGGTGGCCCTCCTTCTATGTCAACAGGATGCTTCCATGGGTTTTTTGGTGGAAACCAAGATTAGAAGCGACGCGGGTGGAGACTGTGTGATCAAGGAGTTGTTCCCCAAAGGTTGGAGTTGTGTGTCCAACATTGCTGCAACATGGAAGGCTCATGTGTGCTGGGGTGGGATCCTCAGGTGTGGTTTTTTGCTATGACGGTTACTTCTACCGAAATGATCACGGTGTGGTCTACAAACAAGGGAGGCCTCCATGTCCTCTTGTCCGCTGTGTATGCCCACAACCAACCTCAACAGTGACAGGATCTTTGGGAGGAGATGGAGGAGGTCAAGTCTGTGGCGATGGTCCCATGGCTGGTGGTCAGGGACTTCAACACCATCCACCACAATGAGGAAAAAGAAGGAGGGGGGAAGTGTCGTGGAAGTTCATGAGGGAGTTCAACCTTGTTGTTGATCGGTCGGGGTTGTTGGAGCTCAAGACCTACGGCAGGATCCTCACTTGGTCCAACAGGAGGGAGGTCGATGCTCGGGTCTCATGTCGCCTGGATCGGCAACTGATTAATGATAGCTGGGCGGCCCTCTTCCCAGTTGCCCATTCTCATCTCACTTTCTCCCACCTCAGTGACCATGGGGCGCTGGTCACCTCACCCTTTGCTATCTCGACCAAGAATCGGCAGCGCCCTTTTCGAAGCCTCAACTTTTGGGCAGAGTGGGAGGGCTTCCAGGATACGGTGAGCGGTGCTTGGAGCACTACAGTGGTGGGGAATCCACTATATGTCATCGCCAAGAAGCTTCAGGTGGTCAAGGCCTGACTTAGGAACTGGGCGTCAAGCCATGGCAACATTAGGACTATGAAGAAGGAGGCGATGAAGGAGTATAGCTTCATCTAAGCTAGTCTCCAACTCAAACCTTGATTCCCCAAGCTGGTTCGACGGGAGAAGGAGGCTAGGTAGCTCTTGGACCGGCTTAACACTACGGAGGAGGTGTTCTACTACCAACACAGTCACACTAGGTGGATCAAGGACGGGGAGTGTAATATGGCCTTCTACCAAGAGGTGGTCAAGAGGAAGGAGATGAGGGATACCATCCACTACCTCATCGACGACAATGGTATCTAGATCAACAACTAGGAGGAGTTGGAGGGGGAGGCGGTGGCCTTCTTCAGTGACCTTTACAACTAGGATGACGACTCCCCCCAACTGATGCATCTTCAACCCATGAAGGTCCTATCGGCGACCCAAGGGCACCACTTGTGCAGGTCTTGCACGTGGGAGGAGGTTAAGGCTGCGGTGTGGTCCATTGGGTAGGATAAGGCGTCAGGTCCCAATGGGTTCAATGTCAGCTTCTTCCACAATTGCTGGGACACCTTTGGGGAAGAGGTCACCCACAACATCCTATGGCTGATGAGGGGGGTCAATGTTGCATGAAGTCAACCATTCCTTCTTGGCGCTGATCCCGAAGGTGGATGGTGCCACTTCTCTTCGTGACTTCAGGACGATCTCCTGCAGTGGCGTGCTCTACAATATCTTCGCCAAAGTCTTGGTGGAGAGGCTGAAGTCAGTTATTGGGGGTTAGTTTCCCACAATCAAGGTGTGTTCATTCCAAACAGAAGCATATCGGACTGATCCCTCCTTGTAGTGGAGTTCCTTTATGGCTTTGACCTCAAACGTGCAGGCCCAAAGGCTTGCTTGAAGACTGATCTGTCCAAGGCGTACGAACACGTCGAGTGGGAGGCCTTGTGGATGATCATGGACAGGATGGGGTTCCCTCCAACTTGGATGGATTGGATCAGGCAGTGTGTTACCACCTGCTCCTTTTTGGTTCTTGTTAATGAATTACCGGTGGGGCTGTTCAACAGCTCGAGAGGACTTAGGCAGGGGTGCCTGTTGTCACCCCTCCTATTCACACTCATCATGGAGTACCAATAACCATGTTGAATGAGGGTGAGCACCGAGGGCAGTTTCACACCTTCAAAGTCAAGCATATGGCGGTAATGTCCCACCTCACATTCGTGGATGATGTTCGCATCTTCGTCGATGCGACTAGGAGAAGTCTACATGGGGTGAGGAAAATCCTTGATGAGTTCAGTGACACGGTTGGGGTGTGGGTCAACCCAGCTAAATCCAAGTTATTTCTATCCAAAGCGGCACATGTGAATGCTAACTCCCTCTGTGAGGAGGTGGGATGCCCGCTAGACACCCTTCCTACGTGTTATCTTGGGTTTCCTCTGGCCGCCAAAAACCACACGGCCACCTTCTTCAATCCATGCCTAGACCATATGAAGAAGATGATCTCCAAGTGGCCACTGGACCGAATCACAATGGATGGTCGCTGCCTTCTCACCAAATCAAACCTCCAAGGTTAGATCACCTTTTAGGCCTTACAAGGCCATATCCCGAACAACACCTATGACCGGATTGAGATGGTGCTAGCCAACTTTGTCTGGGGTTCGAGCCATCACTACATGTGTTATGAGCGCATTGCTAAACCAACCAAGGAAGGGGGTTTGGGCCTTAAATGGGTTCGTGACATCAATGCATGGGCCTCACTGCGTAGGCTTGTCCATTTCCACACCTGCCCTGAGTCGCCATTGAGACTGGATACTCTTCTTATATACCTCTCTATAAACAAAAAGTAGAGTTACAACACCACGAGAACATGCTAGAATTCTCAAAGTCTACTTGGTCTATAGTGCTACCAAGGACAATTTAACTACATAAGAAGTAAAGGATATAAGATCTATTCTAAACAACCCTATTACTTTAAACCGTGGAGTCCCATGGGATAAATCCACACTAAAAATGTCCCAATCAACCAAGTCAGATTCATATGTCATGTGGAGATCCCATCTATATGAATCCTTGAGTAGTAGTCATAAAGGTGTATCCAAGAAATAAACTAGAACATGTTTAGGCTTATGGAATACTAAGTTATAACCATATCTCTGTCTATCTTCAGACCTAGAAGAACTATCATATATTGATGTGTGATACATATCTTAAAACAAAGGAACTAGAATGTGATGCTACTACTTTCCTGACAAGTCACCTAGGAAATTGATGGATTTGGGTTCAAACAAGATAGCCTTGAGCTTATGGACCAACCCAAAAAATGATAGGGACACATTTTTGTAGTATACCAACATTTGTAACTTTCTTCTCTAACAACCAATGGTAGTTTGGGAGAGTTAAAATGGTGTTATTTATGATCCATTCCTATTAAAACAAGGTGGGTAGTTATACATTACAATACTAAAAAACTATAAATTATATGTTGCTTGGTTTTTATATAATACTAGTACAACTTTAAACATACCCAAATGAAAAATATTTGAATTCATAAAGTGATACATTACATCATATGAATGAAAAGGATTACATGCATGTATGAAAAATATTACATGACGTTAATGAAAAGCATTACACAATCCAAATGAAAAACGTTACATGAGCTACAATACATTACCCAAATGAAAATATTATATGACTTGACAAAAAGATCAAGGAAATATATAAGTTTGTATACAACAACCCTTTCTTTCAGGCTTAAGTGGTCAATATGTTGCCTAATTTGGATCAATATTCATGGATGTGCACACTCTCCTAGTCTATGGTCTTCTTGTCTTGCTAGAGACAATTGAGGTGACAAGGTCCCTTCATTTTAAGGAGGACAATACTCTTCGTAGGAACATCATAAATTTCAACCATATATGTGTAAGGAGTGGGATCCAAGAAGGGGTCCAATTCTTATTAAGTCAAATAAGAGTGATCATCCACAAAAAAACACTCACTAATTTTTTGTAATGGATGAAGAACTATTACTTGATCTTTCATAAATTGATATCATAAAGACCAAAGTATAGCAACAAGATATATTAACTATTTAAAATTTTATAAGATACATGATTACACATTCACAGGGAATATATAATGTCAAAAACTATAACAACTATACAGACGATAGTCTGGGCTACCTCAATCTATCTCCCACAAAATAGCTACATCGGACAGGTCATGGTCCACATGGTCATCCTTATAAAGTCTTCTTTACCTAAGGGGCTGGAAGAATACCCCACAAAAGAAGAAAACATAGAAGTTGTTAGCACAAAATATGTTATGTGCACAATTAGAAGTTGGACAATATTAATTGATAACAATAAACTCATCAAGCAGTGAACGGTTAAAAGAATAATGATTACCAAAAAGGTAAGTAATTTAAATTAGATAATCAATAAGAGGATTTCTTGATTTAATAACTTCTACATCCATAATATCTTAATCATAAGTCATGCATGTCAAAACAATTAAACTAATGTTGTTTTAGCGAGATTGAGATGCATAAAATCTCAAGCCTAAAAAATTCAGGTGGAAAGGCATACACTGGGCGGAAATAAACACCCATGTATATAATGAGTGGAAAGACGCACTTAGATTGGAAGGTCACACCCAATAAATATTATATTGGTATGGAGGTACTGCTACTATAAATAATTTTAGTCTATTGTGAATGCACATATGTAAAGACAAGATGCAAGTTTAGTCAAGCTCAAATAAGGGATGAGAACATCCAAATGTTATCCAGTGGGGTTATATGATCCATAAAAAGGTATGCAACCATCTCCACATAAAAGATACATTGTAAGACCATACGAGGTCATCACTTGAAAGTAACTTTTCGTGCCACTAATGAAGCAATTTATTTCAATTCCACAAATAGGGCTCCAACATGAACTAGGATGAACAAGATACAACTTTAGAGTACAATATGCATATATCATAGTTTGAGAAGACTAGAGGATCAATTTCAAAGGATAAGCACTCACATGATTCAACATCATAGAGGAGAGAGAAGGTTTATATGGTATTATGCCTCAAGTGGATCAAGACAAAAAACATAGGTAATGGCCCAATATGGAATTGTAGAATGCAACATACCTGATATATGATCCATATCGGTCCAAAGTCTACCCTAGATTCACATTTGGGTTTCAAGGGACCTATATAACACATATATAAAATTAGGGTTAACCTTTATAAATAACAGAAACACTAAAATTTACCATTCAATTGATTTAGATTTATAAAATTGTACCATCATGTAGATAATTTTACTACAACTTCAAAATATATTTTAGTATACTTTTATGACACACATATTAAATACAAATTTCAAAATTTCAAACCAATCAGAATACATAGAAAACACGTGAATGTAGGAAAATCCACACGTAGGTGGAGGGGTCTTGCTAAGGTGGTCATATTAGGCTAGAAAATTGAAATGGGTCTACAACAAGCCTGATGACAACTCAGATCAAAGAACAACATGAATAATTCAAAACAAGTAACAAAAAGATGATTATGCCCATGATTTTCATGATGAAATAAAAATCAAAATAAGGGTGAGAAAGTCCAAACCCATGAGATCATCTTCATTGTCTTGCACGATGAACCAAAAATACAATAAGTCAGGGAGGAGAATCAACTCATGATTATCTATGTACCAAAGTTAGGATACAATAAGGTTATTATGATATCAACATGTCTCACAACTCAACATGAGGTTGATGGAAGAGCATTGAGAGATTTCTTCCATGTAAGATCCCATAGGGCTCAAGAAACACCATAAAGTCAAAAACCAAAGTAAGAGTGAAGGATTTACATTGCTCACGATGTTCCAATGACTCTAAAGGCAATTATGACAAATCAAAAGAGGCTACAAAGAAGATAACCACAATGCCACTGGAAAAATGTACATGGTGAAATGGAAAGTGAGATAAGGAAGTTACTAGTAAATATGGCATGATGAAGAAGGTAAAGGCTTTGTGGATGAGATATGAATTTCAAGGTGGCATTTTCATAACTCTTTGCTCCAAAGTACACCTCTTAATAAAGGTAAACATAGTTGGGGAGAGGTCCAGGGGAAAACTCAAGGAACAAAAAACATGGGGACAAGTTACTGGAAGGTAGTATGAGGTGTAGGCAAGAGGAACTGGGTCTTCATATGATGCGACAATAGTGGCTACTCAAGGAGTCGAGGAAAGAAGAGAGAGTTTGATGGAAGAACTAGGCATGGATGGGAACCAATTGGCCAACGAAACAAGTTCCTAAGGGGACCTAGTCACTCTGTGAGGTAGGATTCTATAAGGGAGTGGACAATGCTATTTTGGAACTACGGGAGCACGGGATGTAGAATCACACAAGGAAACCAGAGGAGAAGAATCATGGTAAAACATAGAAAGATGAGGAAGAAATCATGGAGAGAAAAAATGAAGAAATAGTTGAGGCTAAATAGGAAATAAGGCAAAGGAAGAAGAAAGGTGAGTACTTGTATGATTCAAATATGAAAACCAGATATCATATCATATTTTGGTATGTAATGAAAATATGTGTGGCTGCTGAACTTTAGGAAAGTGAAATATCAACGAAACAAATTACATTCTAAAGCATTTTAGGATTTTTATTTATCATTTCCTTCTCTAATAAAATTTGGGTAGTTAACAATATCCAAGAAAAAGTATGAAGTTCCATATCTAGAGTAACTAAGACATGTAAATTCTGATTTTGCCATTATTTTCTAGTTTTGGGTAATCATTATGTTTTTTAATATTTTAGAGTTAACTTATAATTTCTTTCCATAGTAAGTTTAATTCATCTGGGATTATTCAATTTATGTGAAAATTGGCCCATAAACAAATTAAAATATGAGGAAGCCAAATATCACATTACTCTATGTTGGACATCATTAATTAGATTACCCAGTGTATCAAGGTTTAAATCTTTTCTTTACCAAATAAATATCTATGGATAATATCTTGGAAATCTATTCATTTTTAGGATTTAATTCACCTGTTTACTTTCCTTATATCTTATATAAAACCATACCATTTTTAAATTCAAGAATTCTTTCAAATAAGAACAAACAAATCCTACACTATATGTATATATATATATGATTATTAATTCTTTTCCCATCATTTAACTAATATGGATATGTTCAATATCACTTCCATCCCTATTAAAAACATTGATTGAATTAGTTACCTTATTGATGGTTTGGGACACATTAACATATTTACATGCATACTTTATTCATTATATGAAGCTTGCTATATATTGTTTCATGGACGTTCGAATTATACTTTATTAGTTCATTTTAAGTGTATGAGTTATTTACATTCCACGATTTTGGATTTATCATGCAAAACTCAAATTATATATTATCCAAAAAAATTAGCCATCTAAGCACTAGCTCCTTATTATATCCATCCAATTAATGTCAAGTGTGAGAAGGGCATGCCACTGTCATAATATCTCTAATGTTTCTATTCAGTCAAACAAGACATATAAGGTCATATAAACTTATTATATTTCCATGCTAGTATATATCTTATACCTTGTTTGGGCATCAGTACCTAATGTGTAGAATTAGGATTTTGGGGATAAGTAAAACAAATTTTGGTTTGTTACAATATGAGTAACAATAATATTGATATCTAAGCATTCAATTACAAGTTGGTTGCAAGCAAAGTTGATGGAAGTAGAAGATGCCTAAACACATGAGTATGGTAAATGTCACTACCATGGTACCACAACTTCAAAAACTGGCACCATTCAATCTAACTTGACATGAAAATTGTTTTCAGATATTTATTCCACAATAAATTCATAATTCTTGACTAGGCGTGTGACTTGTAGACTCCTGACATCTTAATTGACATTATTGAATTTTATAAAACGTGTGAGAGGAAATTTCTTTCCATCATGGACTTGTTCAAGAGCCTGATTACTCCTCCTAACCATGATAAAAATTTGTTGATTAATTTTGAAACAATTATTGCATGTATTTGTAGATTTCTATAACCTTTTAAGACATGTTTAGAGATTCAAAAATTACTAGTCATTCACACATATATGCATCCCCTATAACCTCTTAAAGACCACGTGTGTGTTCATATGTACCACATAATGCTTAGAAGAATGATTGAAGGTATTAATCTCAAACACGATACATTTACATGTTAGTTCATTACTTACAGAGACCAAACTCCACATAAGCTAATTTTGTCCTCGCAAATTGATCTTTATGTGAAAGTCATGTCAAAGATGTCGAAGATAGTATAAATGTCTTGTATGGAAAATTTTCATTTCATAACACTAAAAAAATTCACCTATCATTTCAGAAATAATAAAAAAATGATACATTAGAACTAATTGTGTAAGCTAAAGTGTATGTTCATCAAGTAATAAAGACCTATTGATCCCTAAGTTTTTTAACCTAAGGGAGTTGGTTCATTAAAAACTACTTAAAACTAGTTTTGATTAATTAAGTTGGGAAGTTGGGGTGTTTATTAACTATATCACTATACTAATAAATAACTGAGGATGATTCAACATCAAGACTAGTGATGTCTAGAACTATGGATTCACCATAAAATCCACTACTATATGTTCATTATACTGACCATGCATTGACATTTCATAATTTAATAGACATTATGCAAAAGTTTTAAGTCCTTTTAGATCATACAAATGTATCTAGTAGTGGTGAATACTATTTCTATGCTATTCAAACACAACTAGATCAATTGCGTTTAAGGTCTACAATGAGATAAGTCTCACATTCTTAAGGCTATTTTGGTGCTCTTTTTGACACATATTCATGAATCCAATTAAATGAGTGTATGACTAAAATCAATCCTATCTAACCCATAGAATATGGTAGCTAATCATATTCAGTATAATAAAAAATTACATCCATGAAATTCAAAAACAATATTTATTTATAAACTAGAATAGTTGATTACAACAGTTTCATGGTGGGATACTCATATATTATTGAAAAAGAATGTCTTTCCTCATGAATACATTTTTATCCATAGAATCAATATAAAATATAATTAAATTCCATGGTGAAACAAAGAGGAGGATGGATCTTGGTGTATAACATGTGACAACATGTCATGGGCATCTCTGGATCACTTTCACTAATCACTTCCACCTATGATTGCAACATTGGTGAAATTGGAGCTTTCTCATATTCTCTTCTTACTCTCCCTTCATAAAGAATGGTTTCAATGGAATCCCCAATATCCCTATGATACTAGGTCAAGTGGCCTAATTTTTTATATCATATCACAATCGTTGGATCTCTATCTTTATTTTTTTAGAAAAAAGGAACGTGCTCCATTGATGCATCACATACTCCATCGATGTATTGGCATGTTAATGACTCCAGTCTGTGCTCCCTGTCAAAGCCATCAACAGACTTGTCAATGACATCAACACACGTATCAATGCATAAACTGAAAGAGGGATGGAGTATGATTGAATCATCACTTTGAGTCAATGGAATCAGACCATTTGTCAATGCATCAACTATGTAGCTTCTTTTTTGAGCTTCTTTTTTCACAAAATGTGTAATAACAAGCATCCATTAGTATCATAGATGCATATGATGAAATAATAGCATAAATTTCTTTAAAAATAGTGAAATATTATGCATAAGAAACTGATACACTATTAAAATCCATTAACTGAGAGTATATGCAATAATCATCAATTAGTCAATGGAATTGCATCAAAAGCATATAAGAAAGTAAAGTAATTGTGCATGCATGAAACTACCATAAGCTTAGATTGTTTCTTACCCTTGATCAATGGCTATCCTAGAATTGTATGATTAATAAAAAAAAGACTACTTCATATGCAAAGGACACTACTACAGAATATGTCTTTAGCGTTGGATAATAAAGGGTTTTAGTGTTGGTTTCCAAACGACACCCAGGTGGGCACCGCTAAAGGTGGACCCCTTCGGCGTCGATTCCCAACCGACGCCAAAAAGCTTCCTGCCATCAAAAATGCGCCAGCAAAGGGACTATAGGCGTCGATTTTTCAAGAACACCGACACTATAGATTGTTACATACGTTAGTTATTAAAAGAACCGACGTCACAATGCTTCCCGCCACCTAAAACATGCCAACAAAGGGCCTATAGATGCTAGTTTTGTAAGATAATTGATGCCATCTCCCCTGCCACCACGGCCGTGCTTCCCAACACGGCCATATTTCTTGGCCATATCAGCTGAACCAACATTGGTTTTGTGCTAATAACCGACGCCATATCTCCTGCCTGCCACCACATCCATGCTTCCCAGTACGGTCGTGGCTGTGGTTCCTAGCCACATAGATGTCGGTTTTTTGTCAAACACTGCCAACGTATGTCTTTGATGTCAGTTTTGTTCAAATAACCGACGCCTATGTTATGATTTTTTTTTCATATCAGCTTGCAGGTCTGCTGTATGGCTGGTCAGCAGAATGAGAACCTACAGTTCAAATATGAACTGCAGGTTTATGACATCCATTGATATCAGCCAACAACAGGCCACAAACCTACAAAATTAACATGATGGATAATATTATATATATGTGATTCACACACATGTACAAGCACATTTAATTCATATTATTTTTTCATCACACACATGTAGAAACCAGTAGCAACCTGCAGTTCTATTCATTTCATCTCTTTTCACATTCATACACATGTAGAAACATTTATGTATTGATCATCTTCACAGACATATGACAATTCATAAAAATTCATTCACATTCACACAAAAATAATTATGAGAACAAAGTTATTCTTTATTCATCATTGTCATCATTGTCAATAAAATTATATCTAAAAATTCCCACTCTTTGTAGGGCTTTTGCCCATTCTTCTCTTACAACATCTAATTCATCTCTCGTATAGGGAGTATGTACATCGAAACGCTTTCCACCTATGTTGAAGTCAACAGTTTTAAAGACCTGCAAAGAGAATGACGTATATATAAAATTAATAATATATAATAAGATTGATATATTGCATATTATCTAATGAGACTATATATAATACTTATTGTATCTTATCAATTTCCATTACGACATGTTTGATGATTAGGTCCATAAATAGCATCACATAGTAGGCACATGCCCAGTCGTTGTCTTGTGTAGCACATTATAAATTGAAACATACAAAATATTCAAAAATATAAATAAGCACATTTCACGTAAATAATATATTCATTGGAGTCAGGAAATTACTTTCACATTCTCCCAAATTAGTGACAGATCCTATTTCTTGGGGACCTTTCCTCTAGCTTTTTTGTACTCTTGTAAAGCCCTACATATGTTAATGTAACCCATTAAATTGTATAATTAAATAGTAATATAGTAACAGATGTTAACAGATATAAAAATATGAAATATTTCTCACGAGAATAATGACCTTTTAATTGCATGTCCATATAATTCCAACTCATTGCCTACAGGATCTACATAATAGACAGTGAACATCTTGGGGACAATAACTAGTAACTCCCAATGCCTACCATTATAGGTAAGAAAGTTAAAAATTAATAACTCAAAATCCACAATAAAAATGTAATTTTATGAAGTCCAAATTATAAGCAAAGTAAACTTACTCGACATTAAATGGAGCTATTATCACTGTCTTCTTATTTTTACCAAAATATTCAAAAGCATCACAGCAGTATGAAGTAACTAAAGAAGGGTCTGTATCTACAAGACTAATCAAAGATGGAGCCAAAAATCCCACATGAGAAAACCAAAAATCTCTACATATCTTGTGTAAGTGGCTGCAAAACATGTATTACGTATACATTAATATATAAGAAACCAGATCACCGTATATAAAACAAGGTATATAGATGTATAAACAAGATTTCACCATATCCACAGCTCTATCATAGATGTGTTCAGCCATTGATAACTAAACAACTCCAAAATATCTTGTATAAATATCGTGTTTTTGTATGATTGACCTGTATTAATACATATTCATTAATACGTACGCATGTAGAACTTGTATTATGTATGCATTAATATGTATGCTAAACTTGTATAAATATATTGTTATCATATGATTTACCTGCAGCATCGTCCGGAATAGTAACAATTATAGGGCAATTTGTATCATGTTCGCCGATCCATACTGCCACACCCCTACAATTAGGACCTATTGAGGCATGTAGGTCCCTTGGAAGACAACTTGGTAGTCAAGGAGGTGGAGGCCGAGATGTAGTAGGTTTCATCTTTTTTATCTGTATATATAATTTCAGATCAATTGACTCATATATACACACTAACAAATTAAAGTAATGGAAATTTATCATATAATATCAGTATAGAGGACATCCGCTTCAGGCCACAATATCACTCTACCTACTACCTCACCAAGTGTTTCAGCATCTGGGTATGCATGAGGCAGTGCAAGATCCATCCAGTCGGGGAATACATGTATCTGGCTCACACATACAATACCATCTGGTACTGGATACCCATGAAACATGCACCCTTTAAGGGGCGGGTAAGTTGACGCCTCTGCAACAATATATTCTTGACTTTTTAGTCGGCATGGTTTCAACCCCTACAAATTTACGTAAAGAATATTATATGCATATATACACAAACGTATCATCTTGAACAAACTAACTATTATGTCATAAAAATACTTACAGAGGACGTGCTAGATGGTGGGTCTACATGATTACTCCCAATCACTTCTATAGTAGGAGAAGAGCGGCCCGCCACAGGTACTGTCTGAGTGGCAGGCTGAGACGCCTGCCACTTCACCATTGCTTCTTAGATTCTCTTCTCAATTAACGAACCTACCTATACATGGATAAAAGAAATGCTAGCTTCTGATTATTGAATTCCCTTTTGTAATAACATTCTAAAATAAAAATAGGTTACCTCAGCTTGTAAAAGTCCCGATTTTGGGACAGGTTTGCACTGGGATGGCCCAAAGAACGCTTTGATGCCCACACCAGTGCCTGCACCCCGAACACGTCTAGGATGCTCTGGGTTACCTAGAGCAACTTTCAATTCATCCATTATGCCCTGAGGGATGAACTTGCCTTCCTTCCTCTACTCGTGCAGCTCCCGTTAATCACCATCAACAAAAATTAGTAAGTAAACATAACAATAATCAATATCGATCGATTGCTCTAAGAGTTGATTTTTACCATAGTTGCATCCGCCTCAGCAGTTGCGGGCTTTGGTATGTCTCCCTTCTTGTTTTGCCTCCCAGCTATCCACATAACATGGTGAGGCGGAGGTGTGGGAGCAGTAGTAGAGGACTCTACGATCTCATGAGTAGCAGTAGGCTGAGCAGACTCAACATGTAGTCTTTGGCAAACGCCTGCATATCCTCTTGGATCCATTGTGTGGTCGTGCACATTCAGTGCACACCTTGCTCTTTGCGCCTCACTAAGGGCCTAGTTAGTTAGCACATTCATTTGGTTAGTAACACCAAAGGTTAATCTTGAATAGGTGAATACATAAAAATGTATATTAATTAATTTGGGAGTGACGCTTAATACCTTGAATTCATCTATTTTTCTTTGGGTAACAACGCCTCCCAGTCTTTGGGGTCCAGATAGTTCCATTGCTTTGTGGCTTCCTTCTGCCTAAATTTATTTTTTAAAGAGACTACAAACAAAAATTATTAGTGTAGAGTTAGTGAAATAGTGATCAATGTCTAGAATTGGAAATCAATCAAGAACCTCTTATCAGCATCACGTATGTAATCTCAGGTGAGATTGGTCCTATAGTTCCTTAGGACCCTCCCACAGCATTGCATCACACATTTACGATGCAACTTTTCATCCATATCAAATATGCTCTGCAAATTAAATAGAATTTCTATTAACTAGTATCCTAAAAATTAGTAATCTACACAAATAGAATTACAAATAATAATAACTCACGCATAGTTCCTTCCATATGTGGTCTTTCTTTCCCTTAGGAACTTTATGTCAGGATTCTAGGATAGGACTGCAATGGCTACGAGTAAGAACCCCAAGATATGAAACAAATGAGTTGCGGCTCACTCCATATGGATTTCCTGCATGATTGAAATCCACAACCAATTTGGGTCCATTACCCCTTTGCTGTATTTATTTGTTCATCATTGTGATGCCCCTCACTTTCTCAATTTTCTTTTGCTGCTCATCAAGTGCTGTAATTTCTTCAGGGGGTACATCAACAACCTAAAATTTGATAAAAAAACACACTTACATGATATAATTATAAATGAACATATAGATAGAAACCTCAAGGATATATTCTTAAAACTTACATTGTCAGGCGGTGCAAGCACGTCCTCACCCTCATTGTGATCATTAGCACGGTCACCATGGGAATGCTCAGCCATCTGAAAGTTCACATTCAAAAATAGTTCTTTCTAGACAACGTGTAATAAGCGGGAGGTAAGTATGTTCTCTGATCGCTACTAACTACTTCTGTTAATTCTGTCCTTATTCCCATTTCACGTAGGTCCATTCTGGATTTTATCCCATCTTTAGTCTTACCTGGTATATTCAATAGAGTACCTATGATGCTATCACATACATTTTTCTCAACGTGCATGACATTAATACAATGCCTGACTGTCAAAAAACTCCAATAAGGAAGATCCCAAAATATTGACTTCTTCTTGAATAAAGACTTGTCACTCCGTGTGGCCATCGTACATTGTGATCTCTTACCAAATTCATTGGTGATGTCTTTTACTCTTTCATAAAAATTCTCCCCTGATATAGGTTTAGGTGCACTATGTTCCTCATTTCGTCCATTGAATGCTTTGCGCAACCTACAATACAGATGAAATTTTGGAAGAAACCTTTGATGACCAAGATATACAGTCTTGCCGCCATGTTTTAGTCGTATTGAATCAATGTTCTCTTCACATATAGGACACACTTTAGATCCTTTGACACTATACCCAGACAAATTCCCATATACTAGAAAGTCATTCACAGTGCAAAACAACATAGCGTGCAAACGAAATATCTGTCTTCGTGAAACATCATAGGTCATCACACCTTCACCCCAGAGCTTCTTCAAGTCATCAATCATAGGTTCAAGATAAACGCCGATATTATTTCTAGGTTGTTTAGGGTCCGATATCAAAGATGACAGCATACACAACAAGGGAGGAAGATTGTATATAAAAAGCATACCTGGCCAAGTACTATGTTGGCTGCTCAATGTCCCGTATGGATTCATCCCATCTGTACAAAGCCCAAGTCTTAGATTCATGTCTTCTTCACCGGATTCAGGGTACAATAAATCAATCTTCTTCCACTGTGGGGAATCAGATGCATGTCATAGGATCCCATCATTATTTTTCTTAACATCTGCATGCCACCTCAAATTCTTTGCATCTATAGGATTGGCAAACAAGCATTGAAACCATGGTATTATAGGTAGATACCACATCACCTTGGCAGGAGAACCAGTTTTGGACTCCCCCAAAGTCATCAATTTATACCTTGACGCACCACATTTCAGACAATCTTTCAAATCCACATAGTCCTTTTGAAATAATACACAATCATTTGGGCATGCGTGTATCTTCTTGGCCTCCATTCCCATTGGGCACAACAATTTCTTTAACCGGTATGTTGAGATTGGCAGCTCGTTTCCTTCAGAATGAATTTCTTTCAACAAAGACAATAATGACGTGAAGCTTTTGTCGCTCCATCGATTGTTAGCTTTTAGTTTATACAATCTCAACACATCGCTAAGCTTCGTAAACTTACAACCTGTGTATAACGGTATCTCAACATCATGCACAATGTTTCTAAACATGGGAGGTGGATCGGTGTGCTCTACCCCACAACTATCCAGCATTGCATCAACGATGTCTACTGGAACTGGTTCGTTCACATCTACGTCATCGAAGGCAATTTATTCTTCCACATAAGCACTACTATCGACATCCACTGATTTTAGGTTTGAAATCTCTCCATGCCAGTGTCATTCTGTATAGCCTTGTACAGTCCCGTTGCACATGACATGACTTTTGATTTCGTCACCAGTGCTAACTTTCAAGTTGTTACCGCAATGCCTACATGGACAGTAGAACCTATCTCCAGGTTGTTTCCTATGTTCCTCGACAAATCTAATAAACTGGTCAAGACCAGAAATAAACTCGGGGGTGCAGTGATTTGGAATGGACATCCATGATCTATCCATTCTATGATCAAAGAGAAAACAAGTATATATTAGAACAAGATTAGGGTCTAGGGTTAAAAGATTAGGGTTTATGGTTAAAACTTTAGGGTTTAAGGTCTTATATATAATTAATGGTTAAAACATCCTAAGTGAGATTAGGTGTTCTAGAACAATCCCAAACCGGGGACTATCCAAGATTTACTCCTAATGAGTAAATCTTGGACGGGTTTCTAGGCCAAAAAATACATGTGTTGTCATTCTTATATATAATAAACATGTACCACCTATCCCATTCTTGAACATCTAATCTCACTAGTAAGTGTATAATGTGTATTGGGTTTTCAAGAAAATGTCAGCAGCATTTCCCCGTTTGTTCTCTAAGTACATACTTAGAGAACAAACGGGGAAATGCTACCGAAATTTTCTTGAAAACCCAATACACATTATACACTTACATCCTAAGTGAGATTAGGTGTTCAAGAACAGTCCCAAACCAGGGACTATCCAAGATTTACTCCTAATGAGTAAATCTTGGACAAGTTTCTAGGCCAACAAATACACGTGTTGTCATTCTATAACATTGATTTCAACATTTCGAGTGTCCATGCATGTTCATCATCAAGATAATGATTACACATAAATTAGTATGACCTGGGGATGGAGAGATTCATAATTGATTTCAAAATTTTAAACTAGCTCATGTATTATCATCAATCTACATCATACAACATGGATTCATGTAGATGTTAGGGCGATACATCACTACAAAATTAGAGATTTATCATTAGGGTTTTAATATCTTAGATAGATTGATCACAAGATTTTAGAAATATAGTTAATTCAAGATTATGGTGAAATGTGTATTAGGGTTATAATATCTTAATTCAACATGCATTAAAATTTATAGAATTAGGTCAATCATTAGTATTCAATTGCAAATGTATCTTCTTCTTCCTACTCCCTCCTTTCCAAATGGATAAAAGCAAGGCACGACCTGTGGGCTAGACACGATCATGGATGTACTGGCTAGCACGACCGTGGTCGGCCAACACAGCCACTCGTGTCCAACCCACAGGTCAATCGTTCCTTGTTTTTATCCATTTAGAAAGGAGGGAGCAGGAAGAAGAAGAGGCAACGACCTACCTGTCAGTGGTGTGGAGGAAGAAGAGAGCAGCTAGGCATCCCTATCGGTGGAGGCAGCGGTGTGAGGAGCTAGCGGGCGAGAGTAAGAAGATAGTAGGGGCGGCGGCGGCAGAGGTGTGAGGAGCAGCGGGCAGCGACGACAAGCAGGGTAGCAGCTTCGGGCGGGGGCTAATTCATGACAATGAAACAGAGAGCTCAGAATGGGGCGGAAGGTCTGTTTCTCAATTGATCGGGGGGGGGGGGGTTATTTAGTTAACAAAGGCGTCGGTTATTTAAAAATCTGACACCTATTATCCATCAGCGTCGGTTTCCATAAAAAATCGACATCCATTGGACAATCTTAACCCTAAAAATTTTCACGGGGACGGCGCGCAAAACCTTATCAGTGTCAATTTTTCCACAAAAACTGACAACCTTTGGAGGTACTTTTTTTTGTCATTAGGCATCAGTTATTAGGTCCAAAACCTGATGCCGTATGTGAAACTTTGGGGGTAATTTTTTTCGCTCAAAAAAATGGATTTGGCAGGCTATTTTAGGCGTCGGTTCATTATAGGGAGCCGATGCTAAATAAAAAGTGATACCCGTATCTGGCCGGTCTTCAAATATAGATGCAAGTCTCTATAATTAGCTGATGTTGTAGGGTTTAGGCATCAGTTTTTGGTAATAACTGACGCCTCTATATGTGATGTTATAAGCTATTTCTGTAGTAGTGGGATACTCTTGACAAACATTTCACCAACTGGTCCCAAATTGGTCCATCCAAGCATTATACATGTCGCTACTCAAAAGCGTTTAATAAAAAAATCACACTAACATTGGCAATAAAATTGATATTGTTGGAGAATCGGGGGAACAGAAAAGGTAGAAGAAAAAAAAATTAATGCTCGATTCACTAATCAACAGAACGCATCAACAACAATGTATCTAGGAAGGAAAGGTTGCAAGAGTTATACTTGGTCCTGGAGCAAGTCCAGTGACAACTCTTATTATACTAGTGTGCACCTTTCTTCAAGTTGCACCTGGATGAATGTTGTTGTCATCCTCCTGATCAGACACCATGGGTAGCAGTTGATGATTTCATCCTAGTTTAGCAACTGCCTCTCGCCTCAAGAGTAGTCCACATAGACCACAACAAACTCCACATTGCGCTACCAGAGCAAAAATGAAGGAGTTGCCCTTCAAACGCCAGTGTGCTAGCACTGATTCACTCTCCCAAAATTGTCTCCCTTGCTATTCCTCCCTTTGACGGGTAGGACTTGCTCGGGGTCTCTTAGTTACCAAAATTAGAGATGCCAACAATTATCAGAGCTTATTATTTTGTATGGGAAACCCCCAATACCCCTTTATTTATAAGAGGGCTAGGGTCAGGGTTTTGAGTTTGTGTGGGAGTCAAAGAGATAGCTTTTCATGAATTTTCTAAAACCTATGAATGGTGAACTGACGGTTCACTGTCCAACTGCTCATCTCTGTTTATAGGTGAACCAGTTGGTTCAACCCTTTAACCCATCATTCGATATATTTCTTATTTGCAAACATATTGGCTTTTAATACTAGATTAATTGACAATTATGACATCAACACCAACCCTTGATCCAATAAAATGGATTATTGAACCAGACAATCTAGAAGATGAACATATCATTTCACTTCATGAAACGGTCATTTCATATCATTAAATGGTCATTTTACTTTTGAAATGGTTGTTTCAATGTGAAATGATCATTTCATAAGTCCATCTCAGGCAAATATTCATCCAATTATTGTCTGTATTGACCTAACACTTGAATCGGTCTATTCAACACTTGAACCGGTCGATTCATAGTCCAGTCAATCAATTTGCAACCAAAGTTGTTAAAATTAAATACCTAAACACTTTAATAATCAAGTATAATATCATTCATGAATAAAATCCCATTCCAAGTGCATCCTATGTGTGTGACCCTATAGGTCCTATTTTACGATGGTAGTGAACGTCCATAACCAACTTATGACATCACAAGCAATGAGCATTATTTAGCAACACATCATTGATACCCAAGTAATATGGAAATTTGGAGAACAAATTCAACCTACAATCCACGATCAGTGTTATAGTAATTGTATAGTTCCTTTGTCATTGATATCTGGATTGAACTTGAGGCATTGAATCATCGTGCTCTCAACATTCAATCCATGTTCCTTGAACTAGATCAAACTATCTAAGATGCATCTAAATTCGCATATCACATATCAAATCACATGAGGACGTCCATATATTTATCAGTCTCTCTTATTAAGTGGCTTGGATATCAATCTCCCATAGGAAGGACAAATCCCATATACATCACTCACAATCAATCCCTTATGTTATAGTGTACCTGAGCATCACCTTTAAGGAAACCCTTATTCTAGGTCACATTCGATGATGTCTAAGTAAAATGAACGACATGTGATGAGTGTAGTGATTTCAAGTCTAAGAACTACAATCACCACTATCACTATGAGAGCTGATTCTGACTACCATATAATGGTTTCCATGTATTACTCTCAAGGTGGGTCTGTCTGGTACATTGTTCTTCACAAAACCTTAGACAAGTTTTCAAGGAATCTATCAAAGTTAGGTCCATATACTGAGAAATCATCCACAAATAGACCATTATGTCTTCTAGAAAATCTGAGAATATGGATATCGTGCACCTTTGAAAGGTAGAATGTGCACTACATAACCCAAAAGGCATTCTTCTGAAGGCGTACATCCCATAGACACACGTGAAAGTGTTATTTTCTTGATCATCAGGGTATATAGGGATTTAATAGAACCTTGAGTACCCGTCACAAAAAACACAAGTAGGATTGTACTACTAGCCTTTCTAAAACTTGGTCGATGAAAGGTAGAGGAAAGGGGTCTTTCCTCATGGCAGCATTGAGCTTGCGGTAGTCAATACACATTCTCTACCCAGTAACCGTCAGAGTGGCCACTTCATCACCATTGATTCCTTTAACTAACTTCATCCCTCCTTTCTTAGGTACAACATGGATCAGACTGACCCAGTTGCTATCACTAATGGGGTAGATGATCCTTGCATTACACAACTTTATTACTTCTTTCTTTATAACTTCTTTTAGCATCTACCTTATTTTTCTTAGTGGTTGAGTTAGAAGTGTAGCAGTTCCCTCAAGATTAAACATGTGCATACACAGAGCTAGACTGAGGCCTTTGATATATTCCATAGAATATCTTATATCTTTCCTTTGCAATCTGAGTTCCTTCAGCATATTTTCCTCTTGATCTTCTGTTAGAGAGGAGTTTATGATAACATAGTTTCTTCCATCAGCATCTAGGAATTCATACTTTAGTCATTCTGATAGTGACTTTAATTTCATATTTGGCTCGGGTGTAGCTTTTTCCTCTGGTGTCTGTTTAAGTGAGGCATACATTACAGTTTATATAATACATTCTTTATCGCTGAGATCTTCCTCCTCATGTTGATTCAAGTAATCTAGAATCTCAACTACTTCAGGGTCTTCTAGATTGGGACATATTGTTCAAGGCCCGCATGAGAGGGTCGACAATCACATTGCTTTCTTGTACTTCCTCACAATATTGAGTACAATTGTCCATAAAATAGGCTGACTCAAATAGAGATGGTCCTCTCATGGCGTGTTGTACACAAAAATTGCTGTGATCATTACCCATGCAGAGAGTGGACACCAAAGACATCGGTTGACAGCATCCTCCTAGCAGGGAAAGTGCCTCTCGCCTCTAGAGTAGTCCATGTGGACCACTAGGAACTCCACATTGCGTTGCTACAACCAACAAGAAGGATTTACCCCTTCGAATGTCAGTGTGCTAGCGTTGATTCACTCTCCCACAATTGTCTCCCTTTCTATCCTTCCTTTTAACTGGTAGGACTTGCTTGAGGTCTCTTAGTTACCACAACCAGAGAGGACAACAATTGTCATATTGTAACATCCCTGACCTGGGTTATGGCTTAACCCTATAGTCTGAGTGAAAAGTGTAATTTGCCTAAGATGAGGGGCTACATTACAAAATGTCACATTTTGATTATGTTATAAGTTTTTTAATATCATAAGAGAGAGAATTATGCTAAGTGGTGTCTTTTGGAAAGCCTAAATTCCAAGTTTGAGCTTGTCTGAATAATGCTAGTGCTTTTTGTACCAATTTTGGTACAAATTGTAATTTACCCAAAATATAGGGTTGAAATGCAAGTTACCACCTCTAGAGTGTTCTTAATCCCTATATTTATCTTTTATAAGAGATAGAAAGAAGGAGACACTATGTTTGAATCATCTTTGAATGATGATACTCTTGGTGATGAAAAGACCAAGAAAGAATTGAAGGTAAAGCCTTATATGAGTTGTGTCGAGTTGTGGACTTGATATAGGAGCCCTATCAGCCAAGAAGCCATAGTAGGAGTCTCCTATCGGTTTGTTGAGTCTTGGCAAAGGCCATGAATGGAAAAGCACCTCAGGGAGGTAATCCATGACGAGTTGCAAGCTCCCTTGCAAGAAGTGTATCAGATTGCATTATTGGTGAGATAAAGATGAGATAGCTTATCCAACAAGATAAAGGATGGCTGAAATATCACCTTTAGACTATCCTTAAGACTTTTATATGGAAATATATATATATATATATGTATACATGCATGGACATGTGTCAACCATTAATGGCCATGTGTCACTTAATAGCATAAGGTGAAGACACCTCTTATACACTTTATCTCATGAACCCAAGTATATATACCTCTCCTTCCACCTACTTATGGAAGTTTACGAACCACACTACCCTCTTCCTTGGAGATATCATGCATAGACTCTTAGATATCATGCAAAGTAGCTCAAGTAGAAAGGGGATCTCGAGCACCAAGATTAAGGTAAGGCTTTGGTCATCTTCAACCTTGGTTGAAGTACGATTTTGGGTTATAGATATTCCTCTCTTTCCTTCTTCACCAAGTTCTTAACCATAGTGATTTCTTGTATATGGAGGAGTTGTGAACGAGAATTGGACCTTGGATAAGCTCATATTCAACCTTAGGAATGTGAATATTTGGAGCTTGGAGCTTTGAAGTTGTTCATAAGGCGGGTTATATAACTTGAACCCAACTATGTTATTATTCACCATCTATCTTGCTATACTTAATGTTCTACTTTCAATTCTGAGATTTTCTTGAATATTTGATGAATCTATGAGTTCTAGTAGTTTTTTAGACCTATTACCCATGAACTATAATAGTTATAACAAAGGTCTAGAGCTTGAATAAGATGGTATCACCTTATAAAGTGATATCGGGTTCAAGCACCTAAGCAAGTACCTCTAACCCGATATGGTTACGTACATGCATCACTAGCACGATATGCTTATGAGTTTATACCTCCTTGCACGATATGGAGATAAAATTAACATATTGAACATGATATGGTGTCAATCATACATCCCTTACACGATATGAAGTCAAGCAAAGACTTCATGCACGATATAGTGTCAAGTACACACTTATAAATTGATATGCTAAACCCTAATTTTGAGTAACCCGAGATGAAGGAGACAAGCAAGCACCTCTTGCACGATATGATCATGAAGTACACACCTAGTACATTATATGTTGTTAAGCACATACTTGTACACGATATAAGACATGGAGTCAAACATATGGTACAGCCTGACAAGGGTTGAAATACCTTAAACCTGATATGAAACCCTAGATGGGGGTTAACCCGGTATAGAGATAGGTGATACCTCATACTCGATATGAGGCATGTCTTATGAATGATATGGGAGATACCTAATTACACCTTATACACAATACAATGTTAAGATCATACCTCATACATGATATAGTGTTAGTTGAACACTCTAAAAACAATATAGAGTTGAAACCTAAGATGAGAGGTAACCTGATATAGTGGTGAATGATACCACATGGACGATATGATTGATATCTTTTAGACGATAGGAAAAGTACCTATTTCTACCTTGTGAACAATATTAGGTCAAATTCATACCTCATTAACAATATGGTACACTCTACCCGATATGGTGGAAAACCCTAGATGATGGATTGAAACCTGATATACCCTATCCTTTGTGTAATGGATTGTTGTAAGAGAAATTCAACTAGACACCTAGATTTTTATGTAACCATATGATAGATATGATCCTTGAAGGCATAAAGAGGTTACGAGCCTAAGGGTCTACCTAACATGGTAACATGATATGTTACCTAACATGGAGACCCGATATGATAATCCAAGATGGCAAACTGATATGGTACCTTGTATATACCACTAAAACAATACATGATGAGGCATATACTCTATGCCCGATATGTTGCACACCTCATGCACGATATGTCTCCAAGAATTTATCTTATACCCAAGGTTTTGGAAAGCGCGAAGCGCGAAGCGTGCGGAATGCCCCCCATGAAGCGGAAAGCGGGAAGCGGGTTTTGAAGCGGACTAAAGCGGGCGCTTTTTGAAAAAGCGGTCCACATTGTTTTAAAGAACTTAGCAAAATTTAGACAAATTTGCATTTCACTTTCTCCCTTCACGCTGGATCTGGAATAGTGCATTACTTCCACCTTGGATCACTTGTCTTAGCCAAACTTTATTCACCCTCGTCCATACTAATTGTGATATAAAATAGAATAATTAGTAGATTAATTTCCAAATTGAGTAAGTATATTTTAGAGTCATAGAATCATAATGCCTACAATTAAATTTAAATATAACAATGTAGGCTAAGTCTTGATGAATGATACATTGCAGCAATTACTACTGAATTTACAATAAATAAATTAATCATAATATTAGTTTTTACAGTGATTAATATGTGACATTGCAGCATATGTTATTCATTATGGAATCATGCAATCATATACAAGTGTCATGATGGTATGTATTGATTCTTCCGACATGATGAAATTGTACAACAACCAACAGCAAAAGCAATCGTATATATGTAATGGGATGATGTGCTTTCCTATAGGAGGTTACCTTATGAGATTGTGCAATATCAAAAAAATCATGCAAATTCAACCACAGCTGAAACATGATGTATTACTAATATTATATGATGTAAATTAAAATATAGAAGGAACAGGGATGAAACATCAAAGAAATCCTGCAACTATTACTAATATTATATTACAGACTCTATAAATGGCAGATGAAGTACATAGTTTACATATAGACGTACATAATGTACAAACAGAAGTAATTAATTAGAGATACTAATTACCAAAGTGATTGTTACACCTATTACAATACATAGTTTTCATTCTTTTTAAATTTAGAAGGAAATTGGGTAAGTCCAGGAAAACATGTTGTGAAGCGCCCTGAAGCGGCCACTTAAGCGGACCCAGAAAAGCGGCCTGAAGCGGGAAAAAGCGGAAAAAAACGGCCGCTTCAGTGCAAAACGCCTCACAGCCCGCTTCAATGAAAATACAGCGGCATATGTGCTTGGGCGCTTAAGCGGCCGCTTCATCCGCTTTTTTATTCACTGCTTATACCTGATATGAGGTCAAGCACCTAGCTCATACACGATATGAAGCTAGCTTGAAATAATAAGAACTAAGTGATAGCTAACCAAGATGGATACATGATATGGTGTTAAGAGGATACACCTAAAACATGATATGGTGATGTGGTTATACCACATGCCTGATTTGAATACACGATATGAAGTAAAAGATGTATCTTAAGGATAAAATGATAGTATACACACATCTTGATACCCGATATGGTGAAGATACTTCAATCATATGTATTTGATTGAGTAACATATGTTGTGTTGTGTTAATTGCAATCTAAAATATAATGAGATTTGATAATGGTGAGCTAATGTACCTCTAGAGGAGAACTGAACCAACTTAGTAAAAGAAAGATGCAATCAATATCCTAATGAGGATGATAGAGAGACCTTTACATGTGTGATAAACATGTTGATAAGAATGCATTGATACTCCTAAGATGAGTGGAGTATGAATTAGGGTTTGATTCTAGACATTATGATCTTGAATCCTTAATTTGTTAATAAAGGGAAAACCTAACCCTAATGAAGGGTGATGGTATCCTCTTACAACCATAATTGGTTATATTGAGAAATCCTAACCCTAACCATGGGAAGGATGCATTTCTCTTGAAATGTATAGTGATGTTATATATTATTAAGAGTTTCTCATCATAAAGTGAACACTATTCAAGAATCATGAAATGATGAGAATAGAAAGATATGAGTTATGATGTGCTATATAAATAGATTTAAATAAGTCTTGTAAGCTGTGTGAAATACTTGTATAACAAGTATAATGATTATATAGTCTGATGTCTTAAAATATAAGTTGTTCCCTAGTAAGAGGTGACAAGATGTTTAATGAACCATGTGAGCTATGTGAAATACTTGTACAACAAGTGAGATGAATACCTTGGTCTGAGGACCTAGAGGTAATAGTTACCTATTATAGAGGTAACAATGCTATGTGGTGATCTAAGGGTTTGAATACCCAGATCCAGTAATCATGATGATAATGATGATATGAAGGGATGAGAATCCTCAGTGATGTGATAAGGGACTGAGATCCTAAGTGATATACTTCCAAAAATGTTCCAAAGATCTTAAAAGTACTACCTTTTCTTTATAGCATCTGTTATAATTCATGTCTAAAACTTGGTTGAAGCTAAAAGAATATTGTAATGTACCTAATTAATTAAGTTAAATCTCATCATGTAGTTCTCTGACCATAGATCCATTCAGTGTCATAAATTATTGATGGTGAAACGAGTTTAACTCAGAAGCATATTTTTTAATATACGGGGGTGAAGGACTAAGTATATCCAAACGTCCCAATGAAGAATCAGTGTCACACCTTCCTTATTTATCATGGGATGATGTGAATCTCCCGACCAAATAAGAAATTGATGTGTAAATCCTTCTTCATTTCTAAGTGGTATCGTGATTGAAGTATAAAATCTCCCGACCAGGAGAGGAATTAATGTTGATCTTCCTTATCCTTATATTATAATCCGGGAAAGCTACATGGACTTCTCTTGAAGACAGTACATGCTACAATAGTAACTCCATAGAGAAGATGTCGCTATACCCTGACATGCTATTTGCATATGACACAAGATGTCATGCTAAATCTAAGTGGTTTCGTACTAACCGAGACAGGTGAGGTCTTGACAGCCGGCTCTGCCATTGACCTTGTATGCTACTGATTTCGACTTACTAGTGGTCGGTTGGAGCATGAATGGTATACTTCATCTCCTCAGGGCATAAGTATGATTGTAATATGTAATCAGCCGTGTAGTGTATTTTTTTAAGGATCGAATATGGAAAGATATTGGTTGATGTACAATCCTTTTATACATCTTAGTTGGATAGATGATATTCATGTTTCTTTATATTCCTTGCAAAGTGAATAAATGATTTATTGCTCTACCATAGATAGATGCATCATTTTTAAGCAAAGAGATTACTCTATTCTGTTTATAACAATGATTAATAATGCATGTTAATATAAAAAGAACTTCTGCTCAGTTTTATACTACTGAACCTTGATAATAATATAGTCGGTAGAGAGTTATATCTCTCACTAGGACAATTGTCTCACCCCGTGGGATCCACAATTTTTAGGTGGATGTGCACGAAGCGGTAGAGATCTTTCTGTAGAAGGAGAACAACAACTGGGACAGTAGTGATAGCTCAGGTTGAGTGTATTGTCTATCGTGTCATGTAGATAGAAGTCATATGTGTCGTATCTGTATTCTCATGTCCTTGGAGTCAGTACGTAATGGTTTCATGAACAATATGAGATTTTGGCTTGTATTCCTTAAGGTTTTATGTTGCTTCAGTATATGTTTTGACAAAGCATCTGTTATATGTTGTCCTCAAGATGAGATAAAACAATTTATGTACTATGTGAACCATGATATATATAAGTTTTGGATCTCTCAGTAAGAGTTTCCTGGTAATGGATCTCCTTACAAAAATGATTTTAATTCTTACTGATTTTTGTTAATTTGTTATTTATGGTAATTCCACAATTATTTACTGGTGATGGCTTGATTTGTTTTGGGTCATCATACATATCTTATTATTGTGTCTAGGAACCCCCCAATACCCCTCTATTTATAGGAGGGCCAATGTCAGGGTTTGCAATCTGTGTGAGAGTTGAAGAGACAAAATTTCAAGAATTTTTTATGAAACCTACAAATGGTGAACTGGTCGGTTCACTATCCAACTAGTCAGTTCAACATGTTTCCTATTTGCAAACATATTGGCTTTTAGTATTCGATTAATGTATAATCATGACATCAACATCAATCCTTGATCCAATCGAATCGATCGTTGAACTAGATGATCCAGAAGATGAACTGATCATTTCACTTCGTGAAATGGTCATTTCCTATCATGAAACAGTCATTTCACTTTTGAAATGGTCATTTCATATGTCCAACTCAGACAATATTCATCCAATTGTTGTTTGTATTGAGTTGACACTTGAACCGGTCAGTTCAACACTTGAACTGGTCAGTTCAACACTTGAACTGGTCGGTTCATAGTCCAGTCAGTCAATTTGCAACCTCGATTATTTAAATTGAATACCTAATTCTTTCTTAATCAAGTTAAAAATCATTCATGAATAAATTCATATTCCAAGTGCTTCCTATGTGTGTGACCCTATAGGTCCCAATTTACATTGGCAGTGAATGTCCATAACCAACTTATGACATCACAAGCAATGAGCAATATCTAGCAACACATCATTACTACCCAAGTAATTCAAAAAGTTGGAGAACAACTTCAACCTACAATCTATGATCAGTGTTATAATAATTGTATAGTTCTTTTATCACTGATATCTATATTGAAATCGAGGAATGGAATCATCATCATCTCAATGTTCAATCCATGTTCTTTGAACTAGTGCAGACTGTCTGAGATACATGTGAGTTCACATATCACATATTGAATCACATGAGTATGACCATCTATTTCTCAATCTCGCTTATCAAGTGGCCTAGATATCAATCTCCTGTAGGAGAGACAAATCCCATCTACATCACTTACAGTCAATCCCCACATGTTACAGTGTACCTGAGCATCACCTTTATGGAAACCCTTATTCAATGTCACATTGGATGATTTTTAAGTACAACAAATGACATGTGATGAGTGTAGTGATTTTAGGTCTAAGAACCATGATCACCACTACCACTATGAGAGCTGATTCTGACTACCACACAATGGTTTCCATGTATCATTCTCAAGATGGGTATGTCTGCGGTACACTGTTATCTAACAAGTACATATGTGTTTGGTTTTATATAATATATCATGACTCTTGAGATTATGTCATCAACCAACACACACTATAGTCTTATGTATGTATGTACTCTTATCATACATATCATCTCATTATTCAGGTCCTCAACCTGAAGACATATGTCATTGAGTCACATCATTCTTTAGACATCTATTATACATGTCTCATCATCTCATGATTGATACAAACATTTTTTTTGAAAGAAGGTCATGCAATTCTGTTACAATTCAAAAAAGCTACAGATATGCAGGGTAGCACCTGCATGAGATCATGTTTGGAACAAAATAGAAGCTACGGATATGATGAGATACAATTGCAATGAAGAAAATGTTCCATGGGGAGGCACCCCTTAGACAAGACTCTAAATGATGAAAATCATGAGCTAAGCAAACTAAAGACAAACATCTACTGGTCTAGCCAAAACACTCTATAAAAAGTCTGATTCTTTCTCCAAAATCTCCTCTAGAGTGTAGAAGACATCTCCTACAACTCTGTTGTTTTTCGGGCTTTCTTCTGCTATAGTCATCCTAGCTGATGTCGGCACCTGACCTGCAAGCATGTTGAATAGTGAGATCTGATGTTATCTTTAATAAAATGATATGTAATGGATTTTTGGCGTTATTAAATTTTCTATGATTTCTTTCTATCCAAATATGCCATAATATGATGATAATGATGTCTTCTGGGTAGAAATTTGCTACTCTATGTAGAGGTTTTATATTGAAAGGTATAGCGGTAAGATTTTGATTATTAGATCTAATATCGAGAAAGTTTTTTATGATACATTTTGAGACAGGACAATTTTTGAAGATATGTTCTGTTATTTCTGAATCAACTAGGCAAAGATAGCATCTAGAAGGCTCGACAAATCCTCTCTTAGTAATGTTTTGGTCGGTGAGAAGCTTGTTGTTTTGTAGGAGTCAGAATTTTTTTTTTGATTTTGAGACCATTTGTTTTTCCATGTGAGGGAGTAGTTAGGGATGATGCATCTGTAGGTGAGGAAAGTGTAAGCTACCTTTGGGGTGTATAACGCCCCCTATCTCCATGAGATCATATTTTTTGTGTTGAATTCCAACTCATGAATGATGTTGTTTATTTCCAAATTTTCTAGGTTTGTGAGAAGGAGTCTCTTGAGAGCATTTGTTTTTTTTTTCTGGTGAGGAGACTGAGGGCTTTGGCCATAGTAATAGAAGATAATTTTTTTGGTATAGACCATTGTGGATGCATGTTTTTGATGGTATTTTGATGGAACCAAGGGTCTTTCCAGAAGTTGATGTGGAAGTGAGCGTGTGGAGGGGTATGAATGATATTCCTAATCAGGGGATGTGTATGTTCATGTATTTCTAGAGAGGCGAAGCAATGCATTTCGTGGTTTTATGCCATGGTAGGATTTTTTTGTAGTATTTATGCTAGATGAGGTCACTCAAGATCTTATTTTTGTTATTTGTGAAGGTGTTGATGATATTAATCACTAGGCATGCATAGACCATGAGTTTCAAGGTCGATGATGCCCCATCCTCCAAAGCCCGTGGGAGTTGAGATGGTGTTCCAGTTAACCAGGTGGAAATGTTTTCTTTTAGCATGTGAGTGATTTTGATTATTCCAAAGAAAGCTCCTCCTGATTTTGTCAATGATATTTTTTATTTTGGTAGGTAAGGGAATGCATCTGAGGTAGTGTGTTGTGATGGGGGTAATGACACTATTTAAGAGAGTAAGTCGGCCAGCAAGATTGAGGAAGTTATTTGTCCATGAGTTTAGTTTTGTGTTGATCTTGTCTATGATGGGAACCCATATAGAATGAGTGATGTTTAGAGGGGTGATGGGTAAGCCAAGATAGTTGATCGGGAACTCTTCATGCTTGCATTTGAGGAGAGTTTTATATATGTTGATGATGTGATGATCAGTGTGAACACTAAAGATGGAAGACTTTTAGAGGTTAAGTTTCAGTCCCGAGAAGTATGAAAGGACTCTAATGATTCTAATGGTATTTATGATGGTGTCATCTTTTCTTGAAACCAGGATGATAGTATCATCCACAAACTATATGATGTTCTCCTTACATTCAGAGGGGGAAGTAATAAGCCCATGGGCAGAGCCAAGTTTGATCATCTTTGTGAGGATCGTGGTCATAATTATAAACAGGTAAGGGGAAAGTGGGTCACCTTGCCTGAGCCCATTAGTGTTTTTAAAGTATCCAAAAGGTGAGCCATTGGTGATTGTGGAAAAGTGATTTGTGGAAATGTATCCATGTATCCAGTCTATATAAGGTTCTGGGAAACCAAAACCAACCAGTGTTTTAATGAGACAATTCCAGTTGATGTAGACAAAGGTTTTTTCAAAATCAAGTTTGATAGCAATCAAAGGGGTTTTATTTATGTGGCACAGATGAATCGTCTCATTTACCATTAGGTAAGCATCTTGGATATTTTTGTCTTTAAGAAAGGCATTCTGGTTAAGAGCTATGATATTGTTAATGCAGGGTTTCAATCTATTTGCCAAGGTTTTTGCAATGATTTTGTATGATGTATTGATGAGGCTGATGGGACGGAATTGCGATATATGCTCAGGATGATCAGTTTTTTTTTATAAGAGAAATGAAATTTTTGTTTAGATGTTTGAGGATGTTGTGAGCATTGTTGTGTTTGTGGATTTCTTGAAACAAAGCCAAAGTCTTTCTTGAAATGGTTCTAGTTTGCAAGGTAGTATTCCACATTTAGCCCATCAGGCCCAGGAGATTTGTTTTTTTCGAGTGACTTTATAGCAGAATCAAGCTCATTAGAACATAAAGGTTTGATTAAGTTTGATGGAGAATCAATCTTAATCGGGCAAAGAATCTGCCAGTTTATGGAGTTAAGGAAGGATGGACTGTGGTGGGTATTAAAAATCTTTCTAAAGTGTTCAACAATGTGAGAAATGATCAGGTGTTTGTTTGTAGTGATGACCCCTTGAATGTTTAAAAACGCAATGATATTTCTCATATGGTTATTGTTGCAAACTTTATGGAAGAATTTTGTGTTTTTTTCACCTTCCTTATCCCAAGTTACTTTAGCTCTTTGTCTCTACTTGATGTCCAGGCAATTTTTAATATGTTCAATCTCTGACTTGATAGTAAGAACAAGAGCTGGATCGGCTGAGGGGTCGCTATCAACAAAAAGATGTTGTTGTTCAAGATTGTTGAGAGAGTTTGCAAGGTTTTGGGGTTGTCTGAGTTTCCAATCTAAGATCTTGTGTTTCATGAGTTTGGTGTTTCTCTATATGTGGAACCCAAGATTTCTAGTTTTGTGATATGCCAAGATCTAGTTATTTTCACAGAGTTTAACAAATTGGGGGTTTGTGAGCCAGAAGTTTTTGAATCAAAAGGATGTTTTCCCCTAAACTTCTCTATGGGTGTCAATGATTAAGGGAAAGTGGTCTGAGATAGGCTGATGGGCAATATGGACAGAAGCTCGAGGGAAATGTTCTTCCCAAGTGGAGGAGCAGATGAAGTGATCCAATCTGGCTCTGGTATTATTTCTATTCCACGTGAAGCCAACATTAGAGGGAGGAAGGTCAATCATTTTGTGTTTAGAGAGGAGGTTTATAAATGTTTTGTCATCTAGAGTAAGGGCTGATGTTGTTGAGAATAAGTTCTACCTATCGGTGACCTTGGTAATGAGGTTGAAGTCCCCTCCAAGAAGCCATGGTTTATGATAGTTGGCTTGCATGAATTCTGAGAGTTCCAATAGAAAAAGAGATCTGTTGTGTCCTGGCTCACCATATATACCAGTAAAAGCACAACTGAAGTGATCAGATGAGTTTGTCAGAGATATAGAAATGTAGAATGTGTTGATATCCCAGTGAGAGAGAGTGAAAGTGTTTTTGTTATATCACACTACGAGTCCCCCTTTGAAACCATCTGGTGGGATTTGAAACCATTCAGTAATCTTGTTTCCTCCTATAGTTTTTAAAGCAAAAGGAGAAAGTGTGGTTTTGGTTTCTTGAATGGTAATAATATATATGTTGTTTTTGTAGATGTGGTTTCTAATCTCTTTTCTTATATGTGTGTTGGCTGCACCACAGACATTCTCGGATGTTATTCTCATTAGTTCAGAAGAGAGGACAAACAAATCAAGATGATTCATAAGGAAAGGTAGTTAAGTGATACTCAATAAGTTGATCTCCAGGTTTGTCTCTCTTAATGGCCTTCGGTTTGTCTAGTTCATAAATTTTTCTATGTCATTCAATGCAGTGTTTGCTATGTTTTCCTCTTCAAATTGTATTCCTATTTTGTTAACAAAACTGGTGAAACTTTGAATATCAGACCATGACACTAAGTCTTCAATATTGTCAATATCATGATCTTCTATGGAGGTAGATGATGATATACTAGAATTTGAAATAATATCTGAGTAGGAAGAAGAGAAACAAGCACTTGTTTTCAGAGCAGCAAAGATGTTTCTCCTAAGCATCCCTTCTGGGCTAGATTACATGGTGTTGATGGGATTGATGATACTTGTGTCCTATCCTTTTACCTTCTTCTTTGGACTCTGTGAAGATTTAATCTCATCAATGATTGTTGTTTTGAGCTTCTTGATAGTATCTGAATCTATGTTTAGAGAAAAATTTTCATCTTTTGGAATCGAGGAGAAAGGTTGATATGTGCCATTGGGGGAGGGAAAAGAATTTTTGGTAGGTGGATAAGATGTTCTTTGTCTTTTGAGAATGTGAGATATATTTGAGTCAGCTGAGGATTTTGATGTGGTTGTTTTTCGTTCCCATACCAAGTTCCTTTCACCTGGTTTGCGGATAGGATTATAAGATTTTTTGTTGTTGATCGGTGAGTACCAGGAAGGGGGTGAACAGAAAGATCAGAGAAAGAGGTTTTGATGTCATAGGGGTGCTCTGCAGAGAGTTTGATGTTGTAGATGATTTCTCCCAGTCTGATATTCAGGGAAGATGGGAGAGAGGTGGTTTGTTAAATAGAGAATAGATAGTAAGCTTTGAAAAACTGTGAGGGGTGTAAGGTCTCCAGACTGATGTATTGGAGAGTAGCACCAACATCATGAGCAATGGCTCTAAAGACCTCAACTTCCCAAAGGTGTGGGGGGAGGTTGGATATAGCGACCCACCTTGGCCCACCCGACTGAGCCTCAAAAGCCCCATGTCCAGATGTCCATTTAGAGAGATTGGCTTGAACAAAGCTAGACCCACAAGGAATCGTGAGGATCTGTCTGAAAAGGCGGTCGCTCTTTGTACCTTCAGGGACAAAGTATAAAAGTTGTGAGGGCGAGATAATTTTTTGTTTGAGCACAGTGTACCCAGGGATTAACAGGGCAATATCTCTAGTGACATCCAAAATATTGATCGTGTTGTTATCGAGGTTGTTTTCTATAGTATCCAAGACACTTCTAGTTGTGAAGACCTTCAGAAGTCTCATAGAGTTGGCTGGGAGATCAAAAAGGAATAGCAGACTCAAGGTGGGCAGTAGGAGCCATGGCGAGGGTTTGGGTTGTCGGAAGAAGAGAAGGGGTTATGTTGGGTTTAGAAGGATGGGGTGTGGGTTTTTCTGGTGGTGCCATAGAGGGCTTAAAAAGAGGACGTTAGAAGAGTTTATCGTGTGCATGGGGTTAGATGGAGGGAAAGGTGGATCTGCAAGACATGCAAAAGAGTTGTTTTGAATCGAGAAAGAATGATTAGGATGTTTCTGTTGATGGGATTTGACATTTCTAAAAAAGTGTTTAGTAGGTTGTTTGTGAGCATCGTAACCTGGATGAGATCTTGGGAAGTGCCTAAGCTATTTTGGAAAATGATTTAGGGTGGATTTGCAGAAGCGCCAGGTGTGGCCCCTCTCTTGGCATTTGAAGTAGATCACTTTTTTGGCGCATCCGAGTTGTGAGTGGTGCAGGCTGTGGCAATAGGTGTAGCGAAGGATCCTGAAGGGTCGCCTCTGAGGGGCTGGTTCCCAAGTTTGAGAGTGTCTCTCTGTCTCAAAGCACAGCTGAGTAAGAGCAATCACTAGGAGGTTTCTAAGAGGTGGAAAAGAAAGATTTAGTTGGTGAGGGTTAGTTGGGATGATGTTATCTTTTTTTTTGAACGTGGTGTTTACTAGCTACCCTACTAAACTCAAATGGGAGAGATTTTTCATACCTTGTTGCAATCGTGTTTCTGATAGATGATGATGTAGTTGTGTCTTCCATATCTTCATTATCGAGGCTAGATGATAGGGAGATGGGAAAGAACTTTGAACCAGTGGGAGGCCGGTGCTCTTTTCTCACTAAGAGATGATCAGCTGAGCTAGAGGTAGAAGAGGAGATGTTCTCTTCCTTGCTGAAGAAAAGTGGGTATAGTTCTTGGGGGGTTTCGTTATTGAAATCATTTACCCAAACAGTCAGGGTTTTGTGAGTTGAGGGTTTTATGAAGATGGTCCACTCCTATTTAAGCTTCAACTCAGTGATCATTCTTACCTGACCTTCGGTGATGTAGAGGTTAGATTTTCTAATGAGTTCTATGGTGACTGGGAAAGATTTGTTTCCAATGAGGATAGTGTTAGGACCAGGTGAGATTTCGAATTTGTGGTATTTCCATGCTTTCGAGAGGGGTATGTTGGTGAGGTACAAAGGGTTGGATAGGTTGCAATCCATGAAAGGGAAATGTGAAGCCATATTTGGTAAAGAAGGTGGGTGGTAGTGATGTAGCCCTATTTTAGGGCTCCATCTTGTGCCATTTTGTACTTAAATCACATCTAAACATGTTAGATTACAAGTTATCCCCCTAATATGTTTATCATTGCCAAATGCGCTTATGGATGTTCTTTGCATCATTTTCAGGTACTTGGACCATGATTAGGGTGAATGAGAGAGAAGGGGTCCAAAGAAGGCCCCAAAGCTCCATCAAACTACCTTCAATGGCCAAGGATCGACATCAAGCAAAGAAACCCATGAATGATGAAGTTTGAAGTTAATTTGCCTACTGCAGACCCCAACGCGGCTGTGGGAATAACCCCACGATCATAATGTTCATTGTGAAGAATTAATAAAGTCAACAGGGATCTTACACCCAAATGGCCATGGTCTTGGTAAGACAACACGGTCGTGGCCATTCCTCCACGGTCATAATGTTTATTATGAAAAACCAACAGAGTCAACAGATATTTTGCACCTAAATGGCCACGGCCATGGCCATCAGCACGGCCATGGCCCATTGAAGATACCACGACTGTGGGACATGCCCACGGTCATACCATTTATTGAGAAGAATCAAAAGGGAGTTACCCCCCAAGCTGCCATGATCGTGGCTGACTGCCACAACCGTGACCTCTGAAGATCAACTCGCCCGTGTTGCTGCCCACAACCAAGTCCTCCTCTAAAATGGTCGTATTACCCAACACGGCCGTGGTGCTGCTCATCCAACACGACCATGGAACTCCGCCACGGCCGTGGCCACCTCTTACTTAGAACTCTCACCACCCTTCTACAACACGCCTATGTCCATTCTCCACAACTATCCTCATCTACCCCTACCACGGCCGTGGCCCATCAACACGCCTGTGTTGCCACCCTAAACCTACCAGTTTTTACACTGATTTTCCCACAATACCCTTACTTACCCTAGTGCTTCCACCACCACCTATATATACATAGGTGGCAGCCACAGCACTAGGGGAGCTTCTCCTACAGCTTCTCCTAGCTTCCATCACTCCACCTTGAGCATTTAGTGCATTTCCTTTGCATTTGTGTTCTTCATCCACCATTTCCACCTTCATTTCACCTTGGAAACCTAGTTTTCTAGGTTTTCATCCATATCTTCATACTCACCTACACCCTTAGAGGAGAGAGGTCGTCCACAGTAGCAAGGAGGTGAAGAAGAAGGCTACTTCCCCGAGCTCCATGGCGTTTCTTCCCCTTCTTCCCATCTCTTTTACTATTTCTTTGACTATGTGTAGCTAAGCCCCTAGTGGTGGGCAGTTTGGGGTTAAAATGTGACTTTGATACCATGTTGGGGAAAAATAGCTTGTAATGAACATAATTTATATCTATGATGATTACCTCTTACTTCTATCTCATTTCCTATTTTATTGCATGTGGTTTGTGCTTATAACATGAATTGCTTGCTTTGAGATGTTTGATGACACTTAGCTTCTAGGAGGAATTGGAGTGTATGTGGCAATCTTAGGAATGGCTCCTAGGTCTAATTAGTGGATCCCTAGCTAGCCCCCTTTGTTCCTACATACACATCCCTCCTCCTACAAGTGAGTGTGAGATCTAAGTAGCTAGTGTAAGTGTGATTAGTGTAATTGCCTAGGGATTTCTAAATGCTAGAATGGCTAGTGGCATGAGGTCAAATATCCTCGTCTCTACTCCCATCTCTACCCTTGGCTCTCAATTGACCTAATACCACTTACCCTAGAAACCTAGACTTGACAAGTCCCACTAGAATTACGCCTAACCCTAGTTACGCAACTAGTAGTATAGGGTATATTTCTATTAGCACTTACCTTGTTGTTTGGTTTGGTAATCTAGATAGAATTGTGATGGTTGCTTGCTATGTTGAGATCCCCCAACTAATATCAAACCACATCCCCAAACGGCCCACCTACACTAATCATCTCGCTTGAAATCCATCTTGCTTTGCTTTCTTGTTCATGCTAGTCTAGTTTAGTCACTTTTGCTTAATCTAGTTAATTGCTTAGTTTTGCTCTTTAGTGTTAACTTAGATTCTTACTCTTGCTAGTGGTTAGTTTATCTCTTAATTGCTTTTTGCCTTTCTAGAGTAGTGTAGTTCATCTTGCTCTCATTTGGTTAATTGTTTGGCCTAGTTTCTTAGATTCAACTTGCTTAGGATAATCTAGCTTTTTGATAACTTAGTTTCCATCTTGCCTTTCCTTTCTTGTTTGTTTAGTGTAATCACAAACAAACCTTTTAAAACCCTCAAACCCTAATATCCGTACTAGGAACATAGAAAACACTACCCTAGCTCTAGTGCCCCCTCTATCCCTGAGGACCGACCTCTTTTCTTGCCAATCACCTATACTACAATAGTACCCCGTGCGCTTGCGGGCGACCTGTTTAGTTTTGTGATCGACTTGGTTAGGGGCAATATAAATTTCAAAAGTGTTCCCACACGTGTGTCCGATCTCGTGGGGTGCATCTGTCAAGTCAAATCGGCTAGCATATAACACCTCTAGCAGATAGGGTTGAGCATCGGTCCAAAACCGGACCGAACCAGACCGGATCGCAGACATAATTTCAATAATATATGGACCACAGACCGGACTGGGACTGGACCGTTTTGTGCTAGGACCAGATCGGATTGGACCATTTGGACCGTAATCAGCCTTTTTTACATGTTTTACAACTTATTTAATTGTAAAAAGTTGATAATCTTCGTCACTTCTAACAAAAATTATATAACTTTAGTATCAAATATTTATACTAGTAGTGCTTATATATGCACTTTATTTGTAGTTATTATAGAATACACCTTCAAATATATATGAATTTTATACAAAAGTCAATATGCGGTCTGGACCGGACTGAAGACCGAACTTATCAAAATTCTCAGACCGCAGACCAGACCGAACTCAAAATGGACCGGACCGGACCAGACCGAATTGAGCAGTCCGGTCTGATTTTGCGGTCTGGACCATTATTTGGTCACCCCTAGTAGCAGATGCACCAAGCTTTTTGGCGCCATTGCCGGGGATAGAGGTGCTCGGCCTAGCTAGATAGTGTAGCTTAGCCTTTCCTTTTGCCTGCACCATTGTTGTTATTTATTCTTTGTGTTACTTTTGCATCTTGGTTTGCTAACTTGGTTTCTTGTTGATTGTTTGTGTATTGTGCATGTGACAGTTGTGCATGCGCCAAATGTAATCTATTTGTACCTACTTGGTGTTGTATGACCCCGAGATTGGTAGAAGGAGGCACCAAGCTCACTGCAACCATCATTGAGAGGCCGAGATGGCTGAAAACAACCCACCCCCAGATGCTCAACCACCGCAGCACCGCCCACTCCATGAATACTTCACCCAGGGGAACTACAACTCCCCCATCGCCACCTTAGTTGACCAGATGTCGGGTCAATAGTTATCCATTCCGCCTGTACTCCTAGGACTCCTCCCTACTTACTATGGGATGGAGAATGAGAATCCCTATCACCACATTGATGCTTTCCTGGAGACGTGCTCCACTTTCCACACTCCTGCCACCACTGACGACTCCATCTGTAGAACCCTCTTTCCTTTCTCCCTAAAAGAGAAAGCTAAGAAGTGGTTTGTGTCAAAGCCAGATCTGGTTAGATGGAATGAAGTTAAAAATGAATTCCTTAAGAAGTTCTTTCCTATTGCAAAGTTGTCCTACATGAGGAGGTGCATCACTTCTTTTGCTCAGAATGAGAATGAACCCTTCCACGAGGCATGCGAGAGGTTACAAAAACTACTCTGCGTCTACCCTCACCATGAAGTGCCTTTGTGGAAACTCATTCAAACCTTCTACACCGGGCTTGAAGAGAAAAGCCAAAACAATGTTGACTCCTCCTACAGAGGTACTTTCATGGCGAAGCCGCCCGAAGAATCGTGGCCCTTATTCAAACACCTCATTGAAAACTCACGCCATCACATTTCTACAAAAGGGGAGCATTGTGGTCGAAGCTACATCCCTCCACCTTCCTCTGTGACTCCAACCTGCAATGCTACTGACCCCGATATGATGAAAATGATGGCAAATATGATGAGAATGATGAAGAATCAAGCTGGTGGCTCTCCTAGCCAACCCATCATGGCAGTCGACTCTGTGGATGAGGAAGTGAATGCTTTACACTCCTTTGGCAGCCACAACAATCAAGGCCCCATGTCCAATACCTACACTCCTGAGTGGAGGAACCATCCAATTTTTTCTTGGAAATAACAGAATGAGGATGGACAAGGACAAGGGTAAGGGCAGTTGAGGCCATGTTACAGCTCCAAGTTTGAAGAAGAGATGCTTGGAAGGTTAAGAAGTTTAGATGATGTGAAGAAGGATGTGACATCACATGGGCAGTCTGTCAACTACCTCGAGCAAAGATTGGATCAGATTTCTCTCTCTCTCTTACAAGGAGGTAAGAAGGAAGACTTCCATCTCAACTAATGCCCAACCCGAATAATGATGGTACTTTCCTAGGGAACACTCCAAGTTCATATGCTCCGCCATCATACCAAGCATCGCCGAACCCCTATGCTCCACCACCTCTGCAAGCACCTCTTAACTACCAATATGCTCCACCTCCACCTCATTCATACCAGCAACCACCCCCACAATACCACCCCCATCCACAACAACAACAACCACCACAACAACCACAACCACAATTCATCCTCCAAAACCCAAATTCACCTCACCAAAGGCTACATCCACAAGCCTCTTATTCCACTATACATGAGCATGTAAAGGTCGTGACTGTTCTGAGGAGTGGTCAGACGTTAGAGCACCCTCCTCATATTGTTGTTGTTGACAGAGGTGATAATGAGACTGGGCAGGTTAATACTGAGATGTAGCCTGAGGATACCATGATGAGAGACAGGGTTGATACTGTGATATCGGGTGATGATATTGTGATTCCTATGATACGTGTTGATGATATTGTTGATCCGCACCATATGGGGTCCCAACTCCCCCCATTTCCTGAGGCTCTTAAGGAGCCTTCTACTGAGAGGAGAAGGAAGAAGCACACTGAAGACATCCTTGAAACCTTCAAACAAGTGAAAATCAACATCCCATTGCTTGATGCAGTCAAGAAAATTCCTTCTTATGCTAAGTTCTTGAAAGATCTTTGCACCTTCAGGAGAAGGAATATGGGAAGAACATCAAAGAAAGTGAAGCTCACCGAGCAAGTGAGCTTGATCTTACAGCACACCATGCCAAGGAAAAGAAAAGATCTCTGTGCTCCTATCATCTCATGCTACATTAGGGCACACCGCATAGACCAAGATTTCCTAGACTTGGGCTCTAGCGTCAACCTAATGTCGTATGATGTGTTTGCAGAGCTACAAATGGGCAGTTGAGTCCAACTCATTGTACTTTACAGTTGGCTGACAGATCGGTAAAGACGCCTAGAGTGTGTGTGGATGACGTGCTTGTGAGACTTGATGATGAGACGTCCACCTTCTTACCTGCCGATTTCATTGTCTTAGATATGGAAAAGGATGCAAGGAGGGTTCCTATCATCTTGGGGAGACCTTTCCTAGCCACGGTGGATGCGGTTATTCATATGAGGACCGGTACAATGTATGTGACATTCATGCACATGAAGATCCAGTTGAACATCTTTAAATCGTCAGCCACGGCTGAGGTGATATGAGCCACTGAAGAAGATTGCTATCTTATTGAGTACCTAGATGAAATTGTGGAGGAATGCCTACCTGTGTGGATTCAAACTGCCACTCAAGGTAGAGGTCTAGAGCTGATAGTTGAGTTCCCTGATGATGATGAAGAGAATGAGCTAGCCTTGGTGGCTGCAAGTGAAGATGTGACAACCCTAATTTTCTCACCCTTGATTATACTCTCCCTTGCAATACGATGACCAATTATCTAGTTTGGATGTCAATTTCACATTTTGAGTGTTGTGACACTCCAATTAGATTTCTTTGATTCTCAATTTTGCAAATGTGTGACATCAATCAACACCTTGAGCTTAGTATTATTGTTTAATACATCATCCCCTTGAACCCATTTTTGAACCCCATCACTATGATCCTCTTGCTCTCCATTGTGTAATATATTATAGAGGATTCTAATTTGATTTCAATGACACAAAAATGGCATTTTTTATACCTATGAAACTCTAGGTATGATGTCTTGAAGATTTTATATTTTATCCTTTTTCTGGTGTTTTATGCTGCTTTGGGCCGATTTTGGACACTCTGGGCCTGTTTTATTTTGGGGCCCATCCGCTTGATCCCCCTTCCCTTTCCGCTTCAGGAAAGTAATGAAGGGCAGTAATTGCCCTCCTTCATCCCTTCCAAACCAAGAGATGGAGGCGGCGGATGAAACCAGCCATGTACACACACCCCCATCTAAAACCTAGGTCTCAAGTTTCTTTATAAGCCCCATTGACCAACCCCTTCTTCATTTCCTTCTCACTCCTCCTCCTTCTCTAGTTCCTTATCACCTGTGTTCCTCCCTGTACTGTTTCCGCTAGTCGGCGGCTGGGTCTGGCAGCTAGGCTCACCCTCGCACAACCACTGTGGTGCGCATGACGAGAGAGAACGGCGGTCGGTGTGCCTCAGACCAGCCCCATCCGCCCTTGTTGTGCCTTCCCCAGATGGAGTGGGAGTCGTGACTGCAGGTCCTCGGGGCGGGGAACCCTTTTTCTTCCCCTGTTTCATAGGCAGAATAGAGGAATCCTGAGCGGGATGCACGCCATGAGACAAAGGTCACCGTGACCATCCAATATGCTGGCGATTGTCGGGATGGGGACACGTTAAAGCCAATCGCCACCTCCCTAACTGTGTTTGGAGCAGTTGTCAATGACAGTGGACCGATCATGGGTGTGTGAGTGAAGAATCAGATGCGGCTGCTCGATCTTACATCAACGATCATGATCCTCTACATAATCATGGTAACACTATCAATCAGAATCCAATAGTTTCAATGTAGAATTTACAAAAATCATAACTTCCTCATTTTAAGGCCAAATATAGCAAAATTATATATCAAACTGATCCTCTCGAAAAAACCTACAACATGAGATTATTTCTAGACCCTGAATCTTCTTCTAGTTTCCTTATATTTCTAAAGATGTAACCTTTGACTACTTTGAATATGCTTAATACATGATTATGATTAATGATTGGATCTTGATGCTCAATCTACCCCGATCCTTAAATCAGTATCTTTTATGCACCCTTGAACTAAATGAAGGTCATACTCCCCCCTAATTCTTATACATGACTCCTTTTGTACATAATTGACCACATTGGACTATAATGATGTACATTTCCCTTTTGATGCTAATCTTGCTACTTAATGGTGGAACAATGTCTAATCAACTTCAAATTAGTAATATATGTCTCTCTTTGACTCTAATATAAGTCCATAATATTCCCCTTGATATGGTTGATTCTTTTGACACATAATTGCATGTATGATTGAGTATTGCTACCCCATTTTGGATTATGGCGCCTAGACACTAGTGGACATCCCCTTACTTTGAATGTGTCTATTATTGCTAATCTAAACCATCCCTTATGTTGGGATCTTATTCATTGATTATATTTGACCTTGATTACTCTATTATGAGTCTTTGACCCTTTAATATACTTTAGGAACCTGAACCGTGAAATGGTCATAGATAATGCGTGGAACCTCAGAAGAATATGAAACTTGAACCACACTCCTATGATGACCTCTAGATCAGTATAAGGTCATAAAATGTACTAATAAGCAACTTGTAACCTAACTTGGACAAAACCCTTAAAATGAAGATAATTAGGGTTAATGATGAGAATCTAATGTATGTATACAATCTTGTTGTTAATCAGGTTTGGCGTGTGGCTAGATGATGAAGGATAAGTTAGATTATGAATCTCTAAATCAGGTATGGGCCTTATCTAGTTATATGAATACCGCTTTCTTGCTTGAAAAGACACATATTGTATGCTTGTTTGTTTATTTTCTCAAATATTGCCATGTAGTATTGCTATGTCTTACTCGATGTTTGCCTCATCAGTTTTATAACTTGAACACATATATAGATAGAACTCCATTATAATATTGATTGATAAAGGGTTAGCTCTTGGCTACGGCCTTGAGGTCCCTCTCATATAAAAGGGTTAGCTAAGCTTGAGCACCCTTACGGACCCTTCCGACGGGAAGATGGTCAAAGGCCTTAAACATGCTTGATATTGTTGGTATAATGGAGTGAAATGACATAAAATATGGTTTCACATTTGTTAAATAGTTAACATGATTATTCTTGTTCATTTAGAGTTGAAATATTTTCAAATTATGCAAAGATTATACATATATGTATCTTTCTGCCCCATACTCAACACCTCGTGTGTTGACCCATTTCTCGTATGTTGTTTTTAGGTTCAGAGATGGCTAGAAGGTTGATGGGATCAGTGAGCTATGCTAGGTGTACTTATTGTAAGATCTAGATGTAGTATACATAAGCATACTTGTACAAAGTGACTCTTGAATATGTAATTCAAATCATGTAATATAATGATGTTGCTTAATACATCTTGTTGATTGTTGAGATTATGTTGGTGTTTGTATCTTGTTATCTGTTCATGTGTGCTAAGCTTTACACTTCTGCATGTCACTTTTGGTATATGTTTGGTTCATGGGACTGGGATTCCAGTTCCGTGACAGATGGTATTAGAGCATGAATAATAACTACACCAAACATTGCTCACATGAAACACAAACTAAACTCACCTTACATCTCAACCCTAGAAACTTAATAAGACGTCCTTGTGTATTAGGTTGACTTAGCCTCTAGGTTAGAACCTAGATGTTCTAGAACTAGGTGTAGACTTGTGTAAATTACCTCCCTAGACATGATTCACGACATGTGCTTAGGATGTCTATACAAGTGTGCACCATGTTCTTGCTAGTTCTCCAGGTGTCATGATACTAGATAGCCTGATGAGTGTGGTAACTCATTTTGGTTTTGGTTTTATTCGGATGGAGTATGGTGGTTTTCATCGCCTGTTTAAACGTTGGAGAAAACATATTTCAAGCATTATTATATGTACATATGAAAAATGTTACCACACACAAAAAGGTAGTGAGTTTCCATGCAACCTAGGAGAAAGAGATGTAACATCAAGTCTAGATGAGAGAGTTTAGATGATAGTGATAGTCCCTAGAGTTGTCTAGAGCCATGATATAGGTTAGGCAAGTGAGTAACCTAGAAACCTAAGATGATGATAATGATATTGTTGATGATGTTGATGTTGATAAGACCCAAGTTTGTCCTTGAGATGGCCAAGTAGTTTGATGTTATGAAATGAGTTTGAACATGTAGCCCTAGCTAGACCTAGCACCTTGTTGATACATATGACTTGGTTGATGTGCTAAACATAGCTAGCAGGTTGACATGCTTACTTGTACCTAGTCCTGTACATGTGGGGATATGATATGTGATATATAGTTTGAGACAAACATGGGCCTCAATATCTTTACAAAGGAGGACATCTAGCATGGGACATATGAATAGAGTGACCTATTGATATGATTTGACCCGTGTCGGGAGAAGGTTAGAGTACCTAAACTCCAAAATATTTGAAATATTGAAAAATATGAATGATGAAATACTTGATGATGAGTCCCTAACTAGAATACTTCTAAGTATATGAGTTGAGTGACCTAACATGTGGTTTCCTTGAAAATGTTGAACCCTAGATTTCCTATGAAAATATCTAACCCTAGAGAAAGAGGAAATTGAAAATTTGATGCTTGATATATATATGTGAGGGAGATGTCCCAAGACCTAAGATGATGTATATGATGTGTGATATCCATGATGAGACTCATACTTGGGTTAGTAGTTGCATATAAAGGAATCTAATGGTTACCCTTAAGATGGGTAGAAATTTATGTTACATGTAGAAAATTGTGGTTAACATGTCTTGTCGGACACATATATGTCTTAGCTTGAGTGGCTTGAGCTTGTGGATCTCTTTCTAGATACAAGTGAGAAAGCTTCAAAACCTCGAAGTTGATGATAATGTTGTTCCTCATATGGTGATTGATATATGAAATATCTCACATACATTAAAAATTTAACATATGCATGATAAGCCACTCTCATAAGCTAAACCTAATACGAAATCATACTATACATAAAAGATGTAGCCTTAAAATCATGAACTTGATACAATGATGTCTAGAGATCTTAGCTTGAATAATCAGGAGTATCATGCCTAATATCATACCCAAAAAAATGATTAACTCTAGATATCGATGCTCTTGGAACATAACTTGAATAAACATGATGAATAAATTGTTTAATTCTCGATTTGAAATGAAAAGTGATGAACATAATTGATTAGAGTTGGTGGAAATTTTGTGGAAAACCAAAAAAATGCATGAAATCTAGAGTAAAGATGAGATACACACTCAATGATAGCCTCGTTTGAAGACATGACCATGAACATAATCTTTTGAGAATTGATAACACAGATTTTGATGATACCCTTTGGTCTCATATACAGATATGAACAAAAACCCTAATGTATGGATACTAGGCAATGGAAAACCCTAATGCCATGATGATGTCATAATATGGTGGGATAATAAGTAAATGTGTATATAATTGAGATGAGTACACCCTTGATGATGACAACCAAGTGTGCATCTCATTATGGAGAATGTGTTGACAACCATGGTTGGATACCTAGACTCGATGAATTTTGACTTTGACTCTTATTTATGATCTTGGATGAATTTTGAGGATGAAATTTCTTATAAGGAGGGAAGGATGTGACAACCCAAATTTTCTCACCCTTAATTATACTCTCCCTTGCACTACAATGACCAATTATCTAGTTTGGATGTCAGTTTCACATTTTGAGTGTTGTGACACTCCAATTAGATTTCTTTGATGCTCAATTTCGCAATGTGTGACATCAATCAACACATTGAGCTTAGTATTATTGTTTAATACATCATCCCCTTGAACCCATTTTTGAACCCCATCACTATGATCCTCTTGCTCTCCATTGTGTAATATATTATAGAGGATTCTAATTCGAGTTCAATGACATAAAAATGGCATTTTTCAAACCTATGAAACTCTAGGTATGATGTCTTGAAGATTTTATATTTTAGCCTTTTTCTAGTGTTTTATGCTGCTTTGGGACTGTTTTATTTTGGGGCCCATCTGCTTGATCCCCCTTCCCTTTCCGCCTTAGGAAAGTAATGAAGGGCAGTAATTGCCCTCCTTCATCCCTTCCAAACCAAGAGATGGAGGCGGCGGATGAAACCATCCATGTACACACACCCCTATCTAAACCCTAGGTCTCAAGTTTCTTTATAAGCTCCCTTGACCAACCCCTTCTTCATTTCCTTCTCACTCCTCCTCCTTCTCTGGTTCCTTACCACTTGTGTTCCTCCCTGTACTGTTTCCACTAGTCGGTGGCTAGGTCTGGCAGCTAGGCTCGCCCACGCACAACCATCGCGGTGCGCACGACGAGAGAGAACGGCGACCGGCGTGCCTCGGACCCGTTCCATCCTCCCTTGATGTGCCTTCCCCAGGAGGAGAGGGAGACATGGCTGCAGGTCCTCGAGTCGAGGAACCCCTGTTCTTCCCCTATTTCACGAGAGGAACAGAGGAATCCTGAGTGGGATGCACACCAAGAGAAAAAGGTCACTGTGACCATCCGATATGTTGGCGATGGTCGGGATGGGGACACGTTGAAGCCAACCGCCACCGCCCTAACCGCATCTAGAGTGGCTGTCAGCGATAATGGATTGATCATGGGTGTGTGAGTGAAGAATTAGATGCGGCCACCCGATCTTGCATCAACGGCCATGATCCTCTACATAATCATGGTAATACTATCAATCAGAATCCATATAGTTTCAATGTAGAATTTACAAAAATCATAACTTCCACATTTTAAGGCCAAATATAGCAAAATTATATATCAAACTGATCCTCTCAAAAAGACCTACAACTTGAGATTATTTCCAGACCCTAAATCTTCTTCTAGTTTCCTTATATTGCTAAAGATGTAACCTTTGACTACTTTGAATATGCTTAACACATGATTATGATTAATGATTGGATCTTGATGCTCAATCTACCCCGATCCTTAAATCAATATCTTTTATGCACCCTTGAACTAAATGAAGGTCATACTCCCCCTAATGCTTATACATGGCTCCTTTTGTACATATTTGACCACATTGGACTATAATGATTTAAATTGCCCTTTTGATGCTAATCTTGCTACTTAATGATGGAACAATGTCTAATCAACTTCAAATAAGTAATATATGTCTCTCTTTGACTCTAATATCAGTCCATAATATGCCCCTTGATATGGTTGATTATTTTGACACATAATTGCATGTATGATTGAGTATTGCTACCCCATGTTGGATTATGGCGCCTAGACACTAGTGGACATCCCCTTACTTTGAATGTATCTATTATTGTTAATCTAAACCATCCATTATGTTGGGCTCTTATTCATTTATTATGTTTGACCTTGATTACTCTACTATGAGTCTTTGACCCTTTAATATACCTAAGGAACCTGAACCTTGAAATGGTCATAGATTATGTGTGGAACCTCAAAAGAATATGAAACTTGAACCACACTCATATGATGACCTCTAGATCAGTATAAGGTCATCAAATGTACTAATAATCAACTTGTAACCTAACTTGGCCAAAACCCTTAGAATGAAGATAATTAGGGTTAATGATGAGAATCTAATGTATGTATACAATCTTGTTGTTAATCAGGTTTGGCATGTGGCTAGATGATGAAGGATAAGTTAGGTTATGAATCTATGAATCAGGTATGGGCCTTATATAGTTATATGACTACTGATTTCTTGCTTGAAAAGGCATATATTGTATGCTTGTTTGTCTATTTTCTCAAATATTGCCATGTAGTATTGCTATGTCTTACTCAATGTTTGCCTCGTCAGTTTTATAACTTGAACACATATATAGATAGAACTCCATTATAATATTGATTGATAAAGGGTTATCTCTTGGATACGGCCTTGAGGTCCCTCTCATATAAAAGGGTTAGCTAAGCTTGAGCACCCTTACGGACCCTTCTGATGGGAAGATGGTCAAAGGCCTTAAACATGCTTGATATTGTTGGTATAATAGAGTGAAATGACATAAAATATGGTTTCACATTTGTTAAGTAGTTAACATGATTATTCTTGTTCATTTAGTGTTGAAATTTTTTCAAATTATGCAAAGCTTAGACATATATGTATCTTTCTGCCCCATACTCAACACCTCGTGTGTGGACCCATTTCTCGTATGTTGTTTTTAGGTTCAGAGATGGCTAGAAGGTTAATGGGCTCGGTGAGCTATGCTAGGTGTACTTATTGTAAGATCCAGATGTAGTATACATGAGCATACTTGTACAAAGTGACTCTTGAATATGTAATTCAAATCATGTCATATAATGATGTTGCTTAATACATCTTGTTGATTGTTGAGATTATGTTGGTGCTTGTATCTTGTTATCTGTTCATGTGTGCTAAGCTTTACGCTTCTGCATGTCGCCTTTGGTATACATTTGGTTCATGGGACTGGGATTCCGATTCCGTGACAGAAGACCTCCCATCTATCTTTGAACCATTAAAGAACTCTCTTAAAGAACCTCCCACTCTTGAGATGAAATCACTTCCAGAAGGATTGAAGTATGCTTTTCTAGGGAAAAATGACACCCTCCTGGTGGTCATTTATTCCATTCTCTCACCAGAAGAAGAGGAGGCTTTGATGAAAGTCTTGAAGAAGAACATCCAAGCCATTGGATGGACTATAGCTGACTTGAGGGGTATTGGTCCCTCCAACTGTGTACATAGGATCTATCTAGAGGATGATGCAAGGCTGACCTGCCAAATGCAAAGGTGGTTGAATCCAAAGTTGAAAGAGGTTGTGACCCAAGAAGTTGTGAAATTTCTTGATGCTGGGATAATCTACCCCATTTCTGATAGTATATGAGTGATCCCCATCCAAATTATACCCAAGAAGGGTGGGATCACTATTGTGGAGAATGCAGATGGTGAGCTTATGTCGGTGAGAGAACAATCCAAGTGGAGAATGTGTGTTGATTATCAGAAACTCAATGAAAGACCAAGAAGGACCACTATCCTCTCCCATTCCTTGATCAGATTCTGGAGAGGCTAGCGGGACAAAGCTTCTATTGTTTCCTTGATGGATATCCTGGATATTTCCAAATTGTCGTGCATCCTGCAGATCAAGAGAAGACAACATTCACTTGCCTGAGTGGCACCTTTGCCTACCGAAGAATGCCATTTGGGTTGTATAATGCCCCTTCTACTTTTCAGAGGTGTGTGACCTCGATCATTGTGGATATGCCTGACTCATCTTTGGAAGTGTTCATGGATGATTTCTCAGTTTTTGGTAAGACATTTGATGAGTTCTTGCTACATTTGGCTGTTGTTCTTAAGAGATGTGTGAAGGTTCACCTAGTTCTATCTTGGGAAAAGAGTCACTTCATGGTACCCAAAGGCATAGTTTTGGGTCACCCAGTTTCAAAGGATGGGATTGAAGTTGATAAGGCCAAAGTGGGACTCATTTCTACTCTCACCATTCCTTCCACCGTAAGATATGTCTGGTCTTTCTTGGGACATGTTGGTTTCTATCGCCGCTTCATCAAGGATTTCAGTAAAATCTCAAGGCCTCTATGTCACTTACTTGAAAAGTATGTTGAATTTCATTTTGATGACAAGTGTATTGAAGCTTTCAATCACTTAAAGGAAAGACTCATTTCTGCTCCGATTATGCAACCCCTGGATTTCTCTTTGCCATTCGAGATTATGACTGATGCATCTGACATGGCAGTGGGGGTTGTGCTGGGCCAAAGAGTTGGCCAGATTCCTCATGCTATCAACTACTCAAGCAAGACTTTAGACAAAGCCCAAAGAAATTACACGACGACTGAGAAAGAGTTGCTTGCCATCATCTTTGCTCTTGACAAATTATGATCATATATTTTGCAAAACAAAGTAGTGATATACACGGACCATGCTGCACTAAAGTACCTCATGTCAAATAAAGACTCAAAGCCAAGGTTGATCAGATGGATTCTATTGCTTCAAGAGTTCAATGTGGAAATTGTAGACAAGAAGGGAGTGGAAAATGGTGTTGTCGGCCATCTCTCATGAATTGATTACCCCTTTGATTATACAAGTCAAATCAAGGAAACTATGCCACATGAATAACTCTTCCTTCTTTCATCCACTCAAATGCCATGGTATCAACACATAGTCAATTTCTTGGCTAGTGGGAGGATATACTACTATAGAAATGGCTTATAACGTTACATTTAAAGGCGTCAGTTGTATACAAAACTGACGCCTAAACCGTACAACATCGGGAAAATAATGAAACCGACATATATCTGTGAAGGGTGAGTAGACACAGGTATCACTTTCTATTTAACGTCGGTTCCCAAATAAGAAACTGGCACTAAAAATTGACCGCCAAATCTAATTTTTCAAGTGAAAAAAAATTACCTTGAAAATTTAACATACATCGTCGGTTATTAACCAAGAAACCGACAGCTAAAGGTTTTCTGCAAAATAGAAATTTGACCAATTTGTGTCGTCGGTTGTCTTACAGTAACTGATGCCGATGTGTTTTTGTGCGTTTAATCGTGAAAATTTTCACCACCATATAGCGGCGGTTTTTACAAGGAAACCGACGACTATGGTCTTAATTGGATAACATTTATTTTTGTCGGCATATATATAGACGTCGGTGTTTCTTGTTTTAACCGATGACTATAAGCGAATAGAAGTGTCAGTTATTTGTTGGTAACCGATGCCTATAGTTTTAAGCATCGATGGTTTCTAATAACCAACGCCTGTTGTTAACTTAACAACACCTGCGCGAGCCAGACTCTTCCCCTTTCTCTGTTTCATTCATCTCAATTAAGGGTTTAGGGTCCGACGACGATTCCTCTGGTCACCACCACTAGCTGCTCCTGCGCCGCCGTTTGCTGGTCCTCCGGCCGGTGTGCTCCACGAAGGCCCTCTCTACTCTCCGGCCGCCGCCCTAGCTCGATCAGCTGCTCGCCCGCCCTTTCTGCTCACCATGCCTACTCTACACCTACTGGTCGGTGCCGCTGCTCTCACACCTGCTAGTCGCCGTCGCCGCCACCGTTCGAGGTACCTTCTTCCTCCTCTTCTCCCTTGTGATGGTGAGCTCACTTGATAGTGGTGGGGAGCATTTTTGCTGTGTCACTATTGTTGCTACCGTTTCTTCTTATTGTGATGTTGACAGTGGTAGGGTGTGAGCAAATTCATTTATTAAGTCAATCCTTAAACCGCTAGTAGATCGGATATGTATACGAGTGTGCTCATCAAAACAGTAGGATTTTTTTAAAGGGAGTGGTTTTTTAGATTAAATGACTGCAGAAGACATAATATTAACTCTAGCATAATCTCATGTGTAGGTGATATTAATCTTTGAGATATTAATTTTTGCTCAGACCCAGGTGATATTTTGTTTGATTTAAACATGATTGGGCATTATTATGACTAATTTTTCCCATAATGAGGCAATTTTTACAATACCTTGCTCTTGTTCCCATTGTTGGACAATTCATATACTCTCAATTGGGAAATATTATTACTCTTCTAAAATTATTCTTATAATTTTGAATTGAGTCACTGACCACACCTGCTATTGTGCCTGAATTATGCCATGTATGTTTGTAAAAAGTGAATCTTATCGCTCTAATTGTGAATTATTGCATGTTTGAAACTATTGAATTCTTGATTTATTATTTAATAATGCTCTAATTGTGAGTGATGCAATGTAAGTGAGAAAATACATGTAGTGGATATGTACTCATTAGCCTAGAAACCCGTCCAAGATTTACTCATTAGGAGTAAATCTTAGATAGTCCCTGGTTTGGGACTATTCTTGAACACCTAATCTCACTTCGGATGTAAGTGTATAATGTGTATTGGGTTTTCAAAAAAAATTCAGTAGCATTTCCCCATTTGTTCTCTAAGTACATATGTACTTAGAGAATAGCGGGGAAATGATGTCAAAATTTTCTTGAAAACCCAATACACATTATACACTTACTAGTGAGATTAGGTGTTCAAGAATGGGATAGGTGGTACACATTTATTATATATAAGAATGACAACACATGTATTTGTTGGCCTAGAAACCCATCCAAGATTTACTCATTAGGAGTATATCTTGGATAGTCCCCAATTTGGGACTATTCTTGAACACCTAATCTCACTTAGGATGTAAGTGTATAATGTGTATTGGGTTTTCAAGAAAATTTCGATAGCATTTCCCCGTTTGTTCTCTAAGTACATATGTACTTGGAGAACAGTGGGGAAATGCTGCCGAAATTTTCTTGAAAACCCAATACACATTATACACTTACTAGTGAGATTAGGTGTTCAAGAATGGGATAGGTGGTACACATTTATTATATATAAGAATGACAGCACATGTAGTTGTTGGCCTAAAGTTTTAACCATGCATAAACTATAATTTGTTAACCCTAGACCCTAATCTTATTGTAATATATACTTGTTTTCTATTTGATCATAGAATGGATAGATCATGGATGTCCATTCGCAATCACTGCACCCCAGAGTTTATTTCTGGTCTTGACCAGTTTATTAGATTTGCCGAGGAACATAGGAAACAACCTGGAGATAGGTTCTACTATCCATGTAGGCATTGCGGTAACAACTTGAAAGTCAGCACTGGTGACGAAATCAAAAGTCATGTCATGTGCAACGGGATTGTACAAGGCTATACAGAATGGCACTGGCATGGAGAGATTTCAAACTCGAAACCAGTGGATGTTGATAGCAGTGCTTGTGTGGAAGAAGAAATTGCCTCTGATGACGTAGATGTGAATGAACCAGTTCCAGAAGACATCGTTGATGTGATGCTAGATAGTTGTGGGGTAGATCACACCGATCCACCTCCCATATTTAGAAACATTGTGCATGATGATGATATACCATTATACACAGGTTGTACTAAGTTTACGAAGCTTAGCACTGTGTTGATATTGTATAAGATGAAAACTAACAATAGATGGAGCGACAAAAGCTTCATGTCATTGTTGTCTTTGTTGAAAGAAATGCTTCCTGAAGTAAATGAGCTTCCAATCTCAACATACCAGGTAAAGAAATTGTTGTTCCCAATGGGAATGGAGGCCAAGAAGATACACGCATGCTCGAATGATTGTGTATTATTTTAAAAGGACTATGTGGATTTGAAAGATTGTCCAAAATGTGGTGCGTCACGATATAAATTGACAACTTCGGGGGAGTCCAAAACTGGTTCTCCTGCCAAGGTGATGTGGTATCTACCTATAATATCACGGTTTCAATGCTTGTATACAAATATGATAGATGCGAAGAATTTGAGGTGACATGCAGATGTTAAGAAAAATAATGATGGGATCCTATGACATGCGTCTGATTCCCCACAGTGGAAGAAGATTGATCTATTATACCCCAAATTTGGTGAAGAAGATAGGAATCTAAGACTTGGGCTTTGTACAAATGGGATGGATCTGTACGGGACATTGAGCAGCCAACATAGCACTTGGCCAGTCATGCTTGTTATATACAATCTTCCTCCCTGACTGTGTATGAAAAATAAGTATGTAATGTTGTCGTTGTTGATATCGGGCCCTAAACAACCTGGAAATGATATCGATGTTTATCTTGAACCTTTGATTGATGACTTAAAGAAACTCTGGGGTAAAGGTGTGATGACCTATGATGCTTCACGAAGAGAGACATTTCGTTTGCATGCTATGTTGTTTTGCACTATTAATGACTTTCCAACATATGGGAATTTGTCTGGATATAGTGTCAAAGGAGCTAAAGTGTGTCCTATATGTGAAGAGAATACTGATTCAACAAGACTAAAATATGGCGGTAAGACTATATATCTCGGTCATCGAAGGTTTCTTACAAAATTTCATCTGTATCGTAGGAAGCGCAAAGCATTCAATAGATTGAATGAGGAACGGAGTGCACCTAAACCTATACCAGGGGAGGTTGTTTATGAAAGAGTAAAAGACTTTGTCAATGAATTTGGTAAGAGATCACAATGTACTATGGTCACACGGAGTGACAAATCTTTATTTAAAAAGAAGTCAATATTTTTGGATGTTCCTTATTGGAGTTCTTTGACAGTCAGACATTGTATCGATGTCATGCACGTTGAGAAAAATGTTTGTGATAGTGTCATTGGTACTTTGTTGAATATACCAGGTAAGACTAAAGATGGGATAAAATCTAGAATGGACCTACGTGAAATGGGAATAAGGTCAGAATTAATAGAATTACGTGAAATGGGAAATCAGAGAACACACTTACCTCCCGCTTGTTACACATTGTCTAGAAAGGAGAAGAAAGCTTTTTGTGAATGTTTGGTAAATGTTAAGGTGCCATAGGGTTACTCATCCAACATTCATAGACTGGTATCAATGAAAGATCTGAAGTTGATAGGTCTTAAATCTCATGATTGTCACACTCTAATGCAATAAATATTACCTGTGGCAATTCGATCTATATTGCCGAAGCTTGTAAAGTTTGCAATCACCAGACTTTGTTTCTTTTTCAACAGTCTGTGCAGCAAAGTTATTGACCATGATACTCTCAATAATTTGCAAAGAGAAGTGGTTGTTACCTTATGTCAGCTTGAGATGTATTTTCCTCCTTCTTTCTTTGATATCATGGTACATCTTGTTGTCTACTTGACTAGGGAAGTGAAAATGTTGGGACCAGTTTTCTTGCATTGGATGTATCCCTTTGAACGATACATGAGCGTTTTTAAAAGTGATGTTCAAAATGATTATCGACCTAAAGGGAGTATTATTGAGGGTTATGTGGTGAGAGAGGTTATGGATTTTTGCAACGACTTTCTCAGTGGTAATGACAAGAATATTGAGGAGCAATTTGGCAAAGGAATTTTGGGATCACGGGTGAAAGTAATCAGCCTTGAGCAGTTGGAACAAGTTCACTTGTATATTTTACACAACATGGACGAAGTGAGTGTTTATATCGAGGAACATACCAATTTCATCAAGAGACAATATCCTCGAGTCAATACAATGTGGCTTGCTAGATAGCATAACAAGACATTTATTAAGTGGTTTGAAGATAAAGTCTTCATGGTAAAAGACAGTTCATTGAAGATCCTATAGATGAAGAAGAGTACTATAATAAGTATGATGAATCCAGTCCATTCTTAGTTGGGTTGCCAACACCAGCAAATATTGAAGCTAATGATGACTTGTATGTGCGCGGAGATCACAATGAAGGATTGTTAATTGATAAAAAAAAATCGCAATATTAGATGCATGTTTATATTTTTTTATATGTTTTATTTTTCTGAATGTGAACCTTACAATGTGAATTACTTTACAATGTGAATGTGAACTTTACAATGTGAATTTTATAATGTGAATTACTTTACAATGTGAATTACTTTACAATGTGAATGTGAACTTTACAATGTGAGCTTTACAATGTGAATTACTTTACAATGTGAACTTTACAATGTGAATGTGAACTTTCAGATGGCTGAGCATTCTCCTGATGACCGTGCTGATGATTACCGTAAGGGTGAGGACATCAATGCGCTGCCTCACAATGTAAGTTTTAAATATATATTATATATTTATATCTATATGTCCATTTATAGTTATATCTTGTAAGTGTGTTTATTTTGTCAAATTTTAGGTTGATGATGCACATATACCCTCTGATACACTTGAGGCACTTGATGAGCAGCACCAAAAAGTTGACAAGAGAAGGGGCATCACTATGATGAAGAAGTTAATAGCGCAAAGGGGCAATGGATCCAAACTTGTTGTGGATTTTGATAATGCAGGAAATGCAATTGGAGAGAATCACAATTCATTTGTTTTTTGGATACTAGTTAATAACAATTCTATTTTGCATATTATATTTGTATTGGATGAAAAGTTGCATCGTAAATGCGTGATGTAATGTTGTGGGAGATTCCTAAGGAACTATATGACAAATCTCACCCGAGAATACATAAAAGAAGGTGACAAAAGGAAGAAGACAACCACTGAACAATGGAACTTCCTGGACCAAGAAGAATGGGACGCGTTTGTTGCTTCAAGAAAAACTGATGAATTCAAGGTATTAGGCGTCACTCCCAATTTAATTAATATATGTTGTATTCACCTATTCAAGATTAACATTTAGTGTTACTAACCAAATCATTAATATGCATACTAACTAGGCCCTTAGTGAGGCGCAAAAAGCAAGGCGTGCACTGAATGTGCATGACCACACAATGGGTCCAAAAGGGTATGCAGGCATTCACCAAAGACTACAGGCTGAGTCTACTGCTCAATCTACTGCTACTCAGGAGTCCTCTACTATAGGTACCACACCTCTGCCTCACCATGATGTCTGGATAGCTGGGAGGCAAAATAAGAAAGGAGAAATAAGGAAGCCCGCAACTAGAGGCAGATGCAAAAATGGTAAACTACAACTCTTAGAGCAATCATTCGAATATTGATTATTTGTGGTGTTTACTTAATTACAAATTTTTGTTTTGGCGATTAGCGGGAGCTACACGAGCTGAGGAAACAAGGCAAGTTCATCCCTGAGGGCACAAGTGATGAATTGACAGTTGCTCTGGGTAACCCAGAGCATCCTGGACGTGTGAGGGTTGCAGGCGCTGGTGTGGGCATCAAAGCATTCTTTGGGCCATCCCAGCACAAACATGTCCCAAAAGTGGGAATTTCACAAGAAGAGGTAACCTATTCTTTCTTTAGAATGTTATTGTAAAAGAGAATTCAATAATCAGAAGCTAACATTTCTTTTATCCATGTATAGGTAGATAAGATAGTTGATAGGAGAGTCGATGAAGTAGTTGATAAGAGAATCAAGGAAGCAGTTGATAAGACACTCCATGAAATAATGAGAAAGTGGAAGACATCTCTGACTGCCACTCATCAGACAATACCTATGGCGTCCCGCTCTACTCCTACTATAGAGGTTGGTAGTAATCTTGTAGACCCACCACCTAGCACATCCACTTTAAGTATTTTTATGACATAGTAACTAGTCTTTTCAAGATGATATGTATATATGTATATAACATTTTTTACACAAAAATTTGTAGGGGTTGAAGACATTCCATCTAAAAAGTAAAAAAGTTGTCATTGCGGAGGCGTCGGCTTACCCATCCCTACTAGGGGAAATGTTTCATGGGTCTCCATTACCAGCTGGTTGGGTTCGTGTGAGCCCGCTACATATATTCCCCAATTGGATGGATCTTCCATTGCCATATGCCCACCCAGATTGTGAAACGCTTGGTGAGGCAGAAGGCGGAGTGATATTGTGGCCAAAAGTAGATGTCCTCTATACTAAAATTGTATGGTAAATTTACATTACGTTAAATTGTTAGTGTGTGTATATGATGTCAATTGATCTGAAATTATATATATAGGTTAAAAATAAGACACCCAGAGCATCTAGGCCTCCACCTCCACCTCCTACATTACCAAGTTGGGTTCCACAGGACCTACCTGTCCTGTTAGGTACTAATTGTAGGGGCATGGCAATATGGTTAGGCGAACATGATATAAATTGCCCTATAACTGTTTCTATAGATGTGGATGTTGCAGGTCAATCATAAGAAAGCAAACTATTTATACAAGATATTTTGGAGTTATTTCGATATGATTGGCTGAATACATCTGTGATAGAGCTATGGATAAGGTGATATATTCTTTATACATCCATCTGTTGGTATGTATGCCCTGAGAGCCAATCATGGGATGATTGGTGGGATACATTAAGATTGATTTGATAAACATCAAAGGCAAGCTTCCAATTCTTTCTGGTTCAGTCATATGAGATAGTGATAGAACAGATTGAATGTCTAGAGAATGACAGTACTCAATGACGTATGCCTTCAGGTTCATGACCTGAACGATGAGATCATACGGATGCTAAGAGTTTGTACATTCTTGTTATGTCCCTAGTCGGATGTCATTGTGGAAGGTAAATAGACAGCAATGACACACAAGGCTAGATTGTGGTGTTGGTTGATGACAGAATCTCATTAGTCATGATATAGAGATATCAAACCAAACACATAGGTACTTGTTAGAGAACAAGGTACCGGACAGACCCACCGTGAGTTTGACACATGGAACCATTAGATGGTAGTCACAGTCAGTACTCACAGTGATGGTGGTGAGTGTGATTCTTAGACCTGAAATCACTACACTCAACACATGTCGTTGGGTACACTTTGACATCATCAAACGCAGTCCTGAAACATGGGTTGTTATAAAGGTGATGATTGGGTGGCTTTGACACATGGGGCTTTTGAGGGGTGAGTGATAGATATGGGATTTGTCCCTCCTGAGGGAGTTTGATATCCAAGGCCACTTGATGAGTAGGATTGAGATAGGCGTGCGCACGCATGTGTGAATCAGTATGTGATATTGATGTCATACATATCTCCTTCAATCTACTCTGAGATCAAGAAAGTGAATGAACGTTGACAGGATGACTGTTCCATGCCTTGAGTTCATTCGGGATATCAGTGACAAAGGAATTATACATTCACTGTAACACCATTCACGGATTGTAGGATGAAATTTGTTCTCCAACTTTCTACTTTCACTTGGGTAGCACTGATGTGTGACTAGGCACCGCTCTTTGCTTGTGAAGTCATAAGTGTTATGGACTTTCACTGCCAACGTGAAATGGACCTGTAGGGTCACACACAAAGGATTTAACCTGGAAGAGGAGTTTTGTCCACAAAGCAATGTTTAGATTGATTACTAAAAGAGTTTAGTAGTTCAATTAAACACTCAATCAGTCGATGGCTCAATATCATTTTGTTCAAGGTGTTGGACGCGTTGATTGGAGTATCAGATTGATTGAAATCGCATTTGACTGATTCTGCACAACCTGTACTCCCAACCGATCGGTTCAAGTGTTGAACTGGTCGGCTGAGGTTGTTGAACTGGTCGGCTCAAGTGTTGAGTCGATCGGCTCAAGCCAAGGGTGAAACGAGCGGTTCAAGTGTTGAAACGATCGGTTCAACTGGTGCAACTGAGCAAGTTGGAAAAGTCAGGTCGGTGAGAATTTTCCTTGCGTTTCACTTGCCCAATTTGATTGGGAATAGGATTGGTATTCGATACCAATTAGAAACGAAAGAAGGAAAGTCAATCGGGAATCGACCAGGACCACGAACTGACCAGTTCAGAAGTGAACCGATCGGCTCATGGGTCCCAACCGATCGGTTGGTGCTCCAACCGACCGGTTCAGGTCCCCAACCGACCGGTTCACTTGTGAACCGATCGGTTTAGGTTGCGAGTTGGTTGCTTTTTGTGGAAAATCTCGAACCCTTCTACTCCTGCTTTAGTCCCATATTGTCGGGCACAGAGAACCCTGTCCCATGACCCACCTATATATATAGGGGTATTGGGGGCTTCTCAGAGTACAACTCAATGCAAGCCGGTTGCTTTGCGAAGTTGTCGTTCTCTCTGGTTTTGGTAACCGTGAGAGATCCCGAGCAAGTGCTTCCCGCAAAAGGGAGGTGAGAGTGTGTTGGCGACTAGTACGTCAACAGGAGGGTGCGACTCCTTCCACTTCCTTGTGGGACAAGGAGTGTGGAGTTCCAGGTGGTCCGTGTGGACTACTACAGAGGCGGGAGGACACTGCCGCTCAGGAGGACAACTGTCATTCGACAGTCTGGTAGGAGGAGGAGTCGTCAGTCCCGGTGCGACCAGGAGCTGCAGAGACACCGTCCAAGACCGGAGTTGAAGACCGCGCATTGCGTGAGGTATTGTCGCTGAGCAAGCCTCGGGACAAGGTATGATTCCACAAACCATCCTTTCCTATTATATAGACGTTGACGCGTTTCCTCGGTATGGGTTTGGGGAGAAAATTTTTGTTTCCGCTGCCTTCTCTGTCTCCCCTAAAACCCTACAGTGGTATCAGAGCCACGTCAACTGCTCTATATTTTAGGAATATCAATATGATCGATTTTGGTTTGTCGCCTTTATTTATTGCATGCGATGTGAATAATATCGGCTTTTTGCATGTCCAATCCTAAATCCACAAATCCCAAATTACATATATGATATGTATTATTAATGCACTCGATACACGTCGCCCTTAAACGAGTTTTGTGGTGGATGTGTGTAGCGTGATTATGGCCTATAAACCCCTATCTGTGAGTGGTTATTTGTGGTTGCTTGCATCTCGGTCTGCGCACCGATCTTCCCTCTCCTATTCCCGATGTAACTCGAAATAATCCGAGATTCTTTCCTACCTTTGCTCCCCCCGAATGTAACTCGGGGTTTCCCTTTTAAAGCAATGTAATAAATAGGATAGATTTTTATTTCCTGTTATGTCAAAGACCGGCGGACATCAAGATGACTGCTCAGACGATTGGTTCAAGGAGTGAACCGATCGGTTGACGTTCCTGATGACCGGTTCAAGGAGCGAGACGAGCGGGTGGCGGACATGACGAGATGCACGACGACCAGGCGAACCGATCGGTTGGAGGAGCCAACCGATCGGCTGGTGGCACCCAGACGACCGGTTGGAGAGTACAGATCATTCATGTGATGAGTTAATCAACTCGGATGGCAAGGCACAGAGTTCATCTTGTACATGTTGCATGTGATGTAGACCTAGATGACCGTGATTCCTCTTGGCTCGAGGAATCACATTAGGATGGCCATAATCATCGCTTTTTATCGTTTGTGCATGTTTTCTGTGGGATATAGCATGTATATGATACATACTATGTATTGTGGTGATTGGATATGTATAGGTATATAAAACCAAACCCCTCATTAAAATATTAAGTTTTAGATGCCTTCCAAATGCGACACACGTGAAAAACTTGTTAGACCAAGTGTGGGCACGCCCTAACGTGGTGCACCGTCTACCTCGTGGAAGCATGAAGGATGAATGTGTGGGTCTGCCCTAGCAGGGTGCATATTCATCGTGTTTGCTTTGGGTCGGACTTAAAAAGGTGATCTAGATAGGATCTAGTACCTTGAGGCATGTAGATGATCATTGCAAGGAGTTGTATATGACATCTTATCAAGAGTTGCATATGATGCAATTGGCAAGAGTTGCCTACCTGAGAGATCTAAGTTATGGGTGATCAGCCCTAGCTGACTCATGACTTAGAGGATTTCAGGATCTTGCCCACTAGAAGGTTGTACGCTGCAATCTTCCGAATTGATGATGAGGGATATCAATTTGAACTAAAATAGTGGGAGTGATAATTAATTAAAGGCCTAATTATATCGTCAAAATTTTCAAATCAATCAAATAAGTCAAAAATGAGTTTTGGACTAAAATTGCATATATTTCCTTTTGTTAAAATAAATGGTTAATCAACAAAGCACTTTATATGCGATCGGTCTTTGAGACCAACAAATTAAATGGGAATAATTCCACGACTGGTTAGGATGATGATGAGAAGTGTTCTCAATCAAAGAGCGAAAGCTCTAAGTCCTAGTTATACCAGAACCAGATGAACTCGATCCCACCACATCAATGGCTGAAAGTATGCTTATGGAAGCATACTGAGGATGACATTGATGAGGAGTGCTTGATGTTGTGTTCTCTGAACTATGAGTTGTAGAGACAACATGAGACATATGATGTCTCCAAGACACTGTCCTAGTATGTCATGACAGAAGGAGATCCAGTAAGGTATTCACACACTCAATGTGATTGGGTATGTGGAAAACCTGATTAAGAAGGATTCCCTCTGAGCCAAGAGTTGGCTATTGGTATGATACTGCAAATGTTGTGAGAATCATACAATTCATGATAAGCTACAACATGAACAACTTTGACAAGCGTTGACAGAGTTGTTGGACATGTTGAGGATAGTAAAGGCAAAGATGAAGAAAGACAAACCATAATCTTTGATGTGATCAAAGAGAAAGGTAATTCTTAAGGGCAAGGATAAGGGCAAAGCTAAGAAGTGTTCTGATGCTAGCCAGAAATCCAAGTCGTCTTCAGCCTCAAGGCACATGGGGAAAGGGTGTATGAGGGATTGCCCTCTATATCTGGAAGAACAAAAGAAGATGAAGGAGGGGATGGAGATCTCCACCTAAGGTATCATGAAATGAACCGCTTCTTTATCCGAGGTATATGATACCAAGATATGGATATGTCATATATGATATGCAATATCCGCAAAGAAGTGATGGCCTTTGTGAAAGGACCAAGAAAGAAGTACCCATCATTGGAGCAAGTGTTGCTGCCATAGATAGGAGTATCTTTCAGTTTATTTCAGCCTAAAGGGCACGAAATAGAGTTGAGAACTGCTATTTCATATATTGCCAATAGATAGAAACACTTTATTCTTGCATATTGTATGACAATGATGGCAATTAATAAAGTTGATGTTTCAATCTTAAAGATATGATCTTTGTGGCAATGCCTTGTTTATCTTGTGATACATGGTATGCATAAGATAAAATGATACCTAAAGTTATTGATAACTCAAACAATTAAATTAGCATATATCATAAGAAATTCATTTCTAGTTTCCATATGATGGATAAATCTAGACTCTTTTGGTTAGAGAACCAGTAAGAGACATGAATATCTTGGACATGATTAATCGATCTTCACTAATGGTAGTGGGAGAATGATTATCCTATTAGGTATAATACATGTGATGTATTTACATACCTATTGGAACAAATGCTAATACTTCTAATGGTGTTTAGAGAAATACCAATATGAATATCTTGAAGTGTTCATGATTTTCATAGATGAAGTGCAAATTTGGTAAAGTGTTAATTCTTGATGAGATCAATGAATGAAACACTTGAACCAAATGTTTGAGATCCTTACGAGTGATTATGATAATGTATCATAGTGAACTCATGATTAAGGCATGGTGATGCCTAAATCAAGAAGGAATCATACTCTAAGGAGTTAGAGAATGATTATCGAATAACTGAATTCTTCTTAATAAATGAATACCCCACACTAATAAAAGAAATCAAGAATCACAAGGGTTGTGAGTTCTTATATCTTTAACAGATACACCTCAATTATCTATGTGATCAGTTGTTCACGTGGAAGCGTGAAGGATGAATCTGTGGGTCTGCCCTAGCAGGGTGCATATTCATCGTGTTTGCTTTGGGTCGGACTTAAAAAGGTGATCTAGATAGGATCTAGTACCTTGAGGCATGTAGATGATCATTGCAAGGAGTTGTATATGACATCTTATCAAGAGTTGCATATGATGCAATTGGCAAGAGTTGCCTACCTGAGAGATCTAAGTTATGGGTGATCAGCCCTAGCTGACTCATGACTTAGAGGATTTCAGGATCTTGCCCACTAGAAGGTTGTACGCTGCAATCTTCCGAATTGATGATGAGGGCTATCAATTTGAACTAAAATAGTGGGAGTGATAATTAATTAAAGGCCTAATTATATCGTCAAAATTTTCAAATCAATCAAATAAGTCAAAAATGAGTTTTGGACTAAAATTGCATATATTTCCTTTTGTTAAAATAAATGGTTAATCAACAAAGCACTTTATATGCGATCGGTCTTTGAGACCAACAAATTAAATGGGAATAATTCCACGACTGGTTAGGATGATGATGAGAAGTGTTCTCAATCAAAGAGCGAAAGCTCTAAGTCCTAGTTATACCAGAACCAGATGAACTCGATCCCACCACATCAATGGCTGAAAGTATGCTTATGGAAGCATACTGAGGATGACATTGATGAGGAGTGATTGATGTTGTGTTCTCTGAACTATGAGTTGTAGAGACAACATGAGACATATGATGTCTCCAAGACACTGTCCTAGTATGTCATGACAGAAGGAGATCCAGTAAGGTATTCACACACTCAATGTGATTGGGTATGTGGAAAACCTGATTAAGAAGGATTCCCTCTGAGCCAAGAGTTGGCTATTGGTATGATACTGCAAATGTTGTGAGAATCATACAATTCATGATAAGCTACAACATGAACAACTTTGACAAGCGTTGACAGAGTTGTTGGACATGTTGAGGATAGTAAAGGCAAAGATGAAGAAAGACAAACCATAATCTTTGATGTGATCAAAGAGAAAGGTAATTCTTAAGGGCAAGGATAAGGGCAAAGCTAAGAAGTGTTCTGATGCTAGCCAGAAATCCAAGTCGTCTTCAGCCTCAAGGCACATGGGGAAAGGGTGTATGAGGGATTGCCCTCTATATCTGGAAGAACAAAAGAAGATGAAGGAGGGGATGGAGATCTCCACCTAAGGTATCATGAAATGAACCGCTTCTTTATCCGAGGTATATGATACCAAGATATGGATATGTCATATATGATATGCAATATCCGCAAAGAAGTGATGGCCTTTGTGAAAGGACCAAGAAAGAAGTACCCATCATTGGAGCAAGTGTTGCTGCCATAGATAGGAGTATCTTTCAGTTTATTTCAGCCTAAAGGGCACGAAATAGAGTTGAGAACTGCTATTTCATATATTGCCAATAGATAGAAACACTTTATTCTTGCATATTGTATGACAATGATGGCAATTAATAAAGTTGATGTTTCAATCTTAAAGATATGATCTTTGTGGCAATGCCTTGTTTATCTTGTGATACATGGTATGCATAAGATAAAATGATACCTAAAGTTATTGATAACTCAAACAATTAAATTAGCATATATCATAAGAAATTCATTTCTAGTTTCCATATGATGGATAAATCTAGACTCTTTTGGTTAGAGAACCAGTAAGAGACATGAATATCTTGGACATGATTAATCAATCTTCACTAATGGTAGTGGGAGAATGATTATCCTATTAGGTATAATACATGTGATGTATTTACATACCTATTGGAACAAATGCTAATACTTCTAATGGTGTTTAGAGAAATACCAATATGAATATCTTGAAGTGTTCATGATTTTCATAGATGAAGTGCAAATTTGGTAAAGTGTTAATTCTTGATGAGATCAATGAATGAAACACTTGAACCAAATGTTTGAGATCCTTACGAGTGATTATGATAATGTATCATAGTGAACTCATGATTAAGGCATGGTGATGCCTAAATCAAGAAGGAATCATACTCTAAGGAGTTAGAGAATGATTATCGAATAACTGAATTCTTCTTAATAAATGAATACCCCACACTAATAAAAGAAATCAAGAATCACAAGGGTTGTGAGTTCTTATATCTTTAACAGATACACCTCAATTATCTATGTGATCAGTTGTTCACGTGAAAGCGTGAAGGATGAATGTGTGGGTCTGCCCTAGCAGGGTGCATATTCATCGTGTTTGCTTTGGGTCGGACTTAAAAAGGTGATCTAGATAGGATCTAGTACCTTGAGGCATGTAGATGATCATTGCAAGGAGTTGTATATGACATCTTATCAAGAGTTGCATATGATGCAATTGGCAAGAGTTGCCTACCTGAGAGATCTAAGTTATGGGTGATCAGCCCTAGCTGACTCATGACTTAGAGGATTTCAGGATCTTGCCCACTAGAAGGTTGTACGCTGCAATCTTCCGAATTGATGATGAGGGCTATCAATTTGAACTAAAATAGTGGGAGTGATAATTAATTAAAGGCCTAATTATATCGTCAAAATTTTCAAATCAATCAAATAAGTCAAAAATGAGTTTTGGACTAAAATTGCATATATTTCCTTTTGTTAAAATAAATGGTTAATCAACAAAGCACTTTATATGCGATCGGTCTTTGAGACCAACAAATTAAATGGGAATAATTCCACGACTGGTTAGGATGATGATGAGAAGTGTTCTCAATCAAAGAGCGAAAGCTCTAAGTCCTAGTTATACCAGAACCAGATGAACTCGATCCCACCACATCAATGGCTGAAAGTATGCTTATGGAAGCATACTGAGGATGACATTGATGAGGAGTGCTTGATGTTGTGTTCTCTGAACTATGAGTTGTAGAGACAACATGAGACATATGATGTCTCCAAGACACTGTCCTAGTATGTCATGACAGAAGGAGATCCAGTAAGGTATTCACACACTCAATGTGATTGGGTATGTGGAAAACCTGATTAAGAAGGATTCCCTCTGAGCCAAGAGTTGGCTATTGGTATGATACTGCAAATGTTGTGAGAATCATACAATTCATGATAAGCTACAACATGAACAACTTTGACAAGCGTTGACAGAGTTGTTGGACATGTTGAGGATAGTAAAGGCAAAGATGAAGAAAGACAAACCATAATCTTTGATGTGATCAAAGAGAAAGGTAATTCTTAAGGGCAAGGATAAGGGCAAAGCTAAGAAGTGTTCTGATGCTAGCCAGAAATCCAAGTCGTCTTCAGCCTCAAGGCACATGGGGAAAGGGTGTATGAGGGATTGCCCTCTATATCTGGAAGAACAAAAGAAGATGAAGGAGGGGATGGAGATCTCCACCTAAGGTATCATGAAATGAACCGCTTCTTTATCCGAGGTATATGATACCAAGATATGGATATGTCATATATGATATGCAATATCCGCAAAGAAGTGATGGCCTTTGTGAAAGGACCAAGAAAGAAGTACCCATCATTGGAGCAAGTGTTGCTGCCATAGATAGGAGTATCTTTCAGTTTATTTCAGACTAAAGGGCACGAAATAGAGTTGAGAACTGCTATTTCATATATTGCCAATAGATAGAAACACTTTATTCTTGCATATTGTATGACAATGATGGCAATTAATAAAGTTGATGTTTCAATCTTAAAGATATGATCTTTGTGGCAATGCCTTGTTTATCTTGTGATACATGGTATGCATAAGATAAAATGATACCTAAAGTTATTGATAACTCAAACAATTAAATTAGCATATATCATAAGAAATTCATTTCTAGTTTCCATATGATGGATAAATCTAGACTCTTTTGGTTAGAGAACCAGTAAGAGACATGAATATCTTGGACATGATTAATCAATCTTCACTAATGGTAGTGGGAGAATGATTATCCTATTAGGTATAATACATGTGATGTATTTACATACCTATTGGAACAAATGCTAATACTTCTAATGGTGTTTAGAGAAATACCAATATGAATATCTTGAAGTGTTCATGATTTTCATAGATGAAGTGCAAATTTGGTAAAGTGTTAATTCTTGATGAGATCAATGAATGAAACACTTGAACCAAATGTTTGAGATCCTTACGAGTGATTATGATAATGTATCATAGTGAACTCATGATTAAGGCATGGTGATGCCTAAATCAAGAAGGAATCATACTCTAAGGAGTTAGAGAATGATTATCGAATAACTGAATTCTTCTTAATAAATGAATACCCCACACTAATAAAAGAAATCAAGAATCACAAGGGTTGTGAGTTCTTATATCTTTAACAGATACACCTCAATTATCTATGTGATCAGTTGTTCATGTGGAAGCGTGAAGGATGAATGTGTGGGTCTGCCCTAGCAGGGTGCATATTCATCGTGTTTGCTTTGGGTCGGACTTAAAAAGGTGATCTAGATAGGATCTAGTACCTTGAGGCATGTAGATGATCATTGCAAGGAGTTGTATATGACATCTTATCAAGAGTTGCATATGATGCAATTGGCAAGAGTTGCCTACCTGAGAGATCTAAGTTATGGGTGATCAGCCCTAGCTGACTCATGACTTAGAGGATTTCAGGATCTTGCCCACTAGAAGGTTGTACGCTGCAATCTTCCGAATTGATGATGAGGGCTATCAATTTGAACTAAAATAGTGGGAGTGATAATTAATTAAAGGCCTAATTATATCGTCAAAATTTTCAAATCAATCAAATAAGTCAAAAATGAGTTTTGGACTAAAATTGCATATATTTCCTTTTGTTAAAATAAATGGTTAATCAACAAAGCACTTTATATGTGATCGGTCTTTGAGACCAACAAATTAAATGGGAATAATTCCACGACTGGTTAGGATGATGATGAGAAGTGTTCTCAATCAAAGAGCGAAAGCTCTAAGTCCTAGTTATACCAGAACCAGATGAACTCGATCCCACCACATTAATGGCTGAAAGTATGCTTATGGAAGCATACTGAGGATGACATTGATGAGGAGTGCTTGATGTTGTGTTCTCTGAACTATGAGTTGTAGAGACAACATGAGACATATGATGTCTCCAAGACACTGTCCTAGTATGTCATGACAGAAGGAGATCCAGTAAGGTATTCACACACTCAATGTGATTGGGTATGTGGAAAACCTGATTAAGAAGGATTCCCTCTGAGCCAAGAGTTGGCTATTGGTATGATACTGCAAATGTTGTGAGAATCATACAATTCATGATAAGCTACAACATGAACAACTTTGACAAGCGTTGACAGAGTTGTTGGACATGTTGAGGATAGTAAAGGCAAAGATGAAGAAAGACAAACCATAATCTTTGATGTGATCAAAGAGAAAGGTAATTCTTAAGGGCAAGGATAAGGGCAAAGCTAAGAAGTGTTCTGATGCTAGCCAGAAATCCAAGTCATCTTCAGCCTCAAGGCACATGGGGAAAGGGTGTATGAGGGATTGCCCTCTATATCTGGAAGAACAAAAGAATATGAAGGAGGGTATGGAGATCTCCACCTAAGGTATCATGAAATGAACCGCTTCTTTATCCGAGGTATATGATACCAAGATATGGATATGTCATATATGATATGCAATATCCGCAAAGAAGTGATGGCCTTTGTGAAAGGACCAAGAAAGAAGTACCCATCATTGGAGCAAGTGTTGCTGCCATAGATAGGAGTATCTTTCAGTTTATTTCAGCCTAAAGGGCACGAAATAGAGTTGAGAACTGCTATTTCATATATTGCCAATAGATAGAAACACTTTATTCTTGCATATTGTATGACAATGATGGCAATTAATAAAGTTGATGTTTCAATCTTAAAGATATGATCTTTGTGGCAATGCCTTGTTTATCTTGTAATACATGGTATGCATAAGATAAAATGATACCTAAAGTTATTGATAACTCAAACAATTAAATTAGAATATATCATAAGAAATTCATTTCTAGTTTCCATATGATGGATAAATCTAGACTCTTTTGGTTAGAGAACCAGTAAGAGACATGAATATCTTGGACATGATTAATCAATCTTCACTAATGGTAGTGGGAGAATGATTATCCTATTAGGTATAATACATGTGATGTATTTACATACCTATTGGAACAAATGCTAATACTTCTAATGGTGTTTAGAGAAATACCAATATGAATATCTTGAAGTGTTCATGATTTTCATAGATGAAGTGCAAATTTGGTAAAGTGTTAATTCTTGATGAGATCAATGAATGAAACACTTGAACCAAATGTTTGAGATCCTTACGAGTGATTATGATAATGTATCATAGTGAACTCATGATTAAGGCATGGTGATGCCTAAATCAAGAAGGAATCATACTCTAAGGAGTTAGAGAATGATTATCGAATAACTGAATTCTTCTTAATAAATGAATACCCCACACTAATAAAAGAAATCAAGAATCACAAGGGTTGTGAGTTCTTATATCTTTAACAGATACACCTCAATTATCTATGTGATCAGTTGTTCATGTGATGAGTCAACTATCAAGATGAATATGAGGAACCGAATCTTGAGTTATGGTTTATGACCATTACATCCTAAATGACATCCATGTGAACCATAAGGTATGACCTTGATGGTAGCACTCATTGGATCATATCCATAAGTGCAAATAAGTCTTAAGTGTTAAGACACATGGATAACATTTTGAGAAGGATGATGCTTGTTGATTGCAACTTAATGACTAAGACATTTGGCATATGGATACTAAAACCGGATTCCTTTGAGGAATAAAATCAGGATGTGTACGTGTCACAGCCTATAAGGTTTATGAATCCATTAATGCAAATGAAGTCTATAAGTTACAATGGACTAATCAATGTGATTGATTGAGTACAAGCAACTCAAAATTGGATCTTTACTTTGATGATATAGTCAAAGGGTTTGACTGATATGTCAAAGATAAAGATGGGATCTGTGATTTAGTGGGAGCGTATTCACATTCCACATATTGATGTGAAATGGAATTATTCTAGAATGGAAATCCAAAAGTGGAAATTATCTTTAAGGAAGATAGAGATGCTTCCTATGTGATAGGAATAGAGATCTATAGAGATAGTTCTCGACAAATCTCTTGACCTAGAAAAGAGAGAGCATACATTGGCAATCTGTACTGAAGGGTTCAGTATGCACAGATTCAGTGGGAGAAAACTTGTCCATGTTATATGGATATTAGTATCCCAAGACCAAGTGTCCAATTTTTATGAAGAATGGGAACACTAAGAATAGATATGGATCTATCATTTATGTAATCATCCCATTGTATTGCATGTATGACATGGCAAGAATAAAATGCATTCATCATCTTGTATGTAGGACATGGCAATATGATGTTCTCATCCTGATAACTCGTATGTGGGACATGACGAGTGGATGTCTGTCTGCTTCCAGTAAGGGTTACTGGAATACCATAAGAACTTGATAAGTACTTGGGATGTACTAGTTCTGTGGAGATAAGGAAGAGTTCGATGTAAAGAGCTACATTGATGCGAACTTCCGAAAGGACAGAAAATTAATCAAAAAATATACATAGGATGTATAAAAGTGAAAGTTTGTTGATAATTGGAAATGTTCCAATAAAACCATTTAAAAGGGAAATGCTGAGTATCTGTGTGTTAGTGAACAGCAGTGGATACTATATGGATCTAAAAGTTCATGAGATGAACTTATATTCCACTCATTGATGACAAGTCTGGAATCCTTGATCATGCAATGTGGCTAAAGGTTAGCAATGGAATACTAGATCGCATATTACGGCAACTCCATCTCATACGTGCGACGTACAGTGAAGAGATGAGAGACATGCGATTTATACTGACTTTGGCAAGGTGTTTCCATTACTCACTATGTTGGCACTAGAGCACAGTGACATGTGGGACATGTTTGAAAATCACTATGAATATGATTCAAGGGTGATTGGCTCGCAGTGCAAGTGGGAGTCTGTTGGTATGTATGCCCTGAGAGCCAATCATGGGATGATTGGTGGGATACATTAAGATTGATTTGATAAACATCAAAGGCAAGCTTCCAATTCTTTCTGGTTCAGTCATATGAGATAGTGATAGAACAGATTGAATGTCTAGAGAATGACAGTACTCAATGACGTATGCCTTCAGGTTCATGACCTGAACGATGAGATCATACGGATGCTAAGAGTTTGTACATTCTTGTTATGTCCCTAGTCGGATGTCATTGTGGAAGGTAAATAGACAGCAATGACACACAAGGATAGATTGTGGTGTTGGTTGATGACAGAATCTCATTAGTCATGATATAGAGATATCAAACCAAACACATAGGTACTTGTTAGAGAACAAGGTACCGGACAGACCCACCATGAGTTTGACACATGGAACCATTAGATGGTAGTCACAGTAAGTACTCACAGTGATGGTGGTGAGTGTGATTCTTAGACCTGAAATCACTACACTCAACACATGTCGTTGGGCACACTTTGACATCATCAAACGCAGTCCTGAAACATGGGTTGTTATAAAGGTGATGATTGGGTGGCTTTGACACATGGGGCTTTTGAGGGGTGAGTGATAGATATGGGATTTGTCCCTCCTGAGGGAGTTTGATATCCAAGGCCACTTGATGAGTAGGATTGAGATAGGCGTGCGCACGCATGTGTGAATCAGTATGTGATATTGATGTCATACATATCTCCTTCAATCTACTCTGAGATCAAGAAAGTGAATGAACGTTGACAGGATGACTGTTCCATGCCTTGAGTTCATTCGGGATATCAGTGACAAAGGAATTATACATTCACTGTAACACCATTCACGGATTGTAAGATGAAAGTTGTTCTCCAACTTTCTACTTTCACTTGGGTAGCACTGATGTGTGACTAGGCACCGCTCTTTGCTTGTGAAGTCATAAGTGTTATGGACTTTCACTGCCAACGTGAAATGGACCTGCAGGGTCACACACAAAGGATTTAACCTGGAAGAGGAGTTTTGTCCACAAAGCAATGTTTAGATTGATTACTAAAAGAGTATAGTAGTTCAATTAAACACTCAATCAGTCGATGGCTCAATATCATTTTGTTCAAGGTGTTGGATGCGTTGATTGGAGTATCAGATTGATTGAAATCGCATTTGACTGATTCTGCACAACCTGTACTCCCAACCGATCGGTTCAAGTGTTGAACCGGTCGGCTGAGGTTGTTGAACTGGTCGGCTCAAGTGTTGAGTCGATCGGCTCAAGCCAAGGGTGAAACGAGTGGTTCAAGTGTTGAAACGATCGGTTCAACTGGTGCAACTGAGCAAGTTGGAAAAGTCAGGTCGGTGAGAATTTTCCTTGTGTTTCACTTGCCCAATTTGATTGGGAATAGGATTGGTATTCGATACCAATTAGAAACGAAAGAAGGAAAGTCAATCGGGAATCGACCAGGACCACGAACCGAACGATTCAGAAGTGAACCGATCGGCTCATGGGTCCCAACCGATCGGTTGGTGCTCCAACCGACCGGTTCAGGTCCCCAACCGACCGGTTCACTTGTGAACCGATCGGTTCAGGTTGCGAGTTGGTTGCTTTTTGTGGAAAATCTCGAACCCTTCTACTCCTGCTTTAGTCCCATATTGCCGGGCACAGAGAACCCTGTCCCATGACCCGCCTATATATAGGGGTATTAGGGGCTTCTCAGAGTACAACTCAATGCAAGCCGGTTGCTTTGCGAAGTTGTCGTTCTCTCTGGTTTTGGTAACCGTGAGAGATCCCGAGCAAGTGCTTCCCACAAAAGGGAGGTGCAGCAAGGGAAGGACAACTGCAGTTGCAACTGGTAGCAGGAGAGTGTGTTGGCGACTAGTACGTCAACAGGAGGGTGCGACTCCTTCCACTTCCTTGTGGGACAAGGAGTGTGGAGTTCCAGGTGGTCCGTGTGGACTACTACAGAGGCGGGAGGACACTGCCGCTCAAGAGGACAACTGTCATCCGACAGTCCGGTAGGAGGAGGAGTCGTCAGTCCCAGTGCGACCAGGAGATGCACAGACACCGTCCAAGACCGGAGTTGAAGACCGCGCATTGCGCGAGGTATTGTCGCTGAGCAAGCCTCGGGACAAGGTATGATTCCACAAACCATCCTTTCCTATTATATAGACGTTGACGCGTTTCCTCGGTATGGGTTTGGGGAGAAAATTTTTGTTTCCGATGCCTTCTCTGTCTCCCCTAAAACCCTACACCATATACCTTGTATAGGATCTGGTGATCTGGTTTCTTATATATTAATGCATACGTAATACATGTTTTGCAGCTACTTAGACAAGATATGTGCAGATTTTTCATTCGAACATGTAGGATTTTTTATTCCATCTTTGATTAGTCTAGTAGCTAAAGACCCTTCGTCAGTTTAACAATACTGTTGTGATGCTTTTACAAATTTTGCTCAAAATAACAAGACGGTGATAATAGCTCCATTCAATGTGGAGTAAGTTTACTTTGCTTATAATTTGGACTTAAGAAAATTACATTTTTATTGTGGATTTTGAGTTATTAATTTTTAACTTTTTTACCTATAGGGGTATGCATTGGGAGTTACTATTTATTATCCCCGAGACGTTCATTGTCTATTATCTAGATCCTAAGGGGACTAAATTGAATTCAAAATATGGACACACAATAAAAATGGCATTATTCCGGTGAGAAATATTTCATTTTCATATATGTTAACATATGTTATTACATTACTATTTAATTATGCAATGTACTGTGTTACATTAACATGTAGGGGTTTAGATGAGTTCAAAAAGGCTGGAGGAAAGGTCCCCAGGAAAAGAAATAGCCAATAATTTGGAAGAACATGGAAGTAAGTTCTTGACTGCAATGCATATATTATTTATGTGAACACTGCTTAATTAGTTGTATTTTTTAATATTTTGTATGTTTCAATTTATAGTGTGCTACACAAGACAACGGATGGGCATGTGCATACTATGTGATGTGATTTATGTACATGATTATCAAATATGCTGTAGTGGACATAGATATCATTCCTGAGGTATTATATATAGTCTCATTAGATAATATGAAATATATCAATCTTATTTATATATTATTAATTATATATATACATCATTCTCTTTGCAGATGTTTAAAACTAACCACACTACAGGAAAGGCCTTACTAGATGTACATGCTCCCTATATGACGGAAGAATTAAATGATGTAAGAGAAGAATGGGCAAAAGACATACAAGTAGTGGGGTTTTTAAAACATAATTGGGATGTTGATAGCGAATAATGACTAAAGAATGATATTTTGTAAATGAATTTCTGAATTGTAATATGTGTGAATGTTTCTACATGTCTGAATGTTTCTACATGTGTCTGAATGTTTATACATGTGTGAATGTGAAAATGAATGAAATTGTTGGTTGCTATATGAATGTTTCTACATGTGTGAATGTGAAAATGAATGGAACTGCAAATTGCTACATGAATGTTTCTACATGTGTGAAAATCGAATGGAACTGCAGGTTGCTAAATGTGTGAAAATTAATGTTGTTAATTTTGCAGGTTTATGGCCTGTTTGTTGGTTGATATCAATGGATGTCGTAAAACCTGTAGTTCATAACTAAACTGCAGGTTTCTCATCCTATGACCAGCCACAGCAGGCCTACAGACTGATAAGAAATAAAAACATGCAATAGGCGTCAGTTATTTGTTTAAAACTGACGAAAATTGATTACAGCATCGGATAAATAATTATAACTGACACCTAATGCATGTGATGTGGTGTCGGTTATCACTAATAAACCGACGTTGATAGTGCCCAGATGGCGCCCTTTCTGTGGCGCAAAGGTTTATGGCGTCGGTTTCAAAACTATTAACCGATGCCTATACCCCCCCTATTGGCGTCGGTTATCACTAATAAACCGACGTTGATAGTGCCCCAGATGGCACCCTTTCTATGGTGCGAAGGTTTATGGTGTCAGTTTCAAAACTGATAACTGATGCCTATACCCCCTTGCTGGCACATTTTCGGTGGCGCGCGAAGGGTTGTGGTGTCAGTTTGAAAACCGACGCCTAATCGTTTGCCTTTTAGCTGCGCCCACATAGGTGTCACATTAAAATCGACGCTAAAGGCCTTAAATAACCGACCACATAGGTATATACCTAGCACATGGACAAGGGAGGAAATCAAAAGGTTGCTTACCATGGTCAAGAATTATCCTTGGGATGACCCTAACCTCTTCAAATATTGCCCCGATCAGCTCATAAGGAGATGTGTTCCGAAAATAGAACAGCAAGAAATCCTATCCATCTGCCATTGCAAAATATGTGGAGGTCATTTTGGAGGAAAACGCACTGCTGTAAAGGTTATTCAATGTGGATTTTATTGGCCATCCTTGTTCAAAGATTCACATGAGTTTTGCAAAAGTTGCTTGAAATGCCAAAAAGTGGGCACTATCTCAAAAAGGGACATGATGCCTCTATCACCCATTCTTGTGATGGAGGGGTTTGATGTATGGGGGATTGACTTCATGGGTCCTTTCCCACCTTCCTTTGGGTATGTATACATTTTAGTCACCGTCAACTATGTGTCAAAGTGGATAGAAGTTGTTGCAACCCAGACAAATGACCACAAGGTGGTGTGTGACTTTGTGAAATCAAACATTTTAGCCATTTTAGCATCCCAAGAGCCATGATTAGTGATGGGGGAAGTCACTTCATTCACCGCACTTTTGAAGGGTTGCTTAAGAAGCATGGAGTAAACCATCGAGTAGCCACTCCATATCATCCTCAAACTAGTGGCCAAGTTGAGTTGGCCAATCGAGAGATAAAGCTCATTTTAAAGAAAACGGTGAGACCAGACCGTAAGGATTGGTCACTTTGTCTCAATGAAGCTTTATGGGCATACCAGACTACATACAAAGCCCTGATTGGCACTACCCCATTCAAGCTCATATATGGAAAAAGTTGCCATTTGCCAATTGAAATGCAACACAAGGCATTATGGGCTTTGCAGACTATGGATCTTGATGGAGAACACATCAGAATGAAGAGGAAGTTTCAACTCAATGAGCTGGAGGAAATGCGCCATGAGGCGTATGACATGTCCAAGAGCTATAAGGAGAGAACCAAGTTCCTTCATGATAAGATGATTAAAAAGAAGGAGTTTGAGCCCGGCAAATGGGTATGGTTGTACAATTTAAGAATGAAGTTCTTTCCCAGAAAACTCCAGTCTAGATGGGAAGGTCCCTATCTTATCAAGAAAGTATACCCATCTGGGGCTGTTGTGCTATGTGAGAAAGAAGGTGTGAAAGAGTTTGTCGTCAATGGACAAAGATTGAAACCAATTATTGAAGTCGGCCCAGACAAGGCCAATCAAAGTTTTGATATTGTTATGCTTGTAGAAGAACAATATGATGAAGAAATGTGCTTGGAAGCAGATGAGAAAGGAATCTACCATAAGGGTGCCTTGAGGATCCCAAAGAAGTGAAAGAAGTAAAGAATCAATAAGCCCAGCTAAAGGCGTAAAATTTAGTGCTAGTGGGAGGCAACCCACGTGGTTTGAGATTGTCGAACCTTACTTTTTGATACTTTTATTTTATTTTCCACAAATACACACACACACTTGTGTCTAATAGATTTTATTTGAGTTTTGTTGTCACGACAGGTGTTAGACACTAGAGAGAGAGGATGAAAGTTGAGTCATGGTCATGAAAGCAAATTTGTGGCAGAATGCCAAAGACAAAAGAAGTTCTTGTTTTTTTTTTTGAATTGAGAAAACGGAAGGATTGCCCCCAACACAGACGTAGAGCTACACCATAGTCGTGGCAAAAGAGGACAACCATGGTCATGGCCTCACTCCATGGTCATTTTGTTTTATTTCATCAAAGTGACAGAGAATGTCAGTTTGTTTTGGACGAATGGCCACGGCCGTGGCAATCTGCCACGGCTGTGTTGAGGAGGCATGGCGACGACTGTGGCACATAACCATGACCGTAGCAAGGGTCAGAGGGAAATGTTCTACATCGACAACACGACTGTGGCACCCAGCCATGGCCGAGCTACCAAACACTCACCACGACTGTGGCCACCCGCCATGGTCGTGTCCCAACCCGATCCAGGAAAAAATATATAGGTTTTAACATCAAAACTCGAACCCCCACTTCATTTCTTCTTCTTCTACCTCAGTTTCATGGCCGTGGCGGCACACATCTACTCCACCCTCCACTGTTCTCCACCTCCAACACCTCAAAACACCCCCAATCAACCCCAAATCAATACCAAATCATCCCCCAGCCACCCCCTTCCATTTCCACCACCTTTTTTCTCTCAATCGGCCCTCCATCTCCACTTTCATCTCCATTCCTCCCCACACACCCCTCCACTAAAACTCCACAAAAACCCTCCATTTTTTGCCCAAATCCACAACAAACCCCATTTCCACCATCCAAGTCTCCTTCTCCTTCCATTCTACACCCAAATCCACATCCACATCACCCCATTCACCAAAATCTGAATTTCACCCCCTTTCCCAGCCCAACCATGAAGAAAATTGGAAAGGCAATAACCAAGGGGGGCAACATTATCACTGGAGGAAAGCGGTGCTCCAAAAATGCCTCCTCCGATGTTTCTGTGCCCTCCCACACCCCCTCCCCAACCACCTCTGCATACCAATCCCTTCATCACTCACAATCAATGAGTGCATCCCGATCACATTCATCCGATAGCCACTACATCACTGATGCGACGTATGAGGGGGATGAAGAAGAAGAGGAGTCTGAGGAAAATCTGGATGCCTTGATAGATGAAGTTGAGTCGGTGATTGCAAAGAAAGGGCAGAAATCAAAAGCAGCACTGTCATCATCAAAGTGGCCGCCAAGGCTAACGCCTGCATGCCACTCAACATCTCACACGGCAGTAGAGCATAGTGGACAGCTGCAACCTATGCGGCAATTGCATCATGATGAAGAGCAATATGCACATTAGTACAACCTTGACACAAGTTCAGGGTCCCAATCTTACAGAATGGAGGAAGATGAAGATGAAAGCGATGAGGAAGAGGTGGAGTTGATGCCTGAGGAGGAGGATGTTCTGGAACAGTTGGAGGCAGACAGGTTGAAGGCCTTAGGAAAGGCCCCTGTAGGAGTGTCCTATGGCAGAGGACACAAGCAAAGAAAGATCACTCTCACATATCCAGAATGCTTGACAAGGAGAGTCGTCTCCACTAGATATGTGTGTGAGAAGGTCATTGATGGTCTAGGAATCAAAGACGCGGTGGAAGGAAGTTTGAAGGCAATGGGGTTGTGGAACATCCTTTTCACACCCCAAACAACTTACTTTGCTTTGACTCGGGAGTTCTTTGCCACAATGGAGAAGACAAAGGTGAGAGGTAGTGAAGCTATAAAGTTTTCCATGATGGGAAACATGCACACCTTCACATCTACTGAGTTGAATTGTGTTTTTGCTACAACTCCTGAAGAGGTCGAGAAGATGAATGATGGCCTGCTAGAAAAGGAGGTAGATTTTGATTATGCACATTTCTGGAAGACTTTGACAGGCAGCAGTGATTACAATGCAGGGAGATCCAAAACCACCGCTATAAGAAACCCCTTAATCTGTTATGTTCAGAAGGTCTTAGCAAATACCATTGTGGGATAGTATGATAACCAAGGCTCCATCTCTCAAAAATATATGCTTGTCTTGATGGCAATGAACCACAAATGGTATATAGACCTTGGAGTTCTACTGATTGATCACATGAGGTCCATACCCTTCAAGAGCGTAAAACCTTTTGTTGTGGGAGGGTTTGTAACCTCAATTGCACTCACTTTGGGGTATGATCTTTCTGGGTTAGAAGACGCATATGAGGGAGAGTTTTTTGACCTAAACTACCTTATGCGCTCGCACACTATCAAGATGAAGGACAAAAGGATGATATATCTTACAACTAGTGTGCCTGACATTGAACTTGAGCTGCCATACCACGCGGTGCCACTTCTATCCGTGTTGGGGGTCTTCTATAGATTGAAGGAAAAATTGTTGAAATGGCAGTAAGAAAACCCACGAGAGACATACACTAGGGGAGCCACTATCGCACATGAAGATATAGCTAAATCAAATGTGCAAGGGTAGGAACAAGAAGATGAAGGATAAAGGCAACCCCAAAGGATAAGAAGGAGGGATGAAGGAACATCCTAGCTGCAACAACCCTCAATGAACGCCTACGACATGTCCACCATCCAAGTGCAACACGAGGGTATTCAGAAGACACAGGGTGTTATGCAGCTGATCCAGCAATACATGTGGCAAGACCAACAACAAATGCACCACCAGGTCAACCACTTGTATCGCTACCACCATGCCCAAGCAGCAAGAAACCCCGAATGGGGTGGAGATTTTTGGGGTGGCATAGCTGGATATCCAGAGACATACCCTCCACCCCAGGATGACTATTGGGGACATTACTACCAGCATCCTCCCGCAAGATCAGCTCCTCCCTCAGCACCTCCTCCAGATCCTCCTCACTTGTCAGACCAGCCACCACAACATCTGTGACACTTCCGCTATCTACCCTAAGCCATAGTTTCATGCTGAGGACATTATGATTCTAAAGTTTGGGGTGGGTAGGGCGGTACACACCACCCTCTATCTCTCTGTGATTTTGTTCCACCTGTGATATCTAGTTTAGTTTTTATTTCTCTTGTTATTGATTACATCGTTGAGTAGCATGTAGTTGCTTTCTTGCATTTTTGCTTAATTTTTCAAACTTTTTGCTTCTCTTTGCCATGCATTGCATATCATATATATTTTTGGTAATTTTTGCATGTTTTAGCTAGGACTTGTTTGCTTTACTATTTTAAGTTCAATAATGTATGTTAAGATGTGATTGTAGGAAAATTGGAACCATTTTGGCCAATTTTACCCAAGCTTGAATGTTCTTGCCCAAAAAATATGTTTTGACTTAATCTCCACTGTGGAAATGAAATTTTTAATCCATTGACAAATTCATGTTGTTTTATTAGATTTTATTGCTATATGGTCTTGTTTGATGACTCTTTACATGTGCACCACCTTTCTTAAGTTTTTGAATGTTTTGTGAATTGAGCAAGCTACAAACGCTTAAAGTCTATGGAATCACTCGGTAGAAATATGAATGTCATGTTCCTCTATCATGTGGCATGATATCATTTGATGAAGTGTTCGATTAGCTTTCATGCAGGAGATTTTATGTTGAAAACTACACTAATGACCCCCCTTTGAATCTGACTATTCTTTCACCATCTTCATACCTCTCCGCCTCATGAAAATATGCCAAAGTGCACATAGTAGTCGTGGCCACCCCCAAAAGTTTGGGGTGGCCACATATCAACCTCCCCACTTCACTTTATCCACCATATGCCCTATGTACACCAAGGGCAAAGAAAAAGAAAAGCAAAAATAAAATAAAAGGATGCTCTTGTTTAAGATCATTCAAATAAAGAAAAGATGAGTGGATAAAAGTACTGTAAAATATTACCGCAATCCTTTCCTCCTCTTTCACACCCGTTGATCTAGAAAACATCAAATCTAGATCACTTTACCCTTTCTACAACCAAATGGGTCATCTAGTGTGGTTTGAAGCATAAGAGTGAATGCATGAAAGTGAAACAATACTCCTAGTCATCTTTGATTAACACCAACATGAAACAATTTACCCAAAATGACATGAAGGACTTATGGACAACTTGTGTTTCTATGCTTTATATTTAAAGTTTGTATGCTCAGTTCTCAGTTCATGAATGGTTTGTGAAAGAAGAAAGGAGAGAGGTGGAATACATGCACTTAGTCACTTCCAAGACCATGTAGTCAATAATTTTCTATTGCTATGCATTTGCCATGTTTGTGTATTGCATGAAAACTAAAAAGAGAGATTAAGTTAGAGAACACTTGAGGAAAAGTATGTTTTAAGTTTGGGGTGGTGATGTAGCCCTATTTTAGGACTCCATCTTGTGCCATTTTGTACTTAAATCACATCTAACATGTTAGATAACAAGCTATCTCCCCCAATATGTTTATCATTGCCAAATACGCTTATGGATGTTCTTTGCATCATTTTCAAGTACTTGGACCATGATTAGGGTGAATGAGAGAGAAGGAGGGGCCCAAAGAAGGCCCCAAAGCTCCATCAAACTACCTTTAATGGCCAATGATCGACATCAAGCAAAGAAACCCATAAATGATGAAGTTTGAAGTTTATTTGCATACTGCAAACCCCAACACGGTCGTGGGAATAACCCCATAGTTGTAATGTTTATTATGAAGAATTAACAGAGTCAACAGGGATCTTGCACCCAAATGACCATGGTCGTGGCCAGCCAGCACGGTCGTGGCCAGGAGAGATGAAGACGACCGTGGCCATACCTCCACGGTCGTAATGTTTATTATGAAAAACCAATAGAGTCAATAGAGATTTTGCACCCAAATGGCCATGGTCGTGGCCATCAGCATGGCCGTGGCCCATTGAAGATACCACGACTGTGGGACATGCCCACGGGTGTATCGTTTATTGAGAAGAATCAGCAGGGAGTTACCCCCCAAGCCGCCATGACCATGGCCGACCGCCATGACTGTGGCCTCTGAAGATCAACTCGTATGTGCTGTTGCCCACGACCAGTCCTCCTCCTCCAAAATGGTTGTGTTACCCAACACAGCCGTGGTGTTGCTCATCCAACTCGGCCGTGGCACTCCGCCACGGCCGTGGCCACCTCTTACTTAGCACTCTCACCACCCTTCCACAACACGCTCATGTCCATTCTCCACGACCATCCTCATCTACCCCTACCACGGTCGTGGCCCATCAACACGCTCGTGTTGCCACCCTAAATCTACCACTTTTTACACTGATTTTCCCACAATACCCCTACTTACCCTAATGCTTCCACCACCACCTATATATACATAGGTGTCATCCACAACACTAGGGGAGCTTCTCCTATAGCTGCTCCTAGCCTCCATCACTCCACCTTGAGCATATAGTGCATTTCCTTTGCATTTGTGCTCTCCATCTACCATTTTCACCTCCATTTCACCTTAGAAACCTAGTTTTCTAGGTTTTCATCCATAATCCTCCATATATTCATGCTCACCTACACCCTTAGAGGAGAGAGGTCATCCACAATAGCAAGGAGGTGAAGAAGAAGGCTACTTCCCCTAGCTCCATGGTGTTTCTTCCCCTTATTCCCATCTCTTTTACTATTTCTTTGACTATGTGTAGCTAAGCCCCTAGTGGTGGGTAGTTTGGGGTTAAAATGTGACTTTGATACCATGCTAGGGAAAAATAGCTTGTAATAAACATAATTTCTATCTATGATTATTGCCTCTTGCTTCTATCTCATTTCCTATTTTATTGCATGTGGTTTGTGATTATAACATGAATTGCTTGCTTTGAGATGTTTGATGACACTTAACATCTAGGAGGAATTGGAGTGTATGTGGCAATCTTAGAAATGGCTCCTAGGCTCAATTAGTGGATCCCTATCTAGCCCTCTTTGTTCCTACATACACATCCCTCCTCCTACAAGTGAGTGTGAGATCTAAGTAGCTAGTGTAAGTGTGATTAGTGCAATTGCCTAGGTCTTTCTAAAGGCTAGAATGGCTAGTGGCATGAGGTCAAATATCCTCATATCTACTCCCATCTCTACCCTTGGCTCTCAATTGACCTAATAACACTTACCCTAGAAACCTAGACTTGATAAGTCCCACTAGAATTACACCTAACCCTAGTTACCCAACTAGTAGGATAAGGTATATTCTATTAGCACTTGCCTTGTTGTTTGGTTTGGTAATCTAGATAGAATTGTGATGGTTGCTTTCTATGTTGAGATCCCCCAACTAATATCAAACCACATCCCCAAACGACCCACCTACACTAATCATCTTGCTTAAAACCCATATTGCTTTGCTTACTTGTTCATGCTAGTCTAGTTTTGTCACTTTTGCTTAATCTAGTTAATTGCTTAGTTTTGCTCTTTAGTGTTAACGTAGATTCTTGCTCTTACTAGTGGTTAGTTTAGCTCTTAATTGCTTCTTGCCTTGCTAGAGTAGTGTAGTTCATCTTTCTCTCATTTGGTTAATTGCTTGGCCTAGTTCCTTAGATTCAACTTGCTTAGGATAATCTAGCTTTTTGATAACTTAGTTTCCATCTGCCTTTCCTTTCTTATTTGCTTAGTGTAATCACAAACAAACATTTTAAAACCCTCAAACCCTAATCTCCGCACTAGGAACATAGCAAACACTACCCTAGCTCTAGTGCCCCCTCTATCCCTGAAGAACCGACCCCTTTTCTTGCAAATCACCTATACTACAACAGTACCTCGTGCGCTTGCGGGAGACCTGTTTAGTTTTGTGATCGACTTGGTTAGGGCCAATATAAATTTCAAAAGTGTTCCCACACATGTGTCTGATCTCGTGGGGTGCATCTAGTCGAGTCAAATCGGCTAGCGTGTAGCACCTCTAGCGGAAGCACCAAGTAGTTTGTTCTAGCATGGGTTGGTGGTTTCTTATACAACTTTGCACGTTTGAATAGAGTTGAGATCATTTTCTTGCCTTTTTATCCTCTTGTTGGTGCTCAGAGAGGCAGAGGTGGTACCTCCAATCCTCATATTAAAGTTTCTGAGGGATATATATTGGGAGGGTGGCTCGAGGGCAATAAAGGGACAAGATTAATTCCAGGGGCACCAACGATGGTAAGAGATGCCGCAGAATGTGATTGCTAAAGGTAGAGAAAGTCTCGCTTGAAGAGTGGGGATCAAGTCATGCATGTAGGGAGAAGGAATGGATAGGGGGCTTCCTGTAAAGAGGAAGATAATAGTAGGATGAGAATAGGTGTAGGGCAACTCGAAAAGGGGGGGGGGTCGATTCTGGAAGATGCAGGGTGGGAGTCCAGATAGGTGGTACAATCACAAAATCAGAGATGTAGCAGCTCCGATCTAGAGGAATAACAGCTAGAAGAGATCACCTGAGTAGAAACCCTAGGTTAAAAAGCTCACCTGATTGGGTCCGTAGAAAGTCTAGATGTCAGCCTCGATGGTGTCGTGAGAGGCTTCACAAGATCGATGTGTCGTAATTCGTAGTAGGAGAGGATGGTTGGTGTTCCAGAGGAATGGGCTAGCGAGTAGTTGGAGTTCAATGCTCTGGAGCTCGCCGAAGGAGATAGTTGTCTGATGCGCTAGGACTTCCTTAAGGCTTGAAGGAAAAGGCGGTGGTTGTTATGATTGATACAAACATAATAGACAAAATTACCTTTATGATTATCAAATCAGGTATCTAAGCCCCAATACAATCATTATATGATTGGCTCTCTACGCATACATACCAACAAATATATCACACAATTCACTTGGAGAAGATGAATTATTATGGACATTATGAAATACATTGAATGTATCCCAATATCTTTATCTAAATTATATCCTTAATCAAATGAAACTCTATAATGGAAGCTATCAATAACTATCTTGACTCAACTTATATCTAAATCTTATGTTAGTCCCTATGTTTGGTATATCTTTTTTTATTTGGGTTAATCTAAAATTTATGATCTTATGAATTCATCTTGATATGTCAATTAATAAACCATAGATTTTGCATGATAAGTAGATGGTTAAGAGAAATACACTTGCATGGGCATGCTTGTGTTGACCTTCAATTCACACCTAAAAGGAGTCAAAAAAGAAACCAAGCACGATTAAAAAACTTTCCAATGTTAAAAAACGTATGTAATTATTGAATTAAATAATCCTTAGTTAAGACTTTGTTAATAATTTATCTATATTAAATTCAATTATGAATCCAACACAAAAAGAATGGATGCAATCTATGTCCAAATTAAGAAGTTATTGTATTTTTAGTAATCAGGTATAGAACATCCATCAACTTAGCCATCGACCTTGCCAATTGGGTGTGCAACCCCCTCAACTGAGCAACCCAATCTGGCACACGAGAAACACCACTGCCACCAACTAAATCTACAAAAAAATACCCATAAACTTTGATACATATATCAAAATTGGACGATTCCCCCCCTAGATTTGTAGTTTGATTCTCCATCTCACTAAACCCTAAAGTGGAGAAGACAAGGTTGGGAGGATGACACTCATGGAAGTTTAGGGCTATTCTTGGTGACTGAGGACAAATTAAAGCATTTTATTATGGATTAAAGCATAAGAAAGTCGGATATTTTCCCGTCTTTGTTGTTTTAAGGTTGGTTTCCCATAAATCCCCATTCTTCTTATTCCTACTTCATTCAGTATTGAAATGGAAAGCACTGAAGGCTTGTTATTTTCCTTTCTCACATCCATGTGTGACTCCCAAGCTAAGGAGGCCAAAATAAATTGATTTTAAGGAGGACTCTTACTACAACAAGATCTATATGAAGTTTTCTAGAGTTAGATTTTCTATGATACAACCTTGTCTTACTTTTTCTTCTTGGTCAAGGTGAGTAGATTTGTGTTTAGAGATTGTTTGTTTTTTTCTTTCTTTTATATGCTTCTTGACCATTCTTATAAGTATGCAAACTGATTCTCAAGCCTAAAAGAATACTTCTACGGATGAAATTAAACCTCAAACAAGTCACTTTATGCTTGCTCTTGCTATACTAGTAGCTTGGTATTTCTTACTATGTTTTTTTTTTGAGCTTGAACATGTAGGAGAAATTCTTAAATTATAATGAAAAACCAAATTGTATTGTAATGACCACATTTGTGCTTAATTGGTAAACTAGGGTTTACCTGAATGATTACATGCTTGATTTGATTGAACACCGTTTAGACTTGATTAATGATAGTAGATCAATTGTGATGTTTCAAACCTAAGAAGAAACTCTAACTATGATTTTAGTTTGAAGAATTAGGGTTTGAGAAATGTAAACCCTAATCGGCAAAAATTAGGGTTTTGATACTACATGAATATGGAATTTGATCAGGATAGCAATGTGGTAAATGATTTTTCATATTTTCTAAAATTTTTGTATTTAATTGAATTGTTTATATGATGTGGATAACTCAATCATTCATATTGGAGAAAAATTTCATAATATTTGAGTGTTTCTGGAATGTGGTTCTCAGTCAAACTATACTTCGACCAAAATGCTGACAGAGTGCTTTTTAGCAGTGTAGTGTTTTATTTTTAATTATTTATTGGTAAATCCAAATGATCTGAAATTTTAACTGGAGATATGAAACTCAATCTTAAACAACATGTAAAATTTAAATAATTTTTGGATGCGTTTAGACCTTATCAGTAGACGAATTATAGTAATATTTTTATGACAGAAAATTCAGCTGAAATAAGAGAAAGTATAGTGAGGGGTCAATGTGCAATTGACCCAAGAAGCTCAATTTCTCTATATGGTCAACCTAACATACAAAGAGCTCTCATAATTTGTGATTCAATCCAGAGAAATGAAATCCTAGAGAGAGAGGGAGAGTTAGGGTTTGAGAGGAGAAAGTGATGGAGATGCTGACCTAGGGTTTTGCGGTCTGAAGAATGATGAAATTATGTAAGTTTAGCTTCTTTGCATAGACTTTAATGGTGAATCTTATCTCACATATCAATATTCCATCCCTCCTCTGATTTGATCCAACATGGTATCAAAACATCCCCTTTTCTCACTCTTTCTTCATAATTCCTCATTTTTAGGGTTTCTGAGTTGAAAGGAAGAAGAATCGGGTGAATTGCTAGGGATTTGATATGAGATAGAGATTTTCAGGGATGAACTGCATTTTTAAGGTGTTTTCACACTTTAGGGTGAGTGAGAACTTCCTTTAAACATTATATTGCACGAAAATTGGGTAAATCATCCATAACCTTTAATTGCTTAGTATGCGACTACAAACCCTGAATTGTGTGTTTGATCTAAGTTGTTGCAAAATGATATGAAACAGATTCTTCCTCTATTTGGATGAATTTCAGATGATAAAATCATATTAGAAATGTATACAATACATCTTAATGTGAATTCCCTAAGTATTCGCAGAGGTTATAGGAGTAAACTGAAATATAGGGAATTTGTCTATGACAGAAATTTGTTGTATAATTAAATAGAGAAATTTGTTTATCTAGATTCCCTTGGTTATGAATGATTGTTTATCTGAATTCATAGTACATATATGTTAGATACTATCTTGTATTTCATTTAAGGTGAATAGTGTTTGTTTGATATCTCAGTAAAGAGGGTGAAACCCTAGATGCGAGGAAAGTTGGATATTTGCAAATAGATATCGTGAAATCCATTTGAACGGATTTTCTTGACATGATAGACTTTATTTATTCAATTTTATTATTTATGTATGTTATCTCAGTGAATGGCATGGAAACCCAAATTCAACTCAGTTCCAAGGTTTCATACATATATTGATTTTATGTGATGTGTTGATAGTAGTCATTATTCAGTGAATGTTTATGTCGCATGAAATCCTTATGAGAGCCATGTGATAAGTGAATGGGGTAAATGAAACCCTAAGGATAGGATGTTCAATGAATCAAGTATTTTGGTATCAATGTTCTCAGTATGAGATGCACAACCCAGGATTTGGGTCGATGTGCATGTTTTCCAAGAAAGTGCAAATAATTTATGGGTGCAAATGACGATTAGTCATATGCCAAGTAATTAGCTATTATCAGTATATTAAGATGTTAATTGCATGATTCTAGTGTATAAGTGACAAATGGACATGCATTATGTTTATTTAAGTATTTCAATATGCCTGCATGTATAGTATGTTGATTTCTCAGTATATTACAGTGTTTGAATATACTGCTCTGCCAAGTTAAGGATGATATACATGTTGTGTTATAATCTTCAAATAAATAGACATGGTACCATAGAGATACTAGAGTCAAGTATAAGTAATGGAAAAGATACAATAGAGTAAGAGATTTCCAAGAATAATAAAATAATAGACATAGGTGCCCTGAACACCGTAGATTCCCTACGGATGTCTACACTATAGGGAGGAAATGATCCACCCTGGCAGCGACTAGTATACGGGGATAGGATCGCACCCACAGAGCGTGCGGGAAGATGAAGCCCTTGGGGAAGTCTCCTAAGAGAAGATAGGTTACCCAACATGAACTGGAGATCTCGATGGTAACCCAGAGGTACCCACAAAGCATACTAAGATGAGGCCCACAGAGCGTTTTAGACCCTCTGCCTGTGTACTCAGCCTAGAAGGAGAGGTCCAGTTAAAGGCCATATGTTTAGCCACCTTAGTCAGACGTGACGGTTCGAGTCAAGCAGACACATATTCAGTTCTAGGCTTAGCTTCCTGGGTTTTAAGATAAGTCTTGTACGGTGAGATCATAGTTTGCTATGAGTCTTCATATGTAGAGTACACTGCATATGACCAGGGCATAAGCTAAAATATGTTCATATAGGTTTAAAGAGTTTCTTATAAGTAAGAAAGGCTAAGAAAAATCCGAGTACAGTTTCCCAACAATTATTCTTTGTATGTTTCTGAATTATTAGTTCTCGTTGAAATTAATCAAGCATGCTCATATGTTGATTTACTCTTGTTGATATCTAGAGTATCCTGCCAAATTTATGATTGTCAATGATCAATCTCTTTAAAGCTTATTGTTGTTATAATTGATATCAGTTGCTCAAAAGTATATCTATAATTATATCAGTGCTTTAGACTATTTCTTTGAAGTACTCATTCACTGAGTGAGTAGGCTCACCCCTCTACTCAAATTTTTTAGGGAAACCACGTGGACTTGAAGAAGGTCAAAGCATCAGAGTAGATCTACCATATGAGTTAAGTATGAGATTAGTTAAGTTCAGTCGGTCCCTGTCACTCTAGGTCCTTGTCGAGATGTGAGAGAGTTGTAAATGATGTTTGTATCTTCATTTCCTTAATAAAAGAGAATGCATTTGATTATCATGTCGTATGTACATGGAAGTGTGAGAAATAGAATGAATGAATGTATGGGTGTGTATCATTAATGTTGAGATCATATTAGAGTAAGGTTAATTCTCTTGTAAAGTTTGTTTATATGATTCAATGCGAGAAAACAAAGAGTTTGAAAAAGAATAAGAAAAAAAGTTAAGGGTGATCTTTGTATTACATTAAATCCTCAATTTATGCCCTAATCTCATGATTAATGGTAATTGTGAGATCGGGGTGTAACAACTTGGTATCAGAGCTTAGGCTGAGTTGTCCGGGACCATTAAGTTAGTAAGTTAGAGTCATAACTGTGGCAAATAGGAGATGTTATGATGTTAGCTCTGGGGATTTGAGTATTTGGATATCCTGGCCCAGTATCTGAGTACTTGGATCAACCAGTATCAAGCTACTCTATCTATTCTTTCATGTATACCCTGGACAGGTATACAGTGGAAGGATGCTCTAGAGAGGAACCCTAGAAATATTAGGGTTAGAAATAAGATAAATAACATGAATTAAGAGCATAAATATAAAATGAGATAGAACTTTCATTTCATATTGTTGTTTTATTGGAGATGAATAAAAAAGCTCTTATATGTTTGAATTCAGATATTCAGTATTTTGAAATATATATGGGTCTTTAAGATTTGTTGTACACTATACAATTGTAGCATTTATTGATTACATTCTTTGTATCAAGTAGACTAGAAAGGATCTTTGAATGAGCTTTCCTAAGTGGATAAGTTTTCTTCCACACATTTGAGATGAACAGGAGTTGAGTAATCTTGAGTAGCTCTTAGCTTCAGTACTATAGGTTCGGCCTGATCCGGCTGGCAGGATGCATTACTGGGATCTAATGACTCCTATTAGTAACATAACAAGAGTAAATTCTGGATAGATTAGATCCAAATTCTAGTATGAATGTATATACTCTAAGATTTTGAAGTATAAGGGAAAGATTGGGATAACTAAGAATCAGTTGGAACTTATATCTGAGATCTAACTTTGGGGCCTCATATGAGAAACCCTTAATTGGGAAAAAAGGAACACGACATAAGGTTCATATTAAGTTTAATTATTAGTATTATATGAACTCTAAATATGAAATATGGAAAAGATATGAGAAAAGTATGTAAGGGGCCAAGATAGTAAGAATCAATCATGAGGAATGGATTATATAACCGAGTACAATACTTTTATGTACTCCAAAGCAAATGGAAAATAGAAGAAAAGAGTTTAGTGTATGATAAGTACATAGAAGTGAAGAGTCTTCAGAAGAGTTAAAGTGAAGAGAAGTAGATGAGCATGTAAATCATAAAACTAGGATAAGAAACTTAGTTGAAACAAAGAGAAATGTTGGAAATAATGAGCTTGATTAATGAATGAGGGTTATGATATAATTGAGAGCATGGAATGTATACCTTTATTAATAAGTTTAACACATTCATCCTTACTGCCTTTGGATTCTAAGTCTCTATAGAACAACAAACTAGTTTCTAAAAGAAGAACAAAAGTGTAGCTAAATAAATGAATAAGTCATACAAAGGTAGACTATATTCAGGAAGGAAAAAATTGATTGAAAGAGAAACTATGTTTCACCCATGCATGAGTCGTTCGATTTAAAATGAAGGATATGTAATGTATTAAACATGAGGTGATACTATTAGAGAGATTATTGATTTAGAATTTCAACTTCACATTAGTACAAGGATAAAAGGAAATATATGCAACATGGTATACATGATCATACACATAAAAGAAGCAACATGATCATAAGAGAAAACTAGAAGTTAAAGATGACTTGTGGAATAGTAGTATATGGTAAGGGGATTATGGAAAGTAAATAAGGGTTTGAAACATAATGGAGTAATATAGATTATAAAAGAAAGAGATTGCGAGATTCAAGAAAGTACTAATTAGTCAAGTATCCCTCGTTTATAACCAATTAAACCTACATATGAGACATGTATTAATGAATGTTTGAAGATAAGAATTATAAATCTCAAAATCATCTTCTCTTTCATATCTTCCTTAATGAGAGCAATGTGGGAATGAAGGGATAAGAAAATTAATCATATATGATGCATAACCACCGTGGTAGAGACATCTAGTGAATGTAATAATGACACACAATATGATGATGAAACCCTAGCATGGTAATTGAGAATGTAATCTATCTGAATGGACAAGTAAGAGAAAGGAAATTCAATCGATAAGATAAAGAAGACTTTAGTAAAACTTGTGAGATCCAAAATTTCAAATTAAGGGAGCAAAGTCACATCACAAGAACGTCATGCTACTGATAAGGACCAAACCCTAGAATGTTTAGAGTTGTAGTAGTTCAAGGGATGTCACTAGTGATTTGACCTTGAATACTAGCATCTCTATAAAACAAGATCATGAGATTTGCACTATGAGAAGTAAAGTAGCACTGATAGTAATTCAGGGTTTAAAGATAGCTAATCTGAAAGGTAGATAAACAATATGGAAAATATTCAAAGTAAAGAGTAAGATATAAATTTGAAATGTAACAAGTGTGTTTTGAACAAAAGGATAAATACAATACGAGTGAAGTACGACATGAGATAAATTCTTGCAGTGATAGCAAGAATGATGAATAATCTATTTGTACCTTGTATGTTTCAATTTTAGGAATGTTTAATCTACATGATTAAAATGAGAAGGATAAGTAGCAAAAAGTAAGTAGTGGTGAATGAGGAGAGAGATAAGAGAAAACAATGGCTTTTAGTAATATGTGAATTTGTTTTTAGAAGTATAATTTGTTGAAGGTATATTAAGGTATGTAAATTGGTTCTACGTATGATTTTAGTGTACATGTGCCAGCAATACGTTAATTAAAGGTGTCTGATAGTTGTAGTCATTCATACCAGTAATCCATCTTAGTATTGTACAATTATGGTATGGTGATATGGGTTAAATAATGATGGAACAAATGAAGGGTTACCATGAATAAGGTAGTCTTACCTATTCACTCATATGAATACAAGGGATGATAACCATATTGTATTGATATGTAACCCTAATGAGGTATAGCTTGTTATACCTAGCTTTAATATAACTAAGTGATGGTAATTGGGTATGAATAGTCCTTGAATGACTAATACAATCATGGAGTACTTTGTTACTGTTGTTGAAACCCTAGTATGTTATAACCCGATGGTTACACCTTGAATTATGTGTGGGTTCATACTTGAGAGTAATATGGAATGTGATGGTAATGCTTCACCTTATGCATCCATGATGCAATGGGGATGTCGTGAGTAGTATTGTATAATTGTTGTTGAATCTAGTCTTCCAACTCAAGACTATTTTTCTATTTGAGTAGCACAATGGTAAAATTCAAAACAACATGGTGAACTCTCTTTTGTGACTTAGAAGTAATATATTACAATAGTACATATTGAGTTGTATGAATTGAGATAGTTGGATCGGATTATCAATATTGAGGTAACACCTCAAGAGTATGAAAATATTGAAATGGTTGTTTCTCTTTCCTTTTTTTCTATGATAACTTGTGGCATACAGAATTTGTTTTTTTATCATTGAGAACTGTTTTAACATGTTGTGATTAGAAAATAAATAAAGAACTTAACGTTGAAAACTACATTCAAGTATAAAATACAAGAATGTAATGACATGTAAGATTTCAGAAGCTTAAAATAAACTTTGAATATACTTTACTTGCATATTTATGATTCGGGGATGAAACTTTTTAAGGGGGTGAGAATTGTAATGACCACATTTGTGCTTAATTGGTAAACTAGGGTTTACCTGAACGATTACATGCTTGATTAGATTGAACATCGTTTAGACTTGATTAATGATAGTAGATCAATTGTGATTAATGATAGTAGATCAATTGTGATGTTTTAATTATTTATTGGTAACTCCAAATGATCTAAAATTTTAACTAGAGATCTGAAACTCAATCATAAACAACATGTAAAATTTTCATAATTTTTGGATGCATTTAGACCTTATCAGTAGATGAATTACAGTAATATTTTTATGACAAAAAATTCAGTTGAAATAAGAGAAAGTATAGTGAGGGGTCAATGTGCAATTGACCCAAGAAGCTCAATTGCTCTATATGGTCAACCTAACACACAAGGAGCTCTCATAATTTGTAATTCAATCCAGAGAAATTAAATCCTAGAGAGAGAGGGAGAGTTAGGGTTTGAGGGGAGAAAGTGATGGAGATGCTGACCTAGGGTTTTGCGGTCCGAGGATTGATGAAATCATGTAAGTTTAGCTTCTTTGCATAGACTTTAATGGTGAATCTTCTCTCACATCTCAATATTCCGTCCCTCCTCTAATTTGATCCAAAATGGTATCAAAACTTTCCCTTTTCTCACTCTTTCTTCATAATCCCTCATTTTTAAGGTTTCTGAGTTGAAAGGAAGAAGAATCGGGTGAATTGCTAGGGATTTGATATGAGATCGAGATTTTCAAGGTTGAACTACGTTTTTAAGGTGTTTTCACACCTTAGGGTGAGTGGTAACTTCCTTTAAATAGTATATTGCATGAAAATTGGTTAAATCATCCATAATCTTTAATTGCTTAGTATGCGATTACAAACCCTAAATCGTGTGTTTGATCTAAGTTGTTGCAAAATGATATGAAACAGATTCTTCCTCTGTTTGGATGAATTTCAGATGATAAAATCATATTAGAAATGTATACAATACATCCTAATGAGAATTCCCTAAGTATTTGCAGAGGCTATAAGAGTAAACTGAAATATAGGGAATTTGTCTATGACTAAAATTTGTTGTATAATTAAATAGAGAAATTTGTTTATCCAGATTCCCTTGGTTATGAATGATTGTTTATCTGAATTCATAGTACATATATGTCAGATACTATCTTGGATTTCATTTAAGGTGAATAGTGTTTGTTTGATATCTCAGTAAAGAGGGTGGAACCCTAGATGCGAGGAAAGTTGGATATTTGCGAATAGATATCGTGAAATCCATTTGAACGGATTTTCTTGACATGATAGACTTTATTTATTCAATTTATTATTGATGCATGTTATCTCAGTGAATGGCATGGAAACCCAAATTCATCTCAGTTCTAAGGTTTTATACATATATTGATTTTATATGATTTGTTGATAGTAGTCATTATTCAATAAATGTTTATGTCGCATGAAATCCTTATGAGAGCCATGTGATAAGTGAATGGGGTAAATGAAACCCTAAGGATAGGATGTTCAATGAAGCAAGTATTTTGATATCAATGTTCTCAGTATGAGATGCACAACCCAGGATTTGGGTCGATGTGCACATTTTCCAAGAAAGTGCAAATAATTTATGGGTGCAAATGATGATTACTCGTATGCCGAGTAATTAGCTCTTATCAGTATATTAAGATGTTTAATTGCATAATTCTAGTGTATAAGTGCCAAATGGACATGGATTATGTTTATTTAAGTATTTGAGTCTACCTACATGTATAGTATGTTGATTTCTCAGTATATTACAATGTTTGAATATACTGCTCTACCAAGTTAAGAATGATATACATGTTATGTTATAATCTTCAAATAAATAGACACAATACCATAGAGATACTAGAGTCAAGTATAAGTAAGGGAAAATATACAATATAGTAAGAGCTTTCTAAGAATAATAAAATAATAGACATAGGTGCCCTGAACACCATAGATTCCCTACGAATGTTTGCACTGTAGGGAGGAAACGATCCACCCTGGCAGCGACCAGTATACGGGGATCGGATCACACCCACAGAGCATGTGGGGAGACGAAGCCCTTGAGGAAGTCTCCTAAGAGAAGATAGGTTACCGAATATGAACCGGAGATCCCAGTGGTAACCCAGAGGTACCCACAGAGCATACCAAGATGAGGCCCACAGAGCGTCTCAGACCCTCCGCCGGTGTACTCATCCTAGAAGGAGAGGTCCAGTTAAAGGCAAGTTGTTTAGCCGCCTTAGTCAGACGTGATGGTTCAAGTCAAGCAGACCCAAATTCGGTTCTAGGCTTAGCTTCCCAGGTTTTAAGCTAAGTATTGTACGGTGAGATCGTAGTTCGCTACGAGTCTTCATATGTAGAGTACACTACATATGATCAGGGCATAAGCTAAAATATGTTCATATAGGTTTAAAGAGTTTCTTATAAGTAAGAAAGGCTAAGAAAGATTCGAGTATAGTTTCCCAGCAATTATTCTTTGTATGTTTCTAAATTATTAGTTTGCGTTGAAATTAATCAAGCATGCTCATTTATTGATTTACGTTTGTTGATATCTAGAGTATCCTACCATATTTATTATTGTCAATGATCAATCTCTTTAAAGCTTACTACTGTTATAATTGATATTGGTTGCTCAAAAGTATATATGTAATTATATCAGTGCTTAAGACTATTTCTTTGAAGTACTCATTCACTGAGCGAGTAGGCTCACCCCTCTACTCAATTTTTTTAGGGAAACCACGTGGACTTGAAGAAGGTCAAAGCATCAGAGTAGATCTACCACATGAGTTAAGTATGAGATTAGTTAAGTTCAGTCGGTCCTTGTCACTCTAGGTCCTTGTATAGATGTGAGAGAGTTGTAAATGATGCTTGTATCTTCATTTCCTTAATAAGAGAGAATGCATTTGATTATCATGTCGTATGTACATGGAAGTGTGAGAAATAGAATGAATGTATGGATGTGTATCATTGGTGTTGAGATCATATTAGAGTAATCAAGGTTTAATTCTCTTGTAAAGTTTGTTTATGTGATTCAATGTGAGAAAACAAAGAGTTTGAAAAAGAAGAAAAAAAAAGTTAAGGGTGATCTTTGTATTATGTTAAATCCTCAATTTATGCCCTAATCTCATGATTAATGGTAATTGTGAGATTGGGGTGTAACATGTACCCTTATCTGATGAAATATAACTAGACGTTTACTAGCGTATGCATGTCTTACAAGTGTATTTAAGAAGTTAAATCCTTGTTGATTATGTATTTAACCACCTTATGCTTGAAAAAGGAGATTCCAAATATGTGAACAAGGGCTGAATATGATGTATACATGCCTAGTTTGATAAACAAGAACCCTAGTATGCATTATTCTTGTTATTTTAGTGAAGGAAATACCTAGAATTTCAATATATAGTTTTTTTCGTATATGTGCATCTAGTGATCTCAAACTCTAATTTAGGACAACCAAATTAGAGTGCTAAATACTAAGGTATTTATATGAATGTTATCATTGAGTAGAGCCTTGTACATGGTTATTATATATATATATATATATATATATATATATATATATATATATATATATATATATATATATACTCTAAATTATAAATATTCAATCCTTGCTAAGCAATCATATTATGGTTCATGTTATATTAATCTTTTTGTATATCTACCTTCCAGTATGATAGTACATGTTTATCCTATTAAGTAAAATTACACTTGATACACTTTGCTCAATTAAATGCTTAAATTGTGTAACATTTGTCTAAATATAGATAGAGAATGACATGGTAGGTGCTCACTCTTATACATATCTACTCACCTAGATGTTGGGTAATTAACCAATGGATAATTTTGTAGGGTTTCAAGTCAAAACATGTTTTCTTCATCTTGGGCTATGTGTCGAGCATCAATTAGGTGATGCCTAGATGTTAATGTGTTTTAGTAGTTCATGTACTAGGGTCTTGGGAGAGTTTGTGTACATGTATTGATATGAATGTTTTATGTAATCAAGTATTCTTGTTGATGTGAATCTTGGCTTGATAATTTCCCATAATAGAATTATAAAGAATTATTATGAGAATACAAGCTACATGTTGTATGAAAAATCATTAATTATGGGTATTATGTTAGTTCCATCTATATAAATGTTAAGTTTATCATTATTTAATCATTGTATTCTGCCTTTTTCCATTCCATCATCAATTAGGTTTTTTGTTGAGGTTTGAGTTTGATCCATACCTTGGGTTCAATCCTTAATAATCACATTTAAATGGATTATTGAGATCATAATTTGACAATTTGGCATTGGATCTTATGTTTGTCTTAGTACATGAACTTAGGATGAGTTTAGGTTAGATTCCTATTGACATATGTATATCATCTCTTATGAGAAATGCTCAAGAGTAAAGAAAATAAAAATGGAGATGCTCCATAGATCTAATTAACACACCAAAGAAATGACATGTGGAAAAGCTAAAGGAAAACAAAGATTCTAGACTCATACATAAATGTATCTTGATTGTTGAGAGAAAAATATCAACTAAGTACAAATGATAGGTTGAATAGGAAATGATTTATGGTTTTGAATTCAGCTGGTAAATTTAGAAGTTAAGATGTGAACAAGGTAAGTGGTTATTTAATGACTTAATCAGAGTAATGATAATTCATCCATTCCCCGCTTTCCATGGTCAACAATTTAGTAGTGGAGGACCTTAGTATTAAACACTTTTGGCATAATTGAATCTGGTTTCCCTAGCCAGGTACCTAGACACAGGCCGCCTAAGGACATAACAGTACATGAGACGATGAAAAAATATGAGACATTTATATAGATATGAAAATGACAATAAGTAATTGATAGCAATGAGTTAATGAGTGATCATGTTGCATGTAAGAATAGAACAAAGTATGTGACCTCAAAAACTACAAATAGTAGATAAAGAACACACAACAAGAAATAATTAAATTAAATATTAAGTTCTAAGGAGAAGTTTGTATGTATATAAACATAGGACATTAATGAGTAAACACCCTTCTTTTGTAATATATGTGGGAAAACATGTTGGAGGAGAGATAATGAGTGAACTATTCTTGTATGTATGAGTTGATGATTCTAATGTGTGATTACATGTTTAACCATGGATACACAATTTTTTTGCTTAATTTATAAATTTTTAGCAGGATTTTCTAAATAAAAGATTGAAAAACCTTTCCTCTCAGTCAGTATAAATATTGAACATTGACTAAAGCACTTATATGTTGGAATATAAGTTTCCGTAGCAGTACACTAATAATGACTAAGACTACATAAAAAAAAGAAATAATCTAAAATGACTCTGAAAAGGGTTACATAAAATTATGATAAGGGTTACAACAATGCTTTGGGGCATACAATGAATGTATATTAATACAAAAAGCATGTGTACAGTTGATGTAGGATTTAGGGCTTATGTGATGTGAATGAGTAATGCGTAGGATGGTGATAAGAATTAGACATGAACATGAAAGAGATGACAAAACTTAGCCGATGATGATGTAAAACATCATGATACCTTGCGATGTATAACATGTATGATGTTTTGAGATAATCTGCTATGGCTAGGGGGAAGTCTCAATGGGATGGGAAAAAAGACTTGCATAAGAATGGGAAAAAAGACTTGCATACTATGATTATGAACCCAGAGGAAGTCCTATAGAGATGGGAGTGAAACCTCAACCATAGGGATTTGGGAGAAGTTCCATTGAGTTGGAAGCGAGACCCCAATCCTATAATTAATCTGATTTTTAAGCAATGTTGTATTGTGTAATCTAGAAGAGGTGGAATGGACTTCATGTGGAAAATATACAATAAATAACAATGCCTAAAAGAAGTAATATTTATGGGATACAAGCTTGATTTGCTGCTCATGTGTTTGTGCTTATGCTTGTAACAATGTCATATATTGTTTATTGGTGAACTTACTTAAAAAATAAAGGTAATCCAATATGAGGATGAACATATGAATGATATGAATGACAATATTTAATAACGTGAAGGTTGGTTTATGGAACTTAAAAATGATACATGTTTAATTTTAGATAATAATGTGATATGTGAATAATTCAAAACTCAATTGTTGTGTTTTCCAACTGATTGAAAACTGATTACCATATATATATATATATATATATATATATATATATATATATATATATATATATATATATATATATATATATATATATATATATATACACTATATAAATTGTTGTACTCTATATATGACTGAGAGTGTTGAATGATTTGATATAGAGAACAAATGAGTGCACATGGTTTGTGAGTATGTGATATTTATAATATAAGTCCTAGCGTTAGGGATGAGCATAGTTGAAAACAAACTGAAGTATGAAGAAGACAAGCTTGAGATATGAATTCTTGACATTAAAGTTTGGTCTAGATAAGTTAGAAGGAACAAATGGAATAGGAAATGACTTTGTTTTTCAGTTGATTATTTATGCCTTATTTTGAGTATGCTTTATTATGACCTCTATAGGATGAAAAGGGGGACCATTCAATGTTCCCCTCCCATGATTTGTGTAATGTAAATGATTAATTAAAAATAGATAATGTTCATGTCTTGTTAAAGGATAAAATTATTTTTGGCATCAAACATGGCATGTGACCCGAATGATAAGATTGTGAGGAAGATCCAAGTGAGCATGATAATTACCAAAGACAAGTGGCATATCAATGATCAACAAAATGAGTACTGAATATTTTCCTAAATTTTGTAATGGGTATTTCTACATGTTCATATAATCTATTATGTAGACTAGTTGTTACACATAAGTGTTAAATGCGAACATGTGTGATGATACTTATTTTTTTTGAACTAGAGTGATAAAAATTTGAAGATGGCACAATTATATGAAGTTTAAGTGTTGACATTTGAAATATATACAATTATTCTTACTTGTTATAGAAATGATCCTTGTTGATATCAATATCACAATTCTAGCCAGAAACTATCATATTAGATGATGATATATTCCATCATTAATAAGTTTCTATCTATATATTAAGATTTAGGAAAAATAATATCCTCATACCTCTTGTCTTTGCATATATATCTTGAAGAGATATTTGTTATTTTAACATCAAACATGCATGACTAGACTACTTGCATATTATGGCTTTCACAATGTTAAGAAAAATTTTATGGCGCTTATATAAAATATTCTTTATCCCTTAAATATGAATGATAACTCATGTTTAAAGAACCACAATGATGATTGTTATTTACCATGGATTATATCTAGCGTGAACCTATAATAAATACATTGCTAAATCTCTGAATGGTATATGCTCTGCTTGTTGTGAATAGATAGATTTTTGTATGAATACATGATTCACTTTGAGAAGATATTTAAGATGTGATAAAGGACTCAAACACACCAAGTACTAGGAAAGAATATATACTTGATGCAATGGTTTATTAAATCTGAAACAAATTGTGTAAAAAAGAAAATTTGAGATAAGAGTATCTTAAAATAATGAGCAATGGGGTAAGAATAAACTTAGGACTATAGTCATGATAATCAATCTCTACTCCTATTAACATCCTAATCTCAATTATGGACCAAAATCTCCTAAGAAAGGGTGGATTTTGTAATGAACAAACTCATGTTATATCTAAACCTTAGATTAGTCACCATGTTTCATATAATCTCATTTTGTATAGATTAATCTAAATTTTATAATTTGATGACTTCATCTTGAGACGTGAATAACTAATCCCTATCTTTTCATAATAATCAATGGTTATGTGAAATTTTCTAGAATGGACATGCTTTGTGTTTACCATGAAGTTAAGCCTTAAAAGGATGCAAAAGAATATAAGCATGATGAAACAATTTTCCAAGCTTAAAAGACTTAAGTACTTAATTAATTAAAAAATATTAACTTGTATTTTATTAAAATTTATGTGACTTTTTGTATAAAATTAGTTTTTTATTTAACAAAAAATAATGAATGAAATCTGAGTTCAAATGAAGAAGTTATTATATTTTTTAGTAATCATGTACAAAATAGCAGTCGACCCTTCCATCGGGTGTGCAACCCCATTAGAGAGCAACTCCATCAAGTGTGCAGTCATAGGGAAAGAAGCCTTGTCAGCATGAAGCCCCTTTGGCCATGCGATGAGTGTCACCACCCAACACAACCAATCATAAATCCCACATAAGTTTTGATATGCATATCAAAATTGGATGAAATTTAGTTCCCTAGATTTGTACTTTCATTATCTTTCCTATAATGCAATGCTATTTGCGAAATTATGAGTTAATTTATGGATCCAATGGTGGTGAAAAGATAGATATGGATAGATGGAGATTACTATGATTAAGAAACATCATTCTACCTAACTATGATAAACTCTCTCACGATTGACTCGTATATAATGATGGTCTTAAATTCTATCCCCGAGTAATCCATGAAAGACTGACACTAATAGACTCAAACATCCATCATTTTCACAAATAGTTAGAATTCAATCAGATTATTAATTCACAAATACAATCTTAAAACTAAAAAAGTTAAGTTGATTGAAAAATTAGTCTTGTTCTAAAACAACCAAAATAAGCTAAGATTTTTTTCTCTTCTTTTAGATCAAGATCTAAAGATTTTATTAGATGCCCATGACTACTAGATTTTCCCAAAAAGAGCATGCTATAAAATGACTAAAGGAAAAGAAATAAACTAAGATAAAGAATGATAAAGGACACAATATATAGTAACATTCCTTCCTCCCCCAACCTTGTTGCTAATACTGTCCTCATTATCAAAAAGACATAGAATAGGATCAAAACACAAGTGTGCCAACACATAGACATTGGCATGCCACTATTCAAGTCTGTGTGACCTTTAATGGTTGAGTGAAGTGGTTTTCGGTCTAGTACACTAAAAAAGGATAGATGTATAAAATTGTGTATCATGATTTACTCTAGAATTCTCTAGAAAAATGTAAGCATGTAATAAAGTAAAATAATACATGAAAGGTAGAAAAAACTAATTACTAGTGGGTGGCCTTATTTATAGTCCTAGGCTTGACATAATGAGTTTCAACCTAGATCACTTACTAATGTTGATGGTATTTCTAATGATAGCTTAGCATATTCTAGAAATTTTGATTCAAGATGGTTATCATATGTGCCTAGTGTTAGACATCCTCTACATCTCAATGATGACATCATATTTTGCCCAGAACTATTTTCCTAAAAACAAGTATGCACCATGGTCTTCCTACATATCCATCACCACAAAGTCTATAGGGAATAAGAATTTTTCCAAAGTTTATTATGACATTTCCACATATACCCAGTGGTTGCACTGTAGACCTATAAACAAGATGAATCACCATATTAACCTTGTTGGTATCCTATATTCCCAACTTCTTAAGTATGGAGAGGGTCATAATGTCTATGCCTTCCCAAAAATGGCACGGTGCTTCCTTAAATGATAAATGCCCAGTAGAACAAAATGTATAAAAGCATCCTATGTCATGCCACTTCTAGCGCAGCTCCCTGTAAATTGGTGCACCTTCCTGAACGTGCCACACTATCATGATTTTTAGTTATATTCCTCTTTTTATTGATTAGGTCCTTTAGAAACTTCCCATAGGTTGGTATTTTTTCTAATGCCTCCACAAATGGAATATTCATGTGCAACATGCAGTGTACGCTTACAAATATCTTGAATTACTTGTCAATTTTCCATTGATTCATGTTGTGAGTGAAAGTAACTGGTTCTACAATCTTTTTCTGGTGTTGTGGAACATATATGCCCTCTGGGGAATTGTCCTCTCCCAATCTTACATATGGAACATATGTATCATGTTCTTCTTCTGGATGGTTTTTACCATCAACTCATGAAGTGGCCATAGACATCTTAGTCTTTTAAGAATCATCTCTATTGTGGCGCATGGAAGGCCTCACCATTTTCATGTCAACCAATTCTTTGCATTGACCTAAAAATCATGTGTCAAGTCCTACTTTGTTGTATTCAGCTGCAAAATGTGCAAATTGAGTCTCCAAGTTGTGGATCTATGCAACATGCTTCTGCATCTCCCAATGAGATTGAACAAAATACTTTTATTCTTTTGCTTATACTTGCCAAACATGTCTTATAGCTTATTCAAATGACTAGGTCCATCTTGAAATTTTCTTTATTTTATCCATTGATATTATTGTCACATATACATTGCCTTGTCACCTACCTCCTATGTGTGGTTCATCTATCACAAACCTAATTTTTTTGTAAAAAATTGAGTTGAAATGTTAATTTTTTCATCTCTTTTGTCTCCATGACACTTCTCCTCACGTCATGCTCTTCTCCCCAAGAATGGTTAAAGGCCATATTTTGTACGATCTCCTTGCATTTAGTTACATAATTTTTCATTAAAAATTGCTTCCTACAAAGTCAAGCATGAACCCCTTGTTCATGTGTAGTCCATCATAACAGATTTTCCCCTAATTAAAGATATAAATCCAATGATACGTGCACTTCCCCAAGATACACAATTTCATTCTAAGGCTTTAGAATATCAGTGTACCTTGTCTTCCTTGAATATATGTATCTTTCCCACATCTTGTGTACTCTTCTGAGTTGGAAATAATAATCCAGGAATATGTCTACTATCTTGTACCAAGATGAATTGAGTTCATCTCTAGAGTGTTGCACCATTTCTTCTCTGTGAGAACTAGAATAATTTTAGATACAACATTGTGCATAGCACTTTGTCTATTTTAATTGTATCATAACATTCCAAAATGTGTCATGTGTTGCATTGGATTTTCATGGAGGTTTCCTGGGAACACATGTAACTTTAGGAGCACTTGTAAGCTTGGATCAATCTTGTAACTCCCTACCTAAACTACTTGATTATATTTCCTTAATGAAATGTAGTAGATGAATTTTGAATTATGTATTATATAGTCTACACTGGCTTAACATCAACATTAGAATTACAATTAGCATTACCACCTTCTGCATCAATTATTTCAACTAGTTTTTCTTTCTTTAGTTGATCTATAAATAGTATGAGTGATGGAGAATTAAAGGGCGCTTGATGCAAATGTAGTATGGGTTAAATATGAATGGTCTAAATTCACCACCATATGTAGTTGTTGTCCTTACCATGAACTGGTACCTAAAATGAACATGGAAGTATTAGGTTCTAAAGATAAAAATTGAATTTGACATAATAAACAAATGTCATAGATTTACCACTCCTAGAATTCAAAATGGTAGTAGTTCTATGAACCAACTCCTCTAGAATGGTGCCACAAACTTGATACACGAAGGAACATGTGTAAAAACAAGTGTACATATGTCATTTAGTAAAGTGAGATTGAATTTGGATTTGTTAAACCTCTGGGAGTTGGTGAAGGTTTTCCAATAGGGGAGTACAAAGACAAAAGTTTCTTGACAAAGACCCTCACCTATAGATTCATGATAACCATAAAATGGCAGTATATTAAAAACAAAGAATGGATATGGAATATATGTTAGCATGATCATGCTATCTAACAATAGAAATTACAAATTCAATGTTGATCTCGTACTCTGGAGCAAAATCTGAAGTCACTGTAGTGCAGGGACAAAGTTGTCATTATAGAATTAGAGAGAGAAATCATCTTTCTTGATAATCAAACTTGTCTTTTAAGACTTTACACACATACCTCGACCTCTACATTATCCATGCACATGAAGGGAATGCTTGGGGCACTGCCTTATCCTCTAAGAAGAAGTGGATTGCACTTGTGTATATGCTACTGTCACTTACTCTCTCCTTTCTTTGTCATATCAGTGGGTGTTTCCCTTGGGATTACTTTCTCTCTCTCTCTCTCAAAGAGATAAATATGCGGGAAACTTGTATATCTCATCCCCTGGATATCACCCCTTTATATAGGAAAGGAATATGATAGGGTTTCTCTAAAATCCAAACCTTTCCCTAGTTAAAATCTTCAATTGACCATAAAATTGGGGGGAAAACTTAGATGGTATTCTAATTGATTGTTTCTTAATCCAGACTAAACTCCTTGAAATTGTGCAAAAATCAAATTATTTGTTCAGTTTGACAACTCCCTTGATTGTGTCATGTGTTTCACTAATTAGATGAACATTCAACTCATTGATTGTCACTTCAACTCTCTTTTGTAATCCATGCATCAGTTGATTGATTGACATTTTCAATTGGTTGGTACATATTCAAGCTGACAATCAATGGACCCATTTTCTCAATTGTGAGTCGATCAACCGACATATCAATTGGTAAGTTGGATCAAAAATCAACCTTCATATAATTCACAACCCTTTTAATTTTAATTGGAAACTTCTCTTCCCGTTAGCATCCTTATCTTTTAGACCATGTAGGTTCCAAATAATGTTGGCAGAGATGTCCGAACCTCACAAGAAATGAGTGGTATCTATTAACACATCATTGTTACCCAAGAAATTGAAATAAGTTGGAGAGCAACTTCATCTTACAAGTGACCAATGTTATTATGACAATATAATCCCTTTGTCATAGATATCCACATTGGACTAGAGGCATGGAATTGTCATCCTCTTAAATTCAATCTATAAGTCTTGATGCAGAGTAGACAATAGAGATTCAAGTCTTGATGCAGAGTAGACAATAGAGATTCAATGAGCTCAATAAGATATACTGAATAATATGATCATGGTCATGCATTTAGTAGTCTCACTCATCATGTGGTTGGGGATATAACTCCAAAATGAGAGACAAATTTCTTCTACGTCACTCACATTAATCCAAAAGCGTCATAGTGTGCCCAATCACACATATATTGCTACCCTTATTTTCAGTTATTTTTTGATAGTGTAACGTATACATGTCAACATCTAACTAGTGTTCTTCAGCTTTAAGGATCACAATCATCTCTGTCGCATTGATACATGACCCTAACTACCATGACATGGATTCCATGTATCATTCTCAAGGTGGGTCTATCCGGTAGAACTTGTTCTCTAACAAGTTTCTATGTGTCTAACTTAATATAAAATACCATGAATAAAAAGATGTAGTCGTCACAAAAAGTATGAGTCTTATGTAGAATTTTTGGGATAATAATACCAAAAATAATAACTAAATAGGGATATAACAAGAATGATAACTCTAAGTATACATGTGAACTCGTATTCAGGTCCTCAACCCAAACCATATGTCATTAAGTCAAAACATTCTTAGGACATTATTACATTTAGTCATTATTTCGATACTAATACAAACACAATATGTGGAATTACCTTTTACTAATTTTAAAAGTATGTGTTGGATCTAGGGCTCTAGAGGGGGATGTGAATAGAGCTTCAAAATTCTCACAAGAATAGTTAGACCTTCAAATTATATCAGTTGAAACCAAATGCTAAAAGTGAATTTGAAGTCCTATATAACAAGCATAGCAAGGATAAGAGATATTGAAACAAACACTTGTACACCATGTTTATAGTGGTTCCAATCTCCAAACTAGGAGACTGTCAATCTACTACCTAAAGAGGTCAAATTCTAGGACTTTGCAACCCATGTATATTTATATTCCATTGTAAGATATACAAGAAGACCACCTTACATCCAAGGGCTTACCTATCCAAGAACTAGTCTTCTACCTCACAATAGGTCTTACCCACTCTTGCAACTAGCTCGTTTCCTTCTCCTAGGATATCTCCTTACAACAAATCTTCTTCCTTGAGGATTTACCCACCAAGCTCCTTGGATCTTCCGCCTTGTCCTTGTCCTTCACTTGGAGCATATCTTCACACCTTCTTCATCCTTGAAGAAGAACATCACCTCCTCCTTTAGCCTTTGCTCTTTGAAAAAGGGGATTGGGAAGATGTCATCATGGCAGATTATCAAAGATGACTTTACCAAGCTATGTCTTGAGATGCACTGACAACATACCATCTCTCATCTCCTCAAACCTATAAACCACATACACATAGCATTGATTCCTAAAAAAGAATAACTGAACTACATCTGGGATTACAAACCTATCTGCCTTATCAACTCATCATATAAGATTATTGCCAAGATTCTCAACATCCATATGAAACCACTTCTTAATGCGATCATTGACATTTGACAATGTGCATTTCTTCCTCATAGAAATATTTAAGATGCATTCATTAGGGTACAAGAAACCCTACACACCGTCCATACTCTCAGAGAATTGGTCCTCACTTTTAAGCTGGACTTTGGAAAAGCATTTGACAATGCCAATTGGGAGTTCCTAATACATTGCATGCATGGACTCAACTTCCCAGCTAAATGGTGCTCATGGATACACTCGTGTATCAGCACTAGCACTTTTTTTACCCTCATTAATGGATCACCTCATAGTTTCTTTAAGAACACCAATGAGCTTAGACAAGGTGACCCTCTATCACCATACCTTTTCATCATTATCACACCTATTCTAAACTCCCTCGTACGAAATGCCACAGAACATGGGTACCTAAACATGCCCAGAGGATGCACACACAATGTTATCCAACATGCTGATGACACCATAATTATCATAAAACCAAACGATTCAGATGTCAACCTCATTAGGATTCTTACAATATTCTCTAAAGTTTCTGGCCTCAAAATTAATTTTAACAAATCCACCATTATTAGCAACCATGTGGGCACAACTGAGATGAATAGATACATTGCCATGCTGGTATGCCAACATGAAGTCTTCCATTTACATACCTCAGCTTCCATCTCACCCCCACACGTCTACCATGCACTGCATGGAGCACGATCATCCAAAAATTCAACTATTGTGTTAATTCCTGGCGAAACAACTACCTCTCTCTAGCGGGTCGAATAGCCCTACTTAACGCCGCCCTCACGTACATTATCATTTACTATCTATCATTTATTCCCCTCCCAGCCATTGTCGTCATGACCATAGACAAAATACGGTGGAAATTCCTATGGGAACATCAAGGCAAGAAACTACATTCGGTCAACTGGGAGACCATATGTAGCCTCAAAGCAGACGGTGGATGGGGTATCATCAACATCAAACTCCACAGCCTATGTCTCATCCAAAAAAGCACTGCATCCATTAGCAACAAAGATGACAAGTTATGGATGAATATCTTCACCAACAAATACCTCAAACAATAACCACCATGGTCCTTCACTACTTCCAGGATGACTTCACCACTATGGAAGCATATAGCCAAATGTAACATCCCTGACCTAGGTTATGCTTTAACCCTAGATGTTTTGTTTAAGAAAAATAATTATATGCTTGCTCTTATCTTTTGAAAAGTAATTAAGGCTCAAGAGGAACTTATGTTTCAATTTTAGTCCTTTTTGAATAATGTTGAAAATAATGTTTTGGACTAAAGTGCAAATTACCCAAGTTGAGGGGTTAACTTGCAAATGTTACATGATAAAATGTTACTCAAGTCTTGAAGCATCATAAGAATGAAAATGATGCAGAGGTATGGCTTCCACAAGCCTGAGCACCAAGAAAGAGCTTATTAAGCAATGTTTGTACATTAAAACCTAATTTTGGTGTAATGTGCAATTTACCCAAAACCTAGGGTTATATATGCAAAAATACCACTTCTAGAGAGTCCCTAATGTTTCTTGGTATCAATTAGATACAATAAAATTAGAGGGGCATTTCATTTGAATCTCTTTGGGAGAGAGAGAATCTTGATATTAAAATAATCATGATTTAAGCATAATTGAAATCCTTATTCAATTTAATGTAAAAATAAATATATTAATAGAAGTGCCCTTCAACCAAAAATGTGATGGTTGAATTTATATAAGTATGTACGTCCTTGTTCCTTTCAATGACACCGAAATATCTAAAGTGAGTGGAGAGTCCACTCACATTAGTTAAAGAAAAAGTAATATCCACTAATTTTTGGATATTATTATTAAATTGATTAAGGTGCTTAATTGTTTTCTTTTAAATTCATGGATAAAGAAGAGGAATTCGAAAGGGGGGATGATGGCTTTGTATGCAAGGAAGTGAGGGGGATAAGTGGCACCAATTTAGGGAATTGAAGAATTTTTATAACACTTTCTCTCTCTTGAATTTCCCTTATATACACTCCATTCTTTCATCCACATGAAAGGCTTTTTCAACTCTTCTTTCTTTCCTTACTTTGGATGAGCACAAGGGAGCTTAGGAGAAATAGGAGGATGTACCCCAACCTATAAGTGATCTCCTTAATCATCTTCAACCTTGATTTCATGGTGGAAATCGAAATTCAATGCTTATTTTCTTCTTTTCTCCATTCAATCTTCAACTTTAGCCAGTATTTCCACTCAAAGACTTGAGGACGGACCTTGGGAAGTTGAGGAAGCTTCATTCACCATTAAATATGTGAAGCTTGAGGCTTGGATTCAACTTTGAAGGCGGGTTATATAACTTGAACCCTTAAATGTTATTATTGATTTCACTTCTTCATCATATGTTGAATCTTTCTTCTTTCCCGAAATTCCTTTTGATTAGTTGATGAAATCACCATAAGAATTACAGAAATATTTGAAGGTTTGAATCTTGAAGATGATGATGTCACCTTAGCACACACCTCAATAAATATCATGCGCAAACAAATTTCAATTTTGATGACCAAACGGTCTCAAGACCGTTTGGTGATCAAACGGTCTCAAGACTGTTTGAGGGCAGACAGTCTCAAGCCTGTTTGAGGTCAAACGGTCTCTAGACCATCTGGGGTCATTGCTGGTAAGAATGGATGAAGATCCAATGGTTCCAATTGATCTAATCACAATGGTTATAGTGATGGATGATCCATTGATTACAAACCCTAAATTGATTCAAATGTTTTCATGGTGGAATGGACCAAATGGTCTCAGACTATTTGAGGACTCAACAGTCTCAAACCATTTAGGGTTAAATAATATTTAGATCAAACGGTCTCAAACCATTTAGGGTTAATCAATATTCAATTCCATTAAAGATCAAACGGTCTCAAATTGTTTAGGGTTGATCAATGTTCAAGACCGTTTAGGGATTTTGAGACCTAGACCGTTTGATGGTCTAACGGTCTTAAGATCATTTGAAGGTGTAGAATAAGACCGTTTGAGGGTCTAACGGTCATCAAAACCATTTTGTGAGTAAAAGGGCTCAAGATTGTTTGATGGTCTAACGGTCTCAAACCGTTTGAAGAATTTGGACAAGACCGTTTAAGGTCTAACAGTCTTCAAGACCATTTAGAGGTACAAAAGGTTCAAGACTATTTGGAGATTCAATTAAACTAATATAATTTAAGGTCTAACGGTCTTCAGAACATTTAAGGATGTTGAGGTCAAGACCGTTTGAAGGCCAATGACTTCAAGACTGTTTGAAGGTCAATGACCTCAAGACTGTTTGAAGGTCAAGGAGTTCAAAAGCGTTTAAAGGTTTAAAAGTATCAAAACTGTTTGGAGACCTAATAGTCTCAAAGCAATGAAATATCAATTAACCCTATGATTGTTAATGATATATCTCAAAGTTAATTACAATGGTTGTACCTTTAAGGTACTAGGGTGATTAATACCCTTAGAGGGGTTAACCTTTGATGCTTATGGAAGCAATATCTCAAAACACTATGCTAACCCTAAATGTATGTACTTGAATGAAGGGTTGACCTAATCTAATCAAGTTTGAAGTAATAAACATCCTAGAGAGGAGGAGAGAGAGAGGAATTCATACATGTATAATAATCATGTAGTGGTTAAAGCCTCAACACTTTCCACATGAATAAAATATGTAATTAGGGTATGATCCTTGATAAATAGATCATGAAACCCTAATTGAGAAGGTTGATGAACCCTAACCCTAATTTAGGGCAATGCTAGGTGTAACCCTAATCTAGGGTGATAATATGAGAAATCCCAATTCAGGGTAATATAATGAAAAACTCTAATTTAAGAGGATGCTTCATGAAACCCTAATTTCGGGTAAAGTTACATGAAACCCTAATTTGGGGAAAAGTTATAAGGAACATTAATTCAAGATAATGGTTTGTGAAACCCTAATCTAGGGTGATGCCATGTGAAACCCTAATGCAGTGATGTGATGTGAAACTCTAGTCCAGGGTGATGCTATGTAATGCCATATGAAACCCTAATCCTAATATAGGGTGAAGGTATGTGAAACCCTAATTTTGGGTTATAGTACATGAAACCCTAATCTTGGGCAATATGATAATAAACCATAACCCTAATTTTGGGTGATGGGATGAGTATCCCTAATTGACATGAATTTGGAAACCCTAACCCTAATGAGGGAATAGTGATGCTACCCTTACATTGCATAGTGTTGATATGTAATTGATATAACTGTTATCATGTGTACTAATCATGCATGTATCATGAGATGTTGGGCATAGCCAGGTATGAGCTATGATGTTTTATTATTGAAATTATTTTATGGGCCTTGTGAGCCGTAATATGCTTTGTTGCCTAGTAAGAGGTAACAAGAGATTAAATGGGCTTGAGAGCCATGTGAGATGCTTGTGTAGCAAGTATCAATTTTACCTTGGTCAGATGACCTGAAGGTATTAGTTACCTAATAAGTGGTAACAAGTGTTCTTTGATGAACTGAGGGTTTGAATACCCATATTCCATAATCATGATGATGATATGTTAAGGGATGAGAATGCCCATGATGTGACAAGGGATTGAGATCCCAATGTTTTATAAAGCTTCGAAAAGTACTTGATGGAAGTATTACACATTCTTTGTAGCATTTGTTATAATAATTTATGTTTGAAAACCTGACTAATGCTAAAAGAATATGGTAATCTACTTAATTAATCTAGTGAAATCTTATCATGTAGAGCCCTGGCCATAGATCCATCATCGTCAGTAGTTGGTGATGGTGAAACATGTATTCCCACGGGATCTCCTGGAGGGAAACTGTTGAGTATGTGGGGGTTATGGGCATGAATATCCTTATGCCCTAATGAGGGAATGATGTGAGAAAAACATTAAATCTCCCAATCCTTCATTATATGTACCGGGATGGATGTATCACGAATCTCCAAATAATGTTAATTCTGGATCGATGTGAGATAAACATGAAATCTCTCGATTGCAAAGATAGTACAGCCTCCACTGTAACTCTATAGCAAAGTTTCCAGTATACCCTGGAAAGCTATTTAGCAGAGACACAAGATGTCTTTCATTTTGTACTCACACTGACTGAGGAGGATGAGGTCATGGAAATCTGGCTCTTTCTTGACCTATGTATGGTACCGATTTCGATTTCGCAATGGTCGGTTGGAGTATGAGTGGTATACCTCATCTCCTTAGGGCTTAAGTATGATTGTAAAATGTAATTATCCGTGTAGCATATTTGCTTAAGGTTGAAATATGAGAATCATTGGTTGATGTTACCTTGCTTAGCATATCCTAGATGAATAAATGTTATACATATTCTTCAATTCCTTACTGGATAAGTGACATGCTACTTTATCAAGTTATAGTTGAAATGCTTTGAATAATAATATTGTTTTAATATGTTTAGAAATTAATTTATCTGCTCTTGAATATATATGATTCCTCTGCTTGGTTTTATTCTATTAAATTGCAATAATTATGTTTTTGGCAGAGAGTTTTATCTCTTGTTGGGACTGGGTCTCACTCCGTTGGTCTCCAACACTTTTTAGGTAGACACAGAAGAAGAGGCAGAAACCTTATAGCAAGGGAAGAATAGAAGCAGTAGCAGCAACAGGGACAACAGTGATATTCCAGGTGGAGGCACTGGCTGTCATATTTTGTATACAGAGTCCTATGTGTCATCTCTGTACTCTCAGGTCCTCGGAGTTAGTAGTTAGTACTTTTAATTAATCAATATGAGATTTTGGTTTGATGCCTTGAGATTCTTATGCTGCCTCTGTATAGTTTTAACAGAGCAGTTGATGCTTGTAATCCTCAAGAAGGGATGGTACAGAATATGTACTTATGAACCAAGATGTAAATAAAATACATTGGTTCTAGATAAAAGAGTTTTCCTGTGTTTGGATCTCTTTGTAAATGGTTTTAATTTTTAGTGATTTTCAGTAATCCACTGTTAATGATCACTTCCACTTAGTTAATGACGTTTTGTTCGAATGATTCATGACAAGTCTAGTGGTATCAGAGATCTAGGTTTGCTGAGTCTACAGAGACATAGGGTTAAGGTTGTTGAGTCTGTTCTAGTGTCTTCCAGTTCATCTGATGGTGTCTTCTGCTCATATAGGAGGAGAAGAAGAACTTAAAGATGTCTAAATCACACGAAGAACATGTAACATACTCAATTCTAGACACAAAGGCTAATCCTCCATTCTTCTAGGCCCCTACTCGATTATATTAATATCCAATATCCCTCTTTTCTTCCTCTGGTTTTAGGTACCTTTTAGTGTGCAAAATTCTCTAATTTTAGGGTAGATTAGACCTTGTTGGGACCTAATAACCTAATTGACTCTATTGCACCCCATGGACATAAACCTTAGGATGTTATAACCCTAATAATTGAATTATGGGAGATTGGTGTATAGTGATACCACACTATTGTCTCGACATGTATTTAATACCATAGTGTGATGTTTAGATATTGAGTGCGAGAACTGAATATAACTACAAAGGGTTTCTCAATTTGACCATTATTATAAGTTTAAAACCCTAATTAGATGACTAAGCATATAATGGGGAAAATATGACACAAACAATCTCAACTACTAAAGATAAGTCCAAATTCGTGTTCTTCACACCCAAATTAGCTAACCTACATAATTTGAGCTAAATCGGACATCAAATACACCTTTAATGGTGGTTTAGAAGGTAGGATATAAGTTATTTTGTTTTATGCCATTTTTTTAAAACCATATTCGACCTAGGTTTTGGTTTATGTCCTTGTCATGCGGGTCACAGCCGGTTTATTTCTTTTTTTTTCCTTCGGGCCGGATTATCGAGTGGAAGACTTCGTCTTCCACCTCCGAAGTCTCCGCGTGCGCAGGACTGGCTCAAGCCAGTGATGAATCCTCTAGCCGTTCTCCCTCCTCCCTCAACCATTGCGCGCGATTTCTTCTCCACCAGATCCGCCTTGACCGGACGAGTTCAGTAAACCTAACTCACCCCCTCTACCATCCTAGGCACAAAACGCCCAAAGCCGCCGGTTGCTCCCCTCATCACTGAAATATCAAGGAGCCTAACCAATGCAGTTACCCACCTGATTTTGGGTCATATGGCTCCGCTAGATCCACGGAGATGTTCATCGGCAATCAATTTCGCCTACCGCTTCTCGAGTTGCCACAACCAACTCGGCCACCAGTGTCGATGATCCAAGGACACCATGGTTACTCAGACCGCCGTGGAGCAATTACTGGTACGATGACGTTCTCTGGCCCTTCATCTTCTTTACCATGATCTTATCTCGCCTCCATTTTCTCTAGTTTGCTCGGACGACTAGTGCCACCTGCCTCCTCTGTTCTTGGGTCCCTCTTTGTGGGCTCTGATCTCCAAACCATGACATAAACACGATTAAAACTTAGCGGAAGCGAATCGGTAATCAGCGGAAGACAAAAATCACGGGAAATTAAAACTTTTCGAGATAAGAACTTGTATCCATAAAAACTCCTTTCATAAAGAGAGTTAACTGTTTACATCTCAGGATAATTACTTCTTGAGTAATTATATACATCAAGATACAAAATCTCAAGATCACATAACACAAGACTCCAAGACCTGAGAGTACAGAGGACACATAGGACTGACTCTAACTACACCACATGGCAGGACAAATCTCCACCTGAGATTACTGCTGCCCCTGGTGCTGCTGCTGAGACTGATCACTTGTAGGCTGGTTTCTTCGTCTCCGACGTCCACCTAAAAAGTTGAAGTCTACGGGGTGAGACAATTATACATAATTGTCCCAGCGAGAGTTATAACTCTTCGCCAGAAGCTTTATTATAACATCAAAGATTATTTTAAACAGTAAAGCCTTCAAAGCATTCTATAACAGTTGCAGATATAACAAGATCTCTACAAATTACGAGATATGGAGAATATCAACATTATTGCAATGTAACATCAATCAACTAACTTGGAGTCATCTCTAACAAGTTATACCACCTGGTTGATTATGTTTTACAAACAACATTATGCCCTGTGGAGATGAGGCCTACCACTCATACTCCAACTGATTGCTGAGAAGCCGCATCAGTATCATACATAGGTCATTAAGAGAGCCGGATTCTCATGACCTTCACCTTCCTCAGTCAGTAAGAGGATCACTTGTAGGACATCTTGTGTCTCTACTACTATAGCTCACCAGGGTAAACTGGTCCTTCGCTATTCTAGAGTCACAGTGGCGTTCTGGACTCTCTTCGTCATCAGGAGGTTTCATATTTACCTACCACTGATACGGATATCTGTGCTTTCTTCGTCATCAGGAGGTTTCATGTTTACCTACCACTGATACGGTATGAAACTTATAGTGAAGGATGGATGGATTACATATCTACATCACTTTCCTACACTAGGATGTAAGGTTCTACACATCCATGTACCCCACATACTCAAAAGTATGTGCTCCAGGAGTTCCCTAAGGAAAACCTGTTTCACCATCACTTAATTTCTGACAATGATGGATCTATGATCAGGGCTCTACATTATACTTGATTAGTTAGGTACATTCAGTATTCTTTAACAGCATACATTGTTCTTCAAACAATAACAGTAGCATAGCAGCTATAAAAGAAGAATACTAAATGTAACAGGCCTAACTCATATCAATCATCATTTCTCATTATCCTCATCACAAGTCATCTCTAAAGCATGACCTTGATGGTATTCATGGCTCTCATAGCCCATTATCAGCATAGGATGCCACTAGCAAGGCATCAGATTACATTACTTATTCATAAGGCTACAACATGCCTTCAATGAATATAACATCAACATCCATACCTGGATATAATTACCTTCATATCAGAACCTGCATGATTAATACATCTGATAAAGGTAATATAACAATAAGGAATGTACTTCCTACTCTTGTCATAAGAGTTAAATCTTTAATTTAAATCAAATAGAGTTTATTGCTCAAAAGCATGCCATTACCCTTGAATTAGGGTTTACTATTCACATTACATGTCATCACCCTTGAATTAGGGTTTACTATTCACATTACATGTCATCACCCTTGAATTAGGGTTTACTTATTCACATTACAGGTGAATTAAACTCATAACATCATCATGTATGAGTAACACCTTCATTGATGCTCTTGGATTAGTTAAAGGTTCATCATTTATCATAATTAGGGTTTTTATGATCTCACACAGGTGGATCATACCCTAATTATGCTCATTTCTGTGTATTGGGGATGCTTCAATTGAGTTTCCATTTAAAAGAGGTACTTTCTCTCTCTAGAAGTACTTTCTCTCTCTAGAAGTACTTTCTCTTTCATCATAAGGTTAGGTGATATCAACATCACTCTAAAACAGGTTGGGTTGAGTCATCATAGGCTATCATAGCCAAAAGCATCACCATTAAGTGATTAGAGTTACTTTCTCTCTCTAGGGTACTTTCTCTCTCTAGAGCACTTTCTCTTTCATCATACTAATGGTTGATGATAACATTAGACTAGATCAGGTTATATAGAGTCATTATGACTAAAAACATCATTCTCATGTAATTAGGGTTTGAATTGAGCAAGGTATAACTCAATTGACCCTTCAGGGGTATCTTGGTAATTCACCCCATTGATCATCATCATCATAGTCAAAAACCTTAATCAAATAACTCCTTACTATCTTAGATTATCATTAGTGTTTGATTTGAGCAACATTGAACCATCACATGATTGAATTCGGTTGAAAGTGTTGACCGATTGCTCACTTTGACCCTTCAAGTCCATGAGCCCCTTTCTAGTTCCAAGACCGTGAGCCTCCTCATGGGCTTGAGATCGTGAGTCACCTCACGGTCTTGAGGTCGTGAGCCCCCTCACGATCTTGAGGTCGTGAGCTACCTCACGATCTTGAGGTCGTGAGCCACCTCACGGTCCTGAGGTCGTGAGCCCCTTCACGGTCCTGAGGTCGTGAGCCACCTCACGGTCCTGAGGTCGTGAGCCACCTCACGGTCCTGAGGTCGTGAGCCACCTCACGGTCCTGAGGTCGTGAGCCACCTCACGGTCCTGAGGTCGTGAGCCACCTCACGGTCCTGAGGTCGTGAGCCACCTCACGGTCCTGAGGTCGTGAGCCACCTCACGGTCCTGAGGTCGTGAGCCACCTCACGGTCCTGAGGTCGTGAGCCCCCTCACGGTCCTGAGGTCGTGAGCCACCTCACGGTCTCAACCACAAGGTCCTTCAACAAAGGTTCAACAAATCAAACGATGATGTCACTGATGTTGAAGCCTTCAAAAGGTCCAATAACTGTTGACCACCTATGGATTGAGTTAATTAAGGTTATGCTTAACCAAATGGTCATTCAATTGACCCTCAATTGTTGACCAATTAGGATTGAAATCGATTCAATTAAGGTCTATCAATGTTCACCCATCAACACTCAACAATGTGTATCAACACAAGGTTGAACCCTTCAATTGAGCTCCAATTGGGCCCAAACTTGGCCCAAACGGTCTTGAGGTCATGTGGGTGGACCCCACATGGTCTTGAGACCGTTTGCCCAAGATTTCATCAAAAATCTAAGGTGATTTGATAGAGGTTGAACCATGATTGGTCACAGAATCCGAATTTTGATTAACTTGATAACTTATTTGCAATTGGGTGTTCAATTGGTCAAATTACTCAACCCTAGACCTTCAAATGGTCTTGGGTGATTGTCCTCACGGTCTTGAGGTCATGTGGGTGGACCCCACATGGTCTTGAGACCGTTTAGGTCAATCAACCCTAAAAATCCTAATTATGTCACCATAATTTCAGTACTGATTTTATCTAGGGTTAGCCCTAGTATTCACCCTTCAACTCTTAGCCCGTTTGGAATTAGACCATCAAACTTGGTGAGTTGTTAATTAACATAATTTTGAACAGTAATCGCATGGGGTCAATGCTTAGTCAACGACCTTTCACGGTCTTGAGACCTTTTGCCCAAAAAGGCAATTTCAGACCGTTTGAAAATCAGCAATTAATTCATTTAAAGTCGTGACTTAAAAAGGTCATATCTCCCGATTCCTTTGGAGTTAGTCTCCCAAATTTTGAGGGTATTTAGCCTATATAATTAGGAACAGGTTTCTTATATGGTCCACGCTCGGTCAACAGGGCCAATCGGTCTTGAGACCGCGAGCCCTCTCACGGTCTCGAGACCGCGAGGCTCCCTCACGGTCTTGAGGTCGTGAGAGCAAACTGTTAGGACCGTTTAGGGAAAAGAAAAACGGTGGGTTTTTCTTGGAAATCACGCCTTCATCTTCTAGCTCAAGAACAGTACAGATATCCCACGGGTTTGCTTGCAAAATAGCAGGGAAAAGTAGGGAAATACTAGGAGCTATCATTAACTCGCATATAAAGATGCACATAGTAAAGCATAGGTTTAGAGTTATAAAACCCGCCTAAAGCTTGCTTCTTGAGCTCCAAGCTCTAATGGCGTCCTTGAGTTCCCACAGGTTGGACAAGGTGAAAACTCCAAGGAAGGATGAAAAGAGACGGCTAGAAAGATAGGGTTTCGAGAATTAGCCATGAAGATGACCTTGAATTCGAATTCTAACCATGGAATTAGGCAAGAAGAGGGGTTTAAACCTACCTTGCACCCCTTGTTCGTCCTCCTTAGCTCCAAGGCAGTCCTTGGTCGTCTTTGGTGAAATGAAACAGTAAAGGGAACGAAGGTTAAGTTCCCTTGCAACTAAAGGAAGGATGGCTTATATACATGGGATAGGATTTTCAACATTAGTTCATAAGTTTCCCTTAATTCCAACTAAGTCCTTCTTTTATTACTTGCTCGTCCCTTCCTCTTTATTCTAAGGACAAACCTTATCTTAAGTTATAGAAAAGAAGGCAAGGAAGAACAATCTAATAATAAAGTTCATACTTAAAGGGATATTGCACATATACCCTGATTATTCAATCACAGAGCCTATTTCTTAACTTGATAACTCAATTGAGGTGAATTCCTCATCATTTCTTCTCTAAATGATGGCAAGAGTCTAACAAGATACTTTAGATAACATTCTTTACAAATTGCTTCCCATTATTTGGGTAAATTGCATTTTACCCCAAATTAGGGTTTCAAGTACCGGGATTGCTTCCACAGCTGCACCTTGGTGCTCAAGCTTGGGAAATCCCTCAAACTTTACCAAAATGTTTCTCATGATGTCTCAACATCAGAGGAACACCTCATCATGTGCAAATTGCAGGTTAACCCTTCTAAATGGGTAAATCGCACATAGGTCCCTGTATTACAAAACAGTGCTACAACTTTATATAAAAAGGAGCAAAAACTGAAATATACATTTCTGAGAAGCTTAATTACATGCTCAGAGTTAATCACAAAGATTTAATTACATATTTAGGCAAAACACCTAGGGTTAGCTCATAACCCAGGTCAGGGATGTTACAAATTATCCACCCCTTACAAGGATTTCGTCCCCGAAATCGATAAAACATATTACGAGAAAAGGGTAGGATACTTCCTTCTCATCTCATCCTCTAACTCCCAAGTGGCTTCTTCAATACCACGATGATTCCAGAGGACTTTCACAAGACTTATATCTTTCTTCTTTAACTTTTTAATTCGTTTATCAAGGATTGACACTGGTCCCTCTTCATAGGATATGTCATCATTCAATTCTACTTCCATAGGTTGTAGAACTGACTCGGTGTCTGGGTGACATTTCTTCAACATAGAAATGTGAAACACAGGATGTAACCTTTGTAACTCTGGGGGCAGCTCTAGTTTATATGCTACCTTTCCAATCCGTTCAATGATTGGATAAGGCCCCATATATCTAGGAGCTAACTTCCCCTTCCTTCCAAAACGAAGGACCCCTTTCCAAGGTGAGACCTTAAGATACACTTTGTCTCCAATCTGGAACTCTAAAGGTCTACGACGTTTGTCAGCATAAGATTTCTGCCTATCTTGAGCAGTCTTAATCTTATGTTGTATTACTTTAATCTTTTCCGTGGTTTGCTGCACCAGGTCAGGACCTAACAACTGGTGCTCACCAGTCTCAAACCAACACCAGGGTGATCTACAACGTCTACCATATAAGGCTTCATAAGGTGCCATATCAATACTATGCTGATAGCTATTGTTATAGGCAAACTCTATCAAGCTTAGGTGTAGATCCCAATTTCCGGTGAACTGGAGAACACATGCTCGCAACAGGTCTTCTAAGGTTTGTATGGTCCTTTCTGACTGTCCATCAGTCTGTGGATGAAAGGCCGTACTAAACCTCAGCTTAGTGCCTAAGGCACTGTGCAACTGTTCCCAAAAACGACTTGTAAATTGAGGACCTCTGTCCGAAACTATTATGACAGGAACTCCGTGCAAACGCACTATCTCTTGCACATATAACTCTGATAACCTTTCAGCAGAATAGGTTGTTTTAACAGGTAAGAAATGTGTTGTCTTAGTCAACCTATCAACAATTACCCAAATGGAATCATGTCCTTTGCTTGTCCTGGGTAGGCCAACAACAAAGTCCATGGTCACATGGTCCCACTTCCACTGTGATATGGGTAAAGGTTGCATTGTCCCTGCAGGCTTCTGGTGTTCAGCTTTAACTTGCTGACACACAGGGCACCTCAGAACAAACTCTGCAACGTCCTTCTTCATCCCAGGCCACCAATATAGATCCTTCAAATTCCGATACATCTTGGTGCTCCCTGGATGCATAGCATACATGGAAGAATGGGCTTCTTCCAGGACTAACTTCCTTAAGTTGTCCACATCCGGCACTATCATTTTTCCATTATAACAAGCTACTTGATCTTTTGAGTCATGAAACCCATCTTGCTTCTCATTTCCATACTCAGATCTTATATGTTGAACTGCAGCATCATCTAGCTGTGCTTCTTTAATCTGCTCTCTTAGGGTAGGTTTAATATGCATCTCAGCTAACAAACCGGCTAGCAATGATACCTTCAACTGTACATTGTCTTGCCTTAAAGAGATAAGCATATCTCTTCTAGAGCATACTAAAGAGTTTAGTTGTGCTCTATTCATGGTTGATGTTGCTGATTTCCTACTCAAGGCATCTGCAACAACATTGGCCTTACCTGGATGGTAATCAATTGTACAGTCGTAGTCCTTGATTAACTCCATCCAGCGACGTTGCCTCATGTTGAGCTCATGCTGAGAGAAGATATACTTAAGGTTTTTGTGGTCTGTGAAAATCTGGAATGTCTCTCCGTAGAGATAATGTCTCCAGATCTTCAAAGCATGAACCACAGCTGCTAACTCCAGATCGTGTGTTGGATAATTCTCCTCGTGTTTCTTAAGCTGTCGGGAAGCAAAAGAAATCACTTGTTTATCCTGCATCAACACACATCCTAGTCCATTCTTGGAAGCGTCACAGAAAACTATATAACCTTTTCCTTGTTCAGGTAGCACTAATACAGGTGCACTTGTCAACCTCTCCTTCAGTAACTGGAAAGATTGTTGACACTTATCACTCCAAGAAAAAGGAACATCCTTCCGGGTTAACTTGGTCAAGGGTAAAGCTATGGAACTAAAGTTCTTAATGAACCTTCGATAATAGCCAGCTAACCCCAAGAAACTTCGAATCTCCGTCGGTGTTTTCGGTTGTTCCCATTGTAGAACAGATTCTACCTTTGTAGGGTCAACACGAATTCCCGAGGCGGATATTATATGTCCAAGAAAAGATACCTCCGGCAGCCAGAACTCACACTTGCTAAACTTAGCATACAACTTATGTTCTCTTAGCAAGGTCAAAGCTTGGCGAAGATGCTGCTCATGCTGCTGAGCATCTTTACTATAAATCAGTATGTCATCTATGAAGACGACAACACACTGATCAAGGAAAGGTCGAAAAACTCTATTCATGAGTTCCATAAATGCAGCTGGTGCATTGGTTAGTCCAAACGACATAACCGTGAACTCATAGTGACCATATCTTGTCCTAAAGGCAGACTTGGATATGTCACTATCCTTAATACGAAGTTGGTGATATCCAGACCTCAAGTCTATCTTTGAAAAGACTGTTGCACCACGCAACTGGTCAAAGAGATCATCAATCCTCGGCAGAGGATACCTATTCTTTATTGTCACTTTATTGAGTTGTCTATAGTCGATGCACAACCGCATTGACCCATCTTTCTTTTTAACAAACAAGACCGGAGCACCCCAAGGTGAAGTGCTTGGTCGGATAAAACCTCTCTCAAGTAGCTCTTGAAGCTGTTTCTTGAGTTCTGCCATCTCGGCAGGAGCCATTCTATACGGAGTTTGAGCTATGGGTTTCGTATCTGGAATTAGATTGATTTCAAAATCAATTTCCCGAGGTAGTGGTATACCAGGAAGTTCTTCAGGAAACACATCCTCGAATTCCCTGACTATGGGAACTTCAGCAGGATTGGAACTTTCCTTGGTAACATCTACCACATGGGCTAAGAATGCATAACATCCTTGCTTCAACAGCTTATCAGCAACCATGGCTGACACAAGACAGGTGGGCAGAATCTTTCTTTCACCTTGAAAGATCCATGTGTTGCTTTCATCAGCAAACACAGCCAACTTGGACTCACAATCCAAGACAACTCTATACCTTTCTAAGGTATCCATCCCAAGGATTATATCAAACCCCTGCATATCAAGTGGTATAAGGTCCACTTGAATGCGATGGTCAGAAAAGAAAAGGATGCAGGGAGAACATACCTCCTGCAAAACGGCAGACCCACTCAATGGAGTCTCTAACAACAAACTATCTGCTCTATGACTAACAGTCACATTGCAGTTACGAATCACTTCACGAGTGATGAAAGAGTGCGTAGCACCCGGATCAATCAGAACAGATACATTACAGGATATAGACATATCAGAATATAAAAGTTTCATCTGACCTGCCACTACCCGTGGATTGACCACTGCCTCAGGTGGGTTCATAGCATAGAACCTCGCGGTTGCCTGGTGTTGAGGTGGTGCTGATGATCCAGCTTGAGACGCTTGTCCACGTCCTCGAGCTGCTCCTTGATGTTGTCTATTCTGAGATCCCTGTTGATTCTGTCTCGGAGGTTGTTGTGTCACACCGACAGGCCTAGAACGGCAATCCTTCATCAAGTGTCCCACCTTACCACAGTTGTAGCAACTCTTCTCCTGTTGTTGTGGTCTGGGTGGTCCAGTGACTGACACTGATGCAGAACTGTGCGTCCCTTGAAGCGGTTGACTCCGTCCTCTACCTCTACTTGGTGTCCATTGAGTTTGAAAACTTGATCTGGGTGGTGGAGGGTTAGGTGCAGAGAATCTAGGTTTCTTGGAATCCCTAGATGAAGAACCCTGGAACTGGGGATATCTTTTATGGGTTTGTCTTTTCTCAACAACAGATCTCTCTATCCTTCGGACTGACTCAACGAAGGTAGAGAATCTCTCTCTGTTTTCTAAGGCAGACACAGGGGTTGACATATCGGAATTCAAACCCTTTTCAAATCTTCTGATTCTTTCCTCATCCGTAGAAGCCATGTGCGGACAGAACCGCAACAACTCCATAAACTTAGCTTCATACTCACTAATGTTCATCATACCCTGCCTTAGTTTCTCAAACTGAGAAATCTTCTCATCTAGGAAGGTCTTTGGAAAATATCTATTGATAAATTCCCGACGAAACTCTTCCCATGAGAACTCTACTCCAGGTCTCTTCTGCTCTTCCATGTTCCACCAGTGACCAGCACTGCCTTTGAGAAGATAGACAGCATGTCTAACCTTCTCAGCTTCCGGAATCATAAGAATCCTGAAAGCCTTCTCCAACTCTGTCAACCATAAGTCAGCATCTGCAGGGTCGGCAGTTCCGAAGTACTCGGTAGCTCCGACACGACGAAGTCGTTCGAATGTCTTACCAATACCTTGTACTTCAGGCTGGACAGGTGCCCTAGGTGCAGGAATGGGCATCCTATCGGTAATATGTGTCATGGCAGTCATAAACTGCCCGAACATCGTCTGTATAGCTGGATCACTCATGTCAGCTGGGTCGAACTGGGGTGGCTCTCTTGGCGACTTAGGTGCAGGTTGTTCTATTCTCGGAACTCTTGCACCGCCTCGAGGTGCACTAGCACTACTCTCTGCCACGTGCTCATCACGATGTTCTGACATTCTTATGTATCTTCTTCTCCTGAGGAGCAGAAGATTCTATTAGATAAGGAAGGAGTACTAAAGGTAGACTCGACATCCTAAGTCCTATGCCTCTGTAGACTCAACTGAACCTGGAGCTCTGATACCACTAATTGTGGGCTCTGATCTCCAAACCATGACATAAACACGATTAAAACTTAGCGGAAGCGAATCGGTAATCAGCGGAAGACAAAAATCACGGGAAATTAAAACTTTTCGAGATAAGAACTTGTATCCATAAAAACTCCTTTCATAAAGAGAGTTAACTGTTTACATCTCAGGATAATTACTTCTTGAGTAATTATATACATCAAGATACAAAATCTCAAGATCACATAACACAAGACTCCAAGACCTGAGAGTACAGAGGACACATAGGACTGACTCTAACTACACCACATGGCAGGACAAATCTCCACCTGAGATTACTGCTGCCCCTGGTGCTGCTGCTGAGACTGATCACTTGTAGGCTGGTTTCTTCGTCTCCGACGTCCACCTAAAAAGTTGAAGTCTACGGGGTGAGACAATTATACATAATTGTCCCAGCAAGAGTTATAACTCTTCGCCAGAAGCTTTATTATAACATCAAAGATTATTTTAAACAGTAAAGCCTTCAAAGCATTCTATAACAGTTGCAGATATAACAAGATCTCTACAAATTACGAGATATGGAGAATATCAACATTATTGCAATGTAACATCAATCAACTAACTTGGAGTCATCTCTAACAAGTTATACCACCTGGTTGATTATGTTTTACAAACAACATTATGCCCTGTGGAGATGAGGCCTACCACTCATACTCCAACTGATTGCTGAGAAGCCGCATCAGTATCATACATAGGTCATTAAGAGAGCCGGATTCTCATGACCTTCACCTTCCTCAGTCAGTAAGAGGATCACTTGTAGGACATCTTGTGTCTCTACTACTATAGCTCACCAGGGTAAACTGGTCCTTCGCTATTCTAGAGTCACAGTGGCGTTCTGGACTCTCTTCGTCATTAGGAGGTTTCATATTTACCTACCACTGATACGGATATCTGTGCTTTCTTCGTCATCAGGAGGTTTCATGTTTACCTACCACTGATACGGTATGAAACTTATAGTGAAGGATGGATGGATTACATATCTACATCACTTTCCTACACTAGGATGTAAGGTTCTACACATCCATGTACCCCACATACTCAAAAGTATGTGCTCCAGGAGTTCCCTAAGGAAAACCTGTTTCACCATCACTTAATTTCTGACAATGATGGATCTATGATCAGGGCTCTACATTATACTTGATTAGTTAGGTACATTCAGTATTCTTTAACAACATACATTGTTCTTCAAACAATAACAGTAGCATAGCAGCTATAAAAGAAGAATACTAAATGTAACAGGCCTAACTCATATCAATCATCATTTCTCATTATCCTCATCACAAGTCATCTCTAAAGCATGACCTTGATGGTATTCATGGCTCTCATAGCCCATTATCAGCATAGGATGCCACTAGCAAGGCATCAGATTACATTACTTATTCATAAGGCTACAACATGCCTTCAATGAATATAACATCAACATCCATACCTGGATATAATTACCTTCATATCAGAACCTGCATGATTAATACATCTGATAAAGGTAATATAACAATAAGGAATGTACTTCCTACTCTTGTCATAAGAGTTAAATCTTTAATTTAAATCAAATAGAGTTTATTGCTCAAAAGCATGCCATTACCCTTGAATTAGGGTTTACTATTCACATTACATGTCATCACCCTTGAATTAGGGTTTACTATTCACATTACATGTCATCACCCTTGAATTAGGGTTTACTTATTCACATTACAGGTGAATTAAACTCATAACATCATCATGTATGAGTAACACCTTCATTGATGCTCTTGGATTAGTTAAAGGTTCATCATTTATCATAATTAGGGTTTTTATGATCTCACACAGGTGGATCATACCCTAATTATGCTCATTTCTGTGTATTGGGGATGCTTCAATTGAGTTTCCATTTAAAAGAGGTACTTTCTCTCTCTAGAAGTACTTTCTCTCTCTAGAAGTACTTTCTCTTTCATCATAAGGTTAGGTGATATCAACATCACTCTAAAACAGGTTGGGTTGAGTCATCATAGGCTATCATAGCCAAAAGCATCACCATTAAGTGATTAGAGTTACTTTCTCTCTCTAGGGTACTTTCTCTCTCTAGAGCACTTTCTCTTTCATCATACTAATGGTTGATGATAACATTAGACTAGATCAGGTTATATAGAGTCATTATGACTAAAAACATCATTCTCATGTAATTAGGGTTTGAATTGAGCAAGGTATAACTCAATTGACCCTTCAGGGGTATCTTGGTAATTCACCCCATTGATCATCATCATCATAGTCAAAAACCTTAATCAAATAACTCCTTACTATCTTAGATTATCATTAGTGTTTGATTTGAGCAACATTGAACCATCACATGATTGAATTCGGTTGAAAGTGTTGACCGATTGCTCACTTTGACCCTTCAAGTCCATGAGCCCCTTTCTAGTTCCAAGACCGTGAGCCTCCTCATGGGCTTGAGATCGTGAGTCACCTCACGGTCTTGAGGTCGTGAGCCCCCTCACGATCTTGAGGTCGTGAGCTACCTCACGATCTTGAGGTCGTGAGCCACCTCACGGTCCTGAGGTCGTGAGCCCCTTCACGGTCCTGAGGTCGTGAGCCACCTCACGGTCCTGAGGTCGTGAGCCACCTCACGGTCCTGAGGTCGTGAGCCACCTCACGGTCCTGAGGTCGTGAGCCACCTCACGGTCCTGAGGTCGTGAGCCACCTCACGGTCCTGAGGTCGTGAGCCACCTCACGGTCCTGAGGTCGTGAGCCACCTCACGGTCCTGAGGTCGTGAGCCACCTCACGGTCCTGAGGTCGTGAGCCACCTCACGGTCCTGAGGTCGTGAGCCACCTCACGGTCCTGAGGTCGTGAGCCCCCTCACGGTCCTGAGGTCGTGAGCCACCTCACGGTCTCAACCACAAGGTCCTTCAACAAAGGTTCAACAAATCAAACGATGATGTCACTGATGTTGAAGCCTTCAAAAGGTCCAATAACTGTTGACCACCTATGGATTGAGTTAATTAAGGTTATGCTTAACCAAATGGTCATTCAATTGACCCTCAATTGTTGACCAATTAGGATTGAAATCGATTCAATTAAGGTCTATCAATGTTCACCCATCAACACTCAACAATGTGTATCAACACAAGGTTGAACCCTTCAATTGAGCTCCAATTGGGCCCAAACTTGGCCCAAACGGTCTTGAGGTCATGTGGGTGGACCCCACATGGTCTTGAGACCGTTTGCCCAAGATTTCATCAAAAATCTAAGGTGATTTGATAGAGGTTGAACCATGATTGGTCACAGAATCCGAATTTTGATTAACTTGATAACTTATTTGCAATTGGGTGTTCAATTGGTCAAATTACTCAACCCTAGACCTTCAAATGGTCTTGGGTGATTGTCCTCACGGTCTTAAGGTCATGTGGGTGGACCCCACATGGTCTTGAGACCGTTTAGGTCAATCAACCCTAAAAACCCTAATTATGTCACCATAATTTCAGTACTGATTTTATCTAGGGTTAGCCCTAGTATTCACCCTTCAACTCTTAGCCCGTTTGGAATTAGACCATCAAACTTGGTGAGTTGTTAATTAACATAATTTTGAACAGTAATCTCATGGGGTCAATGCTTAGTCAACGACCTTTCACGGTCTTGAGACCTTTTGCCCAAAAAGGCAATTTCAGACCGTTTGAAAATCAGCAATTAATTCATTTAAAGTCGTGACTTAAAAAGGTCATATCTCCCGATTCCTTTGGAGTTAGTCTCCCAAATTTTGAGGGTATTTAGCCTATACAATTAGGAACAGGTTTCTTATATGGTCCACGCTCGGTCAACAGGGCCAATCGGTCTTGAGACCGCGAGCCCTCTCACGGTCTCGAGACCGCGAGGCTCCCTCACGGTCTTGAGGTCGTGAGAGCAAACTGTTAGGACCGTTTAGGGAAAAGAAAAACGGTGGGTTTTTCTTGGAAATCACGCCTTCATCTTCTAGCTCAAGAACAGTACAGATATCCCACGGGTTTGCTTGCAAAATAGCAGGGAAAAGTAGGGAAATACTAGGAGCTATCATTAACTCGCATATAAAGATGCACATAGTAAATCATAGGTTTAGAGTTATAAAACCCGCCTAAAGCTTGCTTCTTGAGCTCCAAGCTTTCAAGCTCCAAGCTCTAATGGCGTCCTTGAGTTCCCACAGGTTGGCCAAGGTGAAAACTCCAAGGAAGGATGAAAAGAGACGGCTAGAAAGATAGGGTTTCGAGAATTAGCCATGAAGATGACCTTGAATTCGAATTCTAACCATGGAATTAGGCAAGAAGAGGGGTTTAAACCTACCTTGCACCCCTTGTTCGTCCTCCTTAGCTCCAAGGCAGTCCTTGGTCGTCTTTGGTGAAATGAAACAGTAAAGGGAACGAAGGTTAAGTTCCCTTGCAACTAAAGGAAGGATGGCTTATATACATGGGATAGGATTTTCAACATTAGTTCATAAGTTTCCCTTAATTCCAACTAAGTCCTTCTTTTATTACTTGCTCGTCCCTTCCTCTTTATTCTAAGGACAAACCTTATCTTAAGTTATAGAAAAGAAGGCAAGGAAGAACAATCTAATAATAAAGTTCATACTTAAAGGGATATTGCACATATACCCTGATTATTCAATCACAGAGCCTATTTCTTAACTTGATAACTCAATTGAGGTGAATTCCTCATCATTTCTTCTCTAAATGATGGCAAGAGTCTAACAAGATACTTTAGATAACATTCTTTACAAATTGCTTCCCATTATTTGGGTAAATTGCATTTTACCCCAAATTAGGGTTTCAAGTACCGGGATTGCTTCCACAGCTGCACCTTGGTGCTCAAGCTTGGGAAATCCCTCAAACTTTACCAAAATGTTTCTCATGATGTCTCAACATCAGAGGAACACCTCATCATGTGCAAATTGCAGGTTAACCCTTCTAAATGGGTAAATCGCACATAGGTCCCTGTATTACAAAACAGTGCTACAACTTTATATAAAAAGGAGCAAAAACTGAAATATACATTTCTGAGAAGCTTAATTACATGCTCAGAGTTAATCACAAAGATTTAATTACATATTTAGGCAAAACACCTAGGGTTAGCTCATAACCCAGGTCAGGGATGTTACAAATTATCCACCCCTTACAAGGATTTCGTCCCCGAAATCGATAAAACATATTACGAGAAAAGGGTAGGATACTTCCTTCTCATCTCATCCTCTAACTCCCAAGTGGCTTCTTCAATACCACGATGATTCCAGAGGACTTTCACAAGACTTATATCTTTCTTCTTTAACTTTTTAATTCGTTTATCAAGGATTGACACTGGTCCCTCTTCATAGGATATGTCATCATTCAATTCTACTTCCATAGGTTGTAGAACTGACTCGGTGTCTGGGTGACATTTCTTCAACATAGAAATGTGAAACACAGGATGTAACCTTTGTAACTCTGGGGGCAGCTCTAGTTTATATGCTACCTTTCCAATCCGTTCAATGATTGGATAAGGCCCCATATATCTAGGAGCTAACTTCCCCTTCCTTCCAAAACGAAGGACCCCTTTCCAAGGTGAGACCTTAAGATACACTTTGTCTCCAATCTGGAACTCTAAAGGTCTACGACGTTTGTCAGCATAAGATTTCTGCCTATCTTGAGCAGTCTTAATCTTATGTTGTATTACTTTAATCTTTTCCGTGGTTTGCTGCACCAGGTCAGGACCTAACAACTGGTGCTCACCAGTCTCAAACCAACACAAGGGTGATCTACAACGTCTACCATATAAGGCTTCATAAGGTGCCATATCAATACTATGCTGATAGCTATTGTTATAGGCAAACTCTATCAAGCTTAGGTGTAGATCCCAATTTCCGGTGAACTGGAGAACACATGCTCGCAACAGGTCTTCTAAGGTTTGTATGGTCCTTTCTGACTGTCCATCAGTCTGTGGATGAAAGGCCGTACTAAACCTCAGCTTAGTGCCTAAGGCACTGTGCAACTGTTCCCAAAAACGACTTGTAAATTGAGGACCTCTGTCCGAAACTATTATGACAGGAACTCCGTGCAAACGCACTATCTCTTGCACATATAACTCTGATAACCTTTCAGCAGAATAGGTTGTTTTAACAGGTAAGAAATGTGCTGTCTTAGTCAACCTATCAACAATTACCCAAATGGAATCATGTCCTTTGCTTGTCCTGGGTAGGCCAACAACAAAGTCCATGGTCACATGGTCCCACTTCCACTGTGATATGGGTAAAGGTTGCATTGTCCCTGCAGGCTTCTGGTGTTCAGCTTTAACTTGCTGACACACAGGGCACCTCAGAACAAACTCTGCAACGTCCTTCTTCATCCCAGGCCACCAATATAGATCCTTCAAATTCCGATACATCTTGGTGCTCCCTGGATGCATAGCATACATGGAAGAATGGGCTTCTTCCAGGACTAACTTCCTTAAGTTGTCCACATCCGGCACTATCATTTTTCCATTATAACAAGCTACTTGATCTTTTGAGTCATGAAACCCATCTTGCTTCTCATTTCCATACTCAGATCTTATATGTTGAACTGCAGCATCATCTAGCTGTGCTTCTTTAATCTGCTCTCTTAGGGTAGGTTTAATATGCATCTCAGCTAACAAACCGGCTAGCAATGATACCTTCAACTGTACATTGTCTTGCCTTAAAGAGATAAGCATATCTCTTCTAGAGCATACTAAAGAGTTTAGTTGTGCTCTATTCATGGTTGATGTTGCTGATTTCCTACTCAAGGCATCTGCAACAACATTGGCCTTACCTGGATGGTAATCAATTGTACAGTCGTAGTCCTTGATTAACTCCATCCAGCGACGTTGCCTCATGTTGAGCTCATGCTGAGAGAAGATATACTTAAGGTTTTTGTGGTCTGTGAAAATCTGGAATGTCTCTCCGTAGAGATAATGTCTCCAGATCTTCAAAGCATGAACCACAGCTGCTAACTCCAGATCGTGTGTTGGATAATTCTCCTCGTGTTTCTTAAGCTGTCGGGAAGCAAAAGAAATCACTTGTTTATCCTGCATCAACACACATCCTAGTCCATTCTTGGAAGCGTCACAGAAAACTATATAACCTTTTCCTTGTTCAGGTAGCACTAATACAGGTGCACTTGTCAACCTCTCCTTCAGTAACTGGAAAGATTGTTGACACTTATCACTCCAAGAAAAAGGAACATCCTTCCGGGTTAACTTGGTCAAGGGTAAAGCTATGGAACTAAAGTTCTTAATGAACCTTCGATAATAGCCAGCTAACCCCAAGAAACTTCGAATCTCCGTCGGTGTTTTCGGTTGTTCCCATTGTAGAACAGATTCTACCTTTGTAGGGTCAACACGAATTCCCGAGGCGGATATTATATGTCCAAGAAAAGATACCTCCGGCAGCCAGAACTCACACTTGCTAAACTTAGCATACAACTTATGTTCTCTTAGCAAGGTCAAAGCTTGGCGAAGATGCTGCTCATGCTGCTGAGCATCTTTACTATAAATCAGTATGTCATCTATGAAGACGACAACACACTGATCAAGGAAAGGTCGAAAAACTCTATTCATGAGTTCCATAAATGCAGCTGGTGCATTGGTTAGTCCAAACGACATAACCGTGAACTCATAGTGACCATATCTTGTCCTAAAGGCAGACTTGGATATGTCACTATCCTTAATACGAAGTTGGTGATATCCAGACCTCAAGTCTATCTTTGAAAAGACTGTTGCACCACGCAACTGGTCAAAGAGATCATCAATCCTCGGCAGAGGATACCTATTCTTTATTGTCACTTTATTGAGTTGTCTATAGTCGATGCACAACCGCATTGACCCATCTTTCTTTTTAACAAACAAGACCGGAGCACCCCAAGGTGAAGTGCTTGGTCGGATAAAACCTCTCTCAAGTAGCTCTTGAAGCTGTTTCTTGAGTTCTGCCATCTCGGCAGGAGCCATTCTATACGGAGTTTGAGCTATGGGTTTCGTATCTGGAATTAGATTGATTTCAAAATCAATTTCCCGAGGTGGTGGTATACCAGGAAGTTCTTCAGGAAACACATCCTCGAATTCCCTGACTATGGGAACTTCAGCAGGATTGGAACTTTCCTTGGTAACATCTACCACATGGGCTAAGAATGCATAACATCCTTGCTTCAACAGCTTATCAGCAACCATGGCTGACACAAGACAGGTGGGCAGAATCTTTCTTTCACCTTGAAAGATCCATGTGTTGCTTTCATCAGCAAACACAGCCAACTTGGACTCACAATCCAAGACAACTCTATACCTTTCTAAGGTATCCATCCCAAGGATTATATCAAACCCCTGCATATCAAGTGGTATAAGGTCCACTTGAATGCGATGGTCAGAAAAGAAAAGGATGCAGGGAGAACATACCTCCTGCAAAACGGCAGACCCACTCAATGGAGTCTCTAACAACAAACTATCTGCTCTATGACTAACAGTCACATTGCAGTTACGAATCACTTCACGAGTGATGAAAGAGTGCGTAGCACCCGGATCAATCAGAACAGATACATTACAGGATATAGACATATCAGAATATAAAAGTTTCATCTGACCTGCCACTACCCGTGGATTGACCACTGCCTCAGGTGGGTTCATAGCATAGAACCTCGCGGTTGCCTGGTGTTGAGGTGGTGCTGATGATCCAGCTTGAGACGCTTGTCCACGTCCTCGAGCTGCTCCTTGATGTTGTCTATTCTGAGATCCCTGTTGATTCTGTCTCGGAGGTTGTTGTGTCACACCGACAGGCCTAGAACGGCAATCCTTCATCAAGTGTCCCACCTTACCACAGTTGTAGCAACTCTTCTCCTGTTGTTGTGGTCTGGGTGGTCCAGTGACTGACACTGATGCAGAACTGTGCGTCCCTTGAAGCGGTTGACTCCGTCCTCTACCTCTACTTGGTGTCCATTGAGTTTGAAAACTTGATCTGGGTGGTGGAGGGTTAGGTGCAGAGAATCTAGGTTTCTTGGAATCCCTAGATGAAGAACCCTGGAACTGGGGATATCTTTTATGGGTTTGTCTTTTCTCAACAACAGATCTCTCTATCCTTCGGACTGACTCAACGAAGGTAGAGAATCTCTCTCTGTTTTCTAAGGCAGACACAGGGGTTGACATATCGGAATTCAAACCCTTTTCAAATCTTCTGATTCTTTCCTCATCCGTAGAAGCCATGTGCGGACAGAACCGCAACAACTCCATAAACTTAGCTTCATACTCACTAATGTTCATCATACCCTGCCTTAGTTTCTCAAACTGAGAAATCTTCTCATCTAGGAAGGTCTTTGGAAAATATCTATTGATAAATTCCCGACGAAACTCTTCCCATGAGAACTCTACTCCAGGTCTCTTCTGCTCTTCCATGTTCCACCAGTGACCAGCACTGCCTTTGAGAAGATAGACAGCATGTCTAACCTTCTCAGCTTCCGGAATCATAAGAATCCTGAAAGCCTTCTCCAACTCTGTCAACCATAAGTCAGCATCTGCAGGGTCGGCAGTTCCGAAGTACTCGGTAGCTCCGACACGACGAAGTCGTTCGAATGTCTTACCAATACCTTGTACTTCAGGCTGGACAGGTGCCCTAGGTGCAGAAATGGGCATCCTATCGGTTATATGTGTCATGGCAGTCATAAACTGCCCGAACATCGTCTGTATAGCTGGATCACTCATGTCAGCTGGGTCGAACTGGGGTGGCTCTCTTGGCGACTTAGGTGCAGGTTGTTCTATTCTCGGAACTCTTGCACCGCCTCGAGGTGCACTAGCACTACTCTCTGCCACGTGCTCATCACGATGTTCTGACATTCTTATGTATCTTCTTCTCCTGAGGAGCAGAAGATTCTATTAGATAAGGAAGGAGTACTAAAGGTAGACTCGACATCCTAAGTCCTATGCCTCTGTAGACTCAACTGAACCTGGAGCTCTGATACCACTAATTGTGGGCTCTGATCTCCAAACCATGACATAAACACGATTAAAACTTAGCGGAAGCGAATCGGTAATCAGCGGAAGACAAAAATCACGGGAAATTAAAACTTTTCGAGATAAGAACTTGTATCCATAAAAACTCCTTTCATAAAGAGAGTTAACTGTTTACATCTCAGGATAATTACTTCTTGAGTAATTATATACATCAAGATACAAAATCTCAAGATCACATAACACAAGACTCCAAGACCTGAGAGTACAGAGGACACATAGGACTGACTCTAACTACACCACATGGCAGGACAAATCTCCACCTGAGATTACTGCTGCCCCTGGTGCTGCTGCTGAGACTGATCACTTGTAGGCTGGTTTCTTCGTCTCCGACGTCCACCTAAAAAGTTGAAGTCTACGGGGTGAGACAATTATACATAATTGTCCCAGCAAGAGTTATAACTCTTCGCCAGAAGCTTTATTATAACATCAAAGATTATTTTAAACAGTAAAGCCTTCAAAGCATTCTATAACAGTTGCAGATATAACAAGATCTCTACAAATTACGAGATATGGAGAATATCAACATTATTGCAATGTAACATCAATCAACTAACTTGGAGTCATCTCTAACAAGTTATACCACCTGGTTGATTATGTTTTACAAACAACATTATGCCCTGTGGAGATGAGGCCTACCACTCATACTCCAACTGATTGCTGAGAAGCCGCATCAGTATCATACATAGGTCATTAAGAGAGCCGGATTCTCATGACCTTCACCTTCCTCAGTCAGTAAGAGGATCACTTGTAGGACATCTTGTGTCTCTACTACTATAGCTCACCAGGGTAAACTGGTCCTTCGCTATTCTAGAGTCACAGTGGCGTTCTGGACTCTCTTCGTCATTAGGAGGTTTCATATTTACCTACCACTGATACGGATATCTGTGCTTTCTTCGTCATCAGGAGGTTTCATGTTTACCTACCACTGATACGGTATGAAACTTATAGTGAAGGATGGATGGATTACATATCTACATCACTTTCCTACACTAGGATGTAAGGTTCTACACATCCATGTACCCCACATACTCAAAAGTATGTGCTCCAGGAGTTCCCTAAGGAAAACCTGTTTCACCATCACTTAATTTCTGACAATGATGGATCTATGATCAGGGCTCTACATTATACTTGATTAGTTAGGTACATTCAGTATTCTTTAACAACATACATTGTTCTTCAAACAATAACAGTAGCATAGCAGCTATAAAAGAAGAATACTAAATGTAACAGGCCTAACTCATATCAATCATCATTTCTCATTATCCTCATCACAAGTCATCTCTAAAGCATGACCTTGATGGTATTCATGGCTCTCATAGCCCATTATCAGCATAGGATGCCACTAGCAAGGCATCAGATTACATTACTTATTCATAAGGCTACAACATGCCTTCAATGAATATAACATCAACATCCATACCTGGATATAATTACCTTCATATCAGAACCTGCATGATTAATACATCTGATAAAGGTAATATAACAATAAGGAATGTACTTCCTACTCTTGTCATAAGAGTTAAATCTTTAATTTAAATCAAATAGAGTTTATTGCTCAAAAGCATGCCATTACCCTTGAATTAGGGTTTACTATTCACATTACATGTCATCACCCTTGAATTAGGGTTTACTATTCACATTACATGTCATCACCCTTGAATTAGGGTTTACTTATTCACATTACAGGTGAATTAAACTCATAACATCATCATGTATGAGTAACACCTTCATTGATGCTCTTGGATTAGTTAAAGGTTCATCATTTATCATAATTAGGGTTTTTATGATCTCACACAGGTGGATCATACCCTAATTATGCTCATTTCTGTGTATTGGGGATGCTTCAATTGAGTTTCCATTTAAAAGAGGTACTTTCTCTCTCTAGAAGTACTTTCTCTCTCTAGAAGTACTTTCTCTTTCATCATAAGGTTAGGTGATATCAACATCACTCTAAAACAGGTTGGGTTGAGTCATCATAGGCTATCATAGCCAAAAGCATCACCATTAAGTGATTAGAGTTACTTTCTCTCTCTAGGGTACTTTCTCTCTCTAGAGCACTTTCTCTTTCATCATACTAATGGTTGATGATAACATTAGACTAGATCAGGTTATATAGAGTCATTATGACTAAAAACATCATTCTCATGTAATTAGGGTTTGAATTGAGCAAGGTATAACTCAATTGACCCTTCAGGGGTATCTTGGTAATTCACCCCATTGATCATCATCATCATAGTCAAAAACCTTAATCAAATAACTCCTTACTATCTTAGATTATCATTAGTGTTTGATTTGAGCAACATTGAACCATCACATGATTGAATTCGGTTGAAAGTGTTGACCGATTGCTCACTTTGACCCTTCAAGTCCATGAGCCCCTTTCTAGTTCCAAGACCGTGAGCCTCCTCATGGGCTTGAGATCGTGAGTCACCTCACGGTCTTGAGGTCGTGAGCCCCCTCACGATCTTGAGGTCGTGAGCTACCTCACGATCTTGAGGTCGTGAGCCACCTCACGGTCCTGAGGTCGTGAGCCCCTTCACGGTCCTGAGGTCGTGAGCCACCTCACGGTCCTGAGGTCGTGAGCCACCTCACGGTCCTGAGGTCGTGAGCCACCTCACGGTCCTGAGGTCGTGAGCCACCTCACGGTCCTGAGGTCGTGAGCCACCTCACGGTCCTGAGGTCGTGAGCCACCTCACGGTCCTGAGGTCGTGAGCCACCTCACGGTCCTGAGGTCGTGAGCCACCTCACGGTCCTGAGGTCGTGAGCCACCTCACGGTCCTGAGGTCGTGAGCCACCTCACGGTCCTGAGGTCGTGAGCCCCCTCACGGTCCTGAGGTCGTGAGCCACCTCACGGTCTCAACCACAAGGTCCTTCAACAAAGGTTCAACAAATCAAACGATGATGTCACTGATGTTGAAGCCTTCAAAAGGTCCAATAACTGTTGACCACCTATGGATTGAGTTAATTAAGGTTATGCTTAACCAAATGGTCATTCAATTGACCCTCAATTGTTGACCAATTAGGATTGAAATCGATTCAATTAAGGTCTATCAATGTTCACCCATCAACACTCAACAATGTGTATCAACACAAGGTTGAACCCTTCAATTGAGCTCCAATTGGGCCCAAACTTGGCCCAAACGGTCTTGAGGTCATGTGGGTGGACCCCACATGGTCTTGAGACCGTTTTCCCAAGATTTCATCAAAAATCTAAGGTGATTTGATAGAGGTTGAACCATGATTGGTCACAGAATCCGAATTTTGATTAACTTGATAACTTATTTGCAATTGGGTGTTCAATTGGTCAAATTACTCAACCCTAGACCTTCAAATGGTCTTGGGTGATTGTCCTCACGGTCTTGAGGTCATGTGGGTGGACCCCACATGGTCTTGAGACCGTTTAGGTCAATCAACCCTAAAAACCCTAATTATGTCACCATAATTTCAGTACTGATTTTATCTAGGGTTAGCCCTAGTATTCACCCTTCAACTCTTAGCCCGTTTGGAATTAGACCATCAAACTTGGTGAGTTGTTAATTAACATAATTTTGAACAGTAATCTCATGGGGTCAATGCTTAGTCAACGACCTTTCACGGTCTTGAGACCTTTTGCCCAAAAAGGCAATTTCAGACCGTTTGAAAATCAGCAATTAATTCATTTAAAGTCGTGACTTAAAAAGGTCATATCTCCCGATTCCTTTGGAGTTAGTCTCCCAAATTTTGAGGGTATTTAGCCTATATAATTAGGAACAGGTTTCTTATATGGTCCACGCTCGGTCAACAGGGCCAATCGGTCTTGAGACCGCGAGCCCTCTCACGGTCTCGAGACCGCGAGGCTCCCTCACGGTCTTGAGGTCGTGAGAGCAAACTGTTAGGACCGTTTAGGGAAAAGAAAAACGGTGGGTTTTTCTTGGAAATCACGCCTTCATCTTCTAGCTCAAGAACAGTACAGATATCCCACGGGTTTGCTTGCAAAATAGCAGGGAAAAGTAGGGAAATACTAGGAGCTATCATTAACTCGCATATAAAGATGCACATAGTAAATCATAGGTTTAGAGTTATAAAACCCGCCTAAAGCTTGCTTCTTGAGCTCCAAGCTTTCAAGCTCCAAGCTCTAATGGCGTCCTTGAGTTCCCACAGGTTGGCCAAGGTGAAAACTCCAAGGAAGGATGAAAAGAGACGGCTAGAAAGATAGGGTTTCGAGAATTAGCCATGAAGATGACCTTGAATTCGAATTCTAACCATGGAATTAGGCAAGAAGAGGGGTTTAAACCTACCTTGCACCCCTTGTTCGTCCTCCTTAGCTCCAAGGCAGTCCTTGGTCGTCTTTGGTGAAATGAAACAGTAAAGGGAACGAAGGTTAAGTTCCCTTGCAACTAAAGGAAGGATGGCTTATATACATGGGATAGGATTTTCAACATTAGTTCATAAGTTTCCCTTAATTCCAACTAAGTCCTTCTTTTATTACTTGCTCGTCCCTTCCTCTTTATTCTAAGGACAAACCTTATCTTAAGTTATAGAAAAGAAGGCAAGGAAGAACAATCTAATAATAAAGTTCATACTTAAAGGGATATTGCACATATACCCTGATTATTCAATCACAGAGCCTATTTCTTAACTTGATAACTCAATTGAGGTGAATTCCTCATCATTTCTTCTCTAAATGATGGCAAGAGTCTAACAAGATACTTTAGATAACATTCTTTACAAATTGCTTCCCATTATTTGGGTAAATTGCATTTTACCCCAAATTAGGGTTTCAAGTACCGGGATTGCTTCCACAGCTGCACCTTGGTGCTCAAGCTTGGGAAATCCCTCAAACTTTACCAAAATGTTTCTCATGATGTCTCAACATCAGAGGAACACCTCATCATGTGCAAATTGCAGGTTAACCCTTCTAAATGGGTAAATCGCACATAGGTCCCTGTATTACAAAACAGTGCTACAACTTTATATAAAAAGGAGCAAAAACTGAAATATACATTTCTGAGAAGCTTAATTACATGCTCAGAGTTAATCACAAAGATTTAATTACATATTTAGGCAAAACACCTAGGGTTATCTCATAACCCAGGTCAGGGATGTTACAAATTATCCACCCCTTACAAGGATTTCGTCCCCGAAATCGATAAAACATATTACGAGAAAAGGGTAGGATACTTCCTTCTCATCTCATCCTCTAACTCCCAAGTGGCTTCTTCAATACCACGATGATTCCAGAGGACTTTCACAAGACTTATATCTTTCTTCTTTAACTTTTTAATTCGTTTATCAAGGATTGACACTGGTCCCTCTTCATAGGATATGTCATCATTCAATTCTACTTCCATAGGTTGTAGAACTGACTCGGTGTCTGGGTGACATTTCTTCAACATAGAAATGTGAAACACAGGATGTAACCTTTGTAACTCTGGGGGCAGCTCTAGTTTATATGCTACCTTTCCAATCCGTTCAATGATTGGATAAGGCCCCATATATCTAGGAGCTAACTTCCCCTTCCTTCCAAAACGAAGGACCCCTTTCCAAGGTGAGACCTTAAGATACACTTTGTCTCCAATCTGGAACTCTAAAGGTCTACGACGTTTGTCAGCATAAGATTTCTGCCTATCTTGAGCAGTCTTAATCTTATGTTGTATTACTTTAATCTTTTCCGTGGTTTGCTGCACCAGGTCAGGACCTAACAACTGGTGCTCACCAGTCTCAAACCAACACAAGGGTGATCTACAACGTCTACCATATAAGGCTTCATAAGGTGCCATATCAATACTATGCTGATAGCTATTGTTATAGGCAAACTCTATCAAGCTTAGGTGTAGATCCCAATTTCCGGTGAACTGGAGAACACATGCTCGCAACAGGTCTTCTAAGGTTTGTATGGTCCTTTCTGACTGTCCATCAGTCTGTGGATGAAAGGCCGTACTAAACCTCAGCTTAGTGCCTAAGGCACTGTGCAACTGTTCCCAAAAACGACTTGTAAATTGAGGACCTCTGTCCGAAACTATTATGACAGGAACTCCGTGCAAACGCACTATCTCTTGCACATATAACTCTGATAACCTTTCAGCAGAATAGGTTGTTTTAACAGGTAAGAAATGTGCTGTCTTAGTCAACCTATCAACAATTACCCAAATGGAATCATGTCCTTTGCTTGTCCTGGGTAGGCCAACAACAAAGTCCATGGTCACATGGTCCCACTTCCACTGTGATATGGGTAAAGGTTGCATTGTCCCTGCAGGCTTCTGGTGTTCAGCTTTAACTTGCTGACACACAGGGCACCTCAGAACAAACTCTGCAACGTCCTTCTTCATCCCAGGCCACCAATATAGATCCTTCAAATTCCGATACATCTTGGTGCTCCCTGGATGCATAGCATACATGGAAGAATGGGCTTCTTCCAGGACTAACTTCCTTAAGTTGTCCACATCCGGCACTATCATTTTTCCATTATAACAAGCTACTTGATCTTTTGAGTCATGAAACCCATCTTGCTTCTCATTTCCATACTCAGATCTTATATGTTGAACTGCAGCATCATCTAGCTGTGCTTCTTTAATCTGCTCTCTTAGGGTAGGTTTAATATGCATCTCAGCTAACAAACCGGCTAGCAATGATACCTTCAACTGTACATTGTCTTGCCTTAAAGAGATAAGCATATCTCTTCTAGAGCATACTAAAGAGTTTAGTTGTGCTCTATTCATGGTTGATGTTGCTGATTTCCTACTCAAGGCATCTGCAACAACATTGGCCTTACCTGGATGGTAATCAATTGTACAGTCGTAGTCCTTGATTAACTCCATCCAGCGACGTTGCCTCATGTTGAGCTCATGCTGAGAGAAGATATACTTAAGGTTTTTGTGGTCTGTGAAAATCTGGAATGTCTCTCCGTAGAGATAATGTCTCCAGATCTTCAAAGCATGAACCACAGCTGCTAACTCCAGATCGTGTGTTGGATAATTCTCCTCGTGTTTCTTAAGCTGTCGGGAAGCAAAAGAAATCACTTGTTTATCCTGCATCAACACACATCCTAGTCCATTCTTGGAAGCGTCACAGAAAACTATATAACCTTTTCCTTGTTCAGGTAGCACTAATACAGGTGCACTTGTCAACCTCTCCTTCAGTAACTGGAAAGATTGTTGACACTTATCACTCCAAGAAAAAGGAACACCCTTCCGGGTTAACTTGGTCAAGGGTAAAGCTATGGAACTAAAGTTCTTAATGAACCTTCGATAATAGCCAGCTAACCCCAAGAAACTTCGAATCTCCGTCGGTGTTTTCGGTTGTTCCCATTGTAGAACAGATTCTACCTTTGTAGGGTCAACACGAATTCCCGAGGCGGATATTATATGTCCAAGAAAAGATACCTCCGGCAGCCAGAACTCACACTTGCTAAACTTAGCATACAACTTATGTTCTCTTAGCAAGGTCAAAGCTTGGCGAAGATGCTGCTCATGCTGCTGAGCATCTTTACTATAAATCAGTATGTCATCTATGAAGACGACAACACACTGATCAAGGAAAGGTCGAAAAACTCTATTCATGAGTTCCATAAATGCAGTTGGTGCATTGGTTAGTCCAAACGACATAACCGTGAACTCATAGTGACCATATCTTGTCCTAAAGGCAGACTTGGATATGTCACTATCCTTAATACGAAGTTGGTGATATCCAGACCTCAAGTCTATCTTTGAAAAGACTGTTGCACCACGCAACTGGTCAAAGAGATCATCAATCCTCGGCAGAGGATACCTATTCTTTATTGTCTTTTTTTTTTGATTTACGAGAGAACCGCCCCCGCAGAAGCGCCACATTAGTGACCCCCCCAAGGTGAAGTGCTTGGTCGGATAAAACCTCTCTCAAGTAGCTCTTGAAGCTGTTTCTTGAGTTCTGCCATCTCGGCAGGAGCCATTCTATACGGAGTTTGAGCTATGGGTTTCGTATCTGGAATTAGATTGATTTCAAAATCAATTTCCCGAGGTGGTGGTATACCAGGAAGTTCTTCAGGAAACACATCCTCGAATTCCCTGACTATGGGAACTTCAGCAGGATTGGAACTTTCCTTGGTAACATCTACCACATGGGCTAAGAATGCATAACATCCTTGCTTCAACAGCTTATCAGCAACCATGGCTGACACAAGACAGGTGGGCAGAATCTTTCTTTCACCTTGAAAGATCCATGTGTTGCTTTCATCAGCAAACACAGCCAACTTGGACTCACAATCCAAGACAACTCTATACCTTTCTAAGGTATCCATCCCAAGGATTATATCAAACCCCTGCATATCAAGTGGTATAAGGTCCACTTGAATGCGATGGTCAGAAAAGAAAAGGATGCAGGGAGAACATACCTCCTGCAAAACGGCAGACCCACTCAATGGAGTCTCTAACAACAAACTATCTGCTCTATGACTAACAGTCACATTGCAGTTACGAATCACTTCACGAGTGATGAAAGAGTGCGTAGCACCCGGATCAATCAGAACAGATACATTACAGGATATAGACATATCAGAATATAAAAGTTTCATCTGACCTGCCACTACCCGTGGATTGACCACTGCCTCAGGTGGGTTCATAGCATAGAACCTCGCGGTTGCCTGGTGTTGAGGTGGTGCTGATGATCCAGCTTGAGACGCTTGTCCACGTCCTCGAGCTGCTCCTTGATGTTGTCTATTCTGAGATCCCTGTTGATTCTGTCTCGGAGGTTGTTGTGTCACACCGACAGGCCTAGAACGGCAATCCTTCATCAAGTGTCCCACCTTACCACAGTTGTAGCAACTCTTCTCCTGTTGTTGTGGTCTGGGTGGTCCAGTGACTGACACTGATGCAGAACTGTGCGTCCCTTGAAGCGGTTGACTCCGTCCTCTACCTCTACTTGGTGTCCATTGAGTTTGAAAACTTGATCTGGGTGGTGGAGGGTTAGGTGCAGAGAATCTAGGTTTCTTGGAATCCCTAGATGAAGAACCCTGGAACTGGGGATATCTTTTATGGGTTTGTCTTTTCTCAACAACAGATCTCTCTATCCTTCGGACTGACTCAACGAAGGTAGAGAATCTCTCTCTGTTTTCTAAGGCAGACACAGGGGTTGACATATCGGAATTCAAACCCTTTTCAAATCTTCTGATTCTTTCCTCATCCGTAGAAGCCATGTGCGGACAGAACCGCAACAACTCCATAAACTTAGCTTCATACTCACTAATGTTCATCATACCCTGCCTTAGTTTCTCAAACTGAGAAATCTTCTCATCTAGGAAGGTCTTTGGAAAATATCTATTGATAAATTCCCGACGAAACTCTTCCCATGAGAACTCTACTCCAGGTCTCTTCTGCTCTTCCATGTTCCACCAGTGACCAGCACTGCCTTTGAGAAGATAGACAGCATGTCTAACCTTCTCAGCTTCCGGAATCATAAGAATCCTGAAAGCCTTCTCCAACTCTGTCAACCATAAGTCAGCATCTGCAGGGTCGGCAGTTCCGAAGTACTCGGTAGCTCCGACACGACGAAGTCGTTCGAATGTCTTACCAATACCTTGTACTTCAGGCTGGACAGGTGCCCTAGGTGCAGGAATGGGCATCCTATCGGTAATATGTGTCATGGCAGTCATAAACTGCCCGAACATCGTCTGTATAGCTGGATCACTCATGTCAGCTGGGTCGAACTGGGGTGGCTCTCTTGGCGACTTAGGTGCAGGTTGTTCTATTCTCGGAACTCTTGCACCGCCTCGAGGTGCACTAGCACTACTCTCTGCCACGTGCTCATCACGATGTTCTGACATTCTTATGTATCTTCTTCTCCTGAGGAGCAGAAGATTCTATTAGATAAGGAAGGAGTACTAAAGGTAGACTCGACATCCTAAGTCCTATGCCTCTGTAGACTCAACTGAACCTGGAGCTCTGATACCACTAATTGTGGGCTCTGATCTCCAAACCATGACATAAACACGATTAAAACTTAGCGGAAGCGAATCGGTAATCAGCGGAAGACAAAAATCACGGGAAATTAAAACTTTTCGAGATAAGAACTTGTATCCATAAAAACTCCTTTCATAAAGAGAGTTAACTGTTTACATCTCAGGATAATTACTTCTTGAGTAATTATATACATCAAGATACAAAATCTCAAGATCACATAACACAAGACTCCAAGACCTGAGAGTACAGAGGACACATAGGACTGACTCTAACTACACCACATGGCAGGACAAATCTCCACCTGAGATTACTGCTGCCCCTGGTGCTGCTGCTGAGACTGATCACTTGTAGGCTGGTTTCTTCGTCTCCGACGTCCACCTAAAAAGTTGAAGTCTACGGGGTGAGACAATTATACATAATTGTCCCAGCAAGAGTTATAACTCTTCGCCAGAAGCTTTATTATAACATCAAAGATTATTTTAAACAGTAAAGCCTTCAAAGCATTCTATAACAGTTGCAGATATAACAAGATCTCTACAAATTACGAGATATGGAGAATATCAACATTATTGCAATGTAACATCAATCAACTAACTTGGAGTCATCTCTAACAAGTTATACCACCTGGTTGATTATGTTTTACAAACAACATTATGCCCTGTGGAGATGAGGCCTACCACTCATACTCCAACTGATTGCTGAGAAGCCGCATCAGTATCATACATAGGTCATTAAGAGAGCCGGATTCTCATGACCTTCACCTTCCTCAGTCAGTAAGAGGATCACTTGTAGGACATCTTGTGTCTCTACTACTATAGCTCACCAGGGTAAACTGGTCCTTCGCTATTCTAGAGTCACAGTGGCGTTCTGGACTCTCTTCGTCATTAGGAGGTTTCATATTTACCTACCACTGATACGGATATCTGTGCTTTCTTCGTCATCAGGAGGTTTCATGTTTACCTACCACTGATACGGTATGAAACTTATAGTGAAGGATGGATGGATTACATATCTACATCACTTTCCTACACTAGGATGTAAGGTTCTACACATCCATGTACCCCACATACTCAAAAGTATGTGCTCCAGGAGTTCCCTAAGGAAAACCTGTTTCACCATCACTTAATTTCTGACAATGATGGATCTATGATCAGGGCTCTACATTATACTTGATTAGTTAGGTACATTCAGTATTCTTTAACAACATACATTGTTCTTCAAACAATAACAGTAGCATAGCAGCTATAAAAGAAGAATACTAAATGTAACAGGCCTAACTCATATCAATCATCATTTCTCATTATCCTCATCACAAGTCATCTCTAAAGCATGACCTTGATGGTATTCATGGCTCTCATAGCCCATTATCAGCATAGGATGCCACTAGCAAGGCATCAGATTACATTACTTATTCATAAGGCTACAACATGCCTTCAATGAATATAACATCAACATCCATACCTGGATATAATTACCTTCATATCAGAACCTGCATGATTAATACATCTGATAAAGGTAATATAACAATAAGGAATGTACTTCCTACTCTTGTCATAAGAGTTAAATCTTTAATTTAAATCAAATAGAGTTTATTGCTCAAAAGCATGCCATTACCCTTGAATTAGGGTTTACTATTCACATTACATGTCATCACCCTTGAATTAGGGTTTACTATTCACATTACATGTCATCACCCTTGAATTAGGGTTTACTTATTCACATTACAGGTGAATTAAACTCATAACATCATCATGTATGAGTAACACCTTCATTGATGCTCTTGGATTAGTTAAAGGTTCATCATTTATCATAATTAGGGTTTTTATGATCTCACACAGGTGGATCATACCCTAATTATGCTCATTTCTGTGTATTGGGGATGCTTCAATTGAGTTTCCATTTAAAAGAGGTACTTTCTCTCTCTAGAAGTACTTTCTCTCTCTAGAAGTACTTTCTCTTTCATCATAAGGTTAGGTGATATCAACATCACTCTAAAACAGGTTGGGTTGAGTCATCATAGGCTATCATAGCCAAAAGCATCACCATTAAGTGATTAGAGTTACTTTCTCTCTCTAGGGTACTTTCTCTCTCTAGAGCACTTTCTCTTTCATCATACTAATGGTTGATGATAACATTAGACTAGATCAGGTTATATAGAGTCATTATGACTAAAAACATCATTCTCATGTAATTAGGGTTTGAATTGAGCAAGGTATAACTCAATTGACCCTTCAGGGGTATCTTGGTAATTCACCCCATTGATCATCATCATCATAGTCAAAAACCTTAATCAAATAACTCCTTACTATCTTAGATTATCATTAGTGTTTGATTTGAGCAACATTGAACCATCACATGATTGAATTCGGTTGAAAGTGTTGACCGATTGCTCACTTTGACCCTTCAAGTCCATGAGCCCCTTTCTAGTTCCAAGACCGTGAGCCTCCTCATGGGCTTGAGATCGTGAGTCACCTCACGGTCTTGAGGTCGTGAGCCCCCTCACGATCTTGAGGTCGTGAGCTACCTCACGATCTTGAGGTCGTGAGCCACCTCACGGTCCTGAGGTCGTGAGCCCCTTCACGGTCCTGAGGTCGTGAGCCACCTCACGGTCCTGAGGTCGTGAGCCACCTCACGGTCCTGAGGTCGTGAGCCACCTCACGGTCCTGAGGTCGTGAGCCACCTCACGGTCCTGAGGTCGTGAGCCACCTCACGGTCCTGAGGTCGTGAGCCACCTCACGGTCCTGAGGTCGTGAGCCACCTCACGGTCCTGAGGTCGTGAGCCACCTCACGGTCCTGAGGTCGTGAGCCACCTCACGGTCCTGAGGTCGTGAGCCACCTCACGGTCCTGAGGTCGTGAGCCACCTCACGGTCCTGAGGTCGTGAGCCCCCTCACGGTCCTGAGGTCGTGAGCCACCTCACGGTCTCAACCACAAGGTCCTTCAACAAAGGTTCAACAAATCAAACGATGATGTCACTGATGTTGAAGCCTTCAAAAGGTCCAATAACTGTTGACCACCTATGGATTGAGTTAATTAAGGTTATGCTTAACCAAATGGTCATTCAATTGACCCTCAATTGTTGACCAATTAGGATTGAAATCGATTCAATTAAGGTCTATCAATGTTCACCCATCAACACTCAACAATGTGTATCAACACAAGGTTGAACCCTTCAATTGAGCTCCAATTGGGCCCAAACTTGGCCCAAACGGTCTTGAGGTCATGTGGGTGGACCCCACATGGTCTTGAGACCGTTTGCCCAAGATTTCATCAAAAATCTAAGGTGATTTGATAGAGGTTGAACCATGATTGGTCACAGAATCCGAATTTTGATTAACTTGATAACTTATTTGCAATTGGGTGTTCAATTGGTCAAATTACTCAACCCTAGACCTTCAAATGGTCTTGGGTGATTGTCCTCACGGTCTTGAGGTCATGTGGGTGGACCCCACATGGTCTTGAGACCGTTTAGGTCAATCAACCCTAAAAACCCTAATTATGTCACCATAATTTCAGTACTGATTTTATCTAGGGTTAGCCCTAGTATTCACCCTTCAACTCTTAGCCCGTTTGGAATTAGACCATCAAACTTGGTGAGTTGTTAATTAACATAATTTTGAACAGTAATCTCATGGGGTCAATGCTTAGTCAACGACCTTTCACGGTCTTGAGACCTTTTGCCCAAAAAGGCAATTTCAGACCGTTTGAAAATCAGCAATTAATTCATTTAAAGTCGTGACTTAAAAAGGTCATATCTCCCGATTCCTTTGGAGTTAGTCTCCCAAATTTTGAGGGTATTTAGCCTATATAATTAGGAACAGGTTTCTTATATGGTCCACGCTCGGTCAACAGGGCCAATCGGTCTTGAGACCGCGAGCCCTCTCACGGTCTCGAGACCGCGAGGCTCCCTCACGGTCTTGAGGTCGTGAGAGCAAACTGTTAGGACCGTTTAGGGAAAAGAAAAACGGTGGGTTTTTCTTGGAAATCACGCCTTCATCTTCTAGCTCAAGAACAGTACAGATATCCCACGGGTTTGCTTGCAAAATAGCAGGGAAAAGTAGGGAAATACTAGGAGCTATCATTAACTCGCATATAAAGATGCACATAGTAAATCATAGGTTTAGAGTTATAAAACCCGCCTAAAGCTTGCTTCTTGAGCTCCAAGCTTTCAAGCTCCAAGCTCTAATGGCGTCCTTGAGTTCCCACAGGTTGGCCAAGGTGAAAACTCCAAGGAAGGATGAAAAGAGACGGCTAGAAAGATAGGGTTTCGAGAATTAGCCATGAAGATGACCTTGAATTCGAATTCTAACCATGGAATTAGGCAAGAAGAGGGGTTTAAACCTACCTTGCATCCCTTGTTCGTCCTCCTTAGCTCCAAGGCAGTCCTTGGTCGTCTTTGGTGAAATGAAACAGTAAAGGGAACGAAGGTTAAGTTCCCTTGCAACTAAAGGAAGGATGGCTTATATACATGGGATAGGATTTTCAACATTAGTTCATAAGTTTCCCTTAATTCCAACTAAGTCCTTCTTTTATTACTTGCTCGTCCCTTCCTCTTTATTCTAAGGACAAACCTTATCTTAAGTTATAGAAAAGAAGGCAAGGAAGAACAATCTAATAATAAAGTTCATACTTAAAGGGATATTGCACATATACCCTGATTATTCAATCACAGAGCCTATTTCTTAACTTGATAACTCAATTGAGGTGAATTCCTCATCATTTCTTCTCTAAATGATGGCAAGAGTCTAACAAGATACTTTAGATAACATTCTTTACAAATTGCTTCCCATTATTTGGGTAAATTGCATTTTACCCCAAATTAGGGTTTCAAGTACCGGGATTGCTTCCACAGCTGCACCTTGGTGCTCAAGCTTGGGAAATCCCTCAAACTTTACCAAAATGTTTCTCATGATGTCTCAACATCAGAGGAACACCTCATCATGTGCAAATTGCAGGTTAACCCTTCTAAATGGGTAAATCGCACATAGGTCCCTGTATTACAAAACAGTGCTACAACTTTATATAAAAAGGAGCAAAAACTGAAATATACATTTCTGAGAAGCTTAATTACATGCTCAGAGTTAATCACAAAGATTTAATTACATATTTAGGCAAAACACCTAGGGTTAGCTCATAACCCAGGTCAGGGATGTTACACTCTTGCTAAGGGACTTCGCATGTCCCTAACCCCGGAACCCCATCCAAACCAAACGTGAGTTTTTGGCAGAGCTCCAGGGGAGGTTTCTGATCGGGATTTGTAATGAGATTGCCGTTTTAAGCCTTTAACGTATTATTCGTGAAGCTATCTATCGCTAGCGTCTTCCCCCAATCAGGCCTGTCTAGTCGCCCTCCGACCCAGAAAGATAACATACGAGACCGTCGAGTAGAAGGCCCCTCATGCCTTCGTTCCTTTGTCAAACCTTGTCAAGCTGTTTTCAGTTTCCAACTCCTCTAGTATGCCACCTCCTCAACAGAACAAGTTATTCCTTGCCTCCCTACGACCAAAGGACATGTACCGAGGTACCCTGCCTCCTGTATGTCAAGGCAAAGCCAGTGGATTGGTTGCCTAGCTGCTTGGGTGCCTGGTGTAATGGTTTGCTCCTAGCACTGAGTTGTTGAAGCTGCCATGGCGCGAGACAACAGGGAATCAATCCCTGGGGCAAAAGCCTTGTCTTGCCCATGGACCCTAGGCCAAATCAACTTCACCCAGGAGGGGCGAAATCATATTTTACTCTGTGTTGACCTGTGTTTGACAAAGGGATGATCAAAGCCAAAGTTTCAGTTTCACACTCCTATTTAGAATCACCATCATTTTAGGGGTATTATGGTCTTTTCACACTTTATTTTCCCTCTTAAACAAAAAAGGTTTTGACTTGTAAAATTCATAAGTAATTATTGGCTTATCCAAATAATACAAATAAATATGTTTTTGAGATCAGAAAAATACGCCTGATTTATTAGGACAGGTTTCACGCCCAGATTTGCAACCTACTGTAGGGTCGTTTTCTAAGAAAGGAATTTAATGCACATTATATTAATCAAATGCACACATGTTATGACTAGGTTGAGACAACCCTGACCCTGTGCTTAGGAGGTGTTATTGAATATCTAGGACTGATCATAAGGTATGCACACTCTCTATTTTTATTTTGGGCATTAAATGACTGAAATCCATATATCTTTTAATGAGGCATCTCTTGATTTGTAAATCCCTTTTTAAAATCCAAATACTTGGACATTTATTGCTCCTGATATGAATTCCTTTTGTTTCTGTGATATTTATATTGTTATGCTCATTTGGGTCATTGGACCCCTCCTGCCATGTTGCCTTTATTGAAAATGACTAAAATAATAAGTCTTGCCACTCTATTATAGCATGCTGCTTGTATGACTAGAATATCTAGAATAGCGGTACTTATGTACAACCATATTTATTTAGGGCGTGCGTATTCCGCCCGGGGTGTGCGTTTCCACCCTTGTTTATTTTTAGGCCATGATCCTATGGTGTTATGGCCCTGTTTTAGGTATATTTAGTCTACATTGTTATGCATGCAAATATTTATTGTTTTAATGAGAATCTGTGGATGATTGTTATGGCAAGACACTCTTTTATTATCATGCTTGTAATCTGAATTTAATATGCCTCATTTCTTTTTCTTCATTTCTTTTGTTACTTTCTCTTGAACATACCTAATTGCAAATAGCCCTCTTTTCTTACGGGAACATCTCTTTTGTACTTGTAATCCTATATAATGCCCAAAATATTTTATATATGTACATACTCAGCCTTTGCTGACCTCTTTGTTGTTTCCTTGTTCTGGGTGATGCTCCCTTCCACCCAGGTTTAGGTACATTGGAAGAAAAGATCTCAAAAAGATCACCAACATGACATGAACTTAAGGATAGCTTGGAATGGTTGGGTTACCCTCTGCTACTGGCTTTAGTTGTACCTAGTTCAAGTTTTTGTAAAATCACCTATTATGGTGAGGAACAATTGTATTAATGAATCATGAAGTAACTTTGTAATAGTTTTGATTCCGCTGCTTTATTATTACATGGCTCTTGTATTATATCATTTGGGTGGATCCCCTTTCGGGTTCCACTCTTTACAAAATGGTATCATAGCCTAAGCAGTCGGTAACTTAACTATTTCAAGTTATCCTAGGTTGACCCTTAATTAGATAGGTGACCCTTAGAGGTCATTGATAAACATATTTCCCAGTAGTCAATACCAATTAGGGTTTAACCCATGATTAAATTGGTCACTTTCATTCTCCAAACCACTAATGGTTGAGACTTTGATTTTTAGAACTGTAGTTCACCCAACACCCCATATGGATAAATAAATTTCCCTAAATAGGGGTCGACTCTTCTGGTTATTAAACTTAATTTTCCCACAGTATGGAAATATAGTTTAGTGTTAAGATGTAGTTGGACTCGAACACTAGTATATAAGCTTAACCCTAATTCCCTTATGGGCCCTATTCTAGTTGTTTGTCTAGCATGTATCAGATGTGCCCACTAGGAGGGCTTGGTATGTACGGAAGCATGTATCGATGACATATATATAATAATGACATGGGTGGAAACATGTTGATGATTACATGGATAGTAGGTGTTTGAATTAATTAGCTACATTATACTTAGGAATGTCTTGCCTTCAATATGGAGTATGTCACACATAGATCTACCTAAATCCATGTAATAATTGGATACCATTTTCATTGAGCTTGTCATGCATCAGATTTATAGTTTACTAAGAAAGCTACAAGTATTAGTAGAAACCCATGAGTAATCATCTTTCTCATATCCCATAGCATGATTCATTTATTTAATGATTGAAGACAAGTAGCTTGGTTGTGTAGGGTTACATTATCTTCAGAAGGCACTATGAATGTAAACCAACTAGTATTGGGAAAATCTCAATTTTCTTCCTATAATGGTTGGACGACCTTATGAATCCCTTAGGTCTTGTGATGAGGTTGTGTCAGTTATGCTTAAGAATGCCATGGGGAATGGTGGAATGTCATGCTTTCATAGATTTTGTTTGGGGTTGACCTTGAGTAATAAGAAACCCTTCTCTCTCTCACGCTTACATATTAGAGAATAGTCGTATGATCTTTTTGGAGATAGGAGGATCAGACCCTTTTGGAGGAGGAAGTGATGATAGGATAGTAGTGTATGTGTCAGGTTGTGATAGGTAGTTGACTTGGTTCCCCAATTGTTTTTGGCACCAATTTCGGATTTTTTTTTTCACCGCAAGTTTTGCATCGTCAAACTTATTTTCATTATCAATTTATATGTACATAAAAAAAGTATTCAGATTTTATCGATGGTTTTTGGAACCAAGTCTCCATCCCAAGGAAGTTGAGATAGAGGACCTCTTTAGTGAAGTACCCTTGGTTGGTATGTTCAACCCTGATACCCTAGGCCTAAGAATGACATAGTTAGTTCATATGTATATATCAGACATAGTGGATCCACCCTTTTGCCGCTCTAGATTATGTACCAAGTTATAGTTTGAACCTTTTAAGGGGTGGAGTTTCATACAGTTTATTCATTAGGAATCAAACTAACTGTAGGTATGACCATTATTAATAGTGGCTACAATAAGTAAAACCTAGATAAATCCTAGTATTAATGTCAAACATATGTGGAGGCTACCAAACTAAGAATTCCAGACAAGCCTTGCTAATCTTACCATCATAAGAATTACCTTGACAATTAAAATAGATTTTTTTTAAAAATTTTATCTTGGGTTATCCTTGATAGATGTATGTATGTCAAAAAAAATTATTTAATAGCTCAAGTCAATATTTTGTACACCATACTGCTAATAATTTAATGGTAAGGGATGACTATATAGTATAGGCTAGGGTGAACATACTCAGGATGGTGGAATTTCTGAGCTTTTCCCATGTGACCCTTTTAGATAATAAGATGTTAATGATGTTTATGATGATGATAAGAATTAGGTGATGATATCGATGATAATAATGATACTGATGTTGTTGTTAAGGATGATGATGATGTAGATGATAATGAGTAGATGAGAAGGTAGTAACCATGATGAGGATGATGGCATTGATGATGATGATGATGATGATGATGATGATGATGATGATGATGATGATGATGATGATAAGGTTGATAAGGAATTTCTCCTTAGTAGTAATAATGATAGGAATCATGGTACTTGAGGATTGATGCTTATACGCAAAAGTAGTACACCAAGTTAGCGGTCTCAATCTAAATGGTTCTATTGGGAAATTTGTAAATGAAAATTGGTTATTCATGCTTAAGTGATGGAAGATGAGGATATGTAGAACAAACTAGCACTCATGTCTAGCGATGGTTGGATTTTGGGGACGAAATCCTCTTTAAGGGGTGGAGTGTTGTAACATACTCAATTCCAGACACAAAGGCTAATCCTCCATTCTTCTAGGCCCCTACTCGATTATATTAATATCCAATATCCCTCTTTTCTTCCTCTGGTTTTAGGTACCTTTTAGTGTGCAAAATTCTCTAATTTTAGGGTAGATTAGACCTTGTTGGGACCTAATAACCTAATTGACTCTATTGTACCCCATGGACATAAACCTTAGGATGTTATAACCCTAATAATTGAATTATGGGAGATTGGTGTATAGTGATACCACACTATTGTCTCGACATGTATTTAATACCATAGTGTGATGTTTAGATATTGAGTGAGAGAACTGAATATAACTACAAAGGGTTTGCTCAATTTGACCATTATTATAAGTTTAAAACCCTAATTAGATGACTAAGCATATAATGGGGAAAATATGACACAAACAATCTCAACTACTAAAGATAAGTCCAAATTCGTGTTCTTCACACCCAAATTAGCTAACCTACATAATTTGAGCTAAATCGGACATCAAATACACCTTTAATGGTGGTTTAGAAGGTAGGATATAAGTTATTTTGTTTTATGCCATTTTTTTAAAACCATATTCGACCTAGGTTTTGGTTTATGTCCTTGTCACGCGGGTCACAGCCGGTTTATTTGTTTTTTTTTCCTTTGGGCCGGGTTATCGAGTGGAAGACTTCGTCTTCCACCTATGAAGTCTTCGCGTGCGCAGGACTGGCTCAAGCCAGTGATGAATCCTCTCGCCGTTCTCCCTCCTCCCTCAACCATTGCGCGCGATTTCTTCTCCACCAGATCCGCCTTGACCGGACGAGTTCAGTAAACCCTAACTCACCCCCTCTACCATCCTAGGCACAAAACGCCCAAAGCCGCCGGCTGCTCCCCTCATCACTGAAATCTCAAGGAGCCTAACCAATGCAGTTACCCACCTGATTTTGGGTCATATGGCTCCGCTAGATCCACAGAGATGTTCATCGGCAATCAATTTTGCCTACCGCTTCTCGAGTTGCCACAACCAACTCGGCCACCAGTGTCGACGATCCAAGGACACCATGGTTACTCAGACCGCCGTGGAGCAATTCCTGGTACGATGACGTTCTCTGGCCCTTCATCTTCTTTACCATGATCTTATCTCGCCTCCATTTTCTCTGGTTTGCTCGGACGACTAGTGCCACCTGCCTCCTCTGTTCTTGGGTCCCTGTTGCTAAGGGACTTCGCAGGTCCCTAACCCCGGAACCCCATCCAAACCAAACGTGAGTTTTTGGCAGAGCTCCAGGGGAGGTTTCTGATCGGGATTTGTAATGAGATTGCCGTTTTAAGCCTTTAACATATTATTCGTGAAGCTATCTATCGCCAGCGTCTTCCCCCAGTCAGGCCTGTCTAGTCGCCCTCCGACCCAAAAAGATAACATACGAGACCGTCGAGTAGAAGGCCCCTCATGCCTTCGTTCCTTTGTCAAACCTTGTCAAGTTGTTTTCAGTTTCCAGCTCCTCTAGTCTGCCACCTCCTCAACAAAACAAGTTATTCCTTGCCTCCCTATGACCAAAGGACATGTACCGAGGTACCCTGCCTCCTGTATGTCAAGGCAAAGCCAGTGGATTGGTCGCCTAGCTGCTTGGGTGCCTGGTGTAATGGTTTGCTCCTAGCACTGAGCTGTTGAAGCTGCCATGGCACGAGACAACAGGGAATCAATCCCTGGGGCAAAAGCCTTGTCTTGCCCATGGACCCTAGGCCAAATCAACTTCACCCAGGAGGGGCGAAATCATATTTTACTCTGTGTTGACCTGTGTTTGACAAAGGGATGATCAAAGCCAAAGTTTTAGTGTCACACTCCTATTTAGAATCACCATCATTTTAGGGGTATTATGGTCTTTTCACACTTTATTTTCCCTCTTAAACAAAAAATGTTTTGACTTGTAAAATTCATAAGTAATTATTGGCTATCCAAATAATACAAATAAATATGTTTTTGAGATCAGAAAAATACGACTGATTTATTAGGACAGGTTTCACGCCCAGATTTGCAACCTACTGTAGGGTCGTTTTCTAAGAAAGGAATTTAATGCACATTATATTAATCAAATGCACACATGTTATGACTAGGTTGAGACAACCCTGACCCTGTGCTTAGGAGGTGTTATTGAATATCTAGGACTGATCATAAGGTATGTACACTCTCTATTTTTATTTTGGGCATTAAATGACTGAAATCCATATATCTTTTAATGAGGCATCTCTTGAATTGTAAACCCCTTTTTAAAATCCAAATACTTGGACATTTATTGCTCCTGATATGAATTCCTTTTGTTTCTGTGATACTTATATTGTTATGCTCATTTGGGTCATTGGACCCCTCCTGCCATGTTGCCTTTATTGAAAATGACTAAAATAATAAGTCTTGCCACTCTATTATAGCATGTTGCTTGTATGACTAGAATATCTAGAATAGCGGTACTTATGTACAACCATATTTATTTAGGGCGTGCATATTCCGCCCGGGGTGTGCGTTTCCACCCTTGTTTATTTTTAGGCCATGATCCTATGGTGTTATGGCCCTGTTTTAGGTATATTTAGTCTACATTGTTATGCATGCAAATATTAATTGTTTTAATGAGAATCTGTGGATGATTGTTATGGCAAGACACTCTTTTATTATCATGCTTGTAATCTGAATTTAATATGCCTCATTTCTTTTTCTTCATTTCTTTTGTTACTTTCTCTTGAACATACCTAATTGCAAATAGCCCTCTTTTCTTATGGGAACATCTCTTTTGTACTTGTAATCCTATATAATGCCCAAAATATTTTATATATGTACATACTCAGCCTTTGCTGACCTCTTTGTTGTTTCCTTGTTCTGGGTGATGTTCCCTTCCACCCAGGTTTAGGTACATTGGAAGAAAAGATCTCAAAAAGATCACCAACATGACATGGACTTAAGGATAGCTTGGAATGGCTGGGTTACCCTCTGCTACTGGCTTTAGTTGTACCTAGTTCAAGTTTTTGTAAAATCACCTATTATGGTGAGGAACAATTGTATTAATGAATCATGAAGTAACTTTGTAATAGTTTTGATTCCGCTGCTTTATTATTACATGGCTCTTGTATTATATCATTTGAGTGGATCCCCTTTCGGGTTCCACTCTTTACAGAACATGCTATTGAGAGAAGCATTGCTGCACCAGGAAGAGGTGCAAGGGACCATACTAGGGAGGAACCAGTACCTGAACATCCTCAGTTTAACCAAGTTGCACTAGAAAACCCAACTTTCCATGATCTGTTTGGGCAGTTCATGGCAACCATGATGCATATGGCAGATAGGATGCCACCACCTGCACCTAGGGCACCAGCTCATAATGAGGGACAGGGAGCCGACAAGACTTTCGAATGACTTCGTCGGGTTGGAGCTATAGATTATGCTGGTACAGCTGACCCATCAGATGCTGACTTGTGGTTGACTGAGTTGGAGAAGGCCTTTAGAATCCTCAATATCCCCGAAGCAGAGAAGGTGAGGCATGTAGTGTACCTTCTAAAAGGGAGTGTTGGCCACTGGTGGATAATAGAAGAGGGAAAGATGCCAGGTGTTGAAATCAGATGGGAAGAATTCCGACGAGAATTCGTCAGTAGATACTTCCCCAAGACGTATCTAGATGAGAAGATCTCTCAGTTTGAGAGGTTAAGGCAAGGACCAATGAACATTAGCGAGTATGAAGCTAAGTTCATGGAGCTTTGCAATTTTGTCCGCAGATGGCAGCTACTGATGAAGAGAGAATTTGACATTTTGAGAAGGGGTTGAACGCTGAATTGACCACTCATGTGTCTGCCTTAGAGAACAGGGAGAGGTTCACCACCTTTGTGGAGTCCGTGAGATGGATAGAAAGGTTAGTGATTGAGAAGCGTCAGACTAAGATTAAGAAGGTGTATACTCAGTTTCAAGGGTAGAGGTATGAAAGTTTCAAGAACCCAAGATTTTATGCACCAATAGCACCACCAAGATTCAATACCCAGACACAATGGACGTCGAGTAGGGTAGAGGTCATAGTTTACCACCAGACGGAGCCCACAAATCAGCATCAGTAATAGTAATAGAACCACCCAGGCCACAAAGGGAAAGCAGAGGTTGTTTTATACGCGGAAAGATGGGACATTTGATGAAAGATTGTCGAGCTAGAGATGTAAGTGTGACTCAACCTCCGAGGTAGAGTCAACAAGGCTCTCAGAGGTGACAGATTTTGAATGGCGCTAGAGGACGTGGACAAGCATCCCAAGTTGGTTCGTCGGCACCCAACAACTGAGCACATGGTCAACAACAAACAACGAGGAGATTCTATGCGACAAATCAACCCGAAGCAGTAGTCAACCCTCAAGTTGTGACAGGTCAGATGGAACTATTTCATTCTAATATGTCTTCATCCTGCTTCATATCTGTTTTGATTGATCCGGGTGCTACACATTCCTTTATCACTCAAGAAGTGATTCATGACAGCAACATGGCTGTCCGTCATAGAGCAGATAGTCTGTTATTAGAAACCCCTTTACTGGGATCTGTAGTGTTGTGAGAGGTGTATTCTCCCTGCATTCTTTTATTTTCTGAACATCGCATTCAGGTGGATCTTATACCACTTGATATGTACGGGTTCGATATAATCCTTGGGATGGACACCCTAGAAAAGTATAAGGTTGTCTTGGATTGTGATTCCAAGCAAGCTGTGTTCGCAGATGATGGTGACACATGGATATTTCAAGGAGATAGAAAGATTCTTCTAACTTGTCTAGTGTCGAGTATGGTAACTGAAAAGCTGATGAGACAAGGATGCTTTGCATTCTTGGCACATGTGGTAGACACCACAATGGAGAGCCCTAATCTTTCTGAAGTTCTGATAGTTAGGGAGTTTGAAGATGTGTTCCCTGAGGAACTTCTAGGTGTTCCTCTGCCCCGAGAGATTGATTTTGAGATTAATCTAATCATGGGCACACAACCAATAGCACAAACACTGTATAGAATGGCACCTGCTGAGATGGCAGAGCTCAAGAAACAGTTGCTGGAGTTGCTTGAGAAAGGTTTTATCCGACCGAGTACTTCACCATGGGGTGCTCCAGTTCTCTTTGTTAAGAAGAAGGACGGGTCTATGCGATTATGCATCGACTATAGACAACTAAACAAAGTAACCATAAAGAACAAATATCCTCTGCCGAGGATTGATGACATGTTTGATCAGTTGCGTGGTGCAACTATCTTCTCTAAGATAGATCTAAGGTCGGGATATCATCAGTTGCGTATCAAGGAGAGTGGCATACCTAAGTCTGCCTTTAGGATAAGGTATGGTCACTATGAGTTCATAGTTATGTCGTTTGGACTAACTAAAGCACCAACTGCATTCATGGAACTCATGAATAGAATCTTTCGGCCTTTTCTTGATCGGTTCATAGTAGTCTTCATAGATGACATCTTGATATATAGTAGAGATGCTCAACAGCATGAGCAGCACCTTTGTCAGGCTTTAACTTTGCTAAGAGAGCATAAGTTGTATGCTAAGTTTAGCAAATGCGAGTTCTGGTTACTAGAAGTTTCTTTTCTAGGACACATAATATTTGCCTCAGGTATCCGTGTTGATCCTAAGAAGGTACAATCTGTCCTTCAATGGGAATAGGCAAAGACACCGACGGAGATACGTAGTTTCCTAGGACTGGCAGGCTATTACAGGAGATTCATTAAGAACTTCAGTTCTATAGCTTTACCCCTAACCAAGTTGACCAGGAAGGAGGTTCCTTTTGTCTGAAATGACAAGTGTCAACATTCTTTCCAGCTGTTGAAAGAAAGGTTAACAAGTGCACCTGTGCTGGTGTTACCTGAGCAAGGGAAGGGGTACATAGTTTTCTGTGATGCATCTAAGAATGGTTTAGTATGTGTGTTGATGCAGGATAATCAAGTGATTTCTTTTGCCTCTCAACAACTTAAGAAACACGAGGAGAATTATCCGACACATGATCTAGACCTAGCTGCTGTGGTCCATGCTTTGAAGATCTGGAGACATTATCTCTATGGAGAAACATTCCAGATTTTCACAGACCATAATAATCTAAAATATATCTTCTCACAACATGAGTTGAACATGAGACAACACCACTGGATGGAGTTAATCAAGGACTACGATTATACAATTGATTATCATCCAGGGAAGGCTAATGTAGTGGCTGATGCACTAAGTAGGAAATCATCATCACCAGCCTTAGATAAAGCACAATTGAACTCCTTAGTGTGCTTAAAAAGAGATATGCTTATCTCCTTGAGGCAAAACAATATACAACTTAAGGTATCATTGTTAGCCAGGTTGTTAGCTGAGATGCAAGTGAAACCTACTCTAAGACAGTAGATTAAAGAAGCATAGCAAGCTGATGTTGTGGTTCAACAGATCAGGTCAGAGTATGGTAGTGAGAAATGGGATGGCTTTCATGAGTCATAGGATCAGGTAGTCTATTACCATGGTAGGATCGTAGTACATGATGCCAATGACTTAAGGAAGTTAGTTTTGGAGGAAGCTCATTCTTCGATGTATGCAATGTATCCAGGGAGCACCAAAATGTATCATAACTTAAAGGATATGTATTGGTGGCATGGTTTGAAGAAGGATGTAGCTGAGTTTGTTATGCGGTGTCCGGTGTGTCAGTAGGTTAAAGCTGAACATCAAAAGCCCATAGGAACAATGCAACCTTTGCCTATACCGCAGTGGAAATGGGATCATGTGACCATGGACTTTGTGGTTAGTTTACCTAAAACAACAAAAGGTCATGATTCTATATGGGTGATAGTTGATAGGTTGACTAAGATAGCACATTTCCTTCCTGTCAAAACAACCTACATTTTTTAGAAGCTTGCACATATATATATAGATGAGATAGTGCGGTTGCACGGGGTTCCAGCTACTATTGTTTCTGATAGAGATCCCCAGTTCACGAGTCATTTTTGGGAACGACTACATAAAGCTTTGGGTACACAGTTCAGGTTTAGTACTGCCTTTCACCCACAAACAAATGTACAATCTAAGAGGACCATAAAAACCTTGGAGGATTTGCTTAGGGCATGTGTCCTTCAGTTTGTAGGAAGTTGGGATCTACACTTGAGCTTGATAGAATTTGCTTACAATAATAGCTATCAGCACAGTATTGATATGGCACCATATGAAGCATTATATGGTAGATGTTGTAGATCTCCTTTATATTGGTATGAAATAGGAGAATATCGACTTTTGGGTCATGAGCTAGTGCAGCAGACAACTGAGAAGATTAAAGTAATACAACAACAATTAAAGACTGCACAGGATAGACAGAAGTCGTACTCCGACAAATGACAAAGACCTTTAGAATTCCAAGTTGGAGACAGAGTATATCTCAAGGTCTCACCTTGGAAAGGTGTTCTTAGATTTGGAAAGAAGGAAAAGTTAGCTCCTAGATTTATGGGGCCTTACCTAATCATTGAATAGATTGGAAAGGTAGCCTATAAAATGGAGTTGCCACTTGAGATGCATAAGTTGCATCCAGTGTTCCATATCTCCATACTGAGAAAGTGTCATCCTGCCACAGAGTTAGTTTTGCAACCTGTGGAGGTAGAATTAAATGATGATATATCATATGTTGAAGGACATGTGATGATCCTTGATAAAAGAATTAAAAAACTGAAAAAGAAAGACATATGTCTTGTGAAACTTCTCTGGTATCACTGTGGCATTGAAGAAGCTATGTGGGAGCTAGAGGAAGAGATGAGGAGGAAGTACCCTTCTCTTTTCTCTTGATGATTTCGAGGATGAAATCCCTATTAGGGGTGGATAATTTTTAACATCCCTGACCTGGGTTATGATTTAACCCTAGATGTTTTGTTTAAGAAAGATAATTATATGCTTGATCTTATCTTTTGAAAAGTAATTAAGGCTCAAGAGGAACTTATGTTTCAATTTTAGACCTTTTTGAATAATGTTGAAAACAATGTTTTGCCCATTTTGGACTAAAGTTCAAATTACCCAAGTTGAGGGGTTAACTTGCAAATGTTATATTATAAAATGTTCCTCAAGTGTTGAAGCATTATAAGAATGAAAATGATGCATAGGTATGTCTTCCACAAGCCTGAGCACCAAGAAAGAGCTTATTAAGCAATGTTTGTGCATTAAAACCTATTTTGGTGTAATGTGTAATTTACCCAAAACCTAGGATTCAATATGAAAATATACCACTTCTAGAGAGTCCCTAATGTTTCTTGGTATCAATTAGAGACAATAAAATCAGAGGGGTGTCTCATTTGAATCTCTTTGGGAGAGAGAGAATCTTGATATTAAAATAATCATGATTTAAGCATAATTGAAATCCTAATTCAATTTAATGTAAAAATAAATATATTAATAGAAGTGCCCTTCAACCAAAAATGTGATGGCTGAATTTATATAAGTATGGACGTCCTTTTTCCTTGCAATGGCACCGAAATATCTAAAGTGAGTGGAGAGCCCACTCACATTAGTTAAAGAAAAAGTAATATCCACTAATTTTTGGATATTATTATTATATTGATTAAGGTGCTTAATTGTTTTCTTTTAAATTCATGGATAAAGAAGAGGAATTCGAAGGGGAGGATGATGGATTCGTATGCAAGGAAGTGAGGGGGATAAGTGGCACCAATTTAGGGAATTGAAGAATTTTTATAACACTTTCTCTCTCTTGAATTTCCCTTATATACACTCCATTCTTTCATCTACATGAAAGGCTTTTTCAACTCTTCTTTCTTTCCTTGCTTTGGCCGAGCACAAGGGAGCTTAGGAGCAACATGAGGACATACCCCAACCTATAAGTGAGCTCCTTAATCATCTTCAACCTTGATTTCATGGTGGAAATCGAAATTCAATGCTTATTTTCTTCTTTTCTCCATTCAATCTTCAACTTTAGCCATTCTTTTCACTCAAAGACTTGAGGACGGACCTTGGGAAGTTGAGGAAGCTACATTCACCATTAAAGATGTGAATCTTGATGCTTGGATTCAACTTTGAAGGTGGGTTATATAACTTGAACCCTTAAATGTTATTATTGATTTCACTTCTTCATCATATGTTGAATCTTTCTTCTTTCCTGAAATTCCTTTTGATTAGTTGATGAAATCACCATAAAAATTACAGTAATTTTCGAAGGTTTGAAGCTTGAAGATGATGATGTCATCTTAGCACACACCTCAATAAATATCATGAGCAAACCATTTTCAATTTTGATGACCAAACGGTCTCAAGACCGTTTGGGGTCATTTCTGGTATGAATGGATGAAGATCCAATGGTTCCAATTGATCTAATCGCAATGGTTATAGTGATGGATGATCCATTGATTACAAACCCTAAATTGATTCAAACATTTTCATGATGGAATGGACCAAACAGACTCAGATCGTTTGAGGACTAAACGGTCTCAAACCGTTTAGGGTTAAAAAATATTTAGATCAAACGGTCTCAAACTGTTTAGGGTTAATCAATATTCAATTAAATTAAAGATCAAATGGTCTCAAACCGTTTAGGATTGATCAATGTTCAAGACCATTTAGGGATTTTAAGACCTAGACCATTTGATGGTCTAACGGTCTTAAGACCGTTTGAAGGTGTAGACTAAGACCGTTTGAGGGTCTAATAGTCTTCAAAACCGTTTGGTGAGTAAAAGGGCTCAAGACCGTTTGATGGTCTAATGGTCTCAAACCGTTTGAAGAATTTGTACAAGACCATTTAAGGTCTAATGGTCTTCAAGACCGTTTAGAGGTGTAAAAGGTTCAAGACCATTTGGAGATTCAATTAAACCAAGATCGTTTAAGGTCTAACGGTCTTCAGACCGTTTAAGGATGTTGAGGTCAAGACCGTTTGAAGGTCAATGACTTCAAGACCATTTGAAGGTCAATGACCTCAAGATCATTTGAAGGTCAAGGAGGTCAAAACTGTTTGAAGGTTCAAAAGTATCAAAACTGTTTGGAGACCTAATAGTCTTAAAGATATGAAATATTAATTAACCCCTATGATTGTTAATGATGTATCTCAAAGTTAATTACAATGGTTGTACCTTTAAGGTACTAGGGTGATTAATACCCTTAGAGGGGTTAACCTTTGATGCTTATGGAAGCAATATCTCAAAACACTATGCTAACCCTAAATGTATGTACTTGAATGAAGGGTTGACCTAATCTAATCAAGTTTGAAGTAATCAACATCCTAGATAGGATGAGAGAGAGAGGAATTCATACATGTATAATAATCATGTAGTGGTTAAAGCCTCAACACTTTCCACATGAATTAAATATGTAATTAGGGTATGATCCTTGATAAAGAGATCATGAAACCCTAATCGAGAAGGTTGATGAACCCTAACCCTAATTTAGGGCAATGCTAGGTGTAACCCTAATCTAGGGTGATGATATGAGAAATCCCAATTCAGGGTAATATAATGAAAAAACCTAATTTAAGAGGATGCTTCATGAAACCCTAATTTTGAGTAAAGTTACATGAAACCCTAATTTGGGGAAAAGTTATAAGGAACCTTAATTCAAGATAATGATGTGTGAAACCCTAATCTAGGGTGATGCCATGTGAAACCCTAATGCAGTGATGTGATATGAAACTCTAGTCCAGGGTGATGCTATGTAATGCCATATGAAACCCTAACCCTAATATCGGGTGAAGGTATGTGAAACCCTAATTTTGGGTTATAGTGCATGAAACCCTAATCTTGGGGAATATGATAATAAACCATAACCCTAATTTTGGGTGATGGGATGAGTATCCCTAATTGACATGAATTTGGAAACCCTAACCCTAATGAGGGAATAGTGATGCTACCCTTACATTGCATAGTGCTGATATGTAATTGATATAACTGTTATCATGTGTACTAATCATGCAGGTATCATGAGATGTTGGGCATAGCTAGGTATGAGCTATGATATTTTATTATTGAAATTGTTTTATGGGCCTTGTGAGCCATAATATGCTTTGTTGCCTAGTAAGAGGTAACAAGAGATTAAATGGGCTTGAGAGCCATGTGAGATGCTTGTGTAGCAAGTATCATGTTTACCTTGGTCAGATGACCTGAAGGTATTAGTTACATGATAAGTGGTAACAAGTGTTCTTTGATGAACTGAGGGTTTGAATACCCATATTCCATAATCATGATGATGAGATGTTAAGGGATGAGAATGCCCATGATGTGATAAGGGATTGAGATCCCAATGTTTTATAAAGCTTCAAAAAGTACTTAATGGAAGTATTACACATTCTTTGTAGCATTTGTTATAATAATTTATGTTTGAAAACCTGACTGATGCTAAAAGAATATGGTAATGTACTTAATTAATCAAGTGAATTCTTATCATGTAGAACCCTGGTCATAGATCCATCATCGTCAGTAGTTGGTGATGGTGAAACAGGTTTTCCCACGGGATCTCTTGGAGGGCATATTGTTGAGTATGTGGAGGTTATGGGTGCGAATATCCTTATGCCCTAATGAGGGAATGATGTGAGATAAACATTAAATCTCTCAATCCTTCATTATATGTGTCAGGATGGATGTATCACGAATCTCCCGATAATGTTAATGCCGGATTGATGTGAGATAAACATGAAATCTCTCGATTGGGAAGAGAGTACAACCGCCACTGTAACTCTATAGCAAAGTTGCCAGTATACCCTGGAAAGCTATTTAGCAGAGACACACAATGTCCTATATTTTGTACTCACACTGACTGAGGAGGATGAGGTCATGGAAATCTGGCTCTTCCTTGACTTATGTATGGTACCGATTTCAATTTCGCAATGGTCAGTTGGAGTATGAGCGGTATATATACCTCATCTCCTCATGGCTTAAGTATGATTGTAAAATGTAATCAGCCGTGTAGCGTATTTGCTTAAGGTTGAAATACAAGAATCATTGGTTGATGTTACCTTGTTTAACATATCCTAGATGAATAAATGTTATACATATTCTTCAATTCCTTACTGGATAAGTGACATGCTGCTTTATCAAGTTATAGCTGAAATGCTTTGAATAAGAATATTGTTCTAATCTGTTTAGACATTGATTTATCTGCTGTTGAATATATATGATTCCTCTACTCGGTTTTATTCTATTAAACTACAATAATAATGTTTTTGGTGGAGAGTTATATCTCTCGCTGGGACTGAGTCTCACTCCGTTGGTCTCTAACACTTTTTAGGTAGACGCGAAAGAAGAGGCAGAAACCCTATAGCAAGGGAAGAACAACAACAACAACAACAACATGGACAATAATGATATTCCAGGTGGAGGTACTGACTGTCATATTTTGTATAGAGAGTCCTATGTGTCGTCTCTGTACTCTCAGGTCCTCGGAGTTAGTAGTTAGTACTTTTAATGAATCGATATGAGATTTTGGTTTGATGCCTCGAGATTCTAATGATGCCTATGTATAGTTTTAACAGAGTAGTTGATGTTTGTAATCCTCGAGAAGGGATGGTACAAAATATGCACTTATGAACCAGGATGGAAATAAAATACATTGGTTCTTGATAAAAGAGTTTTCCTGTGTTTGGATCTCTTTGTAAATGGTTTTAATTTTTAGTGATTTTCAGTAATCCACTGTTAATGATCGCTTCCGCTTAGTTAATGACGTTTTGTTCGAACGGTTTGCGACACCAGCACTCTTCACATCATCTCTGACACCATCCAAACACCACCACATCATTGGAACAATACCAAATTTTAGCATGATCCCTGGTGGCATGGGCATAAACTCATCAACCTTCAATTACCTACCATTATCATTCTCAACTCCATATACAACTATAACAACAACCAAGCACTGACCAAACTGGGGTCACATAGAAACAACATCTTCAAGAATTTCCTTAGAGGATGGACTGATCCAACAACATATTTGAATATCCTGTAACAACTTGAATACAACACATCCAGAGACATCACATGGATTTGGGGAACTAAATACACCGCCAAACATGCATACACATTTTTTTATATACAAGGGACAAATCAAACAATAAAAGATTATATGACAGACACAATACCCACCAAACATGCACATCATGATATGGATAATCTGCCACAATAGAATACCAATTGATATAACGATGAGAAATAGAGGATTTCAGGGACCATCTAGATGCCCACTATATAACAACAACGAGGAAACAACCCATCACCTTTTCTACAGATGTCACATATCCAGACTGATCTGAACACATTACACCATGACCATCATCATCTTAGCTGACTCCAATCTCAACACCTTCCATAGGCTGTAAAACACTAGAAGTAGAACAAACAGATACACCCAACATGATACTTTGATTGTTGCTATAATATGGACTATATAAATAGCTCGTAACAAGATTTTGTTTGATAACCACATTTTATCTATACAACTAGCACTCCAATAGGTGGATACAAATTATCACGATTTCCTACATAACATGTTACAACAACAGAGACAAAGCACACAAGAAGCTCTACAACCAGATCGCCGAGACTAACGTCACGACAACACAGATAGAACGTCCGATGGAAGGCGGTGGGGAGAACTAGTCTATATCTAGCAGGCGACATGATATATTTATGTAATGGGGGATCTCGTCCATTTTGAGAATGATATGTACATTATTAACAACTCTACTACCTGGACACTAGAGATACACCCCGGTGAACATATCCCTTCAATATTTTTTACTATCTTTATGTACCAACGACATGTTACTATATGACTTATTGCTGTTTGCATGAGCCGACATCAATATCAGGAAAGTTTGTCTAAAAAAACAATTTCACCACCACCGTAACTGACTGTGCCTCGCACTTGGGTGACACTCGGAGTATTTCTACATGTTTACTTACCTCGCCGCTGAAGGCTCTTCCATACTCTTCTTATTCCAGTAGCCGTTTTACTTCTCCCTCTCTCGTGGATTTCCTCTGCGGATGTGTGCAGCACAGCGACTCCTCAAGCATCGCCGACTCGACGCCTCTCCTCGCATCAGCAGGGAGCGGGTGTGTCTTCCTTGAGAATTAAGGGGAAGATAATCTACTGATCGATGGATGTTCAAGACGATTCCGAAAGCAGTTGCTCAAAGGTCCCTGCTTGGGAACCTGCGTGTCTTCTGAAGGGACAGACGCCGCTGGAAATCGAAGGTTACCCAATCGAAGGATTGTCCATTGGCGGGCACGAGACGTGTGTGATATTTCCTTCAATCAAGGTGGTTTTCGACATGGGGAGGTGCCCGGAACGAGCTATTTCTCAAGATTTTGTTTTCATAACCCACGGCCATATCGATCATATCGTGAGAACCCTTTTGACTTTTTCTTGGATTTGCAAGTGCGAATTTTATTTGTTAATCCAGGTACAGACGCCATTGGGGATGTTTTATAGAAATTTGCTGATATGGTTCGTAGGGTGGCCTTCCTACTTATGTTGCCATTAGAGGGATGTACAGAAGGAAACCGCCGACTATAATTGTGCCAAAAGTCATCGAAGAGGACGTGAAGAAATTGTTCGAGTTGTACCGAGCACTTGATCAGTCTGAAATGAAGCATAACGTGATAGGTCTAGATGTGGGTAAATTTCTAGCTAAACGTTAGCTTTTTTTTAACCGAGAAAATGATGTGATCTATAATGCCTTCCATTTGTCTTAAATTCCTTACTCTCCACTCATGTATCCAAAAGCTTGAGACACCAGTACATTGTCTTAGATTAATACACAACTCCTTTGTTGAAAAATCTATTGTGCAGGGGGCTACAAAAGCATATTCTTTATTTGCAATGTTATTTAGATAAGGCTCTGTTTGGTTGGATGTAAAAGTAATCACTGGAGTTCAAAAGCAGTGAGTTGCAGAGTGTTTTTTGTTTGGTTAGACAGTCAGAAAAGCAATTTAGTGATTTTGAACGGAGCAACAGTCTCTTTTTCGGTGGAAATTTGTGGAGTTGGTATCACGCCTGAAACCTGTGATGTCCCGTCTAAAAACACCCTTCTCTCTTTGTATAAGTTTGTTGACACGTGATTCTGTATCTTCACAACCGTGAACAAAATAAAATCAAATGAAATCTGCATGTTCTGACTGCATCTACCGAACACGTTGTATGCACTTTGAATTCACTTCGTTAGAACTTGTTACTTTTCAGACCATATTTTGCAGTTCAACTACACCCAACCAAACATGCCCTAAATGAGAATCTCCATATTACCATTTCCTTGAAGCTGCTAGACTAACTGGAATTTAGAATGTCTAGTTTGTCACACTTTTGCTCTTGATTTCAGGGGAGGAATTTGAGTTGAAAGAAGACCTTATAGTGAAAACGTTCAGGACATACCACCAGGTGCCCAGCCAGGTATTTTTTTAGTTATTAAATAGGAATTTAGCTTTGTGCAATAATAATATAATATCCTTTTTTTTATGATCAATTTTTTTTTTATGCTAAAAAAATAATAATATCCTTTTAGGGGTATGTAATTTATTCTGTAAGGAAGAAACTGAAGCAGGAGTATTCAGCTCTTTCTGGAAATGAGATCAAGAGCTTAAGAGAATCAGGGTTAGAGGTCCGCAATTACATATTACTTCTTTTTAGTAGACAGGATTGCTACTTTCATGATTGATTCAATTAAGGGACACTTGGTTTTCTTGTCTTTATCGGTCAGGATAAATTTCTGGTGCCACCAGCACCAAATGTTTGGTTTTCATGAGTTCTTTTTTTTAAGTTGGTTTTCATGAGTTCTAAAATAGGTTTATTCCAGGATTTTATGGCACAATGTAACTTTTTGCTTATTCTGTATTAAAAACATGTTGGGTGCCGTAATGTCCTGTCCCAGATCCTTTTAAGGCAGTTGCAAGATGATTTCTAGTTACATCCACCAAACCTAACCTGAAGTACAGTTTTCAGGATTTTTAAGAATAAGGAGTTCCTAAAACCTGGATTAGTTTCAAGATGTATATAATCCTTCAAACAGCGCAAACTATATCATTCCCTTAGTTTAGCTCCAGAAAATTTATTGTCCTTCCTAAATACTTCTTCAACTGGATCATTACTAGGTGACATGCTGTGTGGCTTCTCCCGAGATTGCTTTTACTGGAGACACCAAATCAGAGTTTATAACTGACCCTGATAATGCTGATATTTTAAGAGCTCATATCCTTGTGATGGAGGTAATTTTGATATATGTATTGTTCCTATGTGAACTATGGATTGATAATACATGCTTAATCTTCTCATTACGTTTTTAATGTAAAATGTTGTTGTTAAGGTTGAAAACTGGAACCCACTGGGTATTGTGTATGTGAAAATTGACTGAAAGTGATCAAATAGAACCTCAACACCTTACTGCAGCAGGCATTTAGACTTAAAGAGGCGTTCAGATTGTAAGTTTTTGCAAGACAGGAAATCTTAGAATAAAGTGCCGTGCAAACCTGAATAGAGATGAATTAGATCAAGTTTCACAGTACATATAGCAATAATAAGCTTATACTGTCACTGTTGTCTAGTCAATATTATTTCTGATAAGTTAAAACTTTTAGCTATCCTTGTAACGGGCAAAGTCCAATATATAGAGTAAAAGTAAAACAGTAAGTATCTGACAACGTTAGCCCTGAGTATCTGACTACATTAGCCCTTCATTGACTACATCCATTGGTAGTATCTTCCAACTATGATCATACACTAAAAGTGCATAAACATAAATAAACATACACGGACAATGGATTGCACATTCAAGCTACATGCGGTCGCATGGATGCACATAACTTGCATGTGTGTTTACTTGAAGCAAACTGAGCTGCATATACATATGCCACAGGAAAACTAGGTTCAACCACAAATGCTGTATATACCACAATTTGGCAAGATATACCATACAATTCTTATCAGCCCATGTTGTCCGTCTTTGCAAACTTAGACCTATCTCCCAGCCTCCCAGGTACCACCTTCTCCTACCATTATTGCTGTAACCTAGCTTAGGGTGCCGCGAAGAAAAAGTGGCAAGCGATTGTAATGAAACCTCAAGCATGGTCAAGAACTAAGAATCGACACCCCAAATTATTCCTGGACCATGAGCATGGTATCATAAAACCCGCCTCTAGGCTTTTGAGGCTTACTTCAAGCAACGCTATCTTGTTTGCACCTCGATTATCTGAACTGAGGCATACACCTCGAAATGTCAGAGGCTTGCCTCAGGGGCACCGAGGCTCTGAGGCTTTGCTGAGGCCGAAGCCTCAGTTCTGGATGATAATGTCTTACAGTAACCACCGAGTTCTATGCTTTAGAGACAATTACATACACTTATAACTTAGAAGTTATTTCTGATTTAGATTTATCAAATTTTATTATGACATTTAATTTGTGCCACAATTTTTCATTAATATATTAGTGATTTTCAAATCTCATTTTGTCTATCTTGATCTCTGCTGATTCCGAAGTATGCATTCCTTAATTTTCCATATCGAGTTAAAAAATGGATCTAATAATATAAAACATTGATATCTCATTATATGCTATAATTTTATGTTAGACATTGTTGTCAATCCCTATTTTTCCTTGTTAACTTAGGTAAAATATTTATATTTGGGTTTTCTTTTTTTTTTTGATAGAGACATTTATATTATACATATACACATATACTACAAATACAAATAAATATGTATATATTATTTGTTTATGAATGCCTCTGACATTTTGCGGCTTATGCCTCGTCTCAGTATGACAAAAACGTGTCGTTCCTCATACACTTTCAAACCTTGATGATGAGGCATCCGATCACATTTTTTGTTGTGAAGATAACTTCTTTGAGGTCACTTAGATGGAGAGCTTGTTGCATACTAATATCCATGCATGAAGAAAATAGCCAACTAGGAATATATAATCATGCTGTCAAAGAGTTTGGGTCAAAGCGATACCCGGCTAGAGCGGGATCTCCTTTATTATATACAGTGAGAACATTTACATACTAGACCCAACATGAAATAGAAATAGTAAAGAGATCCATAAGTAAAGAAACTATTTTCTAACGCTCCCCCTCAAGCTGGAGCATACACATCATGCATGCCCAACTTGGAATTCATATATTTGAAGCCTAAAGATGGAGGTGGCTTGGTGAAGATATCGACCACTTGTTGTCTAGTCTTGACATGAGGAGTTTGAATCTTCTTGGAGAGCACTAAATCACGAACGAAGTGGCAATCCACTTCAATGTGCTTGGTCCGCTCATGAAACACCAGATTACTAGCAATATGGATGGCTGCCTGATTGTCACACATGAGACAAATTGGTGTCTCAACAGACACTCCCATTTCCGTCAAAACAGACATAACCTACTGTAGCTCACAACAAGCATGCACCATAGGTCGATATTCAGCCTCTATGCTCGACCGTGCTACCATATTCTGTTTCTTGCTCTGCCAAGTCACCAAATGTAACCCAATAAACACACAATAGCCAGAAGTAAAACTTCTATCTCCAACATCTCCTGCCCAATCAACATCAGTGAACCCAGTGAGCTTCAAGGATGTATGTGTGGGATTCTGCCCTGTAAAGTAAGTAAGACCCTTCCCTGGCGATCCTTTAATATAACGAAGAATCCGGGTGACTGCCATCCAATGTGACATCTTGGGCGTACTCATGAGCTAGCTAACAACTCCCACAACATAAGAAATATTAGGACGAGTAACTGTCAAGTAAATCAGTTTCCCTACAATCCTATATTTTGCTGGATCAGAAAAATCATTGTCATCAGAAATAGACGTCTTGCAATGATAATCCATGGGCGTGGAGACAGGTTTGCACTATGCCATGCCTGTCTCTGCAAGGAGGTCAAGGACATATTTCCGCTGAGAGATGTTTGTACCCTTCTTGGAACGTAGAACTTCTATTCCAAGGAAATAGCGTAGATTACTCAGATCTTTTGTCTGAAACTGTGTTTGCAACCATTCCTTAAGCTGTAGAATGCCTGTAGAGTCATCACATGTGATGACAATATCATCTACAATAAACCAGAATTATAGTGCCACTTGAAGACTTATATACAAATAATAAATGATCGGTAGAAGACCGGATGAACCCAAACTATATAAGTGCATCACTGAATTTATCAAACCATGCCCGTGGTGACAGCTTCAGACCATACAAGGATTTCTTCAGCTTACAAACCTTCTGAGACTCCCCTTGAGCAACATACCCAAGAGGTTGCTCCATGTATACCTCCTCAAGTAGATCACCATGAAGAAACACATTCTTGACGTCCAACTAAAGAAGAGGCCAATCAAAATGAGAAGCAACAGAAATAAGAATCCACACAGAATTGAGTCGATCAACTGGAGAGAAGGTCTCAAAGAAGTCGACGCCATGCGTTTGAGTGTACCCCTTTGCCACTAAACAAGCCTTCAAGCGATCAATGGACCCATTTGGTTTCTATTTCACAGTATAAACCCAGTGGCAACCGACAACAAACTTTCCAGGAGGAAGATCCACCGAGTCCCAGGTAGAATTCTCATGAAGAGCTGCCATTTCATTGTCCATAGCTTGGATCTAATCATCATATCTGGTAGCTTCTGTATAAGAACGAGGAACAACCATAGAATCAAGCTAAAGAGCAAACGTACGGGCTGCTAGTGACATATAGAAAAGCAACAAACATTCGCCATGGATGATGTATTGTGCACAAGACTGAACACCTTTACAATCTGCAACCTAAATGTGTAGATCTGAAACTGAAGCATCAGGAAAACTCTCAGTAGAAACAGATACCTCAGGAGTTTCAGACGATGAGGAGGCATGCTGCTGGACTTGTGATGCTACATCCTCGTGGTGATGCCTTACTCGCGTGGAATAAACCGGTGGGAAGGGTTGAATCGGTGGAGGTGTAGGCAGTGGTGGTAAGGTGGGGTTGGTATCTAGGGCACTCTCTTCACATGACATAGGGAGTGGTAGTTCTCTCTCACACTCAAAAGGTGCAATCACTCTCAAGATGGTGCTCCCCCTTACTTTGAATAGAGTCACTAAAGAACAGGGTAGACTCATGAAAAGTAACACCAACCGACACAGAAAGACGACGAAGACGAGGACAATAACACCTGTATCCCTTTCGTGTGGAAGAGTATCCCAAAAAGATGGTGCAAACTGCGTGAGGAGACAACTTGTTAGCGCGTGGATCAAACACGTGAACAAACGCAGTGCAACCATACACACAAAGAGGAATAAGAAAAGGTAGCTCCTCAGGTCGTAAAACAGAGAAGGGAGTAGCCTCTTACAAGACAAAAGAGGGCTGACGGTTAATAAAAAACATGCAGTTAGAATAGCACTAGACCAATATTTCTTGAGCACATACATTTGAAATAGTAGCGTACGTGCTACATCAAGTAAATAGCAATTTTTTCGTTCAACAACCCCATTTTGTTGGGGTGTATGAGCACAAATCGTCTCGTGAATCATGCCAACAGAATTGCAAAACTTAGAAACAACCTTTTGAACATATTCTAGAGCATTTGTCAATAAGAAGAATTTTTATATGAGCACAAAACTGAATTTTGATTAATTGATGAAAAGTTTGAATAACAAACAAGACTTCATCTCGAGACTTAAGTATACCCAAGTCAAGCGGGAGAAATCATCAACGAAAGATAGGAAGCCGCGAAAGCCATTATAACTTGACTCTTTAACATGACCCCATACATCAATATGAATAAGATCAAAAGGACGCTTAGAGCGTTTCACAGTATGACTCGGAAAAGAAACACGATGATGCTTGCCTAATTGACATGACTAACACTCTAATGACTTAATTGAGGCTAAGTCTGGGACAAGCTTCTGAAGACTCTGTAGGGATGGATTAACATAGAGACAATGCCATTGTAAAGGAGAGCAGTTGAACACAGTGGATGCGGTGGATGGAATCTGGTGAGCTGGGTGACCACCTTCAAAGAAGTAGAGATCACCTTTCCTAGATCCCCCACCAATCGTCTTCCAGCTCACGGGATCCTATAACACAAAGAAAGAGTCTCCAAAAATCACCAAGCATTTCAAAGAATCAACCAGCTTAGCAACAAATATTAAGTTAAATGGAAAGTTTGGTACATAATGTACAAACTGCAAAGTCAAATTAGATGATGCTTGTACAGTGCCACATGCCTGGACTCGTATGATAAAACCATCGACAAGTGTCACAGAAGAGTGCGGAATATACGAGTCAGAAGAAAGAAGCATAGATCGTGTACCCATCATATGTTGAGTGGCCCGAAATCGACCACCCATGTAGAAGATGGATTAGAGACAACAAGTGAAGTCCCCTGGTTACTTGCATCTGAAACTAGATTGGCAAAAGCGTCAAGGGAAGCTTGTTGAGTAGCCTGAAGTGTTGACTCTAGGTCTAAATTGACCAAACCCTTATTTTGATGATGACTAACCCATTCCACTTAATTGTGTCTAATGCTTCTGCTTGAGTGATTTCAGATTAGGTATATACACACTCAAAATGCCCTAACTTGCGCATCTCAAATTGGAGAAAAGACTAGTCAAAATCAATGCAAGTTTATTTTTGTGGAATATGATGTAAATCCATTAGAATCATGTTGTAAATCACTTGTAATGATTGTATGACTTGTAATTAAGCTTAAAAAAAACAGGAGCACTTAAATTGAATATTTAAGCACTTAAATGACATTTTTCAAAATTCATTACAGGTTGTTTGTCGGTCGAGTTACAAACTTGACCGATCCCTTTATGGATCTTGAAAATGCCATGGTTCGATCGAGTTGCACACTCACAAAACTTGACCGATACCTACACTAGGCAAAACTGATTTAAGTGATTGGTCGAGTTTCATCCAGGATAACCTCGACCGATTGTTCAAATATGCTTTGTCATATAGTGCAATTGGTCGAGTTACCTTTATTGAAACTCGACCGATCGCACTGTACGGAAAAGTGCTGAAAAGTGTTTCTAACCGTTGGAGTGTTGCAAAACTCAAAAAAAATCCGTTGCAACACCCCAAATGGCTAGAATTCGTCCTTAAGTCTTCCCAAAGGCTTCTAGGCATCCCCAACTATAAATAGGACCCCTTGGGCTTCATCCCATGGTTAGCCAAGCACTATGAAGGTCCCTATTTTATAGTTGAGTGCATCCTACAGCCAGGGAACAAGGTGGTGACCGATACCGACGCCGTTTCGACAACTTGGAAATAGGTATTTACTGATACAAACGAAAATACCGACAGATGCAATCCTGGCCGTTTCGACGCCAAAATGAATGAATTAATTCATGAAACTTTATAGGTGTAATCTCTACACCTAAATGCAACGTTTTATGCAATAAAATTCTATATTGGGTGGGGGGTCCATCATGTGGGAGGTAAGGAATCTGTCCTGTTTTGTTGGGATTTCGATGACAAAATGTAGGAATTAGATATGAAATTTTACTAGCATAAACCACAAACTTAAATGCACACAATTATGCATTAGTATACAATTTACAACATACAAATAACACATTTACTTATAACTCACATCGACTGTATGTTGAGTGGCGCGCTGGTTCTCCATAAAGTAATGAGTTTATATTACTGAGATATTGCGGCCATGACATGTGCATCCTATAAAGGTGGTTGTATGTAGTCACATGCTCCTCATACACATCATTATTGGCAAATTGTATGAAGTTCCGTGTTGCTCATTCATGTGCAATACTGTATAAGTGTATATTACTCCTTTGTATTATATTCACAATGCTCTTTAGTAAAACATCTTCCACTAAACATAAATAAGTAACTAATTGTATCAATACTAATTGTAATATGCTTAGATAAATTGTATGATAATAGTAATTAATAGTGTTGTGAGTAGGTAGATCTAGTGATAATATTGCATATCTACATAATATACTTATAGATGTATGTATAGTTCGCGTAAACATATAAAAATTGGAGTAATACTAGGCTTTGGCAGTAAAAAACACTTTTTTCAGGCGAAAGTGGAAGAAAAAAGTAGGAAAAAGAGATGAAGAGGTTGCTAATGGTAGAAATGAAAGAGATTAGTTAGAATTACCTTGATTTGGGTTGTTATTAGCTCCAATCGAAAAAAATCATCCAAATGTTCCTTTGTTTCTCCTCCCAATAAGTAACAACAGTCATTCTCGCAAAAAACGGTATACCCATCGGTATACCACTGGTTTTGGTCAGTACAATGAAGTTAGTAGTGCATTTTGCACCGAAACCATCGAAACATGGTAGTATACATGTCAATATTATCAGTATTTGCGATCCTATCGGTACGCACGCATGTTTCCGTGTCGGTACCCGTCGGTATGGTATTTCGGTCGAAATACTGCCGATACTAGCGAAACCTCATTCTTTGTCTACAACCTCCTCTCTCTCTCTAAGCTTAATCACTTGCTACATCTATTAGAGTGAGTGGGAGATTTGTAAGAGAGCTAGTCCTACATATATATCTTGTGAGGCTCTCACTTCCATCACCTCCCAATGTCTCATTCAACCATGAAGATGAAGGTTCTCTCTCTTGGCTAAGAGACGCGAAGAAGAACAAGGAAGGAGTCCTTTGGTGAAGAAGAAGGCAAGGCCGAAGACTTGGAGAAAGAGTGGGTAAGCCTTTGGTGAAGGCAAAAGACTCCTTGCTCAAGTAGGTAGTCCTTGGTGAAAGCTTCTCCTTGGCGAAGGTGAAGTCAAAGGCTGAAGATCCAAGAAGAGTGGGTAATTCTTTCAAGGCCGAAGACTTGTGCAAGAGTGGGTAAGTCCTTCGTGAAGCCAGAAGACTCCTTGCAAAGTGGGTAAGTCCTTGGGTAGGTTGAAGACTCTTGGCTTGGATAGGTAAGTCCTTTCGAAGTTCATGTATTGTATCTCTTATGATGAATATAAGAGTGCATATGGTTAAGAAATCCTAGAAATTGACCTCTCTAGGTAGTGGATTGACATATTTCTAGTTTTAAGTATGGAACTACTCTACATAGCTTGTTAATTGGTGCATGTTCAATATTTCTCATCCTTGCTATGTATGTGTAGTTGCACATCAAATTTTCCATATTAGCAACCTTATCTTATAAAATATTTTGAAGGTCTAATGAATTTTGTTTAAGTGCATTCAACTCTATTCACCCCCTCTCTAGAGAAAATCGCCCATCTAAGATCCAACATGAAGAAGACGGTCATATTCATCCTCAGAGATCGTAACTTTTGATTGCACCTGTATAGTAGTTCCATATGCAAATGCTCCTGATGAATTGGCTGTATAATTTGCAGCACCAGTAGGAGGTCGACCATGCGTAGAATAGCAATTTTCTTCTATATGTCTAAGTTTCTAACATAATGTACATTTTGGACGATTTCCAACACCTCGTCCTCGTCCATCACCTTGTCCAACTCCTTTGGTAGTAACAAGTGAAGCCTGATTCTCAGTGTGGTGTTCTCTTGGAGCAACGAAAGAAGACTTAAATGAAGACTGTTGAATTCGCACATAGGCTTCTTCAAGGCTGGGTAGTTTGTCGGTAGCCAGAATAACGCTTTGGGCTGAAGCATATACATAATTTAAGCCAGATAGAAACCTTGATGTTACCAAATCATCTCGATCTTTCATCTGATCATCAGTTTTCAGTGGCGGGTAAAAGCTAAGTTCTTGAGAGATAGATTGTATAGTACCAAAATAATCCTCAAGAGAACGACTAGTTTGTCTTTTTGCAAAGAGGCAATCATAAGCAGTATAGAGACAGAGCATTCTTCTCGTGGGAAAAATGTTTCTTTGCAGCTTTTATTTGGCTGTAGAATAAAACATGAATCTGGAAGCAATCAAAGGTTCCATGCTATTCCATAGCCATGACTTTACGAGTCCATTATTTTTCTGCCAAGTAGGATAGTCTGCTATTTTCATCAGGAGGTTCTGCATCAATAATTTCCACCTTTTTGCAAGATTCAAGCACAATGTAGATAGCATTCATCCAGAGAAGATAATTCTGTGAGTTAAGCTTTACATATTTTATCCGAGATTGATCATTGTAGACGACTGTAGTAGAAGCAACTGGCTTTGAATTGCCCATATTGAAGTTAGATCAGGGTAGCAGCGGACAGAGTAAGAGACACGTTCTGTAAGACACTTGGCACGCCGTGTGTAGTACCGACACGTCGTGTTGAACTTTGGACACGTCGTGTCACCTGATCAGGAAAGAAGACAAAAAAACTGACGATCCTAGACACATTGTGTCGAGCATAGGATACGCTGTGTTCGCCGTGCACTTAGTTGGAGCCGTAAACTTCAGGAACTTTCGACACGCCTTGTCGTTCCTGGACACGTCGTGTATTTCGTCGGAGGCGTAAACTCTCGTAGCTTCACGCCGTGTCTCATAGGGACACGTCGTGTATCTTGTGGATAGAGAGGAAAACTACGTCGGTAGAAGGCAACTACACGACGAGTTAACCCGATGGCACACCCTGTGTGTCGGCGGTTGAGCATGTCTTGACGGGAATTCGCTCCGTCAATTACAATAAAATTTTCAAGAAAACGCACCAGAGGGAAGAATAACCCCGACAAGACGCGCTTGGGGTGGTGGGAATTTGCGCCATCACTTGTCAATTGAGGATGCGAATCTGACGCATCAACATCCCTTAAAGACTTAGGCACTCATCCACGTACGGGGGTCTTCTCTCTTTCTCCTTCAAGCGGCCACCGTGCTTCGATGGAAATGAAGACCAACTTGGTGAGAGAACCGACACCGGCGGTGGAGGCAGCTGTCCCCTGCGGCGACGACGGTTGGCTACTATGGTGGAGAGGGAGAAGGAAGATAGGGCTAAAGGGCGACGACTAAGGTTAGGTTACAGTAGCCGGATGGCTCTGATACCATGTCAAAGAGTTTGGGTTAAAGTGATGGGTAGAGCGGGTTATCCTTTATTATACAAAGTGAGAACATTTACATACTAGACCCAACAGGAAATAGAAACAGTAAAGAGATACACAAGAAACTATTTTCTAACACATGCAATGTGTGATGTAAGACATGCTCCACCTCTACGCACTTAAGAACTCAGATGTTACCGCACCGTTATCAAGACTTTATTTAGCTTGTTTTATTTTATTATATTTTTTCCCTTTTATTGGGCTCTTGTAAAGTCAAGTGGTTTAGTCTCACATTGTCTGCTGTCCATTTAGTCTTTGCTTTGGCCTTTAGGCTCCTATATAAAAGCTCTTCTGCGTCATGTTTAGACACACTTAAGAATATGAAACAAAGTTGTAAATTATTTCATTAGCCAGTACCCGTAGTTATTAGGTTTACGTTAGTTGTATCAGAGTCTTACCCTAGATTTGCTTTGGGTTTTGCTCCTACCCTCCCCACCTACCCGCCACCTCCCTTGCCAAACCTAGTCGAAACCCTTCCTTATCATAGCCAACAACCGCATGCTCCCAACCTTCGCCAACCGCCACAGTCGCCAGTCGCCTCAGTAGCCACCACCAACATCTAGTACCACAAACAGCCGCCAACCATTGTCAGCTAAGGCTAGCGGCCACCTTAGTTGCCGCCATAGCTACTAGTCAACAACCTCCCAAAATATTATCACGGGACCTCTCACCTTCCAACCCTCAAGCAAGGGGCCGTTGGCGTTGGCTCCCTACAACCTCTTGCTGACTCACCGTGGAGTTGGATTGTGGGTCTGGAGGGGGTACACATCACACGTTCACAGGAACATCACCTTTAAGCACATCAGATTCCAGGAGGCAATCGATTTAGCTTCTTTTTGAGTAAGATCTTTTCTTTATTTATCGTACTTTTTGCTTATATACTTTAGCTTTAGTACATTACTGACGGGTGATGCATGTGGTTTTAGTCGTTATTTCAGGCACATATTTCCATGATATCATGTGTGGATTAGTCATTTATTTGATTTATTATGCATGAAATGACATAGATGACCTGTCTCTATTAAATGCATCGAATTATATGATTTTTGCTGTCTTATGTAATATTTTACGCATCCCAAGTGCTTATGATGTTTTTGTGCGTTTTCAGGTACAAGGAAGAACCACAGACTCGGTGCTACCGACGTGGCAGCAGTCGGTGATACTGACTTGACGTCAGTGATGGACCCAGAAGCTCGCCTAGAGTTGGTGCTACCGACCACTGAAGTCGGTGGTACCGAATTAGCATTAGCAAGTCCCGACATGAATCGAGAAAACTCGGTGCTACCGTGTTGATGTCAGAGAGGCAACTCGAAAATCACAAAACTCGGTGCTATCGAGTCCACTCGATAGTACCGACAAGATCACGATCGCGCGACCAAACCGAAGTGACTCGGTACTACCGACTCTGCCCGATCATGCCAGTCACAGATTTCACTGTAATCCAACGATGGACGTTATTTCGTACCCTAAGTGCCTTCTATGACTTAGGGGGGCGACGGCCAAAAAGAGGGAGGCAGGCGTTTTCATGCACGACGACCGGAGAGAGAGAAAAGAAGAACCGAGGACCGAAAGCTTCAACCGAGGAGATCTGGGCACCTCCGGAGGACGATTATGCAGCCGGAAGACTGCAGAACGCTCGTACGACAGAGGGGATCTTCCGGACGGGCGGAGATTCAGGGGTTACCTTAGTTTTTTCATGTTTTCCACGTTTTTCTTCTTTCATTCCATGTATTCGTCGATGAAAATCATGCAAGGCTAAAAACCTGTGTTCCTTAGGATCCGGGAGTAGCGCGGATATACACTGTGACTGATTTCTATGCATTAATATCAGTTTTATCTCTTTCTACTGGATATAAATCTATGAAAACTTTATGTTCTACTTGTGTTTGATCACCATGAGTGGATTGATAGACGCTTAGTCATCTCGGGAGAGAGGTTGAGGGTCGGAGAGCATAGATTTACCTGTCTACTGTGCCTTTTGGGAAAAGTGGAGTGTAAACGGGAGGAGAAACTCAGAGAATAACCGTAAAACATCTAACTAATCAACCAATAACTGCGGAAGTGAGATTGACATTAGATTAGGTAGTGAATTACACTGCGGGAGTGGGTAATTCTAGCTACAAGCTCCTTATCTAAGGATTGAGATAATAGATATTAGTGTGTGTGAAGTCAGTTATTAGTGTTGTCCGTGGTGAAACCACTGACCTAAGGAATTCACACCATCTCTGATTAATTCAACCTTTAATTCGCTTTATTTCTGTCTTTGTTCTTTCGCTCAACCCAATTCAACAATTTACAACCGGCTTAGCTGATTTGACTGTAGTTAGTAGTAGTCTATTGGAGACACGCTTCCCCGTGTTCGACTCGGGCCTCACAAGGCCTTATTACTTCGATATGTTCACTTGCGTACTACACACGGTAAACTCGTGTCAAGTTTTTGGCGCCGTTGCCGGGGAAGCGTCGACATCCAGTACTACGAGTGCTGTGGTCGGCCACTCTAGGCCAACATTTTCTTTTTATTTTCTTTTATTTTATCATTTTTAAATTTCCTCGAGCTGAACCATAAGATCTTTTTGATACATCATGAATTTCTTGCGCTAATACCTACTTTCTACTGTTTCAGGAAAACTAGTGCATGGTGCGTACTAGAGTTATAGAATACGGAGAACTGTCCTCACCATGCTTTAAACAAGTAAAGCTCTTACAAGCAGAAAGGGAGTCCGGTAGATCTGTGGACAGGTTTAACCCAACACCTCCACTGACACCTCCACCTGAGAGACCTGCGACACCAGAAGAACCAGAGAACAAAAATGGAGGGAGAAGAAGAAATGACAGAATGGGAAAAGATAAAAGCTTCGTTAGCTACCGCCCAGAAAGGGCCTATCAAAAGGCAAGCCATCAATGTGGGCAACTACAAAATAGATTCTAGACTTATTGCCTTAGTCAAATCTCAAGCGTTCCATGACCATCCTTCTGAAGATCCAATGACACATTAGCAATTTTGTGGAGAACTGTGACATGGTCAACATAGACATGATCTCAACGACTACAATATATCTTAAGCTGTTCTCATCTTCACTGGCGGATAGTGTAAAATCATGGTTCAACAATCTTGATGATGAGATCATTGAGACATGGGACCAGATGATAGATGCATTCTTCGAGCGCTATTTCCCTCCACAAAAGACGAATGATCTAGTGAAGAAGATTCACAACTTCAAACAGCAAGCAGATGAGTCGTATTCAGAGGCATGGGAAAGGTTTCAGAATATGCTGAGAAAAGTGCCTCATCATGACATTGATCTACTGGAGCAGGCCAAGATTTTCTATTATGGCCTACACAAGGGGGAGAGAACAACTCTTGACAGTGCAGGAGGAGACTTCTTCCTCAACAACAAGCCCGCTCGCTGCCATGAAATCCTCAAGAACATGTCTAAAAACCAATCATGGGGAGAAGAAAGAGAGCCACCGGCAACCATCAAGAGTGTCGGAGAATCCAAGGTGATATCTGTTTTAAACGAGAAGTTAGATCTCATTGCTAAGAAGCTATATGCTACAGACAGAGTTCCTGCTAAGGAAGAAGAAGAGTGCAAGTATGTGCGTCAGGGGCAATACAGGAATAATGATTATTCTTGGAGGAAAGACCCCAAATTTTCTTGGAAGGATCCTAACAACTTCCAACAGGATCCATCACAGGCATGGTTTTAAAAAACGCGCCTCGAGGCGAGGCGGCCTCCGGTACGCCTCGAGGCTTAAGCCTCAATCTGCCAGTGAGAGGCGTGCGCCTCAGTTTCTGCGAGGCGTAGAGGCATTTGTGAGGCGTAAGCTTCAGACTCTTGTGTCTAAAAAAAGGCTGTATTATCCTATTTTGGGCTTAATAGAGGCTAAATTAACCCAAAATTGTATGTATATAGATATATGTATGTGCATATCTATATATGTGTATGTTTGTTTGTTAACAACTATGGATATTTTACTACTTTTATCATTATATGCTGCATGTATGTACACATTCTCTTGTGTATGTGTATATATATGCATCTGTGTATAATTATAACTATATTTATATGTATAGATATGTATCTATATATACATGTGTATTTGTAATAGTATATCTATCTATACATATATATATTTCTGTTTCAGAGATATGTAAATCTGTATAGTTATATATGTAAATCTGTATAGTATAAAACAGAAATCTGTCTATATAGTAATAGTATATTATATATATCTGTTATATATATGTCAATCTGTATAGTATAAAATAGAAATCTGTCTATATAGTTTATACATGTATGCATATGTAAATCTGTATATATGACTATATAGACGTACATATATGTATTCATATATAAATATATGGGATTATATATGTATATGTATATATATATATATATATATATATATATATATATATATATATATATATATATGTACATACATACATATATATATATATATGTACATACATACATATATATATATATGTATATATATATATATATGTATATATATATAGTAATAGATTATGTATATGTATGTTTATACATATATTTATATTATTTATATATATATATATTTTATATGTGGATATATTTATGTATATTTTTATATATTTATATGTACGCCTCGGTACAATCTGAGGCTTACACCTCGCCTCGCTGAGCCGAAAACGCCTCGATGCGCCTCACACACTTTAAAACCTTGATCACAGGCGCAGTAGCAGCATTCTAAGCCACAACAGTATGGTGGCCAAGCGCAATATCAACCAGAGCAGCAGAAAATTGACAAGATTGAAGAAATGTTGGGCAAGTTGTTGAGTCAGAATGAGCTGCAGATTGGACAAACTCAAAGAGATCTTCAAAATCAAGGGGTACATATTCGCATCATAGAGACAAATCTCTCAGATAGTGGCAGATGTGAGTGCATTAAAGCAACCAACCCAACAAGGATTTTCGGCAAACACCAATGTACCTTCTTGGAATCAGCATGTAAAGGCTGTTCTGCTACACAGTGGCAAGAAACTACTGAATGATGCGTCACACGGGGGAGTTACTGGAAGAGCTACAAATCAAACTATACCAGTTGATGCTGAAGAACCAGACATGGCAACACAGGAGAAGACGACAGAGGAGCAAGTTGATGAGGTTGGGGAGTTTGAAAGTGACTAAGATGGATTGTCAGTTCAAGAAATTTCTAGACAATTTTTGGAAGTTATCTGTGAACATTCCCTTGATAGACGCTATTGAGCAGATACCATCCTATGGGAAGTCTTTGGAGGATATAATTACAAATATGAGAAAGATACCAGAGTCTGATGTCGTGGTTATGAAAGAACAGGTTAGTGCCTTCATCTTGGGCATACTGCCTCCTAAAAGACATGATCCAAGATGCTTTAATATCACATGCTTCATAGGCAAGACAAAATTTGGAGAGGCTCTATGTGATTCAGGGGCAAGTATAAATCTGATGGCTCTATCTACCTTCAAGAAGCTCAGACTTAAAGAATCTAGGAAGAGCAGCATGACAATCCAGTTGGCGGACAACTCAGTGGTTAAGCCTTATGGTATATGCGAGGATGTCCTGGTGAAAGTGGATAGGTTCGTCTTTCCTGCATATTTTGTTGTGATGGAAATGCAGGACGACCATGGCAATGAGCTTCTACTTGGAGGTCCGTTTCAAGCTACTGCAAACATGATACTTGAGATGGGTAGAGGACGTCTGACTATGGGAATCCAAGGTGACAGGTTCGATATCAAGATGCCGGAGCATTCTCAAGCCACGGGAGATAAGGTGCAATGCAACATGCTTCAGCACGTGGATAGCAAGTTTTCTCTATTTCTAGGGAAGCCGTTCCTGGATATGGCCCATGTTATCACTAAAGTAGAAAGAGGTACTCTAGCAGTGGACATCCTAAAAAATACAAAGGTGATCTCGTTGACCCAAGCAATGCGCTACCCAGACGATGAGGGAGTGGACTACGACCCTGCTGCTGAAGAAGCCGTAGCTGATTCTGTGATATAGTCATCACCCAACTTACCCTTAGAAGCGTGCTTGACAAACAGAATAGAGGATAACATTTGCAACAACTGTCTAGAGGAGTGTGTTTTAATGCTGAAGGCAGTACCTTGCTACTATGCAAGGCGCTTTGAAGACCTTAGACCACCGCCCCTACCATTGGTCCCATCTCTATTGAGCGCACCAGACTTGGAGCTGAAGCATTACCACCGCACCTGAAGTACGTCTTCTTAGCTGCAGAGGAAAAGCTCCCAGTGATCCTCTTTGAGTGGTGAAGAGGAAGGAAAGTTACTCACCGTGCTGAAAAACCATCAAACTGCATTCGGTTGGTCCATAGCTGACATTAAAGAGATCTCTCCAACCTTGTGCCAACACAAGATTCGACTCGAAGGAGCTAAAGCAATTGTCCAACCTCAGAGGCGTCTCAATCCGATTATGACTAGGGTGGTGAAGAAGGAAGTTGTCAAGCTGCTGTCGGCAGGTATAATCTACGCAATCTCTGATTCAATGTGGATTAGTCCTACCCAGGTAGTTTCTAAGAAAGGGGGGATCACAGTCACTACTAATGCAGCTAATGGATTGATTTCCACTAGGTTAGTGACGGGATGGCGAGTGTGCATAGATTATTGCTGTTTAAATGCAGTCACTCTTAAAGATCATTTCCCTTTACCTTTTATTGATCAGATCTTGGAATGATTATCTGGTCATTCGTACTTGCTGTTTTGACGGGTATTCCGGGTATAATCAAATTTCGATAGAGCCTAAGGATTAGGAGAAATCCACTTTCACCTACCTTTATGGCACGTTCGCATACCGACGGATACCTTTTGGTCTTTGTAACGCCCCTGCTACGTTTCAACGCTGTATGCTCACCATTTTTTTGACATGGTAGAGCGGTGCTTAGAGGTTTTTATGGATGATTTTTCTGTGTATGGGGAATCTTTCAATGATTGTCTATATAACTTTGATAGGGTGCTATAGAGATGTAAGGACACTCACCTAGTTCTAAACTGGGAGAAGTGTCACAAGATGGTAAGTGATCGTTCTTGGACACAAAGTGTCCGACAAGGGCATGGAAGTGGATCCAGTAAAGATTGAAGTCATCTCCACACTACCTCCACCAACATCGGTGAAAGGAGGGAGGAGCTTTTTAGGACACGCTGGATTCTACCGCCGTTTTATCAAGGATTTCTCGAAAATTGCCAAACCATTGTCTGAACTTTTAGAGAAAGATGTCGAGTTTTCCTTTGATGAGCGCTGTTTAAAAGCTTTTGAAATTCTTAAAAGAAAAACTGATTGCCGCACCTATTGTGCATGCTCCTGACTGGAGCCTGCCCTTTTGAGCTAATGTGTGACGCATCAGATTATGTAGTAGGAGCTGTGTTGGGTCAACACAGAGACAAGACTCCAACTGTCATATATTATGCGTCAAAGACTTTGAATGATGCGCAATTGAATTACACCACTACCGAAAAAGAATTGTTGACGGTAGTGTTTGCTTTTGAAAAATTCCGCTAATACCTAGTTGGGGCTAAAGTGATAGTTTGGACTGACTATGCTGCCATAAAATACTTGTTACAAAAGAAAGACGCCAAACCCAGATTGTTTATGTGGATTCTATGCTTTAGAAATTTGACATTGAGATTAGAGACAAGACAAGGGTCGAGAATGTTGTAGCCGATCATTTGTCTAGGTTGGAAAGGGCAGACGAAAAAGATATAGCCACCCCCATTATTGAGGAATTCCTGGATGAGAAATTGTTTGCAATTAAAACTGAAGATCCTTGATTTGCAGATATTGTTAATTACCTAGCTTGTAAGGAATTGCCTGCATATTGGGGGTACCAAGAGAAAAAATGATTTTTCCACTCATTGAAGTTTTATATTTGGGATGACCCGATTCTTCTTAAGCAATGTAGGGATGGGCTGTTAAGAAGATGTGTACCTCAATGTGAGGTAGAGAGCATCTTGTCACACTGTCATTCTCTACCCACAGGTGGACACCATGTGAGCTCTAGGACTGCTGCTAAAGTCTTAGAGAGTGGGTTTTATTGACCTACCTTGTTTAAGGATGCTCACAACTTTGTTCGTCGTTGTGACGCATGTCAACGTGCAGGTAATATCTCTAAGCGACATGAGATGCCCTTGAATGCGTTTCAGGAAGTTGAAGTTTTTGATCTTTGGAGTATAGATTTCATGGGCCCATTTGTGTCGTCTAATTCCAATATTTATATATTACTTGCAGTTGATTATGTGTCTAAGTGGGTGGAAGCAATTCCAACTCGTACCAATGATGCGCAGGTAGTGTGCAAGTTTGTGAAGGAATACATTTTCTACAGGTTTGGTGTCCCCCGCCTAATTATTAGTGATGGTGGTTCCCATTTCACTAATAGACAGTTTCGAGCTCTACTGAGCAAATACGGGGTGAAGCATCGAGTGGGTACTCCTTATCACCCACAGACTCAAGGACAGGTTGAGGTGTCTAATAAAGAGGTGAAGAAAATCTTGGAAAGGATGGTCTCAACCAATAGGACAAACTAGAGCTATGTGCTAGGTGATGATGCTCTTTGGGCTTACAGAACAACCTATAAAACCCTGATAGGAACAACACTTTTTAGGCTGGTCTATGGCCGTGCATGCCATCTACCTGTAGAGCTTGAGCATAAGGCTAAATGGGCCATGAAGCTAAATTTCAACATAGATGAAGCGGGTAGAAAGAGGCTTTTGGAGCTTAATGAATTAGATGAGCTTAGGATGGATGCTAATGAAAGCTCTAGGATATATAAGGAAAGGACTAAGAAAATTCATGATAGACACATTCTAAATAGGGTGTTTCTCCCAGGTCAAAAAGTCCTTTTTAATTCTAGGCTTAGGCTGCATCCGTGTAAGCTAAGGTGTAAGTGGAGTGGACTGTTTGAGATTGAAAAAGTCTTTCCCCATGGTGCTGTGAACATTGTAGACGGGAACAAGTCGTTCCTTGTAAACGGCCAAAGATTAAAGCACTATTTTGGAAGAGAGGTAGAGCCACGGATAGAGGAGGTGCAACTTTGCACCGTTCCATATATTCTTGCTCTATAGACTGTCTAGTCTAGGACGTTAAACAATGACACTTGTTGGGAGGCAACCCAATCTTTTTTTTGTTTTTATGTTCAATTTTCATTTTTAGTTGTCACTTTAATTCAATTTTTGTAAAAATGGTACTTTGACTCATTTTTTGAGTGTGCAGGACTTTACAGTCGGGAACCACCGAGTTTTGAAGTCAGTGGAACCGAAATGTGGTCAACATTTTGTCCGCAACAAAAACATAGACTCGGTACCACCGAGGGACTCGGTACCACAAACTTTTTCAATCGGTACCACCGACTTTTGGACGCGCCCAGGTTCGGTATACTGAGTCCACAAATTCGAAAGCACTGACAAATTCCACCACTCGGTACTACTGACTCTGAGGTCGGTACTACCGACGCACCACGTCAGCAATCTGGGAGTTCGCGATCCAACAACTATGACGCGTTTCATCAAGCGGTCGGTGGCACCGATCCGAGACACAAGTCGGTACTACCGACGAGTCGTCGGTACTACAAACTCAGGGCGATCCGCGCTATCTACGTCAGCCAATCGTAAGCCGTCGATGCAACCGACCACGGATTGTGCTAGCCAACTCGGTACCACCGACTTTTCACGTTCAACAATATAAGGAGGGGTGGTGGAGCCATTTTCTTCACACCCTCAACATCCACTCCTACATTCGCTGACGGTCTTCCCCGACCTTCCATTCTCTTAACCTCCTTGCATCAACAACATGGCTCCTAGGAGAGTTGTTCCCCCACAGGGCGAGTTGGTACTCGGCCAACCCGCATTCAACACCCATCCTCAGAGATAAGGAAGCTCTATGAGGAGTTGCAGACAAGACAAATAATCCCAACGAGATATGACGATCACACATCGATCGAGAGAGCGGGCTTTACTGACAACATGCGCTGGGTATGTCAGAAGCAATTCATGGAGGGAGATAATCCTTTCTTCAGCGACTGCCAGACCTACCCGGATCTCGTCCTGGAGTTCTTGGCGTCGCTTGACGTTCTCGTCGCCCCTGAGCAGAAGATAGGAGGTGAATGGCAGGAAGACAAGGTCAACTTCCACCTCTTCAACAACTACTATTCTCTCACGCTGAGGGCCTTCAACCATATCTTCAATTGGGCTCACGTCCCAGAACGCTCGGCTCCATCTGACTTCGACTACGACTTGGCTTGAAAGCAGTTGACTGAGGTGCTGGCGGGATTCCGTATAAACTGACACATCAGTTCTGTTACTGATATTGAGCATCCTTTTGCTCGTATGCTTCACCATCTCTGCACCAACACTATTTCGCTCGATCCGGTCAAGCTCAAGGGAAGGTCCAGAAGACGGACCTCTACTTTCTCTACAGGCCACTGGAGGGGGAGACTGTTAATTTTGGAGCTTTCCTTCTGCTCCATATGATTTTTGTGAGGCGCAATGTGACAAGGAAGGCGCCGATTTTATTTGGGGGTCTCATCACCCCTATTGCTCTCCATTTGCGCCTTGATTTATCCACCCTCGAGCCATTGGAGGATACAACAAAGCTGGACCTCCTTCACTTCTGCAAGGTGCATCTTCTCCAATACCACCACAATGTGCTCTATGCGCATTGCACCCGCCGAGGCATATTTTGGGAGAGGAGCCTTCCCGACCCAATCTTCAACCTGCGCGGGTGAATCATCTCGGGTTGCCACTGAACGAGGGAGAAGCAGAAGATCCGCCCGGAGCAGCAGCTCAGGGTGACGACGAGGAGCACAACAATGACAACGATGACGACGTTGAGGAAGTGGAACCCACCATCCCCATAACCAGGAGAGCGGTCCCACACAAACGGGCCCGCACATACGCTGCCTCGACTTCCTGGGCCCCACCACCTTCCCAGGAGGAGCAAGACCTGTACAACATGGCAGGTACGCATACCATGCTGCAAGAGATCCATACGGGACAACAACAACACCGGGCGACGCTTGCCGGCGTGCAGGATATTCAAGGCTGTACCGGAATCAGCAGGCGATTTACGAGAATGAACGCCTTTTCTTGGCCAACCAAGATAATGTTCACATGTGCCTGCAGCGGATGGAGTAGTACTAGCAACCTTTCTTCGACAACAACTGGAACCGTGGATACTTCGTGGAGTACCCGCAGCCGCCGCCTATGCCGCTTATAGACCTCTCCTTCTAGGGGATGTTTCCTCCACACGACCCCAACATGCCACCTCTGCCATTCTGAGCACTGGTACCGCCATTCCACCTCTTGAGTGCGAGTATTGACTATGCGGACATAGTGATATTCAAGCTTAGGGGGGGTGCCAGAACAACATTCTATCTTTGTTTTATTTGCTTTTATCTTTTTAGTTGTTTGCTTTATTTTTAGTTATGCAAGTGTAGGATCCACGTCTATCTAGTGTAATTGTGGAGTAGTAAATGCATGGTTTTGTTTTCGAATAGATTGTACTCTTTGTGTTGTTGCATGAAAATGGTCATATCCTTAAAAGTTTAAATTGCAAAATCTTCTGTAACACCACTTGAGGAAGTGTTTGGACTAGTCAACATTAGGACTTAGGTTATACATGAAAGTCGGAATCAACTCGGGAATGTGAATGATGAAGATGTTGAGCCTAAACTGACCAAACCATAACGAGATCTTAAATGAAAATACAAGAAATAAACCTTTAGATCACCCTGAAAACATGTCAATTAAGAGGGATGCATCATAATATAATGAAAGACATTGTCTCTTAGTTGTGTGATTCCATTTCTTTTTCATTCATTTTTGACTCACCACATCAAAAATTCATGAGTACTCTAAGCTATTTTCCTTGATTGCATTGCATGGCACGATAGGAACATATTAGTTAGTTTGCTTGCATTTGAAAAAGGAAGAAAAAACATTGCATTTGTATGCATTAACTTTAGTGCATACCATCTTAGCTTGCATAACACAGTTCATGTAGTTGCATACATTTCAACATCGCATGCATATTTTCCTGAACATGTGGATTTTAATTGAGTTATGAAGCTAAAAGTGCAGGGATATACCTTCAAGAAAATAAGAAAAGAAAAAAATGAAAGGAGAAGAATTATAAAGGCAAGAAAAAAAGAAAAAAAACTTAGCCTTTTGAAAAAGAAAAAATATTATTGTTTAAAAGAAATAAGGGGAAAGTGTATCCCACATGTTTGTTTTAGTGATGATTTAATCCACGTGTGCATTTTTCTGAGTTGTCAAACAATCTCAACTCGTTCATACATGCATCATTTCATAAAAAGAAGAAATTTTTAGGCATTAGGATTCGTGCATGGCATTCTTTTCATCCATCTTGGTTCATGATTCTCTATGCATAAATATGTTGAATGTACTTATGAATTTTCATTTGTCACCTATCTTGAACCATTAATTGCTGTTATTGGTAGGCCACTCTAATGATTTATCTCCTCATTCATGCTTATACGGAGATCTACTTCCAAATAGTTGATAGTTAGGAAAGAGCAATTTAGTGTAGGGAAACACACAATACACCAAGCGAATGTCTGAGTAATTATGATGTTAACTGCTTTCTTGATAGTGTCATTGACTTAAGGTGGACATCTTTTATGGAAGTTTTTGGTCACTTTAGAGCAGTTATCGGTTCAATGGTCAGTGAAAGCCGGTTTAGGGCTTGATAGGTGGATTTGATTAAGAAAGGAATGTATGTGTTATGTCCTTATGCTGACTCTTATCAAATAGATCCAAGAGAGTTTTGCTCGAGGACGAGCAACATTTAAGCTTAGGAGAGTTTGATGCATGTGGTTTTAGTCGTTATTTTAGTCACATTTTTCTCTGATTTCATGTGTGGATTAGTCACTTATTTGATTTATTATGCATGAAATGACATAGATGGCCTGTTTCTATTAAATGCATCAAATTATATAATTTTACTGTCTTATGTAATATTTTACGCATCCCAAGTGCTTATGACGTTTTTGTGCGTTTTCAGGTACAAAGAAGAACCACTGACCGGTGCTACCGACCTGACAACAGTCGGTGGTTCCGACTTGACGTTAGTGATGGACCCAGAAGCTCGACCAGAGTCGGTGCTACCGACCACTGAAGTCAGTGGCACCGAATTAGCATCAGCAAGCCCCGACATGAATCAAGAAAACTCAGTGCCCGAGTTTCCAACTCGGTGCTACCGAGTTGACGTCAGAGAGGCAGCTCGAAAACAACAAAACTCGGTGCTATCGAGTCCAGTCGATAGTACCGACAGGATCAAGATCGCGCGACCAAACGTAAGTGACTTGGTACTATCGACTCACCTAGTCGGTACTACCGAGTCTTCCCGATCAGGCCAGCCGCAAATTTCACTCTAATCCAACGGTGGACGTTATTTCGTACCCTAAGTGCCTTCTATGACTTAGGGGGACGACGGCCAGAGAGAGGGAGGCAACCATTTTCATTGCACGACGACCGAAGTGAGAGAAAAGAAGAACCGAGGACCGAAAGCTTCAATCGAGGAGATCCGGGCACCTCCGGAGGACGATTCTGCAGCCGGAAGACAGCAGAACACTCGTACGACAGAGGGGATCTTTCGGATGGGCGGAGATTCTGGGGTTGCCTTAGTTTCTTCATGTTTCCCACGTTTTTCTTCTTCCCTTCCATGTATTCGTCGATGAAAATCATGCAAGGCTAAAAACCTTTGTTCCTTAGGATCCAGGAGTAGCTCGGATATACACTGTGATTGATTTCCATGCATTTCAGTTTTATCTCTTTCTACTGGATATAAATCTATGAAAATTTTATGTTCTACTTGTGCTTGATCACCATGAGTGGATTGATAGATGCTTAGTCATCTCGGGAGAGAGGTTGAGGGTCGAAGAGCATAGATTTACCTGTCTACTGTGCCCTTTGAAAAAAGTGGAGTGTAAATGGGAGGAAAAACCCAAATAATAACCGTAAAGCATCTAACTAATCAACCAATAACTGCGGAAGTGAAATTGACATTAGATTAGGTAGTGAATTACACTGTGGGAGTGGGTTATTCTGGCTACAGGCTCCTTATCCAGGGATTGAGATAATAGATATTAGTGTGTGTGAAGTCAGTTATTAGTGTTGTTCATGGTGACACCACTGTTCTAAGGAATTCACCCCATCTCTGATTAATTCAACTTTTAATTCGCTTTATTTCTGTCTTTGTTCTTTCGCTCAACCCAATTCAACCATTTACAACCGGCTTAGCTGATTTGACTGCAGTTAGTAGTAGTCTACTGGAGAAACGCTTCCCCGTGCTCGACTCGGGCCTCACAAGGCCTTATTACTTCGATACGTTCACTTGCGTACTACGCACGGTAAACTCGTGTCAGTGGGTCTATAGATTGTGTTTGTTTCCCTACCGCAAAAATTGCCAAGTCTCATTTGTGCGAGGTTTTCCTTGATTCGCGTGCTTCTTTAGTCGTATTTTGTGCTCGCTTTTATTTCCTTTGAATATTTCCTTGTACTTTTTCATCGCAAAGTCTTACGTGAACACATATCGTTTTTGACTTCTCTCCTTGTGCAATCACGATCTTCAAAAGTAGATCTGATAGCTAAGTTTTGTAACCCAATCCGAATGCCGCCCCTGAGGCTTCACAACCTTCGTATACCCTTGACACATTTGGTCAAGTAGTTAACTCTATAATGACCAAGCCTTCCGCAATTTGCCAGACAACTGCCCTCCATGCCAGTCAATCCTTAGTGCGTTACACGGGGTACGACATGCCACCGAAACTTGGCAATGCACCACAAACTCCCCTTAATCCTACTCTTTGTGCTCCACCACTCAAAGAGGTTCCCATATCCATTTTGGTGCCACTGACCCATTTGCAGAACATGACCCTTATTTCCTCACCCCTACACGGAACCCCATCCCTACCAACTGCCATACCATAACTCTACCCTTTACGCACCCTAACCCGTTGCTCTACATGTGAACTATGTGCCATGACCATATCACCCTCCACTCGCCCCTCGCGCTCTGCAATTCTGTCTAGCAACCAATTACCCACCACATCACCGACCGATAACATATATGGCTGTAGCTCAACCCCTATGGGCCCTCCTCTTAGACTTCATCCTCGTCCCCTTGGCCATGATGTTTATCATGGGCCTCTTCGTAGACCCGCATTCTTACTATCCTGAGGGTCAGTATCACCAGAGACCTTATCCATCGCCTCACGATGACATCATTCGATGCGTTTAAGATAAATGCCCCAACTATTGATGGTAAGCTTATTCGCAAAGCTTTTCTCGAGTAGAGTGCCAGTTTGGACGACTATTTCGATTTGTTTAACATGACAGAGGCCCAACAGATTATGTTTGCTAAGATGAAATCCGAACAGTCTGTCAAGTGCTATTGGCAAGGTGTCTAGTTGTCCAATGTGATATGGATCATCTTGGTCAACCTCCCGTCCTCTTTTGGTTTGAGATGAATACTAAGCTACGCAAGCGCTATATACCGTCCTAATATCGAAGACAATGCCTTCCTGATTTGATGACCCTTAGCCAAGGATCATCTTCTATTTAAGAGTAAATGGAATGGTTTGAGGCTAAGAACCGTTGTATCTACAAAGATTCCAATGGACAATTGACTGCTCGTTTTGTGCACCGTGTACACCCTAACATTAAACTAGAATTGAAATTTCAGTAGTACGACTCTTTGGACGACACGTTTTATTGTGTCCAAAATGTAGAAAGTTACCTACACCCTACTTCTTGCAGTCCTTCATTTTCTCATTTTGGGCAACAAATTCACTCAAATAACCCATTCAACGACCCCTTCTTGTCCTACATATCCTTTACTTCACCCCCTCACCAGAGCATAGAATTAAGTATCCAATTCAAACACCATTTCCGAATGACTTAGAAATAAAAATTACAGAAATTTAGACCAAAAATTTGATATTTACTGTTCTAACAATTTGATACCAAAATGACCGAACGAAATCATGAAATTTTAACAGGACGATTTCAACGCCATGATCCATTTAATTATGCAATATTATTTCATATTGGATATGTTTGGGGGGGGTCTCCCACATGTGTAAGTGAAGAAGCTGAACTGATTTTGACAAGATTTCGGTGGTAAAATAAAGGAATTAAGTTATGAAATTTTGCAAACAGAATGTTTAGACATAAAGACACTAGATTATATAATAAACGAATATGTTCAAAAGATAGGGTGGGCTGCATGTCTTGGCAAGTGAGTGCACAAATATATTGAACTGTGAGTCTAATTACACTGTTACAAACTTTCAAACCCACAAGTTACAACTTAGAACTTAAAACGTACCGATGCAAGTTACAAACTTACAACTGAAAACTTATATAATCCATGTTACTAACTAGTAGCTACTAGTTTAAGTCATTCTTAACTAGTAAGCACTAAATAGTACTAACTAGTAACTACTAAGTAGTAAGTAATAATTAATAACTAACAAGTATAAAGTATTTGAGTTTTAACTGCTAACGTTAAACTCATAAGATTAAAGTCGTAACTACTAAACTAGTAATATAAGATGTTATAATCATCACAAATCAATTATATTACATTCTTTTTTTATCATTTTAGGTCTGAAATTATTTATTGATTACATTTCAAATAAAAAAATGCTTCTAGTGATAGTTTTTACTGAAACTAATTATACGGATTGTCTAAGTCTAGTGTTAGCATTTAATCAGGTTACATGGGACATTTATACATAGATCTAACATAATACATTTCCAAAATATCTTTTCAATCCATTATATATATAAACATGAGATGATATATGTGTAATATTTTTTAGCTATTGTAGACCTACCATTATTTCATAGATCAAAAAGTTTTGTTTGTAGATCATGTGATTGTCAAAAGATCCAACACTTAGAACTTTGTTGTTTTGGTAGTATTTCTTTAGAACTGTATAGAAGAGTGTAGGAATAGGAGGCGTAGATGGGTTAGGGATAGGGGAGACATACCTTGGCATTAAGAAAAACAACCTCGAGAAGTAAGCAAACCAATGAAAATTGCTAAATACCAAGATGTAGCAGCTACAATCCTAAGAACAACATTTCTAGAAATACAGGGCTTGTTTATGTGCCATTTCGCAAAATGTTGGCCCAAATTGGGCTTTTTGCTGTGAAGTTCCTCCTTGTTTTGAGATATTTTGCACCTAGGTGTGGGATTTTTGTGAAATTACATCCTATTCCCTGCTTTTGTGCATTTCAGTGTCCGATTGCAAATAATGGAAATTTCATCAACATTTCACAATTCTGATTGAAATATTGTTCCATGCACTAGAATTCTTCAACCCCTCTTCAGTAAGGGCAATGAGTTAGTGACCACCTCATCCCGCCCTCCTCGAGGAGTGAATGCTTTCATTTCCACAACATGACTCATACAGCTGCACAATGCCCCTGACCTGCTCTATTTGTGTCCTCTGACTCTCTTGACAATGCCCTTGAGGATGACATCGAGTATGAGGATGTACTACCTACCTCTGAACCTTGAGACGATGATATCGATTACACTTACGATTACGATCCATCATATCTTTAATTCATGCATGTTCTCGCTGCCCCTTTTGATGGAGACGAATGGAAACAAACCACTCCTTTCCATACCTTCTTCAAGCATGTCCGTAAAAGTTATAAGCTCCTCATTGAACATCATCTCACCCCATAGTTTGAAGCGCATGGAGTCGTACCCATAGTTCCATTGACCACACAAGGTACACTGGGTAAATCAAATTCATCTTCCCAGTTCCCATCACCTAACATTGCCTTGTGCCCATTACTCGGGGTGCTTATTCAAACCACATTGGGGTTAATGTGTTGCCTATGGATTTATGTTGGTCACATTATCCTTAGCCGTCACTAGATCTATGACATGGATGCCCCCAATGAGGGACGTTTCGATGTTTACATCTTCAAGCAAAACGACAAACACATACTACTTGCCCCTACTCATTGCAGCTCTCCTAAAAAAACTAGTCAGTAACCAAACCCCTAGAATTTGAAAATGCAGCACTCTACACATTGTCACCCGCAAAGAGCCCATATGTCTAATTTTTAGTCCCCACCACCATAATTTGCTTCCCTTCTCGACTAGTTCAAAGACATGACACCCACTGACCTCCCTAATGAGCTCCCACCTTTGCATGATTTTCAACCCGAGATTGATTTGATACCAGGGTTATCGCTCCCAAACCGATTTCATTACCGCATGAACTTGACTGAGCATGCCGAGTCGAAACGCCAAGTCGAGGTCCTTCTCAAAGGTTTTATCAATGAGAGCAAAAGTCCTTGAGTGGTTCCTGCTTTCCTTGCCCCCAAATAGGTTGGTAGTTGGGAAATGTATCTAGATTGTCGACCCATAAATGATAGTACTGTCAAATATCAATGTCCCATCCCACGCCTTGAAAACTTGCTTGATTTATTGACAGGATCCCGCTATCTCTCCAAGATTGACCTCTGTAGCGGTTTCCATCAAATTTGTGTCAAGGAGTCTCATGAAATGGAAGACTCTGCCTTTAACTCTCTGGACATGTTATATGAATGGTTGGTCATACCCTTTGGCTTGTCCGATGCACCCACAACCTTCATGGGAGTAATGAACCATGTGTTGCGACTATTCATTGGTAACTTTTTGGTGATCTACTTTAACGATATTTTAATTTTCCGTAAGACCAAGGACGAACACTTGGCTCATCTCCGACTTGTCTTCGAAACACTTTGCTCTAAGAAATTGAATGTTAATTTAATAAAGTGTTCTTCTCTTCAAGATAAAGTCTTTTTCCTTGGCTACTTTGTATCTACTACCGGTATTGAGGCTAACCCTATCAAAGTCAAGGCCGTTATTAATTTGTCCACGCCCACTACAATCTCTGAGTTTTGTAGCTTTCACAGAGTGGCTATAGTCTGTCATCGCTTTGTTTGAGGTTTCTACACCATTATAGCTCCACTCATTGAGCAGATGAAGTGTGACGAGTTGGAGTAGACGCCATCCATCATACGAGCTTTTGATGTTGTTAAGACAAAATTGACTGAAGATCATGTTCTTTGCCTTCCCAATTTTTTTATTCCATTTGAGGCTTCATGCAATGCTTTGGGTGTTAGCATCGGTGACGTTTTGAGCCAAGACGGCAACCATGTTTCATTTTTCAGTGAGAAAATTAATGATGCAAAGTATAAATACTCCATTTATTGTGAAGAATTCTACGTTGTTGTGCTGTTGTGCAATCCCTGCGTCATTGATGGTATTATCTTCTTCATCAGGAGTTCATCCTCTATCTGACGATCAAGCCCTCTGCTTCTTGAATCCCAAAAAAATTTAAGTGCCCGCTATCCAAGGGTGTGAGTTTTTCTAGTAGTACACTTTTGTTCTCAAACATCCTCAACTGCTGATTGACCACTCTCCAATCAATGAGCGTTGAAGTTGTGAGCTTCGACCGTTTGAAGGACATGTTAAATTATGCTTATTATGCTTTATTTTTCTCGTCTTTTAGTTTTGTACCATATTGCTTATCCACACTCTTAACCTCTCTCTTCAAGGAGAGGCATTGCATTATTTTCATTTTCAAATAATAGTGAATTCTTCGAGCATGGTATCGGAGCAGTATGTTCCACTCTAGCTTCTTCCGCAAGAAAGGAGACCTGTTGATGTCACCTGCCTCCCAGTCTTCTGTAGCCGCCGCCCCCTGCCCCTGCCTCCCTCCGCCCCTCTCTCCCCCCTCTCCATCTCAGCTACCCATCACATCCTCTGGTCTTCTCGGTAATCCCATCTCATTTCTAAATTCCAATCCTTTCAAACGGTTATCCTTTCTTTTTTGGGGGCGTTATCCCCCTACCGCCTACATCAAATGTAGAATACCCTACGTCAATTGTCTCTGTAGCTTGACATCATGACATAGGTAATTTTTCTACTGCTGCCCACGTATTCGGTTCCTCTAGACTCCTTCGGCCTGCTTCCACCTGCTGCTGCTACGCGTGTATAGCCACACATCTGTTATCTTGGTGGATGGTAGTTATTATCATTGCAGTGAAGTGTAGTTCTATTCTTGTTTATTGATGAGTGATCTTGTATGTAAAGCAACAATATTTTATCTATAAGAAAAAATATTTTTGCATTTCAGAGCACGTTTTTGGATAATGCCAACACCGTCGAAGATGCAAGAGCACATGGTCATATCCATTTGTCTGAGGTTTCTACCCTAACATTTCTGGATTATTTTAATTATTTGAAATATATATACTTTATTTTCTATTTATGTTGTATAGGTGGTGCATTATGCAGAAAAGTTCAAGAATAAAGCTATCCTTTTGATGCATTTTTCTGCACGCTACAGAATTGAGGTACTGCACCAGTGCATGAACTTATCTATTGCCACCGGGATGTCTATATGTCATGATGCGGTTTCTAGTTACAGGTGCTAATATATTGTTAGTACACAGGATATTATGGCTGCCATGTCTAATCTGCCTCCAATTCTTTCCAATAGAGTCCATGCACTGACAGAAGGTTTTGGGCTTCCAGAAAGATCTGGAAATATATCCTGAAATACTGTAATAGTCTACCTGATGAAGATTCTGGAATTATAGACGCCAGGCTAGGAAAAAACACTGGTTCATGATGTAACTACATGGTCGTTAAATATGATGGTGATAGAAACAGTCAATGATGTCTCTTTTGTAAAGGCTATACCGATACAGCATCCCCTGAAGCTAGGAGAGCATTTTTTTGTCCTTCACGTTAAGTCTTATGGATGCAAAAATTAATGGTTAAAGGCTTTTGGTGAAATTGAAAATGTTGACAAGGTTTGAAAAGATGTAAGATATAAATTCACGCCAGGTAGGTACTAGATTCCAGAATTAATAGATTCAGATCATTATTATGCGAGTTGTAAACCTAAATTACATTCAGTTAATAGATCAACCAGTTCTCTTGGACTAGCTTGGCGTCTGGTCCCACAATATCCACTTTGGCGGTGAAACTCAGATTTCAGCTCTAAAGGAGAGTGGTTCTTTGTATCACCTTGTTTGGAATTGCTTCCAGGTTATACTTGTCTCACGCGCTGCTAATGGCTCACAACCAGAAAAACATTAATTTACTTGATCCCACCCATTTAGGATACCAGCCACTTCTGTTTAACTTTCGTACAAACAGCATTGTCCAGATGTTTGCGTCCATGTTTAAACTGTTTACTGCATGCATACTATCGTAATAAACAATCAGGTTGTTTACTGTATGGACACTCACCTTATAACTCATCAAGCAGTTGGTTGCCGATGGAAGCTCAGAAAATCAACTCGTAACCAGTCTGCATGGGTAGGGAGGAGCCATGTGCCTACAATCATCAATTTTATAGCCCTTTCTGTCATTGGTCATAGGATAAGATAAATTATACAGTAAGTCTCGTGTATAATTGTGGCATTATATTTGTAGGAAAAGATAAGTTCCAAATGTGACCTAGGTATAACACTGAAGTTTGTGTTCAAAGCTTTTTTATTTTTCTTAGTTTTATTTTATCTGTACTAGTAACTACATCCACCAACCAACACATATGAGTTCACTAATAGTAATAAACCAAATTCTCATCTTAATTATCTATCTCTTATTTCTAATCATTGCATGTTTCTGTTTGAGATTGGCATGAAACAAGTCAACAAAGTTTACACGGGATACATTAAATGATTCTCCAATAACAACAACTATCACCATTATACATACGCCTCTATAAGTTTATAGAAATACACAAACATGAAGTACAATCTATATAAAAGTAAAATATGAATGATATTATTTTAATGTGTTAGGGGAACATGTATGTTTAGTAATTGTACAAAAGGACAACATATATGTATAGTAATAATAAGAATACGAAAGTTCCTACTTGTTTATACATAAAAAGCCATTTAAAGTAGAGGTCTAGTAGTTGCGTGAGAAAAACAATAACCATAATGATTGGAATATTATTCCATATATATTTATACATATAAAATAAATTAATTGTGGTGTAGTTTTATCCATAGTTATTTTCTCTAAAACCATAACCGCACCACACTACTGTGGTTTTAAAAATTTGTTTTAAAAATTTAAAACCATATCGACACCACAACCAGTTGGGTATAGTTACGCGGTGTAAAATATGGTGCGGTTATTAACGAATATGATTCTTTTACAACTCCATTGCCATCCCTACTCCCACTTTCTCCTCCCTTTATTTCTCTCCCCCACCCTTCACTCCTCTGGCCTTTCCTTTTCTTTCCTCGTTCTCTCTTGTCTACGCATGATACATTGCACTTCATCCCTATCACCATGTCCCCTCACCTAACTACAACATGCCTTTCAAGGGAGTTCATATTTAGTACTTTATAAGAAGAATAATAAACTCAAAATGTTTTATAGATCTCATCCTCGTTGATGTAACTAACTTCATATGAGTTGCAAGACAATGAAGTAATAAAAAAACTAGGATGCATACCAATAAACGAACCATATGTAACACATATAGTCCTAGCCCTAGTGTTAATGTAATCAATAAATTTATGTGTTGCAAGAAAATATTGTTGCAAAAGGATCTTATGTAATGTACTAGAAGCTAAACTAAGATCTAGCCTATGGCTTGAATACCATGAGTGCCCATTAGTTACAAGCTCTTCATAGGGCAAATAATTCAGCCTATGTATTGAAAATGTTGAAGTAGATGCTATTCCACCTTAATTGATTTTATTTTAAAAGTTTTTCAATCACTAGTGTGCAACAATCTCTTGAGGTTGTCCTTCACTTTTATTTTAACTCCTTTATAGATGATATGGTTTGTATACCATGTGTAACACATCATACTTCAACCATGTGGCTCTAATTTACTTAACATGAGTGTTATTAACATCAAGGAGCATGAAGGACCAACAATTTAGCAACCTCTTAACATGAGTGTTATTAACCATGTGGCTCTAATTTACTTAACATGAGTGTTATTAACATACTTCTTTCAAGCTATCTTTGTTAGCAACCTATAAATACATTTCTTTGGGCCCTTTTTGTCTTTTGACCGTAAAGTGTTACACCAGATCTGCCTCTAATAAATATCATTTATGACGTATTGTATGTGTTCATGTAATATATTTCACGCCTATTGAAAGATGATTATAGTGCAAAAATTGCATGCCAACACTACCACTAAGTATTATAATTTAATTGATTATGTTATTATCTTTGGTCTATGTTCGCAAGGTACTTCTATAATGTTGTTTAGCAATGCATTTTATGTCAGATTATACTTGTTTATCAAATGACTTTCCCCCTTCTTTTGTAACGTGCTCAATCGGTATGTGCACTAAATGTTTGTTTTTCTAAATAAAATATCACAACTTGTCTATTGTATGTATAATGTTACTTATATTGCTGTACTTTTTATGAGTGTCTATCTTATCAATCATATAAAATTTGGGTCTTGTCTTTCTTATTGTAGTAGAGACACATATTTCTTTTTTAACAATAGATGGGTTGTTGTACTCCTAGGAAAGCCTTGCAACATTCACACTCCCTAGTGCTCTAAGAATATCACTCTCCTCCAAGACTAGTGATCCTCTGACTTTATATGGGGTTTTGTCCATCAACATGCTTCATTAAGAGTTCCTAGAATTGGACACACCTCTTGAAATTGATCCATTTAACCAAGGGAGATGGGATAGCCCTATCATTGGTAGAGAATTTTCTAATATGGCAAAAATTTCACAACATCCTCAAAATACTTTATGACACAATTTGGGAAGTAGAAAGTGACTCTTACACTCATTATGAACAAACATGATGTCGTTCACTTATTTCATTCATATAATGAGGAAGCAATGACATATATCATCTAAAAAGAGATCTTGTGAGATAAATAACAATGTTTGACAACAAGTTCATTTTTCAAAACACTTACAACTTTATCTTAGCTTACAAACAAGAAAAAGACAATAACATCACAAAGGGATTAAGCGAATTATGGAGATATAATAAAATAATTAATACAAAATATAGGAGATATGTACTAATATACTATGGATTAGAAATTTGAACTACATTGGTGCAACATTTGGGTCATATGAAGTGGGTTTATGAATTATTGTAAGTAGAAATAGGAAGAAATTTCAATGGCCATGTCTAGGAAGACCCCCCTCTAAATATTGATGGGGATGTTTCTTTCTCATGCAATAATGATAACAATTAGAATTTTCTTAGAGCCTATATGAAAGAGAGGAAAACAAAGTGTGGAAATAGAATGCGAATAACGGAGATAAGGTGAAGGATGGAATAAACAAACATGTTGTGCAATGAAAGATTTTCTAGAGGGAAGGGAAGTTGATATTGAGTATGTTTAGGATAAAGCAAAGTCTTATGAGAAAAGGACCTCAATAAGTGATAATTGAGACAATTGTAGTAGACATTTAGAAAACCTATTGTGGAATTTTAGGGAGTTTAGGAGTCTTGGATCTAATGTTAAAGGATATACATGAATCAACATTACACTAAATCTTGTCATGTAATTAGGATGACAAACAAAGTTGTGTAAGGAGTGGGAGACGAGAGGGGATCCACTCCATACTTAATTTGAGGAATAAAATCACTAATCCAGACACACCAAAAAGATATGTTAGAACATATGTAACTTTTAATATCTCAAATAAGGTATATAATACCAAATGTTTAGCAGTGAAAATAAAAAAAGCTAACTATTACATTGATTGCTATTATCACCATCCTTCACCATGCAGGGTGATACATATGAAAACTAAACTAAAGCACAGGATCAACAGAGGGTTATTGACCACCTCAGATCTATCTCCCAAGAAGGTTCATATACTCTTGAAGTTGTCCCGGTCAACCTTGGTTTTCTCCTCCTTGCTCTCTAACTAGGGGTTGGAAGCATACCCCACAAGATAAAAAATAGAAGTTGTCAGCATGAAAGCTGATATGAGCATATTAATCAGCAATATGAGGAATATAAGGAAAAAAGGACATCATATGTAACAAGGCTTCCCATAGAAGAGGAATGTATTATCCAAGTGGATATAAAGAGAATATGAATTACAATAAGATGATAATCAAGAAGAATACTTGCCATTAATAAAATATAAGAGTTGTGCCAAAAAAGCACATACAAAGAATTTAGGGCACAAAACCTATCACAATAATATTCAACCTGCATGCATGTGAGATAACCATAGCACTAGTGAAATATAAATAACAATGGCAACGAAGGCTCATAACCTTAAAACCTGATAGAGTAAGACACATAACTAAACTCCCAAATATATTAAAGTGGACGCAAATCTCAGGTATGGGGCACATAACCTCCATCCAATAATAAATGGCACATAACCCCATATAAACCAACATACTTACAAAACTCTAGGGCTATTGAATCACAAAGCATGCAAAATGTAGATGCAAGTATAAGTTTAGTCTATAAATGGAATTAATGAAGTTGCCATCACATAAATGGACAATACAAAACATACACCACATAAGTGGACAAAATTAGCTCATAGCCACAATTAGGGTTTCATCTTGAAGAAAAGTACAATTCAGATGTTAATAAGAATATCCAACAAAGTAAGATAATCACAAGGTCAGAATCAACATAGAATCTTTCAAAGGAAATAAATTTAAGAAGAGATATAAATTGTGTCGGCTAATTTGTCCACAAGACTAAGAGAGAGAGAGAGAGATAAAAATGGGTGATTGCTCAATATAATATATAGGAAATGCAACATATGTCAAGATGTTTGTCAGCTTATCAAATACCAAACCCTAGTTACAAGTTAGGGTTCTTGTTCACCTAACATAGATTTTATATACAAACGATTAATTAGTATTCATATTATAAACCCTATATGACTATTCTAATTATACTCGGATTGAGGTTATGCTATATTTTTATTTAGATAGAGAATAATTTTTGATTCCAATGAGTATTTTTGCATAAATTTTGGATAATGAGAGGATTAGTTATGTATTTTTGAAGTTCTGACCAATATGAAAACATAGAAAATCCACAAAATAAAATAATATCCACAAGGGAGAGATTGGTCTACCGAGATGGCCCAATCAATAGAGGCTAATTTTCCCAGCCAGCGACCATGCAGTGAGGCGCACAACTCAATGACGCAAAGAAAACAAATCAAATGCAAAATGACTATTTTGCCCTAGGCGGTAAAGCACAACGTGAACAGGAAACAAGGGATATGGAGGAGAAAACATAGGGTAAATCATCCCCTTCCCTTGACTGCTGCCATGGTTGTGAGCAACAACCCAATCACAACAGATTTGGGGAAATTGTGAGGGGAGATTCTCAGGCCAAAATAAAGAATCAAAATCAAAGGAGTTTCTAGGTTACTTACCCTTGATGCTACTTACCTATGGTGGAGTGAGTTTTTAGTGGTGAGAAGATTCATAGCGAGGAGTAAACTCATTAGGCTGTAGTTGTGTGTGAAGTCACTGACCAAATTGGCACGAGAGTTGAAAGCAATGGAGCTGACGATGATCGGGGTACATGTATTTATATGTGGGGTTTGGTTTTAGGGATTTGGGAGTAGAGGTTTTGAAATACTTTGAGAGAAAGATTGGGAGAATCACAAGAAAGGAAGGGCTCGAATTAGGGATCATGTTGTGTGGGACTTTCTCATGAGTTTCATGCACAAAAAAGATCATGATTTGGGGAAACAATCTGCAAAATACCAGGACATTAGTGTGGGGGTACTGTTCACATGTGCATGCCTCTCCTACCTAAGGTAGGAGATGGGTAAGGTGCCATTAGATCTAGATCGGTAGACCCACATCACACACAAAATCAACAAAGTTAAAAAGCAACCCGTGACATTTAATTAGTCCAAAACCTTAGCCAAGCCAGAAACTGAATAAAGTAAGGATATATAATTATGTTCGTTCTTTCCAAATCAAATTTAGGATGCAAACATTATCCAATTAATATGAATTTTTACTCGTAGACTAATTAAGACATGTAAATTCTAGTTTTGGCATTAGATTTTACTTTTAAGTCATTTAATATATTATTTAATATTTTTAGATCATATTATGTATTGCATTTCCTAAATGAATTTGAGGCATCTAGGAACACTCAAATAATGTGAAACTTGGCCTACACGCAAACTTAAACATGAGAAGTCTGATTTTGACATTAATTTTTCATTTAAGGAATGTTTACTATATTATTTAATATTTTGGACTTTAAGTTATAATCTCTCCTGAACTAAACTGGGATAGATAAGATTGTTCAATTAGAGTGAACATTCACACATAGACTAATTTGGTATATGGAATTTGAATTTATTCTACTCTTAAAGTCATTAAACATATTATTTAATGTTTTGAATCAAAACTCATATTTTCTCTCTCTAATAAAATTAGCATATTTAGTATTGTTCACATAATGTGAAACTTGGTAGTCAAGCTAATTGGGATCCAAAGATCACGATTTTGCCATGATATTTTACTTTTGAGATTTCCTTCTAACAATTATGGTTTAGGACCATCATTATAACATCAAATCATTATGTTCATTATGTATTATTTTAGAGTCCACCATATCCTCACGTTACTACCAAAAGAGTTACCTTTGATTATTATACACAAAAATTCATATTTTACTTATTTAACATATTTAGTCTATTAATTTCACTTTATCTTAGGTGATTGCACATGAATATTCTAATTGTTATTGTAATACATGTTTTGAGTACATTATTTCTCTTATTTAACCATTATGTGAATATTAGTTAGCAAAGGAACTGCATGTAACATATTTGATAAACCGACCTACATGTTAGCATTTAAGTTATTATGTAAATATGTGATGTTGATTATAGAACCTATTGCCACATAATATGTTATATGTACCAACATTATTCGTTAAGGCATAATTTTATCCTTTTTTTGTCAAATTTAGGGAACCATTTTCACAAGCCTTCTAATTATAGAATACGATAAGATTCTAGGTTTTGGTTCGTTACAACACTCCACCCCTTAAAAAGATTTCATCCTCAAAATCTAGTCATTCATATATTCTCAATTACCTGTTCTCCACCACTTAAAAGGTTTAACCTAATAAGTCAAACCACACTATAGGTACAAAGAATAATCTACCTAAAACTCATGCACACAATCTCTTTCATCCTCAAAGGTATCATGCAATACGGAAACATATCTTTAAAGTTGAACTAAGAATTAATGGGTTATCTTTAACATGATCTTCTTCATAAACTTCTTGGCCATCCTAAGTAAAGACACCTTCGAGCACGTCTCTCAACATGTCTTCTTCCATTACTATTTCCATTATTTTAAGGAGGTTCATGAAGTTGTTGTTGTTGAGGTGGTGCACGTCCATCACAAAGATGGGGGCATCTAGGTCAAATATGGCCGGGCTCATTTCAACGATGGCATACAACTTGGAAGTTAGGTTGAGGTCTTGCTTTATTTCTCACATAAGAACACTTCCCAGGAGGATGATGACCCTGAAGCTTAGAACACTTATTTCTCCTCTGATCAGTACCTGATGACTTCCTCTTCTTGTCATGATCCTTAGGTTGATATCCTAGATTAGACTCAATAGCTAAAGCTTTATCAACCATGTATTAGAAAGTAAAGGGAAGCAGCAGGACAAGAGAACGACCCACATGGTAGCCAAGTCTTGGAAAAAATAGACCAGCCCTATGATCCTCACTCAACCTAGTACCATAACACTCAAGGAGCGATAAGTTTTGCACATATGTAGAAATAGACATGGAACCTTGCTTCAGACTGTAGAATTTTGCTTCCTTTTTCCTAAGAACAGCAGTGAAGATGTATTTCTCATGAAAGACTACCAAGAATGATTCCCAAGTCAAGGAGGAAGTGTCATATGTTTGGGCTATTTCATTCCACCAGACATGAGCTGGTTCATCCAACACATAAAAGACAAACTAGATCTGTAAGGAGTGGGATCCCATAGGGGAACTACTCCCTACTAAAAATTTAAACAATAAAACTTCCAGTCCAAACACACCTAAAAGGTATGATGGAGTGGGTGTAAAATTTTCAAATCTTATTTAATGGTAATTAAAACAACCAAAGTGTAGAAGTGGAATAAAAACATTGACTATATTCAATTTCTCATAAGGTTACAACAGAACATCATAATCTCCCACAAAGGGTTTACATGTATGATACAACATAAGCACCTAAGATAGAGGGAAGTCTAAACCATAACAACTTTGTCTCCAAGCTTTAACACCTTAAGCTATATCCATATCTGCATGCCATATCATCCAAGTCCTTCACCTAGGGTTGGAAGCATACCCCAGCAAGAAGAGAAAAAATAGAAGACATCAACAAAAGCTGGTATGTACATACTAAAAAGGAAATTAATCAATATTATGAAATAATAAAAACAAAATTGGCCCGGGTCAAACTGATTTGCTTTCCATTCATAATGGCTCCGGAAGCTAGGGCGATTCCTATGACGATCTTAGTGGCGACGACGCCGTTGGCTACACAGCCGGAAGCTTCACAGGAGGATAATGTCATAGATATGAGTAATGTGGACAAGATAAAAGATCTTGGGAAGAAGGTGGCATGGAGTAGGCCTAGTTCAATTCGAGTCTCGTATGAAGCGAAATCATGGGCAGATCTAGTTTCCATCAGAAATGGGATTCCTAAGAACACCTTCAAGAAGCTGGATGTCCAGATGGAGAATGGGAAGCTCCTGTATCCAAAGAGCATCGCCGATAGAATTCTATAGAGGTGGAGCAGGACTGCGGTAGGTTATATAGTAGGAATGAACCCACATTGGCCGTCATTGGTGAGGTATTTGGCTCAATTGTGGAAGGTCAAAGGATTGCTTGAAATCATATCTAGAGGAAGAGGCTTCTTTGTCCTGATGTTCTCGAACGATGAAGACTTGGCAACAAAATTGGATGGAGGTCCATGGTATATTGCTGGAAAACCAATGGTTATTAAGAAGTGGGAGCGAGGTGAACCAATGGAGAAACTGACGATTTTTGAAATACCGATTTGGTTGAAGATTCACGACCTGCCTCTAGAGTTATGGGATGATGAAATATTCATGAAGATTGGATTCTACTTTTAGAACCTGTTGCGTGCTGACCAACTCACTGCAGAGTTCACCAGTCTGGAATATGCTAGACTTCAGGTGCTGATCTCGGTTGATTTTTCCTTTCCATAGGAGCTGGAACTTCAAAGTGATGATGGACAAGTGGATAAATTTGCTTCGAGTATGAATGGAGACCAGGAAAATGCAATGTCTGTGACAATTTTAGGCATGAATCTGGGCTGTGTGCTGCCATTGTGAAGGAGTCTGATCATGCGGGAGTAGTTCGTCATCTGATGAAATAGGTTTGGGTCCCGAAGAAGACCAGAAGTCAATTACTGGAGGAGGAACCTGAAGAGTTTAGCGATGCAGTGGAAGAGATGAATCCCACAGTTGAAGGGTTTTCCAGTAGAAGTGATGTAGGGAAGGTTGTTGAAGGAATGCAGACAACTGAGAGCAGTAATCTCATTACTCCGGTACCATCCCCTGAGTGGGAAATCCAGAAGAGGAGGTCCAAATCTCCTCTGAGGGTTGCATCGAAGCCAATTTCTGCTATGAGAAACATACAACTATCTCTGAATAAATTCTCTTTATTAGCTAACCTCGGTGATGGGGATAATGGTGTGAGTGATATGGGGAAGGTGGATACTATTGTTCCTATTGGATATACCTCTATCTATTTGTGCTTGGAATGTGAGAGAGATCCATAACAAACTCTCTCGCATTCGTAATGAGATAATAAGGCTGAAGGCGGGTGTTTATATCATTCTTGAGTCGAGAACAAAAAAAGAGGATGTTGAAGGTATTGTTGAAGATGTTTGGTCAGGAGCTAAATATATATCCAATGAAGACTTCTACACCTATGCTCATATTATTATCCTGTGGAATGACCCAGATATCGTGATTAGCAAAGTCCTTGAAAATGAACAGATTGTTCATTGTGAATTGGTTATTGAAAGTCGATGTACTAAGTTCTTATTTTCTTCTATCTATGATGTTAATGGGGATTCTAATAGATCGGTTCTCTGGGAGTCTTTGAACAAGATTTTGCTTTCTAATGTGTCTATGTGGTGTGTCCTTGGCGACTTCAATACAGTGAGGTTTACTTATGAGAAGTTAAGGAAGAAAACACCTACTAATAAGAGCATGTTGGATTTCAATTCTTTTCTTGATATCACTGGGCTTATTGAAATTCCTACCAAAGGATCGTACTTCACCCGGGACAACCACAAAAAAAATGGGGTTAGTACGTTCTCAAAGGTTGACAGGGCCTTCTGTAATCTGAAGTTTCTCAGTCTTTTTCCTTCTATGTGGGGTGAAATTGTCTCAAATATGATTAGTGACCATCGTGTTTTAGTCATTCATCTTCAGATGGCCAAGAGAAAAAAACATTCCATTCGTTTCATTAATGCCTGGGTCTCTCAGCCTGGTTTTCATAAGATTGTGGAGGATGCTTGGGTTGGTTCTTCTTCTAAGGGAGCTCCTATGTTTAGAGTTTATAGGAAGTTGTCTTCTGTGAAAGAAGCTCTTTTGAATTGGAACAAGGAGTGTGTTGGGAACTTCTCTTCGAAAGCTTAAGAACTTGAAGCAAAAACACTGGAGCTTTAAAAGAAGGCTGATGCCTCCCCTGAAGATGTTGAGTTACAAAGTACTATGGTTGAGATGAGGAAGGCTGTTAGAAAGGCTTTATTGGAAGAAGAAAGTTTCTTAAGTAAGAAATCGAGGTCTATTTGGCTTAAATAAGGGGATAGGAATTCTGCTTATTTCTATGCCTCCCTTAAAACTGGAAGAATCTACAATGGTATCTATAATTTGCATGAAAACGACAGAGTTATCAATGAAGTTGAGGCTATATCTGATCATATTGTGAATTACTATAAGGGGGTGTTCAATTCTTCTGTGGCTAACTTTGTCTCTTGGAATGATGTCGGGGTCTTACCTGAGTTGACTGACACCCAAATCTTCAAGATGAGATAATGGGTGACTAAAGAAGAAGTTGATCTTGTGGTCAAAAGCCTGAATGGTGACAAGGCACCTGGTCCCGACAGTTTCAATGGTTTGTTCTTTAAAACATGTTGGTCAATTGTTGGTCAGGATGTTACTAAAGCTATACTTAACTTTTTTAACTCTGGGAAGCTTATTTGAGAGTGCAATAGATCCTTTATCACTCTCATCCCCAAAGTATAAGGTTCTACTAATATGAAGGACTTCCGCCCTATCTCTCTATGTAATGTAATGTTCAAGATCATCACTAAGATCACGACTAATAGGTTGAGAGATGTTTTTCCTAATCTGATTGCTAAAACTCAGGTTTCTTTCATTAAAGGAAGGGTCATCAGTGATGCAATCCTCTTGGCAAATGAGTTGTTGAGCTCCTTCCCTTCTTCTAATGGCCCGTCATCTATGTGTGTTAAAGTTGATCTATCTAAAGCATATGACACAGTCAGAAGGGACTATGATTTGTTCCTCATGGAGAAGATGAGGTTCCCTCCATGTTGGTTGTCTTGGGTCCAGGTGTGTTTTAACTCAGCTTCCTTCCAAGTGTTGGTAAATGGGTCTCCTTCCAGTTCTTTTGAAGCTACAAATGGGGTGTGTCAGGGTGATCCCTTAGCTCCATACCTTTTCGTTATTGCCATGCAAGGTTTCACATATATTATTGATTATTCTATTAAATATGGTTTGATTATACCGTTAAGGGCTTCTAAAAAATTTGGGGTATCGCATATCATCTTCGCGGATGACCTTCTTCTCTTCACCAAAGCAGACAGGTCCAATGCTTAGTAGGTTGTGAATGTTTTGAATACCTTCTGTTCTATTTCGAGCTTGAGCCTAAATAACATCAAAAGTCAACTCTTCTTAAGTAAAGGAGCTGATACTCTTCATAATGACATTACTCAGAGTCTGGGCATTGAGAGGGTCACCCTACCTGTTAAGTATCTAGGCTTGCCTCTTTTCACTGGTCGTCTCACGAAGGCAATGTGTTCTCCCATAACTGATAAGATAAGAAGGAAACTAGATTCCTGGAAAGGTAAACTTCTATACTTTACAGGTCGTGTGGAGTTGGTGATCTCTACTTTCTCTATGTATCATGTTTTCTGGTCCTCATCCTTTCCACTCCCAAAAGCAGTTATACTGGATATTGAGAAGCACATGAGAAATTTTATTTGGAATGACTCTGTCAACCAAAAGCATCTTCATACGGTGTCTTGGGAATCCATTTGTAGACCCAAATGTGAAGGAGGTTTGGGTGTCTGTCTTGTGGAGGACTGGTCTAAGGCTGGTATACTGAAGAACTTGTGGGATGTTGCAAGCAACAAAGAAACCCTTTGGGTGAAATGGTTACATGAACACTACATTAAACATGACTCTATTTGGTCTGTTGGGTGTAAATCAAATTCTCCATGGTTGTGGAAGAGATTGCTGGGTATGAGGAATCTGTTGAAACTGCATATTAATTTTCAGGTTGGTGATGGCAAGATGTTCCAATTCTAGAGGGATCCCTGACTCCCAAAGAAAAAAATTCTTTTGGACTTGTGTGACAACCAGATGGTGCTAAGAATGGGGAAGGGTCCAAGTTGTAATATCGCTTCTTGTGTTATGGATAACAGTTGGAGGCTTTTGAATATCAGGGGGGTGACACCATTCAAGATGTGATTAGAGACATGGCTCCTTTGAATGATAGTGAAGATCGAATTTTGTTCAAAGGGAAAAAGGGGTTCAAACTAAGAGATGGATGGGAGTTAATCAGAAGGAAAGGCATGAAGACTAAATGGTCAAAGTGGGTTTGGAAGAGTAAGTTCCCTAAAAGCTACTGTTGTTTCATTTGGAGGTGTTTCCTTAATAAAATACCCACCTGTGAGTACCTGAAGATAACTGGCTACTCTTTGGCTGCTAGATGTGTTCTCTGTCAGTCTGAAGGAGAGGATCTAGACCATTTTACGTTCAAGTGTCCATTTAGTTGTGAGATTTGGAATCTCTTCAAGAAAGAATATGGTAAACAACCTTGGTGATTAGGTGAGTTGCTTTTATTGAAAGATGAGAAGAAGTCAGCTGCTGGTCTTGTTTTGCAGAAAATTTGGTTAGAAAGAAATTCAAGGTTATTTGGTTGTTCTAAGAGAAGCCCCGAGGGGATTTGGATTCTAGTTAGTACAGATACTAAGATCCTCCATACTTAAAGTTGTACAGATAGTCTTTCTTTTTTATGCTTTGAGTTCGTTTCTCAGTTAGGTTTACCTTTCATCTTTTGGCATTTTGGGGTTTATCCCGTAGGCATTGTACATACCCACTTTGTTTATTTTTTAATGGAAAGAGAGGCACGCTTGGTTCATAAAAAATATTATGAAATAAAGCACGACAAATATAAAAGGCTTCCCATAGAAAAGAAAAGTAACACCCAAGTGGGTATCAAGAGAATTGATCCACAATAAAAGAGATACTTGCCATTAAATCAACATATAAAAGTGGTGCCACATTAGCACATATGAAATTAGGGCACATAACCCATAATCCATAAACATCATCCTGCATGCATGTGAGATAAACTTAGCCCTAGAACAATATAAATAACAATGGCGGCCAAGCCTCATAAACTTGAAACCTAATAGAGAATGGCACATAACCAAACTCCCAATATATATAATGTGGGCCAAACCTCATTAATTTGAAACCCGGGTATGGGGCACATAACCTCCATCCCAAAAGCATAAAGGGAACATAACTCAAAACCAATGCACTTATACTACTTTAGTACTACTGAATCACATAGCATGTTTAATAGAGAGGCAAGTAGAAAGTATAGTCAGATTTTACAAAAGTAGTCACCACATAAATGACCAACATATACATCCACCTCATAAGTGGACAAAAGACATCACATGTCATCATATAGAGTTTCATCATGTACAAAGCATATGAAAAGAGTCCAAGAGAATATCCATGTTCACAAGATCAATAACAAAATAAGATAGTTCACAAGAACCATGATATCAAAAGATAAGAGCAATGCATATAGGCTATTGTCCATAGGACCAAGAGAAAGAATAATATAGATGAATTGCTCAACATGGATTAATACATGATACAACATACCTCAAATTCATAGTCTAAACAGTCCAAGTCAGTCCTAGATCCAAGTCTAGGCTTCCAAAGCACCTATTACCATATATGTGGGATTAGGGTTAGATTTACATTGATTTCATAAGCCCTAAAAATTACCTTTTTATTTACATGCGATTTAGGTTATCAAAACCATGCCATATTTTAGTTTCCTTTTTCTGGGTTCAAAACATATTTTATTACATTTTTCTGACTTATAAGTATTTAGTTATGATTTTTGCAAATTATAACTTATTTAGATTAATCCATTAAAATCACCTCTTTATAACATTGGATTTAGGTGACAACACTAACACCATAAGATAGATCTTATTTTTCTGAATCCAATGACTATTTATTTGTAATTTTTGGATAAATGAATAAAAAGACATGATTTTTATAAAAGCAACCAATCACAATATTCCAAAAATCCTTGGTAGCCAAAAAAAAAAGTCTGGTCAGCGGTCAACGTTGCTGAGTTGGCCCAATAACCAAAGGAAAACTCAGCAAGGTGGGCAACCAGAGAGGGCTTTGTTCAAGGAAAACAAAAATGAGAGGGGAATGACGTATTTGCCCTTGGGCGAGAAAACAAACAAAGAAGAAGATGTGAGGGGTAAAACTGGAAAGATAAAGGGCAATCATCTTCCTACCACCCCGATACCACAACAAGGCTTGAAAGCTCAACCTCCCAGAATTGGAACATGAAATTAAGCACAGGGCATCACCATCAGAATCTTGGAATATTCAGCAAGCTTTGGGTGACATTGTGAGATCGAAGGAGATGAAACCCCAACCAGACTGAGACAACGAAATAGGGTTCTCAACCACACCGAAAACCTAAAGGAAATGGAAAGAAAGAGGGAAAATGCATGTACCTCGAATCAAAAACCATGGAAGGCATCTGTAGACTCAGAAAAGCTCTCGGGAGAGGACCGAACCATCCTAGCCCTCACGACGGCCTGATGAGCACCCATGGTTGCTGACGATGGGGGTAATGAACCCGCTCTGTCCAATGCCAGCCGGTGAGGTTTGGGGAAAAATTCTCTAGGTCAGACGAGGATGAATCAATGATGCAAGTTGAGTGCAGAGGAGTCGGCGAAGCTCTGGGGTACGTTTCCTTGAGGTCCGAAGGTCAGGGATGGTGAGGAGAAGGGATGTAAGAGCCGAATTGGGGTGAAACAAGGGACCCGATGGTGGCACCCGCGGACAGAGTACTCATGGTATTAAAACCATGGAAAATTAGGCATGGAAGATGCAGAAGATCCCAAGGAATGTGGAAAACAAGAAATTGTGAGAAAGTATAGAAGGGGGAGAGACCAGTGAAGCAAATTCAGGGAAAGGGGAACTGGTTTCTTAGGTCGCGATGACAGAAAGAATGGAGGTAGGGGGTACTACCACAACTGTGTGATCAAGTATCCAACAGTCAGAAGAAGGACCTGCATAAGGCAAGAGAAGAATATGCATGTTACAGGGAAACTTAGGCGGAAATCTAATATTAAATTGTATGGCACATCAAATCAGAAAATCATATCCAATTTGAAAATCAACTAAAGTGAATTACGTCCTTTTCTCTCTCTTCAATGGAGGGTCCAAACGTCATCTAAATTACACGAAATTTTTCACAGAGTTCAAATAAGACATGTAGATTCTGATTATGAAATTAGATTTGCCTTTTGATAATTTTTTATGTGTTAAATAAATCAAATTCTATTTTCTCTTTCCTAGTGCATTAACAATTATAAGCTTCTCCAAATTTGATGAAACTTCACCCACAAGACTTAATTAATGTGTTGGATACGAATTTTCCACCAATTTTACATGTTGGAGTTTTTTGTATAATTATTTTTTATTTTGAAAGTTCTACACACTTTCTCTCTCTACTAGTTTCACCTTTTAAGCACACTTTCTCCAAATTGGATGAAAATTCACCCAAAGGCTATATTTATTATGTAGATTACGAATCCAAGATTATTTTCCTCTTTTGGAGTCATTTAATATTTTATTTGATATTTTAGGGAAAACTTAGATCTTTTCTTTTCAAAATGAATTAAATTAATTATTATTATGTGAATAATGTGAAACTTGACTCCCAAGGCAATTGGGACCCAATGAACATGATTGTTAACTTAGATTCTACTTTTGAGATTTCTTTTAATGAGTTATGTCACAATTAATATTTTTGACCATTAATATCACATTATTACTTGAGTTATCATATATTTTCACTATTATCATTATTGCTCATCCATTTATGTTAACATTATCTCCAAGAGAATTATGTATGATTATTATAATTATATATTATCTCATATGAGATATTTTATGTGTCTATAATTGGCTGAAGACTAATGTGAGAACATTATGTTACATTAGGGTGATTTATGCATGTATTAGCTCATTAGTTTATACTAAACATCTTTTAGGTCTAAAACCTTAACCTTGTTTGGATAAGTCTAAAAGGTCAAAGCTCTAGGGTAGGGTTCAAGTTTCAATATGTTACAACACTCCACCACTTAAAAGGATTTTGTCCTCGAAATATATTGACCCCAACATCAACAACCAACTACTCTCCACCCCTTCAAAGATTTAACCTAACAAGTCAAACTAAACATCATTTAGGGTTTCCCACATATCTTTTAGTTATGAATGTTTTGGAGATTTATGTTAGTCATGTATCCAACTATCGAGTCAAAACCATCTAGGGTTGAGTTTAGTTCCTCATGTCTCTAACCTAACAACCATATGATCTAAAAGTCATAGGGTAGGTCAACTACACCTTTATATCAACCCTAGTCAAAAACTCCAAGGTCAAAACTAGGGTTAGCACTAGGTTTAGGGTTATACTAATAAAACTTCACATATCCTCTCATTGTGACAGTTTAAGAACATTTCTATGGAATCTAGATTTTTTTGTACATTTAGTATAATGAAAATAATTTTTGTTGATAAGAAACATTGGAGATAAAACAAAGATGGTACCAAAATCAATGCGCTAAACCAAGTCACAATTTATCCATAACAAGATCTTCTTATCCTACTATTACTCATCCTCAACACATAATACCATCCTTGAGTTAAACCTTATTGTATCAAAAGATTCAAATCACAAACAAACTATTTGATAGGGTAAGATCATCTAAAACCTCATCACATATTTAACATAGATCTATTCTAGGGTGAACATCTCACCTAGAGGGTAACTATGCAAGGTAGGGGTTCTAATTTGGGAGACAAAATTGAAATTAGTCAGGTTCCGACTACCGTGGGCTCTGATACCATTCTGTAAGGAGTGAGATCCCATAGGGGAACCACTCCCTACTAAAAATTTGAACAATAAAACTTGCAGTCCAAACACAACAAAAAGGTATGATCGAGTGGGTGTGAAATTTTAAAATCTTATTTAATGGTAATCAAAACAACCAAAGTGTAGCAGTCAAATAAAAACATTAACTATATTCAGTTTCTCATAAGATTACAACAGAACATCATAATCTCCCACAAAGGGTTTACATGTATGATACAACATAAGGACCTAAGATAGACGGAAGTCTAAACCATAACAACTTTGTCTCCAAGCTTTAACACCTTAAGCTATATCCATATCTTCATGCCATATCATCCAAGTCCTTCACCTAGGGTTGGAAGCATACCCCAATAAGAAGAGAAAAAATAGAAGACATCAACAAAGGCTGGTATGTGCATACTAAAAAGGAAATTGAGCAATTTTATGAAATAAAGGACAACAAATATAAAAGGCTTCACATAGAAAAGAAAAGTACTACCCAAGTGGGTATTAAGAGAATTGATCCACAATAAAATAGATACTTGCCATTAAATCAACTTATAAAAGTGGTGCCACATAAGCACATATGAAATTAGGGCACATAACCCAATCCATAAACATCATCCTGCATGCATGTGAGATAAACATAGCCCTAGAACAATATAAATAACAATGGTGGCCAAGCCTCATAAACTTAAAACCTGATGGAGAATGGCACATAACCAAACTCCCAATATATATAATGTGGACCAAACCTCATAAATTTGAAACCCGGGTATGGGGCACATAACCTCCATTCCAAAAGCATAAAGGACACATAACCTAAAACCAATGCAATTACACTACTCTAGTGCTACTAAATCACATAACATGTTTAATAGAGAGGCAAGTAGAAAGTATAGTCGGATTTTATAAAAGTAGTCACCACATAAATGACCAACATATACATCCACCTCATAAGTGGGCAAAAGACATCACATGTCATCATATAGAGTTTCATCATGTACAAAGCATATGAAAAGAGTCCAACAGAATATCCATGATCACAAGATCAGTAGCAAAATAAGATAGTTCACAAGAACCATGATATCAAAAGATAAGAGCAATGTGTATAGGCTATTGTTCATAGGACCAAGAGAAAGAATAATATAAGTGAATTTCTCAACATGGAGTAATAGGGGATACAACATACCTCAAATTCATAGTCTAAACAATCCAAGTTAGTCCTAGATCCAAGTCTAGGCTTCCAAAGCACCTATTAACATATATGTGGGATTAGGGTTAGATTTACATTGATTTCATAAGCCCTAAAAATCACCTTTTTCTTTACATGCAATTTAGGTTATCAAAACCATGCCATATTTTAGGTTTCCTTTTTCTGAGTCCAAAACATATTTTATTACATTTTTTTGACTTATAAATATTTAGTTGAGTTTTGCAAATTGTAACTTATTTAGATTAATCCATTAAGATCACCTCTTTATAAAATTAGATTTAGGCAAAAAAACTAACACCATAAGATAGATTTTATTTTTCTAAATCAAATGACTATTTATTTGTAATTTTTGGATAAAGGAATAAAAAGATGTGATTTTTATAAAAGTGACCAATAAGAATATTCCAAAAATCCTTGGTAGCCAAAAAAAGTCAGGTCAGCGGTGAACGTTGCTGAGTTGGCCCAATAACCAAAGGCCAAATTGGTAGGGTGGGCAACCAGAGAGGGATTCATTTAAGGAAAACAAAAATGAGAGGGGAATGACATATTTGCCCTTGGGTGAGAAAACAAAGAAAGAAGAAGACTTGAGGGGTAAAACCAGAAAAACAAAAGGCAATCGTCTTCCTGACCACCCCGATACCACTACAGCAACAAGACTTTAAAGCTAAACCTCCCAGAACTGGAACACGAAATTAATCACATGGCATCACCATCAGAATCCTAGAATATCCAGTAAGCTTTGGTTGACATTGTGAGATCGAAGGTGAGGAAACCCCAACCATACCGAGACGATGAAATAGGGTTCTCAACTACACCAGAAACCTGAAGGAAAGGGCAAGAAAGAGGGAAAATTCATGTACCTCGAATCAGAAACCATGGAAGGCTTTTGTAGACTCGCCAAATCTCTCGGGAGAGGATTGAACCATCCTAGCCCCTCATGACAGCCTGATGAGCACCCATGGTCGCCGACGATGGGGTGATGAACCCGCTCTATCCAACGCCAGCCGGTGAGGTTTGGGAAAAAAATTCTCTAGGTCAAACGAGGATGAATCAATGAAAAAGTTGAGTGGAGAGAAGTCATCAAAGCCCTAGAGCACATTTCCTTGAGGTCCGAAGGTCAGGGATGGTGAGGAAAAGGGACGTAAGAGCCGAACAGGAGTGAAACAGGGGACCCGATGGCGGCACCCACAGACAAAGTAATTGGGGTATTAAAACCATGGAAAATCAGGCATGGAGAGATGCAGAAGATCCCAAGGAATGTGGAAAACAAGAAATTGTGAGAAAGTATAGAAGGGGGAGAGACCAGCGAAGAAAACTGGGGGAAAGGGGATCTGGTTTCCCAGGTCATGATGACAGAAAGAACAGAGGTAGGGGGTACTACCACAGCCGTGCGATCAAGTATCCAACAGCCAGAAGAAGGACCCAAATAAGGCAAGAGAATAATCCACATGTTATAGGAAAACTTAGGCAGAAATATGACATTAAATCGTATGGCACATTAAATCAGAAAATCATATCCAATTCGAAAATCAACTAAAGTGAATTATTTCCTTTTCTCTCTCTTCAATTGAGAGTCCAAACGTCATCCAAATTACATGAAATTTTGCACAGAGGTTAAATAAGACATGTAGATTCTGATTATGAAATTAGATTTCCTTTTGAGAACTTTTGATGTATTAAATAAATCAAATTCTATTTTCTCTTTCCTCATACATTAATAATGGTAAGGTTATCCAAATTTGATGAAACTTCACCCACATGACGTAATTAATGTGTTGGATTCAAATTTGCCACCAATTTTACATGTTGGAGTTGTTTGTATAATTATTTTATATTCTGACAGTTCTACACTTTCTCTCTTCTGGTTTCCTCACCTTTTAAGCAAACTTTCTCCAAATTAGATGAAAATTCACCCAAAGGCTATATCTATTATGTAGATTATGAACCCAAGATTATTATCCTCTTTTGGAGTATTTATTATTTTATTTGATATTTTGGGGAAAACTTAGATCTTTTCTTTCTAAAATGAATTAAATTAATTATTATTACATGAATAATGTGAAACTTGACTCCCAAGGCAATTGGGACCCAATGAACATGATTCTTAACTTAGATTCCACTTTTGAGATTTCTTTATTTAGTTATGTCACAATTAATATTTGTGACCATTAATATCACATTATTACTTTAGTTATCATATTATTTCACTATTATAATTATTGCTCATCCATTTATGTTAACATTATCTCTAAGAGAATTATGTATATTATTATAATTTATTATTATCTCATATGACATATTTTATGTGTCTATTATTGGCTAAATACTAATGTGAGAACATTATGTTACATTAGGGTGATTTATGCATGCATTAGCTCATTAGTTTATACTAAACATCTTTTAGGTCTAAAACCTTAACGTTGTTTGGCTAAGTCCAAAAGGTCAAAGCTCTAGGGTAGGGTTCAAGTTCCAGTATGTTACAAGATCTTATGATGAGGAGGGCATGCTATACCGTCAAACGTCTTCTCTGTAGCTAAAACCCAGTCGTTGGCCTTATTGCTGATCTTCTGTTCCCCTTCACCCTTGAAATAGGGTGGTTGCATCTTCATGAAACCATTCAACGAGTAATCCTTCAACTTATTAGACACAGGAGGGGTTTTCAACTTTCCCACCATAGTTATGGTGATAAATTATCACAACAAGGCTAACTTCTATTCAGGAGAGATGCCAAAAACCATATTAGCAACATCAGATGTCGGGGTATCCTGACCCATTGAGGGATGACTTCCTATTGTAGGCCTAACTTGAGACATTGGAGGGGTAAAAGGAGATCCTCGACATTACAGACTTTGGGTTCTGGGGTGTCTCAAAACTAGTCATGTTATCAACATATGAGTTATCTTCAGCCATAAGGGTAATGCCTGCACAAGGCAAGGGTACTAGGTATAAGTGACCTATAAAAAGGTAGATAAGATTGAAATATTTAGAATAACCAACCATTAATGGATCTGATACCATCTTGTAAGGAGTGGGACCCGAGAGAGGATCCACTCCCTACTTAATTTGAGGAATAAAAACACTAATCCAGACACCAAAAAGCTATGTCAGAACAAATATAATTTTTATCTCTCAAATAGAGGTATATAAGAGTAAATGTATAACAACAGAAAATGAAAAATATCTAACTATAACGTTGATTGCTATTATCACCATCCTTCACCACACAGGGTGGAAGAATACCCCTGAAGAGAAAAAATGATCTGTCAGCATGAAAATCGGTATCAACATATTAATCGAGAATACGAACAATATAAGGGAAAAAGGACATCAAATGTAACAAGGCATCCCATAGAAGAGGAAAGTACTATCCAAGAATATAAAAAGAATAAGAATCACAATAAGATGATAATCAAGAAGAATACTTTTCATTAAAAAAATATAAGTGTTGTGCCACAAAAGCACATACAAAGAATTTAGGGCACAAAACCCATCACAATAATATTCAACTTGCATGCACATGAGATAAACATAGCACTAGTGAAATATAAATAACAATGGTGACTAAGGCTCAAAACCTTAAAATCTAATAGTTTAAGGCACATAATGAACTCCCACACACACACACACACACACACACACACATATATATATATATATATATATATATATATATATATATATATATATATATATATATATATATATATATATATAAGTGGGAACAAAACCCAGGTATGGGGCACATAACCTCCATACCAAAAATAAAGGGAACATAGCCCCATAAAAACCAAGGTACTTACACAAATCTAGGGAAATTGAATAACAAATCATCAAAATGTAGAGGCAAGTAAAAGTTCAGTCATATAAAAAGAATTATTAAAGTTTCCATCACATAAATGGACAATATAAAACATACACCAATAAGTGGGAAAAATTATCTCATAGCCACGATTAGGGTTTCATCATGAATAAAAGTGCAATTTAGATGTCAATAAACATCTAAAAAAGTAAGATAATCACAAGATCAGAATCAACATATAATCTTTCATGGGAAATAAACTCCCAGTAGAGAGAGGAATTGTGTAGGCTAATTTGTCCATAGGACCAAGAGAGAGAGAAAAACTGGGTGATTGTTCAATATGATAAATTGGAAATGCAACATGCCTCAAGATGTTTTTCAAATTGTCAAATCCCAAACCCTAGTTCCAAGTTAGGTTTCTTGTTCATCTAACATAGATTTTTATATACAAACCATTAATTAGTATTCATATTACAAAACCTAGATTACTATTCTTACTATAATTGAATTGAGGTTATGGAATATTTTTATTTATACTATGACACTTCCATCTCATATGAGAAGTCGTGCAGTGAGGAGGTGAAAACTTACAAAATACTGACTTGAAGAAAATTTTTGTAACCCACTATCAATGCATTGACTACTAGACCACAATCCAACAATCTGCAAATCGCATGAATCAACCAATCTACCTTATTAGCGTGACATTCACATTAATTTCAAATAAAGTGATAGAAAATTAATTTTGTTTTTTCTCATTCAATTTGTATGAGTAAATAACTTCCCAATAAGGTGAAAATTGGCTATCAAGGTAATGAGGACCCAAAGAATCAAAATTTGGAGTCAAATTTTCCTTTTGGAAACTTTCATGCATGAACCATTCAATTTGAGGAAAATTTTATTTCCTCTATATAAATGTATTCCTTCAATTATTTCTTAACCACTTTTATGCTTCCAATGAGTATTTTTACATAATTTTTGGATAATGAGAGAATTAGTTATGTATTTTTGAAGTTCGAACCAATAGGAATACATAGAAAACCATGAAATCAAACAATATTGACAAGAGCGAGATTGGTCTTCTGATATGGCCCAATCAATGGAGGCTAATTTTCTCAGTCAACAGCCTGTGAGGCACACAACTTAGCGAGGTGAAGAAAACAAATCAATGGCAAAATGACTATTTTGCCCATGTGGTAAAACAAAACATGAAAAGGAAACTTGGTGTAGGGAAGAGAAAACACTTGACTACTTCCATGGTTGTGAGTAGCAACCCAACATGTCATGACATATTTAGGGAAATCACGAGGGGGGATTCTCGGGCCAAAATAATGAACCAAAATCAAAGGAGTTTCTAGGTTACTTACCCTTGATGCTATTTGCTTATCGTGGAGCGAGTTGTCAGTGGTGAGAAGATTTGTAGCAAGGAGTAAACTCATTTGGTAGTAGTTGTGTATGAAGTCTGTGACTAAATTGGCATAAGAGATCGAAAACAACAGAGCTGATGGTGATTTGGGGTCCATGTATTTATAGGTGGGGTTTGGTTTTAGGGCTTAGGGAGTAGAGGTTTTGAGAGACTTGGAGAGCAAGATTAGGTGAATCATGAAGAAAAGACCAGGGATCAAATTAGGGATCATCTTGTATGGGATTTTCCCATGAGTTTAATGCACAAAAAATCACATAAAGAGATCATGATTTGGGGAAATAATCCACAAAATACTAGGCCATCAGTGTGGAGGTACCGTTCACAAACACATGCCCCTCCTACCTAAGGTAGGAGACGTGTTAGGTGCTGTTAGATCTAGATCAGGTGGCCCACATCATGAACTGAATCAACAAAATCAGAATGCAACTCGCGATAGTTAATTAATCCGATACCTTAGCCAAATTAGAAACTAAATAAAGTGAGATATATAATTCTGTTCTTTCTATCCAAATTAAATTGAAGGTGCAAACATTATCCAATTTAGACAAAATTTGACTCCTAGGCTAATTAAGGCATGTAGATTCCAATTTTTAATTTGGAAGACATTTATTGTTTTATTTAATATTTTTAGATCATATCATGTATTTTATTTTCTAAATGAAATTGAGGCATCTTTAAACACTCAAATGATGTGAAACTTTCTCTACAAGCAAACATAAATACGAGGAGTCCAATTTTGACATTTATTTTTGCTTTTAGGAATGTTTACTATCTTACTTAATATTTTATACTTTAAGTTATATTCTCTCTAAATTAAACTATGATAGATATGACTGTCCAATTAATGTGAAAATTCACATATAGACTAATTTTGGTATGTGGAACTTGAAATTAGGATTTGTTTTCACTTTTAAAGTTGTTAAACATATTATTTAATCTTTTGAGAAAAACTCATATTTTCTTCTCTAAATAAAATTATAATGTGAAACTTGGCACCCAAGCTATATGGGACATGAAGGCCATGATTTTACCATTATATTTCACTTTTGAGATTTCCTTCTATGAGTTCTAATACAAATATGGTTTTAGGCCTATCATAATTATAACATTACATGTTCAATTTTTATTATTTTAGAGTCAAATTATCCTCACATTACTATGAAAAGAGTTACCTTTGATTATTATGCACAAAATTCCATATTTTACTTATTTAACATATTTAGTCCATTAATTCCACTTTAACTCAGGTGATTGCACATGAATATTCCAATTGTTATTCTAATACAGGTTTTAGGTACATTGTTCCTCTTGTTTAACCATTAAGTGAATATTAGTTGGCGAATGAAATGCATGTAACATATTCATGAACTTACCCACATGTTAGCATATATAAGTTATTATGTAAATATGTGATGTTGATTATAGAACCTATTGCCACATACTATGTCATATGTACCAACATTATCCATTTAGGTATAATTTTATCCTTGTTTGGTCAAATCTAGGGAACTATTCTCACAAGTCTTCTAATTATAGAATAGATTAAGATTTTAGGCTTTGGTTTGTAATAAGTGGCTTGCTAAATCTTCTATCAAGGGTTGATACCTTTGAATGATGTAGAAGACATGTTACAAGGTTGCTTATTTGTAATATTTGCATTCACAATGAATGAAAAAAGTAGAGACCATAACCTAATAAATAGGGTTATTAGAAAATTTGTTCCCAATACACAAACTAGAGGCCCCTTTCTATTATTAATAGAAGATAGTCCCAGAATGGACAACTAGATGAGACTGTCACATTATAACTCTTTTGTGTTGAATGTATTTTAATTCAAAGCCCGTATTACACATTTTATTAGCCTAACTTTTCTAAATACTTATTGAGGTGCTATCTTTTTTCCAATTCTCTCTTCCCACTTTCCATTTCCACACTTTATGTGTGCCCGACCCACCATACCCAAATGCCTATCTATGTCAACTTCAGAGAAGATACATCACCTTGTGTTGTTGATAGGGAATGTTGTGAATGCATGCCTATGCTACTTTCTTTCACATGTAAATTGTAAATCCATATAACTTGGATTGTGATTTTTCATTGAGTGAGCAATGTGAGAAACAACCACAAGTCAAGCTACCTCAATTCATTACTCCTATATTTAACACTTTACTTTTTTGTATATGTTGGGCATCACCACACAACACAATTTTCTCCATTATATGTGATGTAGGATATGGGTGTCCCTATAGGTAACACGACGTGGGAGAGGATAGGTGAATCTAAAATGATTGCAAAAGTCAAAGTCTGCAAGAATTTTGACTTTTATAACAATATGGAGGATAAAAAAAACCAAAATAAAATAATAATGAATAAAAAATCTAGTCTTGTGAATCCCTATTGAAGTGGTTGTCCCATGCTTGAAACTAATCAAAATTGTTAAAGCTAACGAAATTGATCACATAGTTTACTTGATCACACAGTTCACTTTAACTGTAGTCAATGGTGTGGACTAGTTTATAATGTATTTAAAACACTAATGATTCATCATTTGTATGCGTTAAACATACCATAAAATATTTTATTAAGAAAGCAATTGAACCCAAATAGTCATTTATTATTTTTATAATTTTCTATTATACACTTATTATAATATTATTACGATCTTAGCAAATAAATTGTGAGTCCAGATAGTGGGGTTATTCCATAAAAAGAACATAAATGACTATCCCCTATACATATATTGTGTTATTATCAACACGTTTCTATATTTTTAGTGATATATAGGAAAACAATCCATGTTTATAAACCATGCCTTTATCATTTTAGTACCACTCACTCTCTCCCCCTTGAAAGATCTGCCCACATGACTTATGACCCAAATTTCTTCCCGCTTCACACTATACATATCCATTTATTTTTCCATTTTCTTTCCTACTTCCATGATAGATCTCATAACTATAAAATCCTATGTTTCCACTTGACTTCATTGAGTCCTAATGACCTTCACAAGAGCTTTCTCACCCTCGAATGCCTCTTTTTTTCACCTAACTCAACTTTGTTGGTGCATCAAGAAATAAGTTCTTGCACAAAATCTTATCTCCTTCTTGTTCTTTGATAACTTTGCATACCCCTAAAGGACCATTAGATATGATGCTTCATGATTCTAGGAGAGATATAAACCTATCCCCCCTTCTTATGCTTTGATAAATTTGCATATTAAGAATTTTGAGGCTAAAAAGTTTCTTCCTCAATATTATTGTAGAGCCTTGCGACCCAAACTCACGCATAGAAATATCAAGAGCTTTACTATACCTTGAAAATAAGGAGAATGAGGAATAATGGTAGACACTCATATATTATCAATGCAATGAGTTGTGATAGAAAACATAAAGTTTTTTCACTTCATTCAAAATTTTTCAACATTGCTATTTTTTCTCTCTAATTTTAGTGGCTATAATCTTGAAAATTTTGATATATGTATACACTAGTTTGTATTTTCCTATAAGGAAGAAGTTGGAAGGGTTGTAAATGAAGCTAATGGGGAGCCCATGGTGTGACACCCCAACTGTTGTTTCATAACCATTTCAAATTTTGATAATGGTTGCAACAACCTAAAAGAGCTCATTTATTGTTAATAGACTTTACTAATGTAGCACTCAACCCAGTTTAAATCCATTTAGTTTTAGCTAAACCATAGGGGTAAAGTATAACTTGTTGACCTAGAGGTTATACATTGTCCATATTTTGATAATGACTTAACCATTCCATTCATATGTATCTAATATGTGTATTCAAGATTGATTTTAGGCTTTAGGTACATGAAAAGGATCAAATTACACAAGCCCTAGCTTGTCAAAGTTCAAGTCAAATGCAATGCAAGTGTGCTAATATGGAAATCACTTCAAACAACCTTAGAAGAATTTTGTAATCATTTGTATTAATGATATGACTTGTAACTAAGATGAGAAAAATATGTGGGACACTTAATAACCAGTTTTAATCACTTAATTGCCAAATTAGAAAATCGATCACATGCTATTGATCGGTTGAGTTCTAATCTCGACCGATCCCATGGATTGATTTTCTAAAGATGGCAATCAGTCGAGTTGTGCATTCATAGAACTCGATCGAACGACCTTCTATCCAAATGCAATTTTGGCTGATCGGTCGAGTTCCCCAGAACAAACTCAACCGATAGTTTGAAAATTAGGTTTGTCTTTTAGTCGATTGGTCGAGTTACCTTTATTGAAACTTGACTGAATGCACTATACAGAAAATACAAAAAAAGTGATTATAACCGTTTGTGACTTGTTTGGGGTGAAAACAGATCCGTTGCTTTGAGGAAAATGGCTATATTTCGGCCCTAAGTGTTCCCCAACTCAAGAAGCACCCCCAACTATAAATATGACCCCTTGGAGTTCATTCCAAGTTTGCTCATTCACTACATTCAAGGTCCTTGCTATAGTTGAGTGTGCTAATACTCCTTGAGCCCCTTTCTCTCTCTAGTTTACACTTCATTTCATGATTTGTGAGTGAGTTAGGCTTATTGTAAGAGAGCTCCACCTTTGTGCATGTAAAGCTCTCAATATTCTACTACTTCCCTATCCCCTTCTTACATGAAGAAAAGCTAAAGCAAGCTCCATCGAGTGAAGAAGGAGCTATAACTACTCCTCTTCAAGGTTGTTGAAGAGGTGGTGATCTTCACCATGTGAAGGAGAAGGCATAGGCTGACGATCCAAGAGGAGAAGCAAAGTCCTTCAAGGCGGAAGACTTGAGCTTGAGTGGGTAAGACCTTGGTGAATGCTGAAGACTCAAGCTAAGTGGGTAAACTCCTTGGTAAGGTGGATATCTCCTTGTGGTTGGATGGGTAAGTCCTTTGGTGGTCTATTGCTGTAACTCTTATTGGTGATAATATAGAGAAAAGCTCTTGCAAAGTCCTAGAGGTTGACCTCTCTAGGTAGTAGACTGACTCACTTCTAGTTTGAAGTGTGGAACCACTCTACATCCCTTTGTCAAGTGCTTGCTGTCAATCTCTCTCATCCTTGCTATGCTCGTTAGATAGGACTTCAAATTGACATCTAGCTATTGCTCTAAAATTGATATAATTTGAAGGTCTAATCTATTTTGTGAGAAATGTAGTAGTTCCATTCTCCCCCTTTAGAGCCCTTAGATCCAACATAATTAACTGCTGGTAGGTCCAGATGTGTGTATAAAGTAAATCCAAACACCAAACTTCCACATATTAGGTTTATAGTTATCTATAACCCAATACTTGACCAATACCCAAAAGTGCATAGGATTAGTGTAAAAACTATGTTTAAACATAGGACGTGACCTTTAGGCCACCTAATTTTTTTTTCTTATTTATCTTAGTAAAATACAAAAGTATAGATATGAAAAAAACTAAATCCATGTGAAGAAAACAAAACAAAACAAAACAAAACAAAACAAAGAAAACATAATATGTAAATCCTAATAATTGTTAGAAGTAGTTCCAAGGTACATAGACCACAAATCAGACTATCTATGAACCTCATTCTCAGGCACAAACAACCTTTGAACACCCTAGTTAGAAACTAACATCCTAATCTCACATGTAGTGTGGTAGCTACACATGTGGGGGTCATCCCACTTGCTCTCACACATCAGGACTAAAACCCCATCGAAAACCCAATGCCCATCTAAAGGAACATGGATAAATGCTCCAAAATAGACCAGATTGCCTCTTGGTCAATGTAGGGAACTGGAGCTGCAATGACATGCTGGGGATCCAACGAGGGCTAGTTTACCTTATTCTAGTTGGTTCTATCCTAGTTGGGGTGCTAACCAAAGTGGTCCATGAAAAATTTTCCTGTGGTAGGGCATCCTCTAGGGGATCAAACAAAGTACCTCCTCCACCTTGTTTCACCATTTATCTATCTAGGTTAACATAAATGGGAGTTTATGTATGAAAGAGATCAATCAACTAAACAATCATATCTAAAAGAGAAGGAAAGATAGCATCAATCAAAATTTAGATTTTAACTACTTTCTTGGAGTCAATGTACACAAACATGCCTAAACATGCTACATAGACTAGAAGGAGCTCAGCTAGCCATATACTAGAATTGTCATCACTGAACAAAGATGGAAATCCAAAATTTGTATAGAAACAAGGGAGATCAGGAGAAAAAGAAAGAAAGAAGAAGATCTAGCTCATAAAGGAGAGGGATCTCTCACTCTTAAGCCTTTGGTTGTGATGGATATCCTCCTTTGTATTGTCCTCCTTGATTAATTGGCTGCCTCTACCTCTTCGTTCTTAGAGTCTGCCCCCAAACAAAAAGTTTCATTGTTGATGAAGGTAGATCTATAGATAGGATCGAAGGGAGGTTGATGATGAAAATGAATGTTTATTTGGAAAAAATGTACCCTTGGAGGTCGATGATTGTGTGAGGGGTGAATATTGGTTAATGGAAATGGGAGAAGCTAAGTGGAGGTCAATGATAAATGTTGGTGAGAAATGTGATGAGAAGGGAGGCCAATGGGGCAAGGTAGGGTGAGACCCCAAGCCCTTCGGGGCATTGAAGCTCTAGGATGATGGTCTAGGAACCAAAATGCATGACCTTTGATCTAGAGACCATGGGGGTGTATTTGTAGATGTTGGTGTCATATATTTAGAATAATGTATTGACTTAACTGTACCTGATCATGATAGAGACACCTTGACTAGGGTAGGACCCACCTCGAATGGAGGTAGAGTTACCTCATCTGAGGTGGCATAATCAACCTGGCATCGATCTTGGGTAGTCAGTGGATGGTCAATGACTATGTCATTAGTGAAAGACAAGGCCATTGTTTGAGGAGGGAATCCCATTTGTTTATGGGAAGGTCTATAGGTGGATGATATATCGAAGGTTTCCTAATGAGGGACAGAGGATGCTGGTCAATGTTGGGGTTGATGGACAATAGTCGATGCCAAGCCCAATGTCTATGATTTAATGAATTACTATTGATACCCTATTTGGGATAGAGTACCCAACTTGATTTCCCTTTCATGCAATTTCGTCAAAGAACTACTTGGCGTTGGAGACAAGCCATCTACCCCAACGAGGATGAAACATGATGGAAGAGGATTCTCTGCGGGAGCCTAGATTTTCTCAATTTGATTGTAATCGCATACCTCAATTGAGTAGGGGACAAAATGGCCCAGGTCCCTTCAACTCAGTTAGGGTGTAGACAAGTGAAGATGCTTTTTTTGGTTGAAGTTTGGAGTAGCTTATGAATTTGCTTCCCTAACCCAATCATGTTAGAGATCACTATGTATGGGTTTGTGCTACCCTGACTAGTTCATGCTATCAATAGGTCAATATTTGGGAAAACTCTATTTCATCTCTTTTGATCTTTGAGAGGAAACTTGGGGGAAAATGTCTTTCTGTGTTTGGCGAAGAAGTCCCAAAAGTGGGTAGTTGAGCAACTCATAGATAAATTACAAAAAGAATAAGATTCTGCATTCATTAGTTACATAACGAATAATATAGGAATGAATATCGATGTAAAATAACCTATGTTATCACATATATTTGGGTGCTATCAGACACCCCAACCTAATAATTTGCTTGTCCTCAAGCAAACCGCAAAGTAAAAGATCCTAAGATAACATCAAATTTAGCTTGGTGATAGAAGCTGGGGTTAGGAAAAACAGTTTATAGTTGCATGATACCCCAAACATGTCATTTTAGAGCATCTGTACCATGCAAACTAACCCTACTAGTGTAAGATCACAAACTATGAGACATATTTAATAATATCTACAACAATCCACCAAGACTCATTTGAATGTGAACCATATACATAAGCGTCAAGATGAAATCACTTAGGAAACTAGTCAAACAATGAAGGCAAGTAATGATCTATCATTGAGAATTCATGTAAACCATCCAGAAACAACACTTCTCCCACTTATTTAGGTCCTAAGGATAAAAAGGAAAAGATTAGACTCCAATGACTTCTGAGGTTCTCGATTTGCATCAAGTTGACCCATGTAGTGAGAAACAACTCCTACAGTCTAAGCCAGTTGGCCCATAGTCATGAGATAAAATCCTAGTATTGTGCTTGATCCAACCCTGACACAGAGAATATCTCATAAGTTTCATATGGTTTCCTAAAGACTTTCTAATGAGATTTTGGATGACACTACCAGAAACAACATCCCCATGTTTGTGAGAGTTGTCGTGTACCCACTATGCATCAATCTCAAATCTCCTAAAAGATAAAATAAAACTCATGCATTTATTTTCTCTCAAGATTTATTCACTACATTCTAGTTTACCGATCCAATTAATATTATTTAGTGTCTTAATTTTGGTGCCTTTTAGATATGGTTTAAATAATGTTTCAAAGAGTGAAGAAAACACAGTGAATGGAAGTTTCCTTTTATATTATACAACTAATGGTCTAATGACCAACAAAATAATTCTCTCACTACAACCATCATGTTTAATGGAAATTTTAGATCAATAAAATATGATTGGAAATGTACTATCGATCTTTGTGTTATTTTAGAATTAAAAGTTGTATCTAGTTAATGGAGTCTACTATTGATATTTCTAGTGAAATTCTAGGAGTTATTATGTTGTGTGGGAATTATTCCTTTTGAGTAACGACAAGATATCAAATACTTATGTTAGTTTAATTAATAAGATGATTGAAGGTTGGGAGTCAGGTTAAAATATGAATGTGGTTGTTAGTGTGATCGATAGAGAGTGATTTTATCCATGTATAATTTTTATCAGCTATTTGGTGGAAATCATATAGATTATGGATTCTCTCTCCTCTAGATGTGTTAAGAAACTAGAAAGGTCAAGGATGGATGGTTTGAAACCATTTGGTAACATGCACACGTCTAGCCTTAACAAACATATTTAGGATGGTAGTGGGAGAAGGTGAGTTTAAGGAGTTTGATCCACATGTTTTCAGATATTACTATCAATATAAGAGGCTTGCTTAACTGAACCCCTATACCATGAATGAAAAACAACTCTAGCCTCATGGATTTATACCTACTCATAGGAACCCTGATCGAGGATGGAGAATGGAGAGCTGTCCTTGGGTCAAGCGAACTTGAGGTAAGAACATTTAGGGACTTGGACCTTCCAAAAACACCCTCCACAACCTAATGTAGGAAACTAGGTGGTGCCACACTTATCCGGGAATCCAGGAAATACTAAGGGTAGACACATACATTTGGTAGGATGTCTTGGTGGAGGAGGTCCTTAACAAAGATAAAAGGAGGCATGATGTTAACATAGGACCTCACCATCCTATGTGTTCTTAGCATGCTCCTATTCAAGAATGAGTAAAAGTAAATAAATGAGGGGGGTGGAGGGAGGTCACTATTCTGGTAGGTCCCTAGTGGCATGGATCCCAGCCTTGACCCAAACAAAATCAACCCAAAAGGGTATGAAGCACGGGTGTTGGATCTAAGGAAGTTTAAAGATTCCAACTAAGGTATAGATGATAATCTAGGATTATGCACTACTTTTTTTTAAAAGTTCAACTTCCAAAGTTTTGAACTTTGACAAGTTTAATAATATTAAGGGTATAAGGATTGGAAATACTACACTGGAAAGGTTTAAGTATAAAAAATTCAAAACATTGTGAATAATTTGATTCAAACCTATTTTGTTGGTCTTAATTAATTAGATTATCATAATTATCTTGGGATATATTAAATTGGGGAAGAATAATATCCTTCAATAATATATCAGATAGAATATGGAAACATATTAGGTTTGTATTATATAGATAGAGTCATGACCCCAATTATACCGCTGTTTGTTTACATTATAACTACTGGATAATATTACGAGGCTAACACATGTTAGGGTTAGTTGATGATTGAAAACCATGAACTATATATATATCTACATATTTATGGGGATATGGATGACCTATAGGGGTAATTAGTGTATTATTTCTCTATTAAGAATTACAAGGGTGCTTCTTATAGAAGTATGATATTGTAAGATCATTAGCAAATGCTGATAGAGGAAAAACAAGCTCGTCATTATGAGGATAAGTCTAAATGTATGTAATATATTGAGCATAAATGTGAGAGTACGTGTATATATATGCATTTATGCATATAGATATCATATAATATTATGGCATGATGTTAGTAGTTAGTAGGTAAAGGTAACAACATGATATATTTGCATCTCATTGTTGAAGTATTGAACCCTAAACTAGTCCAATGTCATTAGAGCGGTGACTTTTAGGTAGTCTGTTGCTAGTTCGATTATGATATAATCAAATAGCATTTCAAGATGTTATATCTTATAAGCTGAATCTTGAGACAAATTAAAATGTTCTTTCCAAATAGGTATATGGACTATTGGTGCATCCCTGCAAATGTCGTTACACACAACTCAATTAGATTTTGAATAGATGCAACCCTATGAACAGACACACACAGTGGGTAACTTTCAAAATATATAAGAACCTAATTTAACACACTCAAATAAACCAAAAAACTACACCCACAAGTGCACGGGGTTGTGTCGTAGTATAGGAGGGTGGCAAGTATATGGTCGATCCACAGGGAGAAAGGGGGCACTAGAGCTAGGTTAGTTTTTGGGCTAGGTTCCTACTACAGAGTCTAGGGTTGAACAGTTTTAAGGTTGGTTTGATTGATTACACTAAGTTGAGCAAGAAAGCAAGTAAAGGAAAGCAAACAAGAACAAAACCTTAGTTAAACCTAGATAGTTAGTTCTACTAAGAAAGGAAAGATAAGGAAAGGCAAGAAAAGAACAATTTATACTAAGGCAGCAAGAAAAGGTCTACACTACACTAGGCTAGCAAATAGGGCAAAAGAGAAAGTAAAGACCTAAACTACCACAAGAACAAAGCAAGAAGAAGGCAAGAAGCTAACTAAGCAAGTAAAGAGCTAACTAAGCTAACACTAACTAAACAAGAAGGCAATTGGGGTTTTAAAGCAATTAAGGGAATGTGGGCTGTTTAGGGGATGCACTTATCAATTAGGTTGGGGGGTGACATATGAACATAATGATTTCATTTAGATTATCAAACCAAACAACAAGCTAGAGTCTAATGAATTATCCTAAACTACTAAGTGGCCATGGATATGCTAGGTTTCGTATAGGGGAACTAGTCCCTAACACTCCCTACTACCCTTGTGAGGCTCAATTGGGTTAGGGTTTAGGTGTAATTCAATTAGAGTCTAAAAAAGTCTAGGTTTCTAGGTTAGACGATCTTAGTAAGATTAGGGGCCAAGGTTAGTAATGGGAGTGGAAGTGAGACTTTAGGCCTCCCATCACCCACATTCTAGCCTCGAGAAAGCTCCATGCTAAATACACCAAATTCATCTAAACTAGATACTTAGATCTCTCAACTAGGGTTAGGGGAATTGATTAGAATGTAGGAGGATGAGTAGCTAGGGATCCAAGAACTGGACCTAGGAGCAAATCCCAAAATTCACACATATAATAAATTTCCCTAAATTCTCAGGTTATTTCAAGCACAAACCAACAAGAAATTCATGAAGAGTGAGATAGAAATAGAACATAATCATTGGCAAACGAAATTACAATGTTTACATATCATTTTATCCCAACACGGTATCAAAGTAACAATTTTCACCCCAAACTGCCCACCCAAGGGGCCTAGCTACTCATAGCAATGCAAAATAAAAAAGAAGAGAGAAAGAGGTAGAAGAAGCCATGGAGCTCAGTGTGGATGGAGAAATCCTCCACTTTAGCTACTGCTGGATGTCCTTCTCTCTCCTTCAAGGTGCAATGGCATGGGGTGATGTTGGAATATGGTCAAAACATTAGGAAACTAGGATTTTGGTGGTGGAAATGGTGAAATGGGGTGGAATGGAGGTGGAAGTGGAGTGGAATGGCTAAGGGATGAAAGTGGGGAGATAAGAGGTGGTAGGAGGCAGCTAACCTCATGCTAGAGCCTCCACCTAGGTATATATAGGTGTGTGGGGAGAAATAGGTCAAGTGGGGGTAAAGTGGGAAATGCAGTGCAAAAATAGCTAGATTTTTGTGAGTAGCATGACTCTGGTGGTCACCACGGCCATAGTGGGGAGGGGTAAGAATGGTCATGGTGGTGTGGAATGACCGCGGTGAGAAATGGGAAAAAATCACAGTAACATGGTCAAGTTTGTACATAAAGTAGCTCGGGCGTGATGGGGCTAGGGTAGCATGACCATGGTTGTAACGACCCTGCCTCCTGGTAACCCCCAATTAAGGGAGACCCGAAGGTCAGAGCCGTCATCCCAATTAACATGATCAAAGGTTAGACAAATAATCAGTAATAATTATAAAATTCTACCAAACTATACTGAAAGCTGGAATAAAATAAAACTTTGCATACCTTTTTCAAAAACTTAGACATCTAACTTCTATCCACATATGGACTCTATTCTAACTAATCCTCCTTGCACTTTATTTCTTAATTTCACAATATGCCACTTTATTGTTTGTCCTTTTCAATTTGTACCTAAAATGCCGATAAACAAAATGTTGGCCAGCATATAGGAATATGCCGGTTTGTGGGGACAACCAAAATTTTGCAGATATGGCTAACAATCTAAATATCACAATCAAGTTAATTAACAATCCAAATTACACTTTCAGTGTGACATTCTCCACCGCTTTTGCCCTAACCCTGGCATACCCACCTTAGGGTTTCTCTTTTGCCAATGACTGAAGGCCACCTTCTCAATCCCGAGCTTGGTGCCTGGGGTCACCTCTCATAGTGCCCATTAGTCATTCTATAAAGACCACCTTCTCAATCTAGAGCTTGGTGTCTGGGGTCACCACTCATGGTGCCCATTGGTCTTCCCTCCTGGGCTTGACCTTTTGGCATCATCCATTGAGGTGGCATGTAGGTGTGAGAATACACACTTCTATTATTATTGTGATAATCATAGTGACTTTATGATTTGCAAGTATGAACATCCAAACTGATAGGTTGCATTCAATGCGATGAATCATCCAGGAAACTCTTTGGGAAACTAATGCAATTAACCATAAATAACCACATACCTGTCAGGCTGATTTGAGACAGAATTAATCCAATCAATGCAAGAAATCCAATAGGTAAGCAAGCACACAAAGATATCCTAAAATATGCATACAATTTCCTATCATTGATCATGCCATTCAAGATCTATTAAACCTAGATCGCTTCCTAGGGTTTCTTGTCCACTTTTAGGGTTTCCATTGCAATTAGGGTTCCTCTTCATTTTTACTCTTTTAAACCCTAATTTTATACAATTACTCACAAACCCTACTTATCTCATCTATACTTCACAAAAGATATTAAGGTTACCTTTTAACAACATATAACCTTAATTTCGGATTAAAGGCACAATTAACCATCAATTAAGTCCATTATGCTCTTTTACATTAGAACTACCATTTTTATCCTTTTAATTCATGAAAAGATCATTAGGCCTAATTATCATCTTTGGTTCCTTCCAGATTAACAACTCATAGTTCATTATGATCTAATTCACACTTGAACTCTATTTATCATTAATTCCACCTTTATCCATTAGAAAACCCTAATTACCATATTAAGGGTATTTATCTACAATTAGGAACCTTTATACTCAAAATAGCTTAGAACCATCATATCTCAGCTTTATTCATAAATTTGAAAAATAAATCCATTAAGATTCACAATTACTAACATTAGGGTTTCAAGGCCCATTAAAGTTCATTTATGTACATGGAACTCTAAATTAAACCATTTACATTCAACATTCATCCTTTTTGTTCTTAATGTACCTTTTTATAATTAACATGCTAATATCAACTTTAATCATCCATAAAACCCTTCTAAATATATTAATCATCTCAAAATAGGGTTTCTTAATCATTATTGCATTAACATTGATAACTTTCACTACTTTTCAAATTGCAAGAGGAATTAGGCTATAAAACCATTTTTAAATCAACCAGACCTCTCCTTTTTTTGGCGTCGGGGCTTTCCCTCCTCCAAAAAAGCATTTTCCAATATTATGGCAAGGGCATGGCCTGGGTCCCAGGTCACTCAAATGGGAGAATATTTTAGAGCAGAAGATTTGGATTCCTCACATTTTTCTGAGCAACTTTCATATTTTATATGTATCGATCCGAGCTACCAATAAAAAGATATAAATTTTGCAATAATTTCTTACTTGAACCAATCAGAAGCTGACACGTCCTCCTTCTCCATGCAACGTAGCTCGATTGGAAATATAACCAAATGACACTTCTGCCCTTACTTAAGTGGTCGGTGCTTCATACCCCGGAGGGGTAAAACGGTCCAACGATGCCTCCACCCATCTTCAACCTTGCGTAACCCTACTGCTACGCCCTAGCTACGATTTGCACAACTCCTCCTCCCTTTCCTGGACCTCGACGGCCACCAACGATGGTCCCTTTTGTTCCACCGCCATCTTCTGCACCTATGGAAGCCCCCAGCCATAGCCGTGGTGGCTGCAGTCGGGGTGGCGGCTGCTTCCATGGCAGCCATCCATGTAGGTCCATTGCAGGCGGCTGGTGCGAAGCCAGGAGCAAGGGGATGGTGGAAAAGCCCCCATAGGTCGTTGGGAGAGTCTCATACCTCCATCGTACACCTTCTAGTTGCTCTAGGGTGTCTCTACCCATCATGGCTAGGGTTTGCATGGAAAGAACAAGAAGAAGAGAGAGGGTTGCATGGGATCTCTATTGAACTCGAACTAGAGGGTCTACCCCTTATATAGGGGAGGGTATCCACACCCTAAGATGCTCATCCACGAGGAAACAAGTCCTTTTCCCAATAAGAACCCAAGTTCCTTCATTAGGAAGCAAACTTCTTTCTCATAATTATTTCCTTATTTATCCATATTCTTTGGTTATGTAGGAATTCGAAAATTCTCTCTCTTATTCTCTTTATGCTTGACTTTTAATCCATTGGCATGAAATTATATTTTCTTTTAGTAGAAAATACCTCCTTTTTAACAATGCCACAAAATTCATTAATTATGTATCACATTATCATATTTTTTTGTATTTATTGGTATTTTCTCTTTCTTTTTCTCCATTGGGGATCCTTGGACCCCAAGAAACTCTAATATTTCGAAATCCTTTTTATTAGATACTCATTATCCTTCTAGATGCATATATATCCATTATTTCTCATTATCCTTTTTATTTCTTTTTTAAAATATCTCTTTTTGAGGATTTCTCTTCATCTCTCTTTTTATTTTCCTATTTGGAATTCCTTTTAATATTAGAAACCTTATTGATACGAAAATCCATCAAGGATGACTCAATCATACCTCTTTCCACTTATTTTCCACATTTTATCATTATCTCCAATTTCTTTCTTAATAAAGAAATATTTAATTGATCTTTTCTTTTCATATTACATTATTTTTAAAACTTTGGACTCCTTGGAACCCAAGGAACCCAAGAGGCACGAAATCTAACTTTGGATAACATTCCTTTTCCTTCTAGAGGTTTCTACATCTTTCTTTTCTCCATTTTCTTATTTACTCATTTAATAATGGAGTTTCCTTTGTCTTTTCCTTGTTATTGGGCCCAATAGCCAATAAAGCCCACAAAACAACCAACAAGGCTATTTTAAACAGAATCCTTTTATTCAAAACAAATTATATCATTATTTGTTCAAATATCTTTAATGGGAGAAATTACATTTATCACCAAAAGAACCCAAAAATTGGGGTTGTAACATCCTTCCCCTCTTATAGGAATTCTGCCCTCAAAATTCCACCAGACACACAAACAAATAGGACAAGCCTTTCTTATGTCCATCATGGCTCCCATGTGGCCTCACCCTTTCCATGGTGCTTCCCAAGAACCTTCATCATCTCATATTCTTCCATCTGAGTTCTCTCTCACCTTGGTATATCATACCCTCATAGGCGACTCTGGACATTTTAGCCTCTCATAAAGTTGAATAGGTTCATGGCTCAGCACATGGCTTGTGTACCTCACATAGTGCTCTAGATCATACTCATGGAACACATTATACATCATGTTATCCTGAGGGGTAAGGCTAAACACAACCATCTCCACCAATCCATCTCAAATGGACCCATATATCGGGGACTCAACTTCTTTAGCTGTAGCTTAGAGAGGTCAGATTTTCACATCACATACTCTCCCATAGTGAACTACATGTCAGTCTGCTTTGCATTAGCTCATGACTCATGTCGCTCCTGGGCTCTCTCTCAGCCATTACATGATCAAAGCGACTTCATCTGCACACACTATGGTTCTTTCTTGACCTTCGTGAGGTCCCTTCACCAACATCATCTTAATGAAGTGGTGACCGACACAACCTCCCTTACATAGCTTCTTTACATATCGATACTAGCTATGGTGGTTATCATTACATCTAACAGAGGACAAGAACTGTCTCCATGTATCACCTTGAACAAGCACACATGCTCTCATTAGACCCTCTAGTCTGGATCATACTAACCATTAGTTAGGGATGATAAACTGTACTAGAATCGAGTTCATCTACTTCCACCTCATGGAAATGAATCTTTAGGTTATAAAGAACTTTTGAACTCGCATCATGGTGTAGTTGAACCATCTCTCTCTCATATGTAGTTCAACCGGTCCCTTGACAATATTCTTTCTTTCTCATGTCATCTAGGTAAGGCGATCTACCATAACCCATATTGCATCTTGACCTTCCTTTATCTAGGGGAGACTTACCACAACATCCATAGTGATGAACTAACATTCCCTCTCGGGGACTCTTTATGCTCTATATCCAACTTATGGGTTATTGGTGTTAGTCCTTCACCTCCTGGCATGCATGGAGACAAGCCACATGTAACTTCATCTTAAGCATCCAATGTACTACTACAACTTACTATCTTAGTAGTACCAGAGTGTATGATGAACTTAAAATCATGATCTCCTATATGTCATGATTCCTCAAGATTGATTCCTCAGAAACCCTAAACCACTCTAGTCAGGGTTTCCTCACCTTCCTTTCCAGAGAAGTGCATATGAGGTTCTACAACCATACTTTTATTGCATCAAGGCCTAGGATGGCTAACCAAACAACTACTAACTTGTCAACATATCTCATTACATCTGAGTGTTAGCCCAAACATATCTCCTTTTTCAAACTTAGGGTTAACCTAACAACCTCTTATAGCCTCTAGCTAAACTAGGCAGTTGTATCTCAACCAGAGCATCCATTACTACCTCACATCCTTAGGTGTTAGGTAATGTTGAAGACACACACCTCCATGTATTCCACTTATCATCTCGTCTCAGACTCAATAAGAAAACTTGGAGCTCATCTTCTTGGTTATCAACTCAACCTTGTATGCAAATTCCACATAGCTCATGATACAAGCATCCTCATAAGATGACTACCTTAGTTCTCTTGATGTTTGTAAACCATCCACATATCATTTAATCTACAAGGGCATGTTATCATCTCTATCCTCATACCTTTTAACAACATTTCCACTCACACCATCTTTATTCCTGGTGTATAGTATGTGTACTTTCCTATCTCTCACTCCCATAACAAGAGGAAATAAGCATTTGGCGGTTGTCCAAACACAAAGTTATTCCTGTTCTAAAAGTAGATATGGTACATCCCACATTGCCAGTACACCTTCAAATCTAAGTTGAAACGTGCAACTTATGTCTCTACATCACAATCATCTCGATATCAAAGTTACTTCCAATGAAAACTAGTCTCAAACCTACTTGGGTCACCACACAATCCTTGGTCATCTCCTCTAGGTCTGTAGGGTGCCAACACTTTTGGGGTCATCCCTCTTCCCTTATGCATCTAGAGAGTGCCCTCCTCATTTTCCCTTTGGGTCCCATGAGTTCATGAAGGTGATCAATCTCCTAACCCATGGCCTCAGATAATGATAGCTGTTACCTCCCGACCCTACAGTCATGTGCAACTAGGGAATTAGGCAACTCCTACTTCCATCGGGCTTATCCCTACCTGACCCTAGGATAGACTTAGAATTCTAATATAGTACATGTCCAACTTAGAACCTTATCTAAGTCTCCATCATCTCTCTCTGCATTCCTAGGCTGACTTTCATCCTTTCATAGGGGTCATGGTGACCTTCTTACCTTGGTCAGGCCCCATACCGGTTACCTCCATGATAACAAACCTACATGCACTTAGAGATGGTTATCTATGGGTCTATAGGTTCATTCTCTTACTATGTACTTTTCACTTAGATTCACAAGATCCTATGAGACCTCCTTAGGTTACTTAAAAAAAACAGAAACTGGTATACACCCTACAAAAGGGTCCCTCTCCCAGGATGGGAGGAAACTATCTCTTGATAGCAACAAAGGTCACAAACGTCCTTATGTCTAGGGTTTACATCATGCTTAACCCTAGCAAGCTACTAAGGCACAAGAAGACCACCTACTAAACCATGCTAGGTCATACTTGTTCTCAATCCTCAACATTGGACCAAGAACATACCTTCCCATGTCACCAACTCACTTTTGAGGGGTTCATCAAACATACATTTGACTTAATGGGGTTTCCCTTTCCTATAAACATGAGAAGTACCATGCTCGAATCTATAAAAACTCAAATCTCATCATGAGAATCAAGTACACCACTTCCCTTCTTAGGCCTAGGAACCCTAGGTTCACTTTTTGGGTGTCCAACTGTACGCTCAACCTTTTAACCACGAACCAAACATGTATAAGGTATGACATGCACTTTCCATGATCCTTCTACTTGAACAACACTTCAGAGTGGAGTCCTTCTTAAGGACAACCAACTAAGTGTAAGGCCTTACAACTTGTTACTAAACCTCTTCAGGGTCTAAGGAACTCTTCTTCCTAGCTCAGAAGGTAAGCACCTATTTGCATATAGGTACTAGCAACCTCATCCTCTTTCTATGGTTTGGTTCCTCTAAAGGCAACCGAGATATCATCAGCCTCCAGGGATCATGTATGAGGCAACCATAACCATCCACTTAGGTCGCATCATCTTCAACTCCCCACTATTCCTCATATCTCAGAGTCTAAGATTCCATCCTCCTTGCTTGGGTCATGCTCTCTCTCTAGAGCTAACCCTACAAACAACCTTACTACTAGAGGTCCTCTCTCCATGAAGGTGGATCAAGCTCACAAGCATACCCCTACATGGGTGAAGCCTATGTTCACTCAAGATCATCCAAAACTCTTCTTGCTTAACTCATAATCCATCCAACATACTCTACTAGCCAGGGTTTCAACCTACTACCACACTACTGACGTACTCTGGGTACATGCTATGCCCTACTCGCATAAGCCCATAGGGTTTCTATAGGTCCTTCACTAACCTCATCATTGAAGGATCTATCCTTCGCTCTAACATGCATGACCCTTTCTAGGGTTGGGTCGCCAAAGGTACTAGGTCATTCAACCTCACATGGCTCATAACGTCATGGACATCTAAAAGCATGTCCACACACCTGGTCTATCATGACATCTAACTCATCATGTCATCTCTCTCTCTAACCACCACTTAGGGTTAGGGTTAGCATCATCCTCAAAGGATGTGCCATGTCTCTACTTATAATGGAGATCTCTACCTCCAAGACTAACTCTCTCTACTCATCCTCCTGACAAGAAGGTCTAGCCTCAAGCCTTTCCTGAAGGAATGACAACATATGTCATACGACCTAAGCATGTATCTATTCTTTATTTTACGCTTAAACTATTAAGCTTATGTCCATGACATCTTATTTACATGCTTTTCATTAATTTGGGGGAGGATTCCTTAAACCTTATCAACTTTACCCATACCTTGAGAGGGTGAGAAAAGAAAGAAAAGCCTAATCCTTAAAATCCTTAATAGAATTTGAGTTGAGAAGGGATGAACAAGATGAGAGAGTCCTAAAGGTATCTTATTTTGAGTAAAATCTTGAGACATTGGCCAAGCAGTCACACAAATCCAGGAGTCCTCATATTCTGACTAGCAGTGCGGAGGAAAATCTTGCTAGCCCCCAGACGTGATCCTTTTCTAGACACCTCTATCTTTTGGAAAGTCCTCTAATAACTCCCTTGGTTCTATATAATTTGTAAAATTTAATAATTATTAAAGATTAAATGGGGAACCTATGCTCTGATACCAAATGTAATGACCCCGCCTCCCGATAACCCCCAATTAAGGGAGACCCGAAGATCAGAGCCGTTATCCCAATTAACATGATCATATGTTCGACAAATAATTAGTAATAATTATAAAACTCTATCAAACTATACTGAAAGCTGGAATAAAATAAAACTTTGCATACCTTTTTCAAAAACTTGGATATCTAACTTCTATCCACATCTAGACTCTATTCTAACTAATCCTCCTTACACTTTATTTCTTAATTTCACAATATGCCACTTTACTATTTGTCCTTTTCAATTTGTACCTAAAATGCTGACAAACAAAATGTCAGTCAACATATAAGAATATGGCGGTATGTGGGGACAACCAAAATTTTGTAGATATGGCTAACAATCTAAATATCACAATCAAGTTAATTAACAAGCCAAATTACGCTTTCAGTGTGACATTCTCCACCACTTTTGCCCTAACCCTGGCATACCCACCTTAGGGTTTCTCTTTTGCCAATGACTGAAGGCCACCTTCTCAATCCCGAGCTTGGTGCCTGGGGTCACCTCTCATAGTGCCCATTAGTCATTCTATAAAGACCACCTTCTCAATCTAGAGCTTGGTGTCTGGGGTCACCACTCATGGTGCCCATTGGTCTTCCCTCCTGGGCTTGACCTTTTGGCATCATCCATTGAGGTGGCATGTAGGTGTGAGAATACACACTTCTATTATTATTGTGATAATCATAGTGACTTTATGATTTGCAAGTATGAACATCCAAACTGATAGGTTGCATTCAATGCAATGAATCATCTGGGAAACTCTTTGGGAAACTAATGCGATTAACCATAATTAACCACATACCTGTCAGGCTGATTTGAGACAGAATTAATCCAATCAATGCAAGGAATCCAATAGGCAAGCAAGTACACAAAATGATCCTAAAATATGCATACAATTTCCTATCATTGATCATTCCATTCAAGATCTATTAAACCTAGCTCACTTCCTAGGGTTTCTAGTCCACTTTTAGGGTTTCCATTGCAATTAGGGTTCCTCTTCATTTTTACTCTTTCAAACCCTAATTTTATACAATTACTCACAAACCCTAATTATCTCATCTATTCTTTATGAAAGATATTAAGGTTGCCTTTTAACAACATATAACCTTAATTTCAGATTAAAGGCACAATTAACCATCAATTAAGTCCATTATGATCTTTTACATTAAAACTACCATTTTTATCCTTTTAATTCATGACAAGATCATTAGGCCTAATTATCATCTTTGGTTCCTTCCGGATTAACAACTCATAGTTCATTATGATCTAATTCACATATGAACTCTATTTATCATTAATTCCACCTTTATCCATTAAAAAATCCTAATTACCATATTAAAGGTATTTATCCACAATTAGGAACCTTTATACTCAAAATAGCTTAGAACCATCATATCTCAACTTTATTCATGAATTTGAATAATTAAAGCCATTAAGATTTACAATTACTAACATTAGGGTTTCAAGGCCCATTAAAGCTCATTTATGTACATGGAACTCTAAATTAAACCATTTACGTGCAAAGTTCATCCTTTTTTTTCTTAATGTACCTTTTTATAATTAACATGCTAATATCAACTTTAATCATCCATAAAACCCTTCTAAATACATTAATCATCTCAAATTAGGGTTTCTTAATCATTAATGCATTAACGTTGATAACTTTCACTACTTTTCGAATTGCAAGAGGAATTAGGCTATAAAATCATTTTTAATGGATTCTTCACATTTTTTGAGCAACTTTCCTATTTTCTATGTATCGATCCGAGCTACCAATAAAAAGATATCAATTTTGCAATAATTTCTTACTTGGACCAATTAGAAGCTGACACATCCTCCTCCATGCAACGTACCTCGATTGGAAATATAACCAAATGACGCTTCTGCCCTTACTTAAGTGGTCGATGCTTCATACCCCGGAGGGGTAAAACGGTCCAATAGGGCCTCCACCCATCTTCAACCTCGCGTAACCCTACTAATGCGCACGAGCTGTGATTTGCACGACTCCTCCTCCCTTTCCTGGACCCCGATGGCCACCGACGATGGTCCCTTTTGTTTCGCTGCCATCTTCCACACCTATGGAAGCCCCCGACCATAGCCGTTGTGGCTGTAGTCGGGGTGGAGGTTGCTTCCACGGTGGCCATCCTTGTAGGTCCACTGTAGGCGGCTGGTGGAAAATCCCCCATAGTCGTTGGGGGAGTCTCATACCTCCATCGTATATCTTCTAGTTGCTCTAGGGTGTCTCTACCCATCACGACTAGGGTTTGAATGGAAAGAACAAGAATAAGAGAGAGGGTTGCATGAGATCTCTCTTGAACTCGAACCAGAGGGTCTACCCCTTATATAGGGGAGGGTATCCATTCCCTAAGGTGTTCATCCACGAGGAAACACGTCCTTTTCCCAATAGGAACCCAAGTTCTTTTATTAGGAAGCAAACTTCTTTCTCTTAATTATTTCCTTGTTTATCCATATTCTTTGGTTATGTAGGAATTCGAAAATTCTCTCTCTTATTATTTTTATGCTTGACTTTTAATCCATTTGCACGAAATTATATTTTCTTTTAGTAGAAAATACCTCCTTTTTAACAATGCCACAAAATTCATTAATTATGTATCACATTATCTTCTTTTTTTGTATTTATTGGTAATATCTCTTTATTTTTCTCCATTGGGGCTCCTTGGATCCCAAGAAACTCTAATATTTCAAAATCCTTTTTAGTGGATACTCATTATCCTTCTAAATGCATCTATATCCATTATTTTTCATTATCCTTTTTATTTCTTTATCAAAATATCTCTTTTTGAGGATTTCTCTTTATCTCTCTTTTTATTTTCCTTATTGGAATTCCTTTTAATATTAGAAACCTTATGAATACGAAAATCCACCAAGGATGACTCAATCATACCTCTTTCCACTTATTTTCCACATTTTATCATTATCTCCGATTTCTTTCTTAATAAAGAAATATTTAATTGATCATTTCTTTTCTTATTGCATTATTTTTGCAACTTTGGACTCCTTGGAACCCAAGGAACCGAAGAGGCACGAAATCCAACTTTGGATAACATTCATTTGCCTTCTAGAGGTTTCTACATCTTTCTTTTCTCCATTTTCTTATTTATTCATTTAATAATGGAGTTTCCTTTGTCTTTTCCTTGTTATTGAGCCCAATAGCCAATAAAGCCCACAAAACAACCAACAAGGTTATTGTAAACAAAATCCTTTTATTCAAAACAAATTATATCATTATTGGTTCAAATATCTTTAATAGGAGAAATTATATTTCTCACCAAAAGAACCCAAAAATTGGGGTTGTAACAATGGTGGTCAGCCCGGTCGTGGTGGCTTGGGTCACTCTGCCCATTCTTGGCTCCACGATCATTCTGCTTCAGCTATCACACGACCGTGCAAGGTGGCACGCCTGTTCTAGGTCAGTACACCATGACCATTCTGAGTGGCACGACTGTGGTGATTCTTACTTTACTTGGAGCTGACTCTGTTGATTTTAGATGAGCCAACACGGTCGATCTGAGGTACCACGACTGTGGTGGTCTCTGTTGCAGCACTTTGACTTGATTCTTTGTTCATTCTTGGACATCTTTGCTTCAATGGAGATTTGGCCACTAGGGGTAGGTTGAGGGAGCCTCAGTCTTCACTTTAGGCCTCTTCAAGTGTAGATAAACCCTAGGATCATTCCTTCTCTCTCTCTTCCATCAAGCGTGGTTAAATGCCTGAAAAAACATGCAAATAATGTCCATAAGTGCATTTGATACAAATATGCATATTAAGGGAAATAACATGTAATCTAACAGGTGTAGATGTGATTGAGATGCAATATGACACAAGATGAAGCCCTAAAATAGGGCTGATTCACCACCCCAAATTTAAAACATACTTGTCCTCAAATATGTTCCAACTCAATCTCTCTACAAATTTTTCACATTCAAGAAATGACAAATGCAATGCAATGAGTGAATATTGACTAAATGGTCTCAAGTATGACTAAGTACATTCATTCTACCTCTCTTCTTTCCCCTTTCACAAACCAATAATGATTAGAGCACTGAGCCTGCAAACTTCTAATATAGAACATAGAAAACACAATCAATCCATATGGCTATCATATCACTCCAGGTAAATTGTTTCATGGTAGCAAATGTCAAAAATGAATAATTTTACTGTTTTATATTCATGCATTCAATATCATATGTTCATCCACACTAAGAAACCCACGTGGCTGCGAAAAAGGACAAAATGAGCTAGGTTTGATATTTCTTAACTCCATGGGCATGCAAAGGGAAGAAAGGGTTGCGGTAAGGGTTTGGAGTGCTTTTACACACTCATCTTTTTTTTATTTAGATGCTCTTAAACATGAGCATCTTTTATTTTCTTTTTGATTTTTTTTGTATTTTTCTTTTCTTTTCCCTTGGTGTAGATAGGGCACATGATGATGAGAGTGAAGTGGGGGGATATAGATGTGGCCACTACTGATATGTGCACTTTGGCATCCTTTCATGAGGCGGAGAGGTAAGAAGATGGTGGAAGAAATGTCAGGTCAAAGATGGGTTACTAGTGTGGACATCAACATGAGATCTCCTGCATAAAAATTACTCCAACAATTTAATAAAAGAATGGCACACTACATGAAGTAGCAATATTAAAACCACATTTTTATCATGAGATTTTACATAACTCTAAGCGTTTGTGGCTTGCTTCAATCACAATTCAACCAAACGGTCCACAAGCATAAGAGAGGTGATGCACATGTAAAAATTAAAAAATGAGGCCATTTAGCAATAGTCCATGATAATTCACTTGCATTTGTCAAAGGTTATCATTTTCAATCAAATACGTAGAGATTGGGTCAAAACACACTTTTAGGCAAGAAGTTCTAAATTTGGGCAAAATTGGCCAAAATGGTGCCAAGTTGCCTTCAATCACATCTAAGTCTATATTATTGAACATAAAGCAGTAAACAAGCAAATCCTAGTTGAAACATGCAAAAATTACCAAAAATCTACATGATGTGAAATGCATGGCAAAAAGAGCAATTTTTTTTAAAAAATACACAAAAATTGCAAGAAAGTAAACTACATGACATGCAAGCATGCAAAGCAGGTAAAATATAATCTAGATAGTAAGAGAAACAAAACAAAGAAAGAAAACAAAACTAAATGGTAGGTGAAATGCAAAAAAGAGTAAAATGGAAAAAAGGGCATACCGCCCTACCACCCCAAACATTTGAATCATGCTGTCCTCAACATGGTACTAAAGTATAAGAGGGATAGTGTAGATGATCACTGTGGTGGCTCCGGTAGTGGTCCTCCCTATGGTGGAGGATTCTAGTAGTAGGAACCCCAGTAGTCTGACTGTGGAGGCGGGTAGTTATCCTGAAATGTTGAAAGTGCACCCCACCAATCTTACCCCACTGGGTGTTCCTCTGGGCCTAGGGATGCTAAAACTGATACATGTGGTTGACCTGATAGTGCATCTGCTGATGGTCCGACCACATTGCATCTTGGGTACGTTGGAAACCCTCATGTTCCCTCAAAATGCCCTCCCGGGTTCCCAATATAGTGTCCTATGTGATCTAGATGCCCTCGAGCTACACATGTATAGTGGACATGTCATATGCGTTCATTGTGGGCTGTTGTGGATGTTGTAATGTCTCCACCCTACGCGTCTCTCACTCCTCAACTATCTTCCTCCTCTCGACAGCTGCCTGTGACTCTCCAAGTCCTTCAGGCAGATCTCTGGGCTGCTACTACCATGTGTCTCTAAGGTGCTCCTCTTCCCACCTCCTCAATATGTCTAGAAAATCTGTAGATGGGCCACATCCCTCTATGAGAGGTGTGGCATGGTAGGGGAGCTCCAATGAAACCCCTAGATAAGGAGGGTTGACCTGATAGAAAATCTTCTGATCAACCACTGAAATCATAGATGAGCGAGTCAAGTAGTGCAGGTCAACGATCTTTCCTCCTTCTACCTTTGTGTAGCCAGATACATCATGCCCCAGTGCCAAAGAAATGGATTTCACATTCCCTCCCATGATAAAAGGATTCTTGTTCTTGGACGAGATTGTCTTCATGCGATCAATGATGAGCAAACCCAAATTTACATGCTTTCCCTGCACCATACATCATAACAAAAAGAGATCTTTCTTGGTACAACTACCTTGATTCTCATACCATGCGAAGATGGTGTTCGCCAAGACCTTTTGAATGTATCTCAAGATGAGATTGTGAATCAGACTTGTCTTTGATTTTCCCATCATAAAGCTACTTTTCCATGTAAGCCTGTTCCACATTGCAGTGTAGTTTACATTGGTTTCTCTATATGTGATTCCTTGATAAAGTGATGCTTCTGCCTCAGGGGTAGGAGTGAAAATGCCATTAAAAAGATGCAGTGATAAGGTAAGTGCTATTCCCCAAAGTGACACTGATGGCATCCTGTGAGACCTTTTCTATGGTTGCAAAGAACTATTGTGTCTGCTCCACATAGATCTCCTAAACTGTGGTCAACACCTCAACTAGCCCAACGGGCTTCAAGATATCCTAAAAAAATCAAAGATACCCAAAGTCTCCATTGTCTCCTGGCACACTTAGCAAGTGGCAATCACTCAGTGTGTCAAATACTCCAAGTGCTTTGGCTTCTTTGCTTTCTTGCTCTGACTCTCAGGTGTTGCCTCATGATGCACTTCAGGTGCATCCTCTTTCTGTGCATCTGTCATTGTTTCATTTTCATCATCTATCAGTAGCTACCGTCGTGCTCTCAGATGTGGATGTGGCTGCGGTGCCGTGGATGTCGAAGGCGGTGCCACTGAAACTGACATATGATCTACCAAAAATGATGGCCGGGCTACCGAAACTGATGGATGGACTGCTATTGTAACATCCCTAATTTTCAAGAGTAAAATAAAGCCTTTTGTGTAATTTTCTTCAAATAATATTTTGTTAAGGGCCTTAATGCAATTTGTCCAAAACAGTTTTACTTCTAGGATTTCAATGCAAAGAGAAATAATAAAAAGGGCCCAAAATAAGTTTTCCTTTATTCTAATGTGTTGTAAATATTTGTGTAATAATGGCAAAGTGTTTTCCCTCTTCTTTTATGAAATAAGTTTAAAAGGTTTGAAAGAGAAAGAGAAAGATAAAGAAGCTAGAATTCAAAATTTAAACCACTTGGACATTAATGTGCTTTTCCTTTTTATAGATTCCAAAATAAATCCTCGAAGGTTTATTTTCTCTCTCTTCTTGGATTTGCCAAAAAGGCATCATAATGTTCCCTTATTCTTTTAGTTCAAAAATATGAGAATATGAGTGCTCTCTTGGCATCTTTTGGCCACCTTCCCTTTTTATTTTGTAAATACATAAGAGGGAAGTAATATTCCCCTTATTTTCTCTCTCCTCCAAGAAAAGTGCATAAAAGGCAATAAATGATAGGCCATGACTTTAAATAAGACAAATAGTTATACACTCAAATTTTAGAGTAAGATCCCACAAAGGAAAGTTCCCCCTCCTTTATTTAATTAGTTTGTTCACTTAAATGAAGATAAGAAACAAAAACAGAAAATGTGGACCAAATGTTGATAAAACCTAAATCTAACTGGCTAGGATTATTCTAGACCCTTTAATTAGCCAATGGTCCAAATTTGGACTCATTGGACTTTGTTTGACCACCCAATTAAATTAGGAAAGATTTATATATAGCTTTATTAGGATTTACATTTAATGTCTTTGATTTCCCTATGGTTTTGGGATTTATTTCCCTGTCATGCCTTTCCTTTCTTTTCCTTATACACGTGCCTTTTCTGACCATCAGATCAAGATTTGATGGTGCCAGTTTCATCCCCTACCTCCCACCACTTAAGGCAGGTGGGGCGCCGACAACCTATTATTTCATGATAGATTTCTCTCTCTGTACTCACTCTCTCCTCACAATTCTTTCTCCCTCAGATTCGTCGCTCTCTCGTGCACTAAACGAGCCCTTGCTCGTGGGCTCTCGTGCTATATACATGAAACACCCATTAGGGCTTCGACTGCTCTCTCTGCCGAAAGACACAACCGCCGCCTCTGCCTTCCCCACTGGCTGATCAAGATCGCAAGAGTACTGCCTTTACTGAAGGGGTACTCCTCCACCTTCGATTTAACTCGTAGTGTTCCCAAACTCCCCGACCTACACCTCCTCCTTCTTCGGCTATGGTGGATCATTGCACGCTGGTACGAGCACCTCAACCCAATTAAACACACAGTAAGCATCCTCAGAGCCTCCCCTTTGTTTTGGCTTTTCTGGTTTGCCCTATGGTCTCCCCAAATGCTATACCCTATAGGGCTGCCCCCTCCCTCACCGGAACTTGTCAACGTTGGCCTCCGCGGCCTAAGGTTCTTCACTGCCTGAATTCATGAGGTGTTATGGAGTGTTTCTACCCACCTGGTTTCTCGCTTTGTCAATGGTATCTGCGTGTTCAAATTAATGACTGTGTCCCCTGTTTCTAGTGGTACAGGTGTAGCAGAGCCCCCATCGGCTTCTCAGAGTCTTTCTGACTACGTAAATGGGTCCCTGGAATCTCCATATCTTGGCAAACTTTTCCCGAACCGCAATGGCCCTATGATGGTATCATCTTGCTACTTTTATGACCATTTTTCCCTGTGTCGTTCTACCCTTGAAGGACATGATGAACAGGTGAGCCGATGGCTTGGGAGACCCAAGTAGATGAGTCCTTTAATTTGGAACTGCCTGCACAAGTTGATGAGCAACTCATACTTGCAAGATGATACGTGTACCTCAACTTTGGATGGGGGATCTCTCCTCCAGGAAGAGGTGCCTCGCGCCATGGCCAAGGGTTTAACGGGGTGACGAATCCATGTCTCAAAAAGATCTAGATGCCCATATTGTTTGATAAATCAATTAACATCATAGGGGTATTTTCAAGTTTTTATGTTTCTCTGTACAGTTGACCACCAATCCACCTGGGCGAGACCCACACCTATATGACAGGCTCTCATTGGCCCATAGGCATTTATTCGTATTCTGAGTGGTCAATTTTCATTAATTCATAGTAAATCGCTCGATTCTTAAAAAAATGAGCAAAAATATGTTTTGGAAATGGTTTTTTGAGAGGAATCTGAAACTATTTATAAATCGACAAATGTTGGTTTTATAGGAAATGGAAATTAGGGTTTTATTTGGTGAATAAAATGTATAATAATGTGAGATGTGTTCCAAATAAGATAATTAGGGTTACCAGACCCCCAAGATCATGATTAGGGTTTTACTCAACCTAGGAAGAGAGAGAAGATACTCTCCAAGTGAAAATGTAAGTGGTCCATGCAATTGAACATTATTAAATTGGTTGATTTAATTATGCATATATGAATTTTGCAATGAATGCCATGTTTATGTTATTTATTGTTCCTAATTGCTAAAGTCAATAAATTTAATATGTATTGAATTGCATATTATGTATGGTATCATTCTCATAAATCTTAATGGCAATGTTACAAATAAAGTCTAATGTAAAAGATAAGAGCCTTAAGAGAAAGAAAATGTTAATGTTAAACTTATATAAGTACCTCATAAGAGATGAGGCACTTCAGTGCATAAGAGAAGAGGCACTTCAGTGCAACCTAAGAGGCACTTTAGTGCATAAGAGAAGAGGCACATTTGTGCAACCTGAGGTTACTTATATAGGTTAAGATAAAAGAAATTGACCTAAAAGAAAATGCATGTCTTTTCAATGTTCAATGTTAAATGTTCATTTTTAGTTTTCAAGTTTTCTTTACATTATAACATGTTCAATCCACTTACCATTTGTTTGATGCATGGATGGGGGTGTGATGCCTACAGGTTGGAAGATAGATAAGGAGGGAGGGCCATCTAAGGAGGAAACCCTAGATCAAGGACCTTTAAGGAGAAGAGCATTGGTGGGGTGCCAACCATACCCAGTTTATAGATCTTTTTCCTTTTACCATAATTATGTACATGTAAACTTTGTTAAGATTTGACAATGAGAAATTGTTAGTTTCATCCTGTGATGGTTTATTTAAACTCTATTTTGTGAAATGAATATCATGTTTGTGACATTCCCCTTGATGTGAATAATTTATGTGCTTCCTCCATCATGGGATCCATCGACGCTACCATGTGGGGTGATTATCCTTATGAACTGGAGTTTGTTGATGGTGGTGGAAGGGCTAGAGGTGCCCACAGAGATGAAGATGACACATTCTTGGGCTAACATCCATAGGAGATCACATCCTTGGTCCTATCCATGGATTTCTTAATCATTTTCTTCATCTTTGACTAAAATTGGTGAAGAAATGTGGGATTTTAGGTTTTCTTCAAAGAACGTGGCTGTTGGAGTGGATTGGAGAGAAATGAGGAGTTTATGGATGAAAATGAACAAAATCTGGAGATTAAGGTAGTGGAAATGACGGGGAATTGATTGGAGATGTATTGGGAGTGATTTGGTGGTGATTCAAGGGTGGAAGGATGGCTAGGAGGTGCTGCATGACTGCCATTCATGGAGAACAGTCGTGGTGTTCATGGAGAAGTGAAAACAACTAATTTTCAAATTTTGCAAAATGCTGACTTAAGTGCTGGAGTCAGGCTGCAACATGACCATGGTGGATCACCTGCTGCATGACTGTGGCAGTCCACACAGCCATGCTGCCTTGCACGACCATGCTGGGTCTATTCTTTGATTTTTGAATTCTTTGATTCTTCTCGATTTCCCTATTGATTGTGAGTGCACCACCACGACTGTTCCATGTCACCACAATTGTGGTGAGTACTGTGGTAGTTGTTCCACACTTGAATATAATCAAAATGTCAAAAATTTGATCCAAAATGTTTTTTCATGGATTATCTATAAAAATTTCATCTAATTTTCTTTATTTCAACATATTTCCACCTACACATCTTAAAACTAAAAAAAAAACAATTAGAAACAAGTGTGTGCTTTCTTGGAAAAGTGTAAAAACAAACAAAAGTATCAAAAATGGAAGGTTGGGTGAAAAAAATCCCAAACCTAGGTGGGTTGCCTCCCACAAACATCGAGTTTCATGCCTTAAGTTGGGCTTCTTGGAGATTCTTCAATCATTCATCCATTTGACATCCTGATGTGCCCATTCTTGCAATAAATGCATCTCTCATTTGAACTCAACCTATGTTCCTCATCCCTTTGATCACCAAAACTGTCATCAAATCCTTCATCTAGATCCCCTCCTCTCCAATGACCATTTAGACTCTTGAAGTGATCATGTCCAATATCCTCATCCCAGGCTCGCCAGGTTGGAGTCTTGCACATGTTGATCTTGATCTTCATGTCCATGAATGAAACTGTCATCATTCCATTGCAAACATGTATCTTGACATCAACTGTAGATAAGAACGATCTTCCCAAGATAATAGGAATCTTCCTATCCCTCATCTCCATATCAAGGACAATGAAATCTGCCGGGAACACTATGCCCTTTTCTTTGTCTATCATCACCAAAACATCATCCACTCTTCCTCTAGGCACTTTTATGGAACGGTCCTCTAACTGGAGAGTGCAATGTGCTGACTTCAACTTGCCCAATCCCAGATCCACATAGAATTTTTATGACATCAAATTCACACTATACCCCAAATCAAGTAAGGATCTATCTATGCTGTGTCCCCCTATGTAACTAGGTTTGAGTGGGGCTCCTGGGTCTTTCCTCTTCACAAGAAGTGAGTGTTGGCTGATAGAGCTTGATTGTTTAGTCAACTTCACTCTTTTTGGTGTTCTCCCCGTTGACCCTCTCTTCATAGTGCATAAGTTCTTAAGAAACTTGGCTGATGATGGAATTATCTTGATAGCATCCAACAATGGAATATTGACCTTCACTTGGCAAAACACCTCAAGAATGTCAACATTGTGCTTTTGTCTCCTCCTTACTTCCAGTGGCTCATCTAATGCTTCAATAAATGGTGGCTCACTTGCTTTGTCCTTGCTTGCATCAACATGACATGAAACACTAAGGATTGTGGAATATGAAAATGGACTGTGAGGTGGAGCACATGGTATCTCAAAATCAATAGGAGGTGTCACAGAATCATCTTCGTCAATCTTAATCACAATATCACCACTTGGCTTCCTTTGCTTTGCTTTATCAACCTTTCTTTGACTTTTGGGATGCTTAAAAGTTTTTCCACTCCTTAGAATTGTTACAACACTTCCTTGCTTGTGGTGGAGAGGGGGAGCTAGTTGTGGATGTGGAGGAGGTGGAGGTGGTGCTTGGTATTGAAATTGAGGTGCAGGGGGGAATTGAGGTTGGAAGGTGAATTGTTGAGAAATTGGTGGTGATGGAGGGGGGAGGGGTATAAGGCTTGGGATTGCCTTGGAAGTGGTATATGGTCTGCACTTGCATGGGGGGTGGACTATAGAAAACTTGTGAAGAAGACATTGGTCCACTTGCTTCATTGAAACTCAAGATGAGTTTTGAAGACAATTTTTCTTCTTGAAGAGCAATCAGGGAAGATAGATTCTCTATCCTCTCCTCAAGCCTTGTCACATTCATTTGTATGCCATCAAAGCTATTCAACCTAGAGAGAACCTCTTCCTCAAACCTTGAGTTGTATCTTGGACTTTATGGCTCTTGGTAGCTATAGGATTGAGGTGTTGTCTTTTCTTCACCATAGAACTCAATAGAATTGATCGAGTGTCAAGGAGCATTTGTCACTTGGTTCTTCATGAAGCTCACCATGTCACCAAGAATCTTCATCACTTGCAGGCTTGAGTCATTATGAGTCAGAGATGTCATATCAAAGGCATGACCACCGTCATTCATCATGCTAGAAGCTCAGATTCTTGAACCTTCTTCTAACTTCTCATACAAGGGCCATATCTCCTTGTGTGGCCTAGCCATGACAATTCCTCCACCAAAGAAATCTACTAAGGTTTGACACTTTGGAGATAGACCGGAGTAAAAGGAGTGAACTGGATACCACAAAGGGATCTCATGGTGTGGGTGCTCTCTCAACATCTTCTTAAATCTCTCACACACATTGTGAAACTATTCATTGCCCAATTCACTGAAACTTGTTACGGTACATCACATTTGTATTAACCTTGGTATAGAGTAGAATTTGCCTTAAGAAGAAATTATTCATTATTTCCCAACTCATGATGTCCCTCCTTGAATCATACCAATCTTTGGCTTTATCTTTGAGGGATAAAAAGAACAAGGTCAATCAGATTGTGTCATCACTAGTCGTTGGCATCCTGAAGGTGGAGCAAACTTCAAGAAATGAGTCTAAGTGCTTGTAGGGTTTCTCACTCTCTGAGCCGTATAAGATGGGTAGGAGCCCAAGAAGACCCGGAGGGATGGAGAATTGCTCCCCTGGCATTTGATCAACTCTGCTCGCAATTGGTGATTTGTAGTTGCTAGGCATGAAGTAATCTTGAAGTGTCTTGTGAGGTATATTTTGACCTTTCATATTATCTTCCCCGTGTGTCTTGTCACATGAACAAGGCACAAAAAAAAAAGATAACAAGTTAGCAAACCAATATGCATAAAGAATACAAAGAATAAAGAATAAATAATAGAAATGATGAGGGCAGTAGGAAAAGATCAAAGCAAAACTAACTAGCTAGGCCGAGTGCCTTTTTGCCAGTCAACAATGCTAGAAAGCTTGGTGTGTCCCTACCAATGGTGTTACATACTACTCAATTGGAATTTGAATAGATGCAACCCCATGAATAGACACACACAGTGGTAACTTTCAAAATTTATAAGGACCTAACTTAACACACTCAAACCAAAACACTACAACTGCAAACACACAGGGTCGTTTCGTAGTATAGGAGGGTGGCAAGTATAGAGTCCATCCACAGGGAGAAAAGGGGGCACTAGAGCTAGGTTAGTGTTTGGGTTAGGTTCCTACTGTAGAGTCTAGTATTGAAGGGTTTGAAGGTTGTTTTGATTGATTACACTAAGTTGAACAAGAAAGCAAGTAAAGGAAAGCAAATAAGAACAAAACCTAAGGTAAACCTAGATAGTTAGTTCTACTAAGCAAATAAAGACAAGGAAATGCAGGAAAAGAACAATTTACACTAAGACAACAAGAAAAGGTCTACACTACACTAGGCTAGCAAACAGGGCAAAAGAGCAAGTCAAGACCTAAACTAGAAAGAACAAATCAAGAATAAGGCAAGAAGCTAACTAAGCAAGTAAAGAGCTAACTAAGCTAACACTAACTAAGCAAGAAGGCAATTAGGGTTTTAAAGCAATTAAGGGAAATGTGGGATGTTTAGGGGATGCACTTATCAATTAGGTTGGTGGGTGACATATGAACACAATGATTTCATTTAGATTATCAAACTAAACAACTAGCTAGAGTCTAATGAATTATCCTAAACTACTAATTGGCCATGGATATTCTATGTTGTGTATAGGGGAACTAGTCTCTAACACTCCCTACTACCCTTGCAAGGCTCAATTGGGTTACTGCTTAGGTATAATTCAATTAGAGTCTAAACAAGTCTAGGTTTCTAGGTTAGATGATCTTAGGATGATTAGGGGCTAAGGTTATTGATGGGAGTGGAAGTGAGGCTTTAGGCCTCCCATCACCCACATTCTAGCCTTGAGAAAGCTCCATGCTAAGCACACCAAATTCATCTAAACGAGCTACTTACATCTCTCAACTAGGGTTATGTGAATTGATTAGAATGTTGGAGGATAAGTAGCTAGCTAGGGATCCAAGAATTAGACCTAGGAGAGAATCCCAAAATTCACACATACAAGCAATTTCCCTAAATCCAAGGTGATTTCAAGCACGAACCAACAATCAATTCATGAAGAGTGAGATTGAAATTGAATATAATCATTAGTAAACGAAATTACAATGTTTACATATCATTTTCCCCCAACATGGTATCGAAGTAACAATTTTCACCCCAAACAGCCCACCCAAGGGGCCTAACAACTCATATCAATGCAAAATACAAAAAGAAGGGAGAAAGAGGTAGAAGAAGCCATGGATCTCGGTGTAGATGGATAAATCCTCCACTTCAGCTACTGCTGGACATCCTCCTCTCTCCTCCAAGGTGCAATGGATTGGGGTGATGGTGGAATAGGGTTAAAACACTAGGAAACTAGGGTTATGGTGTTGGAAATTGTGAAATGGGGTGGAATGGCTAACATGCAAAAATGGGGAGCTAAGTGATGGTAGGAGGTAGATAACCTCGTGCTAGAGCCACCACCTAGGCATATATAGGTGTGGGGGAAGAAGTAGGTCAAGTGGGGGTAAAGTGGGAAATGCATTGCACAAATATCTAGGTTTTTGTGAGTAGCACGCTCATGGTGGGGAGGGGTGAGAACGGTCATGGTGGTGTGGAATGACCATGGTGAGAAATGGGGAAAAATCATAGTAACATGGTCAAGTTTGTACATGAAGTAGCATGGGCGTGGTGGTCACCACGACCGTGGTGGGGTTAGGGTAGCATGACCGTGGTGGTCACCACAACCATGGTGGCTTGGATCGCTCTGCCCTTTCTTGGCTCCACGACCATTCTGCTTCAGCTGTCACACAACCGTGCAAGGTGGCACGCCCGTTCTAGGTCAACCATGACCATTCTGAGTGGCACGACCATGGTGATTCTTACTTTGCTTGAAGCTAACTCTGTTGATTTTGGAAGAGCCAACACGGCCGTTCTGAGGTACCACGACCATGGTGGTCTCTGTTGCAACACTTTGACTTGATTCTTTGTTCATTCTTGGTCATCTTTTCTTCAATGGATCTTTGGCCACTAGGGGTAGGTTGAGGGAGCTCCAATATTCACTTTAGACCTCTTCAAGTGTAGAGAAACCCTAGGATCATTCATTCTCTCTCTTCCAACAAGCAAGGTCCAAATGCCTAAAATAACAAAAAAATAATGTCCATAATTGCATTTTATACAAATATGCATATAAGGGGAAATAACATGCAATCTAACAAGTGTAGATTGAATAAAATGCAATATGACACAAGATGAAGCACTAAAGTAGGACTGAATCAACTATGTCCATTGAGCAAACTTTAGAAAAATAACACCATTATGAATGCACATTACATATTATTAATAGAATCACGATTATACTTATAGTGTAGTTTTTGGATAAATTTTTATAGTGAGTATGTGTTTCTTATTACTAATTTTTATATAATTCAGATCAAATCTCACTTCTAGTATGATGCCATGTTCAATTACATGTGTTGATGGCTTTTAACTTACAAGGATTTCCATTATTCTTAATGAATTTCATTTGAACTTTGTATCTATGTTAAATTTCATGATTTCTATAATTTATAATGGTTTTAAGTATCATAAGATTTCTCAAAATATATATTGACTCTATAATGATAGAGAAATAAATACTCATAACTATGTTTAAAAGTAATGGTATTATGATATATTTTCTTGTGAAATCTTACTAAAATGTGTAACCAAATTCATCTGTTTGGACAAGATTGATGATTTCATTATATTTTTGGAGCAATATTTAATTCATGTTAATGAAACCTAAAGTTTGATCATTCTTTTATGTTTATGATGATGGTGTAGCCACAAGGTAACCCACAATCATGTGGGTTCAATATTCATCCCGTTGATAAGTATGCTGCAATAAGTCATCATAGGGCAACCCACTAGGAACAAATATGTCATGTTCATGATTATGCTTTTGAGTAGCTTAAGTGGAATCATTGAATGCTATGTACAAATTTGAGTTCATGTGTATAGGATCAAGTTCGCCCACAATGTTTGAAGAACTCTTATAGATTATAACTAATGAGTATGAATGATTTTATACTGTTAGTTCCTTTATGTTGTTTTATTTGACTTTCTTAGTGATATGATACTTTCAATAATACTAATGATAATGATGATTACAAATACAATTAAGAAAAAGGTAATACAAACTAAAGGTGAAATTGTATTTCATCTCTTAATTTTTGATCTTTTCGATATAGTATCATATGAATTGATATTCATGCCTTCTTATCTCATGAGAATATATGATTTCTATTACGCTAACATATAACATGATATATATTACTTTACCTTATATCCTATTTGCTCAATGCAACATTCTAATTTTACTGATATAAATCTCTCCCTATCACATGGTTTTTGTATAAATATACATTGGTGAAATGTTCTATGGAGTGGGCTCTACTCATAAATAGAATGAACATAATCAAAGTGGGAATCTCTAATGGTCTAGTTGGTATATATTTTATTGATGCATCTCTCTGAAGATGCTTTTTGCGTAGATCTAATATGATAGTTGTATTCATAATGGTAATTCATGTAGTACATTTTTAGTCATCATGCTTGGAATTGATAAATCTCTCTCTCTCTCATGACTCTTTCTTATCACAAACCATTGTGATTATTTAAAATTTTGCACCTATTTAATTTGGGTTCATGTATGTTATGTTCTTCTCCTTTCATATCAATTGATGACAAATAGTTTCAAAATTTATTGTTGCGTTATTAGTTGAAGTATGAAATGTAAGTTTGATTTTTTAAGATTTAGAAAATTCAACTCATATGAAAAATGATAAATTTCTATTGAGATTACACACTTTTGAAATAGAGTTGATACACATGTGGTGTTAGAACTGAATAGATATCAACATCGGAGAACACTAGGGGGGATGTTAAGGACACACTACATTTTGAAGATGTTTTGGAGTATTAACTCCATGTTAGCTATGAGAACATCCTTCTATATTACCAAAAGTATGTGGTATGTGAACAATTATTTGGGATTAGTAGAGGTAATGCAATGATCCAATAAGATCCTCAACATTTCACTTTCCTATGTCATGTGTGCATTACATCAGGACACATACACTAGTAAGTTTCATGAATGATACATTCTAAGAACCTTCTACCTTACTATATAAATGGATTCTTCATATGAGAGTTTTAGAAATATATGATACTAGAAACATATGTCAAATATCAACGTAAACCTAATTCCATTGGAAGTGAGTGTTGGTTCCCATTCAATTAAAGTATAAGATACATTATTAGAGAGAATATGCCAACTAGTATGATACCGGATCATGATGATTTGAAAATATTGAGAATATTCTTATAAGAAATTGTACCCTAGATTCAATAGGTCATACAAATGAATGCATGGGTGTGATATGGGTACCAAGAAATAGGAAAGAGAAACAATATAATAGTTCATGATGAACATGTAGGTTTAATTGATGATGAGACCCTATGAGAAGAAGGATTATTCAATAAATAGTAATTAGAGATAATGGGAATCTCGATTTTGAGGTTATTTTTTATGGTTATATGAGGCTACATGTCAATTTTTTTGTCAATGGTGTATTTGATATTTAGATAGGATTTCAATGGTTCATGATGATACTTGATGATTACTAGGACCTATCCCTAGAAACCTAATAATAGTTATAATGTGCTAAATATTTTTCAATTCTATAGTACCATGACTTAAGGCTAGTGGAATGTTTATGAATCCTAAGGTAGTGAATCCAAAATAGGGTATATAACCTGTTTAGAACATTTTTTTGTGTGATAAAAGTGAATAATGATAATGGGATATGCAATATATTCAATCCAGTTATATGGTTTCACAATTATACGATAAATTGACCATGTAGATACCTATGATTACATATAAAGCGATGGGATATGAAACATGAAAAATTCCAAATTTTCATTCTTATTGCAAGTAAAATAAAGATGTAATGATGCTTGTTGCCAGTAGTACAAAGAGGTGATGATGGTTGTTACAGTTACCATGAATTGGTAATGATGCATTTGCAAGTATTATGAAGAAGTCATAATGCTTGTTGCAAGTGATACGAAGAGGTGATGGTTCTTTTTTCAAGAAATGATGAGGTAATGATTCTTATGCACGTAATATCAAGAGATAATGGCATATGCATATAATAATATTGAGGAGTATTGATGCTTGTTGTAAGTAGTACCAAGAAGAAAAAATTCTTATTATAAATAGTATTGATAATAATGGATCCCAATTATCAGATTGGAGGATATCTCTACATATAATTCCAAAATTTTATATCCTAGTAGTTGTTGGACTATAGTCTCATAGTTGAAAAAGATACTATAATGTCATAGGATTTGAGGCCTTAGATAAAATGATCTTAAAAAGGAATGATTGGACTACCCATATCACCAAGGTGTACCTCCTTTTCAGGGAGCCCATCACTAAAGAACTCCATAGTTAAGCATGCTCAGCTTGGAGTAGTACTAGGATGGGTGACCATTCGAGAAGTTTTATCTTGGCTTGCACATGAGTGAGGACAAAATGCATAATTAAGACTAGTGGTGGCATGTGGGGCCAATTGTCATTCCTAAAACTCTACTAGAGCCTTGGGCAGTGGGATTGGGTGTTATAAATGGTATCAGAGCCAATTTCCCTCTAGTAGGTGCGGCCCACATGGGCATGTGGCATGCCAATCTTAAGCTGTGTGGTCCAGGAAAGTTTGATAGGGCTATCTGCTGAGACAAGATGGAACCACCCTTGTGCTGGTAGCCGTGGATGGGAGCTGGGTGTCCATGGGCCATTCTGGGCCTGCACTGAAATGAGGAAATATTATAAGGCTCAAGAACCTAAGTGGGGGAGATTGTAACGTGCCAAGATTTGAGGCCTAAAATAAAATGATCTTAAAAGGAATGATTTGACTATCCATATCACCAAGGTACACCTCCTTTTAGGGGCCAACACTAAAAAACTCCATAGTTAAGTGTGCTCAACTTGGACTAGTATTAAAGTTTATCCTGGCTTGCTCATGAGTGAGGACAAAGTGCATAGTTAAGGCTAGTGGTGGTCTGTGGGGCCAGTCATCATTTTTGAAACTCTACAAGAGCCTTGAGTAGTGGGCCCGAGTGTTACAAATCCTATAATAAAATTTAGGGTGGAATTATATATATTTGAAATCGATAATGTTTTTGGTCTATTTGCAACAACCCCAAATATGTGTTGATTGAGGAATGTTAGGGTTAGTATGATTCTAGATTCTTATTTTGTTTGTTCATTTGGGAAGATGAACCCATCACTCGATCAGTGGTTAAGCATGAACCATTGTATCTTTATGCAATAAAAACTATAAGAAAGTATAACTCATGACAGTAGTGATAATTGATACATGCAATGAAAACAGTGAACCCCTAAGGTGGGTAGTATCATGATGAGATTATTTGAATTCAAAAGTTCACAAAGGACCATATACTTATCCTCCATGCCAATACCATTTAGTATACTATTGAATATAGTCATGTTGTGGATGAGAAAACTTTTAGTCCGTAATCATCCTCCTCACTCTCATCTCTAAAGAGCATCACTGGATCTTGGGAATTCCAATCGAAGCAAGACAAATAAGTGATCCTAGAAATAGAAGTTCGTCAATATTTTAGGAAGCACTATTATTGGTGTTACTACGGAAGAAACCATGACGGAGGCAGTGGCGAGCAAGGGGGAAACAACCAAGACAAAAACAATGTCTGACCCTCCAGATATAGGCAGTGGAGAGGTACTCTTGGCGTTGAGGATGGTGAAAGGAACCTCAAATGACATATCTATGGTGAAGGAATCCATTGACTGGACATGGCTATTCAAGGAGAAGAATGCTGGTGGTCCAATCAATCTGACTAAGACAAAGGTTCAAATGGTTGAAGGGAAGATGATGTACTTGAAGTCCATTGCTGAACACAACCTTTCTTGGTGGTGTAGGACAGAGGCCAAATGTGTAGTGGGGCTTAAACCACACTGGAAAACTCTTGTCCGTCATCTTGCTCTGTTATGGAAGGTTGAGGGCTCTATTGAAGTCAGATCTCAAGGAAGGGGCTTCTTCATCAAAATGTTTGCAAATGATGAAGATCTAGAAATGACAGTTGATGGAGAGCCCTGGTTCGTGGCTGGAAAACCACTCATTATCAAGAAATGGGAGCATGGGGAGCCCTTAGAAAAGATGAAGTTGGCATAAATCCCAGTTTGGCTGAAGATCTATGATCTGCCTCTTGAATTGTGGGATGTAGAAATGTTTAACAACATTGGCTCTATCTTAGGCAGCCCTCTCCATCCTGATAGGCTGATGATGGAGTTTTGAAGGCTAGCGTATGCTTGAATATAGGTGGTGAGACTTCTAGTATCTAAAAGAACTTCAGATTGTTAGTGATGATGGGTAGTTGGATACTATCAAATTTGAGTATGAATGGGAGTCGACCAAGTTCTCAACATGTGGTCTCTATGGCCATGATTCTTCTCTGTGTGATGACCCGATAAGGCAGGAAGGTAGAACCCCAAATAAGAAAGTGACTAAGAATTGGGTACCTAAGAAAGCTTCAGTGGATGAGGATTTTGAGGTTTTTATTAATGCGGAGGAACACATTCCAGAGAGTGATTTGTCAAATGCATCCAATGTATCTCTGATGTGGTTGAAGTTAATGCTAAATATATTAACCATGTGGGTTTCATAGCTGATAAAATTAATGATAAAGAAGTGTTGCTCAATGTAGTTAATCCTGGTTCGGTTGTTTCTGGTTCAAAGGACAAAAAAAACTAGTGGAATAGGTGATACTATAACCGCTTCTAGTTCTGAAAAAGGTAAAGAGTTGCTGACCGATAATGTCACTCCTACACCTTTTCCTGAGTTTGGTTGGGAAACTAGGGGGAGGAAGTCAAATCCCTTCCTAGAGTTATTCCAAAGGTATCAGTGAACAAATCTATTCCTTCATCACTAAATAAGTATTATCTTCTGTTTAATTTTGAAGAAAATGAGCAGGATGTGAATCTTCTTCCAAATGCATTTCTCCTTCACAATTATATATTAGAATGTGAGCGGATGCACAGATAAAATTCCTCACATTCAAAAGGATATGATTAGGAACAAGGAGGATATCTTTATTATTCTAGAATCTAGAACCAAGAAAAATGATGTTCAAGGGTTTGTGAATTCTTTGTGTCATGGAGTTTTCTTTGTGGATAATTCTGATTTTTATTCTTATTCAAGAATTATGGTGCTATGGATGGATCCCAGTCTTCATGTTCAAAGAACTATGGTCAATGAAGAACTTGTGCATTGTGTTATTAGAAAAGGGGCTATGTCTTTTGAACTATTTGTTGTATATGGGGAAAATGGTGATGCAGATAGAATGTTGTTATGGAACTCCAATCTAAAGCCTATTAATTGGTGTGTGTTGGGTGCTTTTAATGCTTTAAGATTGGTCAGAGAAAGATTGGGAAAGAGCCCTCCTTCTATTAGGAGTATGAGTGATTTTAATAAAGCTATTAGCAGTACAAATTTGATGAAAATATCTAGTAAAGGACAATATTTTACTTGGGATAGCTATAGGAAGAATGGAGTGAGTACTTTATCAAGAATTGATCATATGTTTTGTAGTGTGGACTTTGTCATTAGTTTTCCTTACTTTTGGGGTGAAGTTAAAGCTTCAGTGAGAAGTGATCATAGGATCATTGGTCTTAGATTTGATATAGGCAAGATGGGAGCGACACCTTTTTGTTTTATTAACTCCTGGTCCAGTAACCCATCTTATAAAGATGTTGTTGATGATGCATGGAATGGGACTAATTTTATTGGTACTCCTATGTACAAAGTCTATCAAAAGCTCCATGATGTGACTAAAGTCCTAAGGAAGTGGAATAGAGAAATTGTTGGCAACTACTTATCTAGGGCCAAAGAACTTGAAGCAGAAGCCATGAGAGATCCAAGGGCTTACTGATGCTTTTCCAGAGTACACAGGTAAACAAGAACTCTTAACCAGGCTAAGGTTGGATGCTTTACAAGCTATGAAGGATGATGAAAGTTTTTTTAAAGAAAAAGAGTAGAATACAATGGCTCAAACTGGGTGACAAAAATTCGACTTTCTTCCATGCTTCCATCAAGTCGAGAAGGTTGAGAAATAATATCAATGTGCTAGTTGACAAGGAAGGTAATAATGTTTGTGACATGGATTCCATTACAACTAACATTAGGAACTTCTATGATGATCTGTTTAATAGTTCCTATAATGATGCTGTTACTTGGAATGAGGATTGGGAAATTCCAAGAATCTCTGCTGAGCATTTTGATAAACTAAGGATGATTGTTTCTAGAGATGAGGTTGAAGAAGTTGTGAAGAATATGAAGGATGACAAGGCCCCTAGGCCTGCTGATTTCAATTCAGTTTTCTTCAAATAAGTTTGGGACATAATAGGTGATGACATTATTCATGATGTTCATAGATTCTTTAGCTCATGGAAGATGTTAAGGCAATGTAATAGCACTCTAATTATTCTCATCCCTAAAGTGCCTGGTGCCTTGAACTTGAAAGAATTCATACCCATATCTTTGTGTAATGTAATATACATGATCATTACTAATATCATGGCTAATCGAGTTAAGATATTTTGCCTTCACTTATAGATAGCCACCAAATTGCTTTTCTTTATGGGAGGAGAATTGGTTATGTGATCTTATTGGCAAATGAAGTTTTAGTACCTTTATGAGCTCATAGAAGTTCATATGTGTTAAGTCAGATCTAGCTAAAACCTATGACATGGTTAGAAGAGATTATATTTTGTTTCTCTTGTAGAAAATGAGATTTCCTAACTACTGGATTGGTTGGGTAAATGAAACATTGTCTTCATCCTCCTATAAGGTTTTGGTCAATGGATCGCCTACTGAAAAGTCTATACTACTAATAGGGTCAAAGAAGGAGACCCTTTGGCTGCTTTTTTGTTTGTCATTTCTATGTAGGGTTTGACATCAATTAATTAATGCAAAGGTTCATAAGGGAAACTTCAAACCTGTTGGAGTCTCAGACAAATACTTAGTCTCTCACATTGTGTTTGCAGATGACTTGCTTTAATTTTCCAAAGCTGATGATAGTGGTGCTCAAAGTCTTTGATATATTATTGATCCTTTGGTAGAGTTTTGGGTCTAAGACTCAATGATGAGAAAAGCCAAATTTTCTTGAGTAGAATGGCTATGGAGGGTAATATTGTTGATATCTTGAACATTAAGGTGTGCTCCCTTCCAACAAGGTATTTCGGTATACCTCTTTCACAGGAAGGAAGACTAAAGACCTTTGTGCACCTATTGTGGATAAAATCAAAGATAGATTGGATTCTTGGAAGAGGCGATTATTGTCTCTAGATGGGAGAATTGAACTTGTTATTTCAACTTTGTTAGCTTATAGAATTTTTTGGACTTCTGCATTTCCTTTGCCAAAATTTGTGATGAAAACTATTTAGAAGTTGATGAGAGATTTTTTATGGAATGACTCTGCTGATAAAAAAATATTCATGTGGTTTCTTAGAAACTCATTTGTAGACCAAAAGAAGAAGGTGGTCTTGATATTAGGTCTATCACTGATTGGTCTACATGAGGGTTGTTAAAGAATCTCTAGTTCCTTGCTACTAAAAGGATGGTCTATGGATAAAATGGATCCATGAGAGATATGTTAAATAAGATTCTATATGGTTCGTTGAAGCCAAAGACAATTCTTCTTGGATTTGGAAAAGATTACTTGAGAAAAGGAGTCTGTCATTGAAGCATGTTGATGTTTGTTTGGGTAACAATTTTAAACTTCTATTATGGTTAGACCCTTGGATGAAATAGGGGGGGGGAATACTATACCTGGTTGACCCACATTTAACACTCAGGCTGTAAAGGTATCAATTGCAAAGTGTGCAATTGTGTTGAAGATGTCGGGTGGCATATCCCTAAATTCATAGGTTATGAAAAACATACTAAAATTTTGGATAAATAGATGAGACCTTCTAAAGATGATGACTGTATACTCTTCAAAGGGAATACATCCGTTAATATGAAGGATGGTTGGAATATTTATAGAAAAAAATGGCCGACTATGCCATGGGGAAAATGGATATGGGTAGACAATATTCTGAGAAGATGCTCCCTTCTTCTTTAGAAGGGCTTCCTTGAGAAATTCTTAAGACAATTTACATGCAAAAGATTGGTTATCAGTTGGCATCTAGGTGCTATATGTGTGAGGAGAATGAGGAAAATTTGAACCATGTTTTGTTGTTCACATTTGATTTTTTTCACATTTGAGACTATTTACATGCAAAAGATGGGTTATCAGTTGCTTTGTTGTTCACATTTGGGAATTGTTCTTCAGAAGATAACATGAGTTACCAAGAAGCCTTGACGATTTGCTCTGTTTGAGAAGTGAGAAGAAGCTTTTAGTTGTATGGATCATTTTTATACTATGGAGGGAGAGGAATAAAAGAATCTTTGTTGGTCTTAGCATGGAGGCTGATGAGTTTTGGAGGATATGCAACAATGATGTTTCTCTTCTTTATAGTTAACAATGTACATATAGTTTAATAGTCAGTATAGTTTTTTTCCTTTCTTTCTTATTTGGTGGTTATATCTTGTAACTACCCCTACTTTCAAGTTTTAGTAAAGAGGCACCCCACCCTATTTGTGAAAAAAACTTAGTATGTAAATAACGAATTCCTTCATATTGGTATTACAATTACAAAAAGGGTAGTGAGACTTGTCTGAAGATTTTTATTACTTATATTCCTCATCAAATTCATTAAACACACAAATCTCCTTTATGAAGTCCGACTTGTTTTGATTTACAATGGGCATACAACTCTAATCTACTTCTAATAATAAAAAATTCCTATGTTAGTTGATCATGTAAAAATATCAATTATTGATACACAAAACCCAATATTGATAAATTGGATCAAACAATAAGATGGACAATCTATTATTTGTACATTAATAGTTTATAATTACATGCTTACTATATACATGAAATTATATATAAAAGTTATTACAATTAGAATCATTGTGTTAATAAAACTACTCCATTGGAGACTGTGAAATCACTAAAATAATAAACTAAATGCAATAATGAACCATGAGACCTTGATGCATTAAAAAATTCTTAAAACTTATTTTATATGATAAATAGGATGATAATAGAAAATTTATATATACTATTTTTGCTACTAATATCAAGGTAGGCTATCAAAGTGTTGGACTCTATAAATTCTGATGGTTGGAAAAACATCTATGGCCATGGAATCCATCTCGGTGGAACTATAAGTACGGAGGGGGATGTGAGGCTGAAACACCCACTCAGGTTGTTAGATGTGACAATCCAAGTAGTGTAGGCAAAAACTGCACTCTTGAAGGTCCTAGTGGAGAAAATATTTAGAATATGTTGGTAGCACAAAAGATTAATGCTTTCACAACATGTGCATTCAATAATAAATATGAGAAGGATAAGCTAGATGTCTGCAATAGTATGGGTCAACTATAGTAATAGATTAAGGCCATCTCCACAAAGAGATCATGCATATATGACATTAATCAGGTTCAACTAAAAATGTTTCAATCATAAGAAGTTGGTTTGATTTTAAAATAAGTTCATTAAACAAGTCACATAATTATTTTCATATTTATCAATTTAAAGGGAGAGTATTTCATTCCATGACATTCATTAAACATATAATGGACTTACAAAATGGATAAAATTCTCTTCTTTATCCTATATCGTGAATGTTTTATAATGTCTCTCAACTATTAATCAATTAGGTAATCAAATTGATGTCTCTCACCTAAAAATCATGCAAATAGAAAGGTTCCCCTAAATTCCTTCAAATAAAGCAATTACTTACCAAAAATTCATGTAGGAAGATGATTATGCAGTAACTCATTATCAATGTAGCAGGTAGTTGTAGCTCTAATTTTCTATCCACTAAATTGGTCTCTATTGAGTATGCCAAAGTAGTGGAGGTACGGGACTTTCCTCAAACTTTGCATAATCACACAAAGAAAAATAGAGAAAAAAAGAAAATATAGAATTGTATTAACTTCTAATCATCACATGAGTCAGAGAGTCCTAGAAGGCACCAAACATACATTAATCTACTAAATACACATGGGGGAATTAGATACATGAGGAATCGTTGTAATGCTCCGATGCTCCACAAATGAGATTACTCAATAAAAAATGTGGAAATAACACTAAGAAAGCATATTATCAGAAAACACTGGAGATTAAAACTGATTTCATAAAAACACAAGGGATAAAAAACTTTCACATATAAGTCCTCAATAGGACACCTGTATCACATAACACCTATCATAAGGTGCTTACACCATTATTTTCAACCTTCTTGTCATCAACCTGCCACATGTGATACCTATTCCATATCGACATACATGTACACATGCCATATCTATACAACAAAAGGCACACAAGTCAAAAATTTCGTATGGGTGACATTTCTACAAAACACATCGGAAACACCCCAAGGACCTGAGTGTATAAGGAAAACTCTAGGACTTCTAACACTAAAAGACTATTAACACATCCAACCTTATCAACTACTGCTCTTGCTGCTGCTCTTCCTCTGCTGCACAATCTCCACCTCGTCATGCACAACCACCTAAAAGATGTGGAAACCCACAGGGTGAGACCAAACATCCCAACAAGAGATATAACTCTTTGCCAACATCTATTAAAGAACAAATGACTAAAGCAGATAGGTAATATAATTACTAATATAAATGATTCAATTAAACAATATGTGTCCAACAAGTAAAGTAGGTTAAGCAATACTAAGCAGTTATCACTGAGTAATAGAACAATTAATATTCTTAGAAGGAATATGAAGAACATGTATATTTTCTATCAATAAAACTATACAAAAGCAAAGCAAGGCTTCAACCAATCTTATCCACATTTGTCCCAATGCAAATACACTATGCGACTATATAACATCTTCTATTATGCCCTGAGGATATGAGGTATACCACTCATACTCCAACTAACCACTGATGAGTCAAGAATAGTGCCATACAAAGTCTATGGAAGAGCCACAATCCACGACCTCTCCACACCTCCCGGTCAGCATGAGAGAACACATAGAGACATATCAAGTCTAACTGCAAAACAACCTAGCCTGCCTTGGTATATAGGAACAATTCTAGTAAAACTGAGCTATGACCCATAGTCACACTCATGCCAGGGTATGGCCCACAACCAATACTGTGAAAGTATAATAAGTATACATTGAGTCACATCACTGAGTTACGACCTAAAACCACACTCCTACTAGGATATGGCCTACAACCAATCCCGTGAATGTTATACTCAACAAGATATGACTCTGAGCTTCCACTAAGGGAGAACTCATTTCACCATCCATCACTAAGACTGACATTGGAATGGATCAATGGCATAGGGAAACTACATGATTAGGGTTTCACTTGATTAGTTAGGCCAATTAAGTGTCTTTTAGCTTCAATCAAGTCACAACGTACATATCCAAAATAAACTCTATAAGAATAAGGGCATGGTACAACTTCTGAAGACATGAAATGTATACGGTGTGAACTTATCACATCATCTCATAGCACTATAGTACTATCATTCACAAGTCCATCACCACTATCACACAACCACACAAGGCTATCACCAATGTCACATAATTGTGGGATATCAATCCCTCAATCACATATATAGAGGTTATCACCTAAAATCATGCACTAAACACCTGCCAATTCATCAGACCCTATCACATGATCCCTGCATATACAACATCACATTATCCCTCAACGTTGCTCATAATCACCATCCCGTATAATATAGGATTCACCATAGCATCCACATAGCTATGCCATTAAATTTCATATCACCTGCAAGGTTAGAGATTTATAATCAGGAGAGAGAAAACATCATACATAATAACCACTCTGAGAGAGAAATGCAAACATATCACATGGCCCTACAGTAAGGGTTAGGGTTTTATCATATATCTTATCAGGGTTTTATAGCATAAGCAATCACAAAACCCTAGGTACACCACTTCCCACTTTCATGGAGCACTTTGGGGTTAATGGACATGATTAGGGTTGATTAAACAACTATCCAAACAACACTATACATGGATTATCCATTACTCATATACATGTGTTGATTATGTGTTCAAGTATGTGTCTCAACCATCCATATTACACATGTCTCGACCATTCATTCAAATAAGGTTGCGACCTCAATACAACCAATGTGTCTCAACGCGACACATTGGGTGTCTCGACCATGAAACCCCACATGTCTCGACTCCTTATCTCAACTAGGGTTTCGACCACCCACAACATTCATCCTTCAACCATGGACTCAAGAATGGATCGACCATGACTAATCCAACTTCTCGACCCCAATGAACTGAATGTTGTGACCATAACAAGGGAAAAACACGTCTCGACCTTCATCCACATGGGTGTCGCGACCACACCAGGGTATGCATCATGACCCTAGAACTTGGGCTTATCTTGACAACACCAAGGGTGTGTCTCGGCCACCACATGGTATGGTGTCTCGACCCCAAAAATAAAGGCACAACTCAATCTCAAAACATAAGTATATCTCGGCCTCAAGGAAAGGAAAAACATCTCAACCAATCACCAAGTGCCAAAGTGTTTTGATATCAAGTAAAGCATGGTGTAGCTAATACTTAGATCAAGTTACCCCCAAGGTAAAGGAGAAACATCAAAGTAGATATTAAACATGACCACAATAGAATTTACCACAGTTAAAATAGAAGACAAGACCATAGAAACCCATTATCAACATGGAGGAGAAGACCCCATGCAAATCAGTCACCAAAAACCCTAAAACTTATATCATAAAAACATCATGAAAGACCTTTGCGCAAGAGAGAGAAAATCAGGCTTGACACCACTAAAATAGAACCTAAACTCCATGGAACATCAAGGTACACGAATACTATGCATGTGGTTAAAACCAAGGTCAAAAGGTTGGAGAAAACTGCCATTACATAAAAATCACAAAAACCAGGTTCCATCAATTGGGGTTTCAGATTCTAAGAAAACCAAGCATGTTAACTGCCATTAATCAAGTTCTAGAGCATGCTAATATCTACTAGAATATTAGGGGTACATTTTAGAGAGATAAACAACAACATGCAAGCAATAATGTGGTGCTAGTAATAGAAGAAGGTAGAGAGTTTTATAATCTGCCTTAAGGAAGATTACTCCAAGCATCCTTAGCTCCAAGCACACGATCATCAAGGATGATGAAGATCCACCAAAGGCTCCACTCTTGTCCACAGGATCACCTCAATAATAAGAGACACCAAGGTCAAAGATTTCTCAAGAAAAGAGATCAAAGAACCCTAGGCCGAACCAAAAGAAGGCGGGAAAAGGAGAGAAGGAAACTTCCTCACACTTGGGTCCACTTGTCAAAACATGGCCTATGACCCTTGTGATGAGGGGTTCACTTCTTAGGAACTACCACCTTGGAGGATCCAAGGTCTAGGGCCAAGGAAAGAGAAGAAGAAGCATGTATAAGATCAAAAGAAACACCATCAAGGAAAGGCAAACACTTACCTAGGTTGAAGATGACCAAAAGCCCCCACATGCAAGGGATTTTGGCCACCAAGGCTCCAAGGATCAACTCTCCTTGATCCGCCAAGATCCAAGGACGAGGAAAAGAGAGGGAGGAATAAGGAAGGCCAAAAAGGGTCACTTACATGGAGAGAAGATGGTTTATATAGAAAAGGAGGAGAGATGTAGGATGAGGGATGATGTGACAAAACCCAAAGACACGAAAGGGACACTTTTTCACCCAAGAAACCAACATGAAACCACTTAAAACACACATGCAAGAGATGGTGATATAACCTATGTTGGGTCTCAACCACTTGGGGTCACCCAACATATGATCATGATCATGATAGACCAAGGACCACCTCATGCACTAGACAACGCACCAAAACACGATCTGGTCGAGACAAAAGGATCACCACATGAACTAGGTCTAGACACTTCACTAGAAGACCACTGTCTTGACCCAACACAAACCAAAACCATCACGGTCGAGAAAAAACAACACCTAAAGAAGGTGTCTCAGCCGAGACACACCCACGTGGGTCGAGACAAGGGTCACCACCTTCAATAAGATATACATGGTCAAAACTAAGCAAACTCTAGGAACCCTAATCACCACTAGGGTGTCACACTCAACCAAGGCCCAAACAAGGTGCCACAAAGCACCACACTCTCTATCATGAAGCCAAGAGAGAGAAGGAACACTCTAGATATGGCAAATTGCAAGATAACCCTCATATTTGGGTAAATTTCAATTTAACTCAAAACAAGCACACAAAGCACAAACATCATCCAAACAAGCCCAAACCGGAGACTTAAGCTCTCCACAAGCTCTAAAAACATCTCAGAAGATTAGAACAAGGTTATAAGCACTTAATCAAGCTAAAGAAAACATGGTTAGCTCAAAACCTAGGTCAGGGCCTTATAATTGTCCTCTTCTTCTTCTTTTTCTATATTCTTTATTTTAGTTCCCTATAGAGTATGACCACCTCTTGGGTTGCCCATAGATCCTTTCCTAAAGTTGGAATTTGATAAAATAAAAGATGTCATCAGATGGGGCTCCTATGAGCTTTATATTTTTGTAGATTCTTGAGCAGAAACGTTGCATATAAGAATAGACACATTATGTCACTCGATAGTTGACAAAGGCAATGAGGAATAACTATTTGACATGACGTGTCAAGGATATACGTGTCATTTCATGGGTTATGGGAACATTTACTAATCAATAATGAATGTAATGTTGTTGACCCAACATGATGTGATTTGTTGTGGCTGACATGGCCAATCTTGCTATGGCAAGACACAACATGCTAACACATGGCATGATGTGTTTGTTTCTATTGAGGTTAGATGATTATCATTGTGATGGAACATGACACCCTATAATTAAGGCATGTCATGTCTTATACTATGAGAGATTGTCTGAGCTCATGGATTGGGACACAAAGTTCTTGAGTTAAAGTATGTCGTGTGATGTGAACAAGAAGTGCTTGTGAATTTTAATAATTACCATTCTACTCCTGTCACACATAATAATTTGGGTGACAAGTAGTATATCATTTAGGTTGAATCCATAGAGAGCCAAAGAAATTTTATAGTTACTCAATCCTAAATAACCATGTAATTCAATTAAGAAGAAATTGGTTGGTTAATTTGAGTGCTAAGATTACATTAAACTTGTTACAAACTATTTTTCATATGCTTCGAGTTAAAGGAGATTATTTGATACTAAGGCACCATTGATCATATGATGAAAAACCATACAAAAATGGGATGAAATCTCTTTTTCATATCTCACATGACATAAAAAATTAAGCATTGTATCTATTAGTTTCATTGGTATCTATGTTATATTTATTTATCAACAAATAAACCTACCCAAAGACTTAATATCCCATAGGCGTATCTGACAAAATCATAAGCCCACCTCAATTATCAAACAAGGAGACTATAAAATGCATAAAATCTACCCACTCTCATGAAGTAGAAGGTTATGCTCTAATTATCCTCTGCTAAATTTTTAGCCATTCTAGGATATGAATTTAGTGATGTAGATAACCTACATCTTTTATTCTCATAAGCAATTAACACAAAAATAGAGAAATAAGAGAAAAAAGAATATTAGACATAATTGTTCATTACATGACTAATAGGTGCCATTTTGGAACCAAATACATGGGATGTTACTCCATAATAGTGGGTGATTCCCCAACTACTATGTACATCACACAATTATAAATTTTGATGGAGTAAATGAAGAGAAGCAAAAAGCAAGAGCAGAAGAAGTTGGATACTATAACTATGGAGGGGCTATCCTCTATAGTAAAAATTCTCTTGGATCTTTCTTAGGTGAGAGAGAGGGAACTCTACCTTCAAAGACCTTCTTTCTTCTCCCTTTCAACTTTTTCTCCAGTGGAGTCACCTCTAGAGTCACCTGCTTGCTCTCCCCAAGTCATAACTAAAAATACAATAAGAGACCCCCCTTAGTAACCTACATCCCACTCTTTTAATTTTTTCACTTATGAAAGACTACATGAAGTGCACTTGGTCTGGAACATTATGCACCTTGATAGTTTCCCCGATCGATCCTGAAAACCATTTGACACACCACGAACTTGAAGGTGCATGTGATACAAGAGATTATAGGGAGATGTTACTGTGAGGTTGCATGTTGTGATGTTGGATGGGTACGTCATGCATAGGAGTGATCACCAAGAAGGGCGATGCACTCTATGGTGCATGCATTGCATGTTTAAGTTGTTATTGCCGAAAACTTCTAGGTTCATGCACATCATGTTGTTGAGGGTGCACATTGTTCTGCTAACTTGGTGACATTGGGGAAGCTCATGGGATAGTTCATAGTGTGCTATTAAGGGCGCACATCATGCAAATGATCATTGAGGCTAGAATCAAACTTTCTTTGGGTTGACTAAGATGATCTTAGTTCCAGACAAATGAAATCTTATATAATTTGCATACAAACATCCTCAATTAGTCTAAGTGACAACAAAGTGACGAATTAATCTATTTAAGCAATTAGAAGCAAATTATGTGGCCAAATCATGAGAGTTAAGTCATTTAATGGATATAATTGGGCATAAAAACTAGAATATACTACGTTCATATAACTAACTTAAGTTAAAAAATTTCTTGTCATCAAGGCATATAATACAAAAAAAGAGATTAAAAAACAATTGTGTGCATTCCAAAAATGCAATTGAACTAAAATTAGTTGCAATTTTTGTGTTGACCACCTAATTACCACATACATGAAATTTTTTATTACTTAGAGTGTTATTCTTTTAAAGTGAGATAAACATCCAAGATCGCCCCCACCTAAAAAATCTACCCTTCTATAAGGCTTATCCCCAAACAACAACCACACGAATATCACCTAGGAACTCTTCATCTTAGTTCAACTTCACTTTCCCATTTTTATATGGAAGAATTCTAGCACGACATATATGGGGCACATTGGCACCATCTTTCATTTAAAATCAAGGCACTCAACTGTTGGGACCAAATCAATATTTCAAACTAGGTTGGTATAAGGGGTGTTATTGCCTCATTTCTATATTTTAAATATTTACAATTTCATTTTAGCAATTTTGGAAAAGAATCTAACCATCGTGGGCAGATTAGTACTTAAAGCTAGGTTATCATCCTAAGTGGGAAATTTATAGCTTCTTCACCATTTTCATGAAATAGTTAGGATTTGGTTCTAGGATGAGTTTCTCAAAGTCGTCCCTTGGGTTATGTAATGAAGTACTAAAGATAAGTTGATTCAAGATGATAATGGGGAGAGATGGCACCTTATATTAGGAGAAACGATTTGCAAAAGTAAGATCATTTAAACTGAGGCTCTTTGAATCACTAGCAACACCACAAAAAATTGGAACTTACAACTTCAATCTAGTTACACTTTTTGAGAGTGTAGAATGCCCATATTATTATTATATCAATGATGTTTGGGGAAAAATTATAGCTTATGCAATGGAATAAGATTATGAACTAGTTCAATAACATATTCATATTCCCATATTACAAGATGAATTTTGAATTTTTTTAATTCAACACATTTTTTCTACAATCAACTTGAGGTTTCCTAACTGCGCTATAGAAATTAACATGATTAGTTTGAATTCACAAACTATAGAAAAAAAATTCTATAATGGTAGAATTTAATCAAGATGCACAACACCAACAACGGTGAACAATGTAACAAGTATTCATGTGATAAAGAGAAACAAATGCAACAAAAAGAGGAAAAAATCAGATGTCACCCTCCACACAGAGAAATTAATGCAATAAAATAGAGAAAATTCCAAATGCCATCCCACCCAAAGCTTATTCTCAACAATCTCCACATTGTAGGAATAATCTTATGGAAGGAAGGACTAGATACTCAATGTGTTTATCAGGGTTGAATGAAACTTGTTGCCATTTGAGTTCCATTGGTCCATGAAAGATTATCCCTTGGTTGTTATATGAATGACATGCCAATCATGGTGCATTAAGTGCACCATATCATATTTCCCAGTTAATATCATGGTTCATGTGCATGACACATGTTTTTTTATCAAAAGTGAAGGATATTTTTTGGGGTAGACGTTCATGGCATGTAAGAAAGTGGCACGACGTGCATGGACCTATGGATTTTTATTGAGCATCTACAGATAGCTTGTGCATAACATGCATGCAAGTTGCACGTCATGATGACTTATTAATTATGTTTCCAACTCCTTCTTGATAGGAAGACATTGTGCTTGTGAATAAGCATGTTGTGCACACATGTTTTCTGGTGAAAAACATACCTATATCTTGCAATTTATACCTTTCCACAAATGGGTATCATCATGATTCAAAGGCTCTACATTAAACACATGGTTCAAGTCATGGGTTGCCTTTAATGAGCACTTGGTTTATTGTCACTCATCCTAATTTATTTTCAAAGGACCTCATCAACAAGGAGTGAGCTGGTAGAAAATGTGTACAATATGTGGAAATTCATCACCAAAGAATACCTTCAAACGTTGCCATTCACTACGACTCTCACCTTTGGGGTTAACGAGATCAACAAAACCATAAGGATTTACATTCTTGATTCTTGAAGGGTGAAACCATCTTGATTTCAACTTACTTGAAAAGAACCTCAAATGAGAATTGTAAAGTAACACAAGTTCACCATGTTTAGAATTTCTATTCAAGATCTTTCTATAATGCCATTTTTGGGTCCTTTCCTTATAAAGTTTGCATCTTTCATAAGAATCATGTCATAGTTCATTAAGACCAGTCAATCGTAACCGTCTTACCTCCTTAGAAACATTCAAGTGAAGTTCTAGTTTCTTCATGGATCAATAGGCTTTATGTTCCAACTCTTCAGGTAGATGATTAGATTTTCCATAAACTGGATTGTATGAGGACATGCCTATTCAGATCTTAAAGGCAATTCTCTACACTAAAAGGGCATCATGAAGGAGTGTAGATGCATCCTTCCTATAAGTCGAGATTGTCTTTTCCAAAACTTCTTAATTTCCCTATTCAAAATCTCCATCATCCACATGTTTTAGGATAATAGGGATTCAAGATATTGTGGGTAACACCATAACCTTTAAGAAATTTCTCCAAATTCCTATTGTAGATATGTGTCCCGCCATTACTAATTATAGCACACAATATGCCAAATCTAGAAGAAAAACATTTCTTAATGATTACAGACATAATATTGGAGTCATTTTTTCTAGTTGATATTTCTTTTAATCATGCGATCACATAAATTTACCGCCACAAGGATATACATATAACAAATAGATGGTGTGAATGGTCCCATGAAATCCTTTCCCCAAGCACCAAAAAAGTTATACCTCTAACATGGAGTGCATGGGTAGTTCATGTCTCTTAGATATATTCCCTACATGTTGAAAACTGTCACATTGGAACTCATAGTGGTGTGCATACCTAAAAATGTTAGACCAGCAAAAATCTAATTATTTGATCATAGCATCAATTTTGTTGGAGATATGGTGACCTCCTACAGGTGATGTGAGGAAATGATGTAGAATGTGTGTAGCCTCTTCCTTTGCCACACACCTCGAAAATCCCATCTGTAGATATCATTTAGAGGTGATGGTGTTCTCAATAAAAGACTTTTTCTTTTGATTAAAATCTCTTTTTATGTTTCCAACTCTAATATTTAGGCATAACACCCCCGCTATAAGTTTTCTACGTTTGGATGCCAAGGAGGAGTTTGGATTATAAAGAGTCTTTTCTAGAAAAGCATCTCCTTTAGGGATGTGTAGTTTCCCCCTAAATATATTCTAACCTAGAAATATGATCAACTATAACATTTTGGGAACCCCATTAATCTTAACTTCACAATCCAATTCTTGAAACAATAATATCCAGTTATTCAATTAGGTTTAGCATCCTTCTTTTGAAGTAGATATTCCATTCTAGCATGGTAAATGTGGAAAATGACTTTTAACCCAACAATATATTGCTTAAAATTCTCAAAATCAAACACTAAGACAAAGAGCTCCATTGCAATGGTGGAATAATTGAATTTGAGCACCGTTAAGTAACTTACTAGTGTAGCAAATGATGTGGAACTTTCCTATGAGACTGAACTAAAGCTACTCCTACAATTGAGTCCCTAGCATCAGACATAAAAAAAAAGTATAAAGTACACTCTAGTGAAGTAATATAGGAGCCAAGGATAACTAATCTTTTATTTCATTAAAATATCCACTCAATTTCATCAAAATCAAAGTTATTGTCCTTCACCAAGATGTTACAAAAATGTTTTGTGATTTTAGAAAATTCTTCAGCGAACCTCCTATAGAACCTAGCATGTCCTAGAAAACTTCTAACCCCCTTCACAATGTTGGGTGGTGGTAGTTTCTTTATGACATGTATCTTTCCTTGGTCTACCTCAATTCTTTTTATCTACTAGAACTTTTCCTTCCCCAACAAGTAAATGACATATCTCCTAGTTATGGATAGGGTTAGTCTTCTCACATATTATTCGAATATGATTCAAATTGTCAAACAATTATGAAAAGGATCCCAAAAGCTAATAATCCTCCATGAATATCTCCAAGTATTTTTCGACCATATTAGAAAAAATTGAAATCATTGGCCTTTGAAAAGTAATAGGGGCATTACAAAGTCTAAAAGTCATTCCTCTAGCGGCATATGTTTTGTAAGTACAAGTGAAAGTCATGCTTTCTTGGTCTTCTGGGGCAATAAAATCTGATTCTAGCATAATTATCCATCCAATTGGATATAGAATGGATGACCAACTAATATCTCAGGAATATGATCTTTAAAGGGTAAGGGGTGATGATCCTTCCTAGTGGAATTGTTAAAATGGTGATATTATATACAAAACTTCCAACTAGTGACCATCCTACTTTGGATTAAGTCATTTTTTAAATTTTGATGACAATTTTGCATTCCTTTGTAGGCACTAATCTTGCATAAGAACTATCAAATGTAGTATAAATAATACATGCATTGTACTACTTCACCACCTCATTCTAGATGGCTTCTTGCATGTTGGTGTTGATTCTCCATTGAGGTTGAGCACATGGCTTCTCCTCCAGAATCATCTTGATCTTATGCATAAAAATGGAAGGTGAAATGCCTTTGATATCCACTATTGTCCATCCAAATGCTCCCTTGTGCTCCCACAATACCTGAAAAAGCTTTTCTTCTTGGTCACGTTCAAGGTAATAGAAAGAATTATGGGAAGGGTAGCGTCTTCCTCAAAAATAACATATTTGATATGAGAAGGGAGTTCTTTGAGTTGAAGGATTAGAGTTTCTTCAATGGAGGATTTGATCGGCAGAGGAAATGGACCCAACTCTTACTTGATGTAAATTCTCATAACTTACCCACATTCCAAGTATTCGATAAAATCCTCCAATGTATCATCATTTTGCTCCTCGATTGTATGGGAGGTTATGTAATCACCCACTTTTCTGATAATGTTGCTCATCTCCACATCCTATGGTTCCTATAATGTTGCTTGACATTGAATGCCATTTGCTCATTGAAAATTTCAAAGGTGAGTTGTCTGACATCAACATCGATAAGTTCCCTTGCAATCTTGAAGAATAGACAACCTAGTATATGTTAGTCGATTCTCCAACCTCTATATCAAACACTAAAAAATCCAATGGAAGTATATGCTTCTCTACTTTGAGCAACACATCCTAAAAATACCTTTAAGACACCTAAAAGATAAATCTTCCATCTACAAAGACATAGAAATCAGCTTGGGTTTCCTAAACCCAACTACTTGCAAACGACAAGTGGCATTCAATTTATGCTTGCCCCATGCTCACAAAATGCATTATAAAATTTAGATTTCCTACTTTGCAAGGGATATAAATGCACCATGATCTTGTTTAAGAGGGGGTAAGTTTATGTTATTTCACTTACATAGATATTTAATATAATGAATTCATTAGAGTCTAACCTTCTCTTGTTTGAAAGTACATCCTTGAGAAACTTTGCATATATAGTGTAGTAGCACTAAAATTTCATTTTAGAATAAACATGACCAATAATGCTAAGTTATGAATTTAATTTTTTCTATAATGATGTAAAACCCTAGAATAAGTCTTACACATGAGGATTCAATGTTTTATCACATCTTAATTATGCACACTACCTAGCCTTAAATTGAATAATTAAGGTTTTTACATAAATGACCCCACATACATCAATATTATGTTCTCGTTTCTAACACTTGAGTAGTCACAACATATTTGACTTTCCACCAAATTTTGATTGTGTAATTCCTTTGTAGTAGTTTTTCATGCATCAATTATCCTCCATACCTAATATTGTAAATCATATAATTCCCTAGCTCAAACCTAGAAACTAAGTAGATATTGGATTGCTCTAGATCAAATTAGCTAACTTACCTAATTTCATATGGTTTAGATAACCCTATTAATGTCAAGTAATATTAGGAAGATAGGAGTAAGTAATAATATACAAACCTTATTGAGTTATCAATGTACCTAATTCATCAACATCTGCCAAATTTATATGGTATAATAAGGCTTAACATGTCATGCACAACCAATTTTAGTCCATATGTCTCAGGCCCTCTAAGAGACATTCTATGACAACTCGTAAAAAGGGATTTCATCTCCCACCTCACACAAAGTCCACATTGAGAATGGGATCAAAGACCAAACTCATCATCGACCCCTACCTTACTCTTTCCCACACAAATTCCCTAGTTATTACTTCCATCAATCTCAACAGATTGTTCTGAATCTCTTAAATCCAAATAGGAACACTAACTCATCATTTTGGAAAAACACCCAACCCGCTGCTCCTACCCATCCATGACATGAGTTGCAGATAGTGGACTAGACTACGATAATGACAAAGAATCTCAAACCCCAACAAACTCTCCTCAATAACCAATTTTGGATGGAATTTTCTAATACGGTGCAAATAACTTGACCTTCCTCTTCAAAGGTGGAAACTCATCTCAGTAGTTTCTACCACCCCAGTTGAATGAACCCCTATGCATATTTTTTAACATATGTGCCTTCCACTACCTATTTTTTTGGTTGATGTGATCTAGTATTGAGTGGTCCATATACTTTGACTTCTCCCCATAGATAGTGAACTCTTTCAAGTCACCATGACAATGTTTTCTTTACAATTTTTATTTCTTACATCATCATTAGACAACTCAAAAGAAATCCACCCTTATTTTGTGTCTTCAGCCACCATTTTAGCAAAATCCAATCTGGTTTCAAGTGCTCTATTTCTGGTCATGTCAGCAACTAGGATATGAAGCTACATGGATTTGGAAAATATTGTCAAAGGCTCCTCAAGTGCATTTATGTCTGAGAAGTCTCTTGGACTTGTTGCTTTTGCAAATTGAGGGCCTGGTCTCAACTTGTGCTAAGAGGTTGAAGTTTCAAGAGGCGTTCCATGTGCTTGGATGAATAAGAAATAAGCTTGACCTCCTTTTACCTCCTGACCCTCATGGTCTAATTTAATGTGACATGATGCCTTAGGGCATTCAAAATTTCTAGTTTGATTATGGTATGATCTCCAATTAGTTTGAAACAAGAATTGATGCATTTGTCCCTATCACAACTATGTATGAAAAATAATGCCAAGGGCATATAATTCCTTCCACCCCCTTTTAGATGATATTTTAGTGGTGTTTTATTGTTTTATCTTACACCTACTTGGCTGTTCATAACCTGATCTAGATATTTCATATAATATACTACATGTTTCAGATCATTAACACCCATATAACAATGTTGATCAATTTTTTGAGATCAATACAATGGGCTAGGTTAGATGACATGTTTTATTTGGGTTTTCATGAATTTGCATATTTATCATAATTAGGTTTTAGGATCCTAATTAAGAAGCATTGGAATATTATTATAGGTTGATTGAGGGTTAAGATCAGGAGAACTAGGTGCTTTATACTTTGTGATACAGTTAAGTGGTCCATGCCCATGAGTATTGAATATAGTCATGTTTTAGTAACTTTACATGCTTCTTATTATAAAAAAGATGACCATAGTATATCTTCCTTATATTTTAAGATTTCAAGAAAAGTACTGCATTTAAGATTGCTCAGTAATGATTAAGCTTAATGATCAAGTTTACAAGATAATATATCATTATAATTCATGATATGATAAGAAATAATAACATGAGTTAGACCCAAGCTTTTGTGCAATTAAACTCAAAAGACATTACCTAGATGCTTAGTGCAAGTCATGAAGCCCATGCGCCATAGTGCAGGCTATCTTAGAAAATATGACCCAAGTATCAAAGTGGAGGTCATGAGACCCAAGTACTAGATTACTTGTTTCCAACGTAAGTTAGTAAGAAGATATAGACTAGGCCCAAATAAATATTATATGTTTATGCTCAAGTTTTATATATATTTTAATGTTAGCTTTCTTTCATAACTTTTAAGAATAATATCTAGTATTTTTTATTCTACTATTTCATATACTTAGAATACTCATGTCACTTACTGATTATCTTTTTCTCAATTCCATGATCGGGGACAAGTTGTTTGCATACGAAGAGCAGGAGTAGAAGTAGAACCAAAGACTTAAATATAAGGACAAAGTGAAGTAATAAAGAGTGCCCAGAGGGGTGCCAATATCTATGGTTGTTTCCTTTCATGTATCAAACTAGTTTGTTTATGTTTAGGTTACTGACTTATTCCATTATTTATATTAATATTTCCTTTTATGTAATAATTTAAGAATGAGAAGTATAATGTTTCATGTGATGGTTATGATTTCAATTATATCTTATGCTTGATATTCAATGTGTATGATACCCATAAATATTATGAGATAAGAATTGTTGCTTATTCTCATTTCTATGTTTAATATTTTGAAGTGTTATAACTTGGTATCATAGTAAAAGGATAATTGGCCACCAGAAACTCTCATCAATTCTCATATAATTATATAGCCCATTAGGTGCACTAGGTTAAGATTTACTTATGCCCCTAGATTGAAGAAATGAATTCAATAGGTTAGAATGGACATCCTTTTTATTTGAGAGATTATTAAAGGTAGAAGACCTAAAGACATGTCACTTGTTAAGATCAGTTAATAAATATGATCCAAATTAGTACATCTTTAATACAATGTCCTAGAATACCTAAGCCTTAAGACCTATGCTTCTCACTAGTGATGGTCAGCCAATTGAGGGATATAGAGGGGATTTCATGAGGCTTAACACCTGTATGTACCTCTTCCCTATTTACTAGTACATGTTGTATGTGAGATATGCCTAGTGAGTGGGGGGTTTCATAATGAGGTATCACATTGTTGGGTATGTGTCTGATCAACACATCTAAGGACATCACATAGTTGGGTAATTTCGAAGACATGAATTAGATAGTCACATAAACCTATTACAATTTCTTAGTATGAATTCATTATATATATCAAGGTTAGTGTTAAATAAAATTGTAATTAAGTTATGAGGATGAAGAAAGTTAGTAAGTGTAATTGTAAGAAATTAATGTTAATTTAATGGTTCTGCACTTTAGTGCAATGAGCTCTTCGATCAATGAGCACTTTTGTGCAATTAACTCTTGGAAGAAATGTGCACTTTGGTGCAACGAGATATTGGGGGGGTAATGAACACTTTGATGCAATGATTTCTTTTCAGAAATGAGAACTTGTGTGTGATGAGCTCTGTGGAGTAATGAGCACTTGGGTTCAAGCTTATGTGGGAACTCACCTTGGTTGACTCGTCAATATTGAGTAATAAGATTATGCTAATGATAAAGGTATGAGAGAATTTTTTTGCCATGGTTGATGATGAAGGTATGGTTTAGTTTTTAAGATTCATAAGTTACATATGCATGTGTTAGTTTTTCCAATCATGTTAAAATAATACAATTATCCATGTAAATGCCATATTATGAACATTTTAGTGCATAATAATGAGTCTTAAAGAAAAGATTGAGGTGTAAGTGTACATATATGTGAAGCCCTAAGGTGGTAAATACTATATCCATGCATGAAACTTTTAAATTTCTATAATGTAGGTAGGTTGTAACAACCCTAAAATTTCAGTTCAGAACAAACATGACCAATAATGCTTAACTACAAATTTAATTTCTTCTAGTGAAATAAAACTCGATAATAATCCTAACGTGTGATGTTTCAATGTTCTATCTCATCTTAATTATGCACAATACCCAACCTTGAATCCAATGAATAGTTTTTAAATAAAAATAACCCCACATACGTCCATATTGTGTACTCCTTTCAGACATTTGAGTAATTCGTGACATATGCAACTTTCCTTGAAATCTATAGTGACTCCTTTGAAGTGATTATCCATGCATCAATTACCTAGGTACCTAATATATTAAATCATCTAATTTGCTAGATTAAACCAAGAACTAAGTATACATTTGGACTCCTTATGCTCGAATTAGCCTAAATTGCATAATTTTTTATACATTTTAGATAACCTTTTTCATGATAAGTAATCTTAGGAAGAAAGGAGTCAATAATCATATAAATACAAACCTAAACATATTATTCGGTCACCCATTCATTCAGATATGCTGAAGTTATATGCTATAAAAGGCTTAATCTGTCACACACATATGGTTTTAGTCTAGTTGTCTCAGTCCCTTAGAGAGACATTTGATGGTGATTTCTGAAAAGGTACTTCATCTCCCACCTTGTGCAAAGTCCATGTTGAGGATGAGAACTGAGCCAAAACTCATTGTCAACCCCTACCTCACTCTCTCTCTATGATGTACAAGCCATAAGAGTGAGACTACTCACATCAAAACCTGAATTGAGAACTTGAACACAACATTAAACACATAATCCACATAGAGATCACAATGTAAATTTTATACCAATAGCCACACATAACATTCTATTAAAACTCTGATATACATGCAAGTTTAAAGGACGTACTACTAATATTGTATATTATAAGACTTCAATCGACAAAAGTCTGAGAGGCACAATCATAATATCACAACCAAATGAAATTTTAAGCTTACATATGTGGTGTTACTATAGAACATGTGTGCACGATATGGCTACACTCATAAACCCAACTCTAGAGGTTGTGCAAACATGAAAAAATCCAAGGCAGACAAAGGATACCACAAAACACTCCCATTAGGACCTGAGAGTACATGGACATCTATGACTTTTATAAGATTTATCTCTATAGGATGTCACACAAACATCACCTATCATTGAAATCCCTTCACGCAAACATCATTACCTCAAGACTTTAGAGTGTCTCCCTCCTTATTGATCTTCTCTTCCACCATTGAGATAGTTGGTCTATTTACATAAGAAGTGTGGAAATATATAGGGGTAAGAACTCAAATCCCAAAAATATGAAACCCTTGAAACATCTACTACCTACCAGACTAAATATAATAAAATGAATAAATTACATAAATGAGCATATGAACTATTGGTGTACTCGAAGGCATATACTTACTATCCTTTATGCCATTAAGGCTACCTGAAATACCGTTTTAGAGACCACATATATACTAATGATAATAAAGAATTAAAATCCAAAGATGTGACCATGTTTGAGGCCAATTAAATCTAATTAGATTTACTACACAAATGGCATGTATTTTAAATATCCTAGAACAATTGGGGCTACCACCCAATCAGATAGTCAAATGCTAATAACCCATCCTATCAATCCGTACAAGATCTAAGGATTTCTAGATTCCCTAGATCTCTTTTCACTACCCCGAGTCAAAGTGAGGTATCAAAAGGTAGAGTGCAGATAGTGCGGTCTAACGTGGATATATGCTTAAAAGTAGATCCACCAAACTAAGATTCATGATGAGTATAAAGGTCATGATGACACACAAAGAGAAATCTCATTTCACCTCATGCATTACCATTAGGCCATCATCCTATATCGAGTCCCAAAGAATATTTGAAGATGATAGGATATGAAATCCTAAAAGTCCACATGTATTCTCTACTATATGGATCCAAGAATCTCCTCACAACTCAATGTTTCTACAAGATGAACTCATTTCACTATCCCTCCTCTAACGGCCTAAGGGAATAGATCTAAAGACTCATAACTCTACTACTTATTATTATCTTTGATAGTTAGGTTCATTGCAATATGCCTACATCAAATATAGTGCAATGACACCTATCTACAGATAGAAAAACAAAGTAGTAATAACTCTAGTAGAAATAAAATGTTTAGTCAACATAATCCAATTTCTCAGAACAAGGCACACATGTTACTTCTCTTGGCACTTTGGGGCATCAATCCTTAAAACGAATGAGAATAATAGGTGTCCTGAAAAAAATCAGTTGGCACACCTTTAGGCATTCATAGTCGAATAGATGCAGTTTACATAGGAACCTCCTTTTTGATCTAAAAGAACCATCTTTACATATCTCAACAACATAGATACAATAAAATAACTCAAGAAATGTGCTTTAAACAGTACTACAGTCAAGATAGGCTCACAAACTTTCATCTCCTGGACATACAGATCACTTTTAGCATTAAGGAAGAAATCATGAGCTTCTCTTACCGCAATAAGCTACATCCTTAGTAGACAAAAACAAATAAATACATGCTGTGTAGTAGGTAATTTGAACATGCAAGCACATAAACCCATCGATCTACTATATAGGCATAACATTTATAGAACATATAGCAGTAGGATCAACATCATGCATGCACATAGTAGGTGATAAATGTTTCAAAGGTTATATTACTACACTGAAAATTGTAGAGATGAGTCTGAGCACAAAAGCTACCTTAAAGATCCTAGCTTCATGACAAAATCTATCACCAAAGGAAAAATCTCCAAGATCTAAGTTCCTCTCCTTCAACCATGCATTACTACCCTTGATTCTCAGCCAAAGGAAACCGATCGAACAAGAAAAATGTGGAAATAGGGTGTAAGGCTCTACAACTGAAACCCTAGGGAAAAACCATCGAAAAAACATCCAAGAAGTACAAGAAGACAAAAGGTCACCACATAATCACAAGATCGAGTTTTAACTTACCCGGTTTAGATCTCATAAGCCATCAGATGACCTACCTCACATTAGTAGAGAAGATTCCAGAAACAACAACCGATGAAGATAAAAATCCCATTGGTTGTCATCAAATGATGGTGTCTCACTCTACAACAACACCTCAAGGCTTAGATGCACAAGTGAGATGAGAAGGAATGTTAGAGGGGTATATATAATCCTACTGGAAAGAGAAAAGCAGTTAAAATATCAAGTTGTTGGTTATAAACTATACTCTCATCAGTTTGTCATGTCATTGGTAGACAGACCCCAACTTCCCATTTGTACATGTAGCCCAACACCTCATTGGTGGGCGTGAATTGGAAACTCATCGATTATTCTCATCAATTAACTTTGTTGATTCAATCTCTTTAGAGAAACCATCATAAAATACACCATAGAGTAAAAATAGGTAAATATCTCACATAAAACTATCAATAACCATGTTGAGGGATTTCCACCCATACTATTTTGATGGAAACCTACTACCATATTGTACAATTGTTCCATTAGAACATCCAATGGAAATATTAAAGGTAAACTCGATGGCTTTTCCATTGGTTATCTATTGAAGAAAAACAATGTTTTCGGTCTTCAGCTGATGAAAACCAATATACAAATAAACTAATAAAATGCAAAAAGCCTCATTGGTTCCCAACCAAAAAGGATCTAGACACACTTACACTTCCATTGGCCCTTTGTAGATGGAAGGTCATACTATTCCCATTGTTCAAAATTGATGGAAAGACAACAAGGCTAGGTTACACCACTTAAGTGGATCCACATATAGCCAAGAAAGTGAACGAAGATGACAACCAACATGCCATTTAAAAATTGCAAGGAGACCCTCTACCAGGGGTAATTTGTACATCATCTAAAAAAAATCACTAACAACACATGTGTCACAACAAGCGTCTAATTAGGTGGCAATGGAATTAGAACCTGATCAAGAAATTAAGTTAGGTTAGGTATCTTAAAGATATAACCTCTCATAGACATTTCACCCCCAAAGTCCTAGGAGAAATGGGTTGGGTACTTCCTGTTGACTCAAGGTATAAATTGAACAAACCCTTGTTTTGATGATGACTAAATCATTCCAATTATTTGTGTCTAATGCTTCTACTTGAGTGATTTCAGATTAGGTATAGACACACTCCAAATGCCCTAACTTGCGCATCTCAACTTGGAGAAAAGACAAGTCAAAGTCAATACAAGTGCACATTTTTGGAATATGATGTAAATCAATTAGAATCATGTTGTAAATCACTTGTAATGATTGTATGACTTGTAATTAAGCTTAGAAAAAAATCAGGAGCACTTAGATTGAATGTTTATGCACTCAAAAGCCATTTTCCAAAATTCACACCAGGCTGTTCATCGGTCGAGTTACAAGCTCGACCGATCCTGATTGGATCTTGAAAATGACTTTTGATCAGTCGAGTTTACACTTCACATAAATTGACCAATCCCTCTACTGACTAAAACGGATTTAAGTGAATTGGTCAAGTTACCCCAGGACAAACTCGACCGATGGCCTAAATTGGTCTTGTCTTTTAGTGGGATTGATCGAGTTACCTTTATAAAAACTTGGCCGATTGCACTGTATAGAAAAGTGCAAAAAAGTGTTTCTAGCCATTGTGGAGTTGCAACAAGTGAAAATATATCCGTTGCAAGCCACAGAATGGCTAGTTTTCATTCTTAAGTGTCCCAAAGGCTAAGAGGCATCCCCAACTATAAATAGGACCCCTTGGGCTTCATTCCAAGGTTGAGCATTCAATGCAAAACTCTATGTGAGGTTCCTATCCTATAGTTGAGTGCATCCTATAGCCTCCCCTCTCTCTCTAAGCTTAATTACTTACTACATTCATTAGAGTGAGTAGGAAATCTGTAAGAGAGCTAGTCCTACATGTATATCTTGTGAGGCTCTCACTTCCACCACCTCCCTATCTCTCATTTCAACCATGAAGATGAAGGTTCTCTCTCTTGGATAAGAGAGGTAAAGAAGAACAAGGGAAGGCGTCCCTTGGTGAAGATCAAGGTTGAAGACTTAGAGCTAGAGTGGGTAATCCCTTGGTGAAGGCAGAAGACTCCTTGCTCAAGTGGGTAAGTCCTTGGTGGAAGCTTCTCTGAGTGAAGGTGAATTCAAAGGCTGAAGATCCAAGAAGAGTGGGTAATTCCTTAAAGGATGAAGACTTGTACAAGAGTAGGTAAGTCCTTGGAAGAAGGTGGAAGACTCCTAGCAAAGTGGATAAGTCCTTGGTAAGGTTGAAGACTCTTTGTATTAGATAGGTAAGTCCTTTGGTGGTCATGTATTGTGTTGGCTATTTATGCTAACAAGTTTCAATCCTAAGGAGGATCATTTACTCAACTTAACCAATCTCCACAAGTATACAGAGGTAGTCGTAGTCGAGGTCAAACATAGGGAGCTTTGGTAATTAATCAAATGCAGCAACGCTAAAGTTCAACAATCTAGATCGGTTTAAAAAGAGATGGTAATGTTGATCTAATTACAAAAATTCAGATTTAAACAAATAATGAAAGGATTACTAAAAAGGGTTTAGATTTAGATGTTAATGGATCTTGAGCATTAGAATTCCACCCACATATCATAGCACATCATAGGAACATGAAATTTAAACATACTAAGAACTTGTTTTAAAGTAGAGGTATGTGTTGTACTTCACCTCCCGGTGTAAGTGCAACGATCACAACTCAAATCCACATTCTCATGCATAATTTTCATTTTAGATCACAACCTGTTCCTCAACTCTATAATCTACACTCTCGTGGTATAAGAAGAGTTGCCAAGAAGAGCACCTCCATACATTCCTACCTATCTTCTTATATTAAGCAAGAAAGCAGAACACATGCATATAAAGTGGCCAACAATACATGCAAGAAAGGATAAAACTGGTACCCTCATGGTAGAAAAATAAGCAACATAGTATTTAGTACGAAATTATCTTGTTCCATACATGATACGACATGGGATATACTCTCCCATGCCCAAGAAAAAGAGTTTACTCGTCCATAATCATGTTTTGTAGAATTGTTACAGAAATTTCAGATTCTAGCATGATCTAGAGGAAGAGAAGCAAGAAGATCCAAAGATGTAACCACAAGAAGGTAGAATTCTAGCTTGGGGATGAAATTCTACTCCTCCAACTACTCCAAGGTGAACCAACTGCTCTCCCAAGAAGCTGTGTGAAGTGGAGGAGCTCTACTGCACCTTTGGGGAAGATAATGGAGAAGAAGATCGAGGCTCATTTTGCAAGAAACCACCTCTTTTCTCCTTAAAATTTCCCTCCTATGCTCTAGACTTATTATGGGATGAGATAATTTGAAATATGACCGTGGATAACCACCAATTAAGTTCCCACTTTGTTTTAAACAAAGAATCATAATTTTCAAAATTTTGAAACTGACAGCGACACGACATGCGTTCCTAGTGCACACCATGCAAAACCTTTGACAGTTGCTCTAGAATGCACTGCGCATAGAGTGCGCTGAAGTAATGCACACCGTGTGACTTTTCAGAAACTTTGGTTTGCTTGACGCTCACAGGTGCATGTTTTGTTGCCTAAAACATGTCGTGCATTTGGCTTGTTCTGCATTTTCTGGAAACTTGCACATCGTGTTCAAGGATGACACGCCGTGCATTTTTTAGTCTGGGTGAACAAAAAGGTCTTCTGAAATCTTTCAGGTCATGCCTTTATCATGCACGCCGTGCGTTCTACTATTTCAGTAGAATTAAACTCTACAAATCAATCTTTTTGGAACAAATCTGCAATACTTGTTATGCGAAAAGTAAAGTAGCAAAAAGATGGCAAGAGTAATATGAAAAGAGGCTAAGTAATATCAAAATGAACCAAATTTGTGTGTGATAACATGTGAAAAGATGATGTGGAAAACACACAACAAATCCCCCTAAGCTTGAACTATTGCTTGTCCTCAAGCAAAAAGAATAGGGCTACATTCAAGGTGGAGGAATAATCAAGCTCATGCATGCTTTAAATGAAAAGAAGATATGCAATCAGCTCAACCAACCATGTACATTGTGTTTGTGTTCATTGTTATCTTCTCAGTTTAGACATCTAAGATAGAGAATTTAAGTTCAGCAATGGTGGTTCCAAATCAAATAAATTAATCAACTAGACAACACTAAATAGAATTTGAATAATCGAGACAAACAATTAGTGGATGTACATCACAATTCCTTACTTATTACTTAGTTTCATATACACTCTTTTGATCCATGTAAGTAGGTTTTTCATCATTGAAAGAGCTATATTTTCAACAAATTAGTAAACATGATATGTAATATTTTTTAAACTATGAACATCATGATCAAGTACTACCCAATGCCTTTAAGGTTAGAGTCAAAGCCACAATAGAAGATACACCTTCATTTGCAAGTATAAGAAGAAGTTGATACTGATGATCATCCACGATGGTAATGTTAGAGAGTACATATTAGCCTATTTAGTTGATAGTTAGTGGGCCTTTAGTGTCTCAGCCCATTTACATTACTTGTGTCCCAAGCCTTAGGGTTTCTCCCTTGCTCCTATATATAGGACATGGACGTTCAATCTTTCATATCAATTGAATATATAACAATTTTATTATTTCTAACATGTAAATATATGTTTCATGTGACACTAGGTCCACTAAACAGTATAATTATGGATTCTTGTTGTAGCAACGAATTTTCCCTTGCATGCGTTCTATTTGAAGTCAACATGCATAATATGTATAGATTTAGACTCAATGAACACTACATAAGGATAAATTTGCAAAATCCCAGAGGTCATGCCACCTAGGGGTAAGGCAGGAAAATGTTTGGAATCAACCCCTTCCTCCTCCTATTTGTACTTCAAGAAACATGATTGACTTGCCAAGGTAAAACATCAACTTGGAAATATGCAACTAGAGAGAAATAACTTAGTTAAATGAAGGGAGGGATCAACTAGGCAGAGAGATGGGAGGGTACAAATGAAAAGACAAATGGATATATCTAGAAATTGAAAGATATAGATAGCGATGGGAAATTGAGAGCTCATGAATAAAGGAAAGAGATATCAACATACTTTCTATTCCCAATGTTTTTTTCTAGCAAGACCCAATGAGACTTGTCCCTTCCTCATATTTCATGTGCATAAAAGAGACCACAATGTGATAGATTAGATATCCTAACCCATTATGTAATTAATATGTTAACGCAAAGTTTTTTAGTTTGATAAAGTATAAATATGAAACATAATATGTTTTTGTATTAGAAATGTGAACTGATACCACTTCCATAGGTTTTTTGGAAATATTCCATGGACTTGATGATCTTTGTTTCCTATATAGAACCCTAATAAAGTTACTTATGTAGACATTACATTTCATTTAAACTTATAGCTACATATTTTTATTTATTACATGATTTTTATGTAGATATATCAATCTATCTTATTTTATAATACCTTATGGATGTATGAGATAATATTTAATATTCTTCTAGTTGATTGACTATTTCATTTCTTTTCCAATACATATTTCATAACATTTCCTATTCAATACAAACTCCTTAGTGTCATTCATGGATTATACACAACCTAGTGAGAGAAATCTTCAACTTCTCTCTAGACAAATCCATGTCTGACCTCCTTCTCCACCATGGAATCTAAAAACACCTAAACCATCAGGAGATCCACCACATAACAACTCTTCATAGTCTTAGGATGGATAGCAACACACCACACACACCATTCACAAGCATCAGACAACAACTTAGCATCTATATCCCTAGACAATTTTGGGTGCTTTGATCAGAAATAATTTCCATTGAAGATTAGAGCCTCAAGCTGCCTTCTTCCTATTCTAAGACCTATCCTGCTCTTAAAAATAGTCTTCTTGCAATACTACATCATATAGACATCATTAATTGCCTACCCACCAGGATACAACATCACGACCGGTTGCCTTTTTACAGACAACACCACATGTCGACAAAGCTTTTATATTTAACTGCTGCTTCAACAGTCTTTCCCGATGACATACCATCTTTACTATACATTGGAAAACCCCACCCGATATAGTCAAAACCTCATATATAGAATGCATATAGGAAGGCTTATTTCCCAATTTCTTTCCACAACTACTCACCACCTCAACCCCAATCGGTATATCAGAATCATTATGTAAGGAAAGATAGCAAAAAGCTCTACATACTATTGCTAATGTTCATAGAGTAGCAACAAAACTAGCTTCTGGCTACAACATTCTACAACAAGGATGAATCTATTAATACCATGCCTCAAAATTACCCTCTATGATGACACCATGAGTACCATCAAGCTATTATGGGCATGGATATAACTCCATGTTGACATAGAGCTGGACTCGATCATGCTGATGGTAGGGAACCCAACATTCCAAGTCCAAGAAGAATATACACAACATAACTTGACCACTACCTCGTGATGGAAGGAGATGATCACCCAATTTTAACTATAAAAATAATGGATTGTACTTTATCAAATGATGGGTCACAACACTACCACCATATGGATTACAAATTATTACATGGAAACACCTACACTTCTTGAGCCTCTCTTTCATGAACTGAGGGATTCAACATTCTTGGGCCGAAATTCATCATTTGAGCAAGTTTTTTTGAGAGACATATACCAAGAACCTATAGGCATAGAGTTAAACCCTCCATGGGTTGATTCATTTATCACTGATTGCTCAGATTCATCATTGGGTGACACAACTATGTCACAATGATGAAATTGTCCCACAAGAAACATTGATGCCCCACATAGATATATGTTTAGGTATGCTACTTAGACATTACCTCTTATGCACCTATTCAAATTTCATGTATTACTGATTCTCAGGCATCTACTACACATCAAATCCATCATATTATAGAACACCCACAAACTCATCACACTATACACCACCACCCATCATACCATCTCTCATATGCTGATGAATGATACTTCACCAACTTCCCTCCACTAGGATTACTATCCTCCTCCATAGACTTCCTTATACTTATAAATCTCCTCTAATGCATCATCATCTATATGGAAGATGGGTTACCTAGAGAAAAAAGCCCCCACACAAACCACATTGTTTCTCCCACTACATGCGACTGGGAAACACTAAGCATCATTGCACATTTTCAGACCTCTCGTTTGCATGACATGGTTTTAGTCACATATCCTTCTAGTGCCCCAATCCCATATTCAAACCTGGCATGCATAAAGCTCTCTAATCTATGCATATCTTAATGAGTCTCAAGAAATCTATCTCTTATTGTCATTCTCACAATCATTCCCTCCCCTTCCAATCTTCTAACTCTTTTAACTTCTCACCCATTTGGACCCACACCATATGACTATCTGACCAATAACCCCATTTTTACTCCTTAAAACTTGGATGAACCTCTCAATATGCTTTGTAAGCCCTCCTTGGCCTATCAACCTATTCCATTCCTCCCTCCCATCTACCTAAAACACCTGTAGCTCCATACCGATCTATTATATCATACCCTTCCTAACCCTTTAACCAACCTACCTTTAATTCCCTACCATTTTCATGATCACTGCCTCCTTCTCCATCTACCTCCTGGAACTCCCTACCATCAAATCCAAGTCTGAGTTCCCTATTGACCTCCTACTAACTCCATGAGTCTACTAAAAGTCTTCCCTAGTCATAGTCTCCTAGTTTCATTTCAAAACAACATTGACAACCACACTGTCAACATCTTGTACGTCACTTGAGATGTTACCCATATCATCTTGAGATATATGTTACTTAAGACAAATCCTATCACTGTCATAACTCATCTACTTGGTTCCTAACAACACTAAACCTGACCGCCTCTTCAGACATGTTATGACCATCCCATGCAGAGATAGCTTTGTCCAAGCTACCCTCACCAAATGGATGACCAATCGAGGTGGTACCTTAGCCAGATCTGCCTTGGTGTGGGTATCCATCTTTGATATCCTGCCACATCTATGTGAGGTCAATATTTTTCAATCCATAGCCCACTCCATTGGTGTTACTCTACATTTTGTTAACCTCAAAACTCTTAAGCCCACCAACTACATTACAACTTCTTTTATCTTCTCGATCAAGATAGCCATCAAACTCCTGACCATTCTTAAAATTTGCTTTGGAGAAATAGTCTATGCCATCAAACTAATTGTAGAAAACCCCACTAAGTTCCACATGAACCTTCTCTGATCTTTCTAGTCACCCACCTTCATGGTTATATCCTACCAAAAGTAAAAATATCAACAACAATGGAAACCTAAAAAGAAAACCAAACTAAAAAATGGCATCGAAAAGAAAATACCACCAATAAAATCACCATACATCACCTAGGCCAAATAACATCACAACATGTAAGTGCCAACACATAGAATCACCTAAACACAGGACATCATACCCCAAATTCATAGCATCTTTCAAGACATTCCCATTGCACAACAACCCTATTGACCACACATCACCATGTGTGAAAAAAAACCATCAATTATATCAAAATAGAAATCATCGAAGAATGTAAAACCTCACTAATCCCTACCCAGAATAAACCCATCAATGCCTATCTACAATTAAATCCTTTAGCTCTCTCATCACTACTCCAGAAGGACTCATGAAGAAAAACTACTTTGTGGCGGATGATACATGTATAAATCTTACACATTCTATGTTAAATTCTAGTGATATGACTACATCCACTAGACTATAAGTTTACCAACCTCCAGATACTCACATGCATAGCTTTGATGATATTAATTTCTTAGCATCATGGTATGATATTCATGATTTACAAATTTTACATCCAGATTAGGCATATGTTTTTTATAATACATTGCATGCTAATATTTCCTTCTCCAAGATAGAATGATTCATGGGATGCAATAGCTCTAGACCCATCCATATAGCCACAACACAACTTTTCAATCTCAATATTTAAGCACACAACTTCCATATAGGTCTACACACTTATGATATTTGTAGCATTTTGAAATTTCTGCGGTGCTATGGTGAACCTAGTCACAATAAACAATTTTTCATCGATAAAATACACGAATTGGCTCAATCCTTATTTCCAAAACCATGGATTATTGGAGGGGGGTCTCTACCTTATCAAACATCAATACGAACGAGACAATAAACTACATACATCTACACCTTACTTTTCCAATTTTGATAGGATATTTGATTGTCTCATTAGAAATCACCAACTTCTTGTCTTCTCTGCCACTAATTCCAATTGCACATGGAATCATGGACTATCATGGGCTTAACTTGATAGATTTTTGCGTTCTCATATATGTGGGGACACCTATCCACTTGCATTTTCACTTTCCACCATGAGACTTATTTGTGACCACCTCCCCACCTTGTTAACACCAACTACACCCCATGAAGATACATAACCATTCCATTTTGAACGCTTTTTGATTAAACACCCTAAATTCAGACTCCCCCAAAACTATCCCACAAAAAATCCTCTTGAAATGGGGTTTATTTGGAATATAAAACAAAAACACCTTTAAAATATCCATTGATCCCTAAAAAAAGAATCATTTCTCTTCCAACTTGATAGTGGTTCTTCTATAGATCTGACACACTTCCTTGTAGTTAAAATGGATATGGAACATCTTACACTTCAAAATGAAATCATGTGGAAATAAAGAATAAAAATAAAATAGATGAATGAAGGAAATAGGAAAAATAAATTCTTCCAAAAATGTTGTAACAACAATATTAGAAATAACTCCATGCACAACATCAATATTAGAGGTCAACATACCAAAAACATTAACGTCCCCACATCACACATCATCAAATACTTTTAGGAACTCTTCAATAAAAAAACATAACATTTCCATCTATCTTCACATGAAGTGTATCATTCTCTATCCAAATAGCATTAACCATCCAAACAACCTCATTTATTACTTTATGAAGACATAAATTAAACAATCTGTATACTAGTTGGGCATCGAAAAACCACCTGGGCCTGATGGCATTAGTAATTGTCTTTTACAAACACACGTAGGAGAACCTCAAACATGATTTCACCAATCCCGTCTAGTACATCTATCATTATCATGACATCACCACCCAAGTAGGTGTTATCAGCTAAACCCACATTGCACTAGAAAACTGACAATCTGGATAATGTATATCGTTTTAGACCAATAAGCCTAATTAACTTAGCCTACAAGATCATTTCCCAAACCTTTAGCTCCAAGATGAAAACTCATTCAAATGATTTAATTTGTCAACCACAATGTGCTTTCCTTAACAAAAGGAATATCCATGAAGCTTCCATCATTGTCAGTGATACCATCCACACCAATCAAAGTATGAAAGCTCCCCTTTATCCATCAAACTTGACTTTGAAAAATACTTTGACAACATTAATTGGAAATGTCTCTACCGGTGTATGGAAGGATATAATTTTCCAGATACATGGATACAATGGATTAAAGCTTGCATCACCACTTTCCATTTCTTCACTATAATCAATGGCAATCCATTCAAACATTTTTGAAGCTTGAATGGTCTCAAGCAAGGAGACCCACTCTCTCCATATCTATTCATCCTTGTCACATGAGTCCTCACACGAATGATCAAGCATGCTAATCATCATGGACTCATCTCATCACTTGACTAATGCAAGTAAAATATCATTCAATATGCAAACAACACTATCATATTCATATAACTAGGAGACACAAATGTCATCAACACTATACATATCTTGGTCTCTTGTCTTACATTTTGGGGTTTAGGATGAATTATCACAAATATGTTATTATTGGTACACATACTAGTACAAAGAAAATGCATCACCATCAATCTCTATTCAACTATAAGATATAAGCATTTTCATTCACATACCTCAGACTTCCTATATCACCCAACCGTTACCAAAATCTATTTGAAACCCTATCACTATGAAACTAAACCATGCTTGTTCTCATGGAAAACCAACTTCCTCAATCTAGTAGGTAGAATCACTATCATCAATAGATCACTCACATCACTAACTACTTACTACCAAATTTTTATTCCTCTACATGCCCATATACACAAAGCTATCAACCAAATCAGAAGATCTTTATCTGGAAACACACAGGGAAGAAATTCACTTGGTAAATTGGGATATCATTTGTACAACTAAAGCTTATGGAGGTTGGGGTATTATAAACATTTAAACACATTCCTTTTTTCTGATCCTTAAAATTATTGTAACACTTTGCTAAGATAGAAAAAATATTTGAAAAATACATGTCAAACACAAATACTATCAAAATAAAAATCCATGGTTGAACATTAAGCAATGAGGGACCTCACCACTTTGGAAACTCATGAATCACCACATCCATTTGATCCAAATTTGCATCAACACCCTACCACACATTTCCAGTAACATCAAGTTCTGGACAGACCCATGGTTCCAAGGACTAACTATTAAATAACAAACCATTGACATGAACATCCCCCTGCATTTATCCAATATTACTACTGGAAAAGCATTGAGATTGGCAGAAAGTCAACAAAACAACCTACTCAAAAGAACTCTCATTGAGCACTTACCACCCAATATCTCATCTAATATCACTAGGCACCTAGAATCAAGGATCAGAGATAACACGTCATGGATATGGGTTCCTACATGCCCCCCAGTAAATCTTACCTCCACTTCACATACTGAGTTCACTTATGCCCTACAAACTTTGTTTGGAATATCACTAGTCCACACAAAATCAAGCTTATTATATGGCTCGTCTGGTATGACAAGATTCTTAGTGACCAAAACATGAAGAAAAGAGGTTTTCAGGGACCTTCTATCTTCCTTCTTTACTTACAACATGAGGAAACAGATACACATGTTTTCATCAATTATCCCACAAGCACTCTCCCGAGGGACCTATTCTTCCTATTTCTTAACACACATAATAACATGTTGATTTTTAGTATATGTTCTTGATATGGAAAATGATATATCCGGTCAAATACACATAAAAAATGCTTTTGGCCTCCTTGATATGGACCATATGGATTGTAAGAAACAATAGAAAATTTAACAACAATAATAGTAACACCACTACACTTATTAGAAAGGTTCAAGACTCTTATCATCCATTTTTGCAATGTAGATCTACATGACACCATGGATTAGAGTAAAGAAAACTATAACCCCTCATCATACTTTTAAGAGAATACCAATGCTTAGAGAACATACACCATGCAGGAGATCCTTGCAGAGACAAATGGATTTAGGTTTTATCTACTACTTTAGAGGCCTATACTCAGAGTGCCTCCACCTGACTGTGTTGAACTTTTGGTTTCCCCATAACTTCATTATACTATTTATAGGTTTCTAGGCCCTATTGGAACCCCTTGTACTACAAACGTTATGACATGGCTCTTTTGATTTTGTATGTCCCAGACTAGCACGTGGTTGTAAGTTAATCCTTATCAATTCTATGAACTTTTTTATCAAAAAAATAGATAAAACAATCCCATTTATAGGTATTGCAGTTAAGATACCATTGTGGGCCTCCTAGGAAATTGTTGCATCTAGCTAATGATGTTAAGATTTTATGATAATATCCAAATAATAGTTGCATCTACATGGACACATGTGACTGAAGCAAATATCACATTAACATGTATGTGTTCTACTTACCCAAATGAGCATTGGAAAGTTTATGTAGGTGGCTGATGCCAAACATATTAAATTAGTACAAATTTAATGTTTTGGAATTGAATAATGCAATATGATAATGATTATGAGCTTATTTCATTTTTTTAGAATTGAGATCTATGTGGATACATTTTCTTTACATTGTTATATATTGATGTTACACACTATGTGTCATTAGACCCACCACTGCCCAATAGTTCATAAATTTAAGGGCATACAATTAGTGTGTAGGTTGATATTGTTCATTTAATGTTAACTAACTAACAAATAGATGCTCTTTTGTTTGTTAAAGATGTTGGTACACTCACCTGTGTGAACACTAGTATAACTTCATTAATGATGCTAATTATGATGGTAACATTCTTCCTTTTGAGTTACCCCACCTCCTCAGATGATGCATTTTTTTGAGTCGCCACTAATGACAACCCTTGTCTATATAGAGAGTCACCATTAATAAGTAAAATAGCATGTGGAAGATATACATTAAGAAGCTCACAAATTTTTTTAAGATTCTTTTCTCATACATAAGTAGCTCAAAAATTTTTTTTGAGACTCAAGAAAATATTTTCAGATAATACAGAGAATTTATGAGGACAATATTGGTCCAAAAGACATACAATAATGCTCTGTTCATCATGTTATAGTGTGTTTATGATCATATTGTTTTTCCTTTTGTGGTTTTTCCTTCTAATAGAAATAATTGAAATAACCATGGGTTTCTAATAGATAAATTGAATGTCATCTTAATCTAGAAAATTGAGTTTGAAAAAAAACACAATTTATCCAAATTAGGACCTTCTATTGCATTCTTTCTAAATTATGGTGTGAGCTATTGAGCCATCTAAAATGGAGCTTAAACTGAGTTTGGGTCAATTTTTTTTATTTGAGATGATTTTGTGTTGGCAGAAAATCAAATGGTGTTGTCATCATTATTGTCTACCATCATGTTTTTATTGCATTTTATATTTGATTTTACATGTTTGTATTGCATTTTTACTCAATATTGCTCTTGTTTTAGATTTTTAGTAGTTTGTGCAATTCATTTTGCATTTAGTATTTTTTGTGCTTTATTTGTAGGCTGATGCAAGTAAAATAAAAGACAATTATTCCTCCTCAAACAACCTAAGAAATCACCACATAATGCATATCGACACTCCCCATCTCTAATATTGAAGTGATGATGACTTCTTCATAAGGCAATTCAACACTTACAGGGAATCCCGATCGCGTGACTAGATCACCAAATCAACCAATTGGGTCACCTTTTCAAATAGCAAAAAGTAACATTATGGAGCTCACTGAATGATTATGATTGGTTTGTCAATTTGAAGAAATCACAACAAGCTTGATATTTCACCAACTGACCAATTGACTCATGAATTGACCGGTTGGGTGCTTGCTCAAGTTTCCAAGCTACACACCAGTCGACCAACTGACCTCACAAGTCAACAAATTGACAATATCTTGAGACAACGTGTTCAAAATTGAGTCAATCGATTCACTTACCAAGTCAATTGGCTCACAAATCATCACCACCCCCATCAAAGATCCAGTCAGCTGGTCCTTAACTGAGTGAATCAACAAGAAAACATACCTAGTCATTGAAAAAGTTTCCAATTTCATTTTTGATATTGAAACTGGGCTATTCAAGATGTACGAGAAGTGTAATTCAATTATACATAGAACATGTATATTTGTATACCACTTACAATCAACTTGAAGTGGAGATGTATTCCTCTAGAGGACATGAGAAAAGACTACAATTGTAGTTTGGAGGGTAGTTTCATAGACCATAGAGCTTCTCCTTCATGCCACTACTTTATCCATTATCCTCTTCTATTTATCTTTATCTCTTGTATTTTGAATAGTATTATAGAGTAGATTATTTATTGAGATACATGGAGTAGTCCCACTGTCCGTACTCGATTTTCTACATTATGACTTATCATTTGTATGATCCTAGAGATTGAAAATATATTTCTTAATGTATGCATTATAGTCTAATCACCTATCTTGCATGTTAGTTATAATTGTAGACATATACAAATTAAAACGTAGGATTATATTGCATATCTCTCTACCAATCAAACTCATTCCTTGATTGGACACAAATTTCTCATCTCAGTGACCCCCCTTGATTCCCTCATCCTACCACAACCCTTAGATCGAATGGCCATGTATTCGATTAAGATCCAACAGCCTCAAGGTCATCTTTTTCACCCGCTCCCATGTATGGGAGTATGTGGGAAGAGAAAAAGCTTCATGGGAGTAGGTTCCTAGAGAAAAATATCCACCACATATACACCACTTTTCACACCTAAATAATTCCCAATTACACTTCCTTATTTCTATTTCTTAGTTTTCTTTCATTTGCACCCTTTCACTTTACATTTGGTTCCCACTTTCTCCTCCTCCTCTTCTTCTAGCCCCCCTTTTCATGGAATCAACCATTTTCCAATGAGAGATTGCACCACCCCTTGGCAGCCAAAACTTTAGTTGAGACCCTTGTGGGTCCATGGGGAGGAACCTAGCACCAACTACAAGTGCTTGGGTCCTAGCTCCCTCCCCTTCATAGAAGTAGTGGAGTCCCTGGCAACCACGCCACTAACACTGTTGCACCCAAAGAGTGTATAGAGGGTGCACATACTAGGTCTGGAATAGTGGGCCATGTATGCCAGACCCAAAACCCCATCAAGGCTAGAGGCAGCTCGAGAGCTCCATTGATAATCGTTGGATTGAAATCTAGTAGGGCTGTCAATGGGTAAGGATAAACATGTTTATCCTTTACCCATACTATGTAGGGCAAGGACAAGGATAAAGAATTTTCTTACCCTTTACTAACCTAGCCGCTACCCTCTAACTCACTACATTAGTGGGTAAGAGTAACGGTAAGCCATTACCCATACCCTCTAACTCACTACCCGCCAATATTTATGTATCGTATATTAGATGTATAGTCATTAGGTTGTTTGAATTTATAGAATATTTAATATAATGTGGTCATCATTTTATACAATACATGATATTCATATCTACTTCTTATGTTGTTAACTTGGTTGTCTATGCAACACCAATTTGGAGGGCAAGACACATGTATAAAAATAGTCTATGTTCCATTAAATACTTGTGTGGTGTAAAACAAACATGTATATGATACCAAGATTTAATTTTTAATGTACCATTTGATACATATCTGAGGTGTTATCATCTACTTCTATGTGCCTTATCATTTTGGATGCAACAACATTTTAGAGGGTATCAGATATGTATGCTTCCGACAATAACTCTTTGTGACATATTGTCATTTAATATCATTTTAATGTAGAAATATTTATCTTTTGGGAACAATTTATTTGTTCATACACTAATGTTAGGGTATTATCATTTGTATATGCATTCAGTACAACACAAATTATTTTTATAATGTTGTATAAGATTACTTAGAATCATTTTGGGCATTTAAAAGTCATTCTAGAGCATCTTGATATTTCACTCAAATATCTAAATGTATTAGCTAGGCCATTATTGTTAATATTAGAACAAACTTGAAAAAGACATATAAATTCCGTGTTTCACCCTTATCCTCCTCATTTACCCAGTGGGTAAGAGGATAAGGGTAAGGGAAGGGTAAGAATATTGGTGGAGTTGGGAATTACCCATACCCTTAAGGGTAAGTGTAAGACCTTACCCTCCCCATACCCTTCCCATTGACAACCCTAAAATCTAGGGATCTATATCAATCCTCTTGAGGTAAAACTTCCAAAATCTATATCTTATGAGCCCCTTACTAAAAAAGACTTAAAATATACCAAAATGATCATCAAAATGAGATCTACAATCAAAATAGTTTCATGACCTTTTTGTGCTCTTATGTTCGTTGATATGCTAAAAATGATAACTACCCACCTCTCTTTCTTCATTAGTTACAGTTAATACTCAATATGATCAATGATGCATCAAAATAGTATATGAGACTCTTGTTTGTAACTTCTTATCAAATTTTATCAATGAAACGATCTTGATCTCATATGTGTGCCTAATTAGGATCTTTTGACTCTAAATGATGCTTATGTGGACCTTAATGCTAATATCCTTAACGTTATACACAAACTTTATTAGAAGTTCTTCAAATCAATACGTTTGATCTAGATAAGTATTTTATACTACATGATGAGCCATATTCAGACTTCCTCATATTAATACCCTATTTTGACTTAAGAATGTAAGATGAACCGTGAAACATGGTTCATATGGACTTATGATGCTACATGTTGAACATTGCATAAATATTACCCTAATATTACTCAAAACTATTATGTGATCACTAAATCATTAACTTATCATGTTTTGCGCACCTAAATTCCTTATAGAACATTCTTGTGCCCTAATGCAACTAATTAACCTAAAATTGATATGAAATATGACTTGTAATGCATGTTGATATTTAGATATCAAATCTTATTCAAATCTCACCCAAATGATCATCCATGTTAGGTAATTATCTCAAACCAATATCTTAGTGATGTTTATGACACCTAGATGAAGTAGATACCACATATACTATAATGATGATAATGTTGCATGATAATGACTTAAAATGACTAGTTTCACTGTGTTGATGCCTAGGTTGCTTATCTTATTTGATTATCTTGATTTATCCATTAAAGATTTTGAAACCCTAATGTTTGATCCCTGATTCGGCAGTGAGGTGTCACCCTAAGATATAAATGAAACCATGTGGTATGATGTAACACAACTACGACCTTGCATGAGCTACTTGAAATATTGACATCAATGATAAGTGATTCGATGCCTAGACTTAGGTGACACATCCAACCATCATATTCATGATTAATTAGAACAAATCTTGGTAATGTTGATCAAATCATACTTGTTTGTAATCTCATGATCTATTGGTTGACTCAATTGCCAAGATCTAGTCAAGCTTTCTATATATGATTTTCTATATAAAATGTTTAATCTTGTACTTTAATCAAGGTAAACTTTATCCTTCTATTGGTTAGACTAGTGGTATGAACTTGATTGTATGTATGGATACTTAAAATACTTATTTTTATATACTTTCTTGGGCTATTTGTTCCCTATGATTAGTACTTTTATTTTGCTTGAATTATGTTGAACAAACATTGAACATAATTGGACTTGTCCATTATAGAAACTTTGTGCACGTACTTGTATTCTTGGGGTAAGGAAACAAGGCTAGGCATCCTACTTTACTTGTCAAGCAAGGATGGACCCTGTCGCTAAAAAGGGTTAGCTAATCTTAAGAGCCCTCATGGACCCTTCCTTTTGGAAAGCTGGTCAAAGGCCATATCGTGTTGTTTAATATAATGGAAATGTATCGAAAATATTCTTGCTTGTTAAAAAATAAAGTATTTAATATTATTTCTTGCCTTCTTGTTACTATAAGTTTTACAAAGCATATATGTTCCTCTTTAACCTTCAATTTATGTCTTTTATAGCATACTCAACATAGTTGTGCTGATGTGTATCCACTTCAATATTTTAGGTAACATGTACACTGTGACCCTTTCTATGATTATTTTTTCCACTTTATAATTTTAATATTCTACTCTTTCTCTATTGGGGTCATCTAATGATATGCAAATGAAACATCAACCCAATTTGAAGTAGAGAAAGGTTATGATCTTGATGTTAAGTACTCATTTAGCTTCTTTCATAAGCCTTGTTGTCTCATATCTTAGTTCTTATATGTTGTCGATTATGGTTTTATTCATGTGTATGTCTTGTGTACCATTCTAGGGACAGACGCCTGGGTCCTCTGTCTTTAGGATAACATTAGGAGGGATGATTTGGTAATAAATGGCTCCATGACACATTCACTCTTTCATATGAATACTACGAAATGTTTGGCACAACCATCTGAATAATATGCATGCACCAAATATTTATCCACAATAGTTGAATGTTCCTGAATGTCAATCACGCTAAAACTAAAATATTTCAAAATTTTATTTGACATTATATCAAAGTTTTTCAAATTAAATATATTAATTATACAAAATAGGAACATCATTATTCTTGGTTTATATCTAATTTTATTACAACCTATTGTAACAAACACTCACACACTTTATATATATATGTGTGTGTGTGTGTGCGCGCGCGCACGTGCGTGTGTGTTCCTATACCCGTGTGTGTTCCTATGCATGTGTTCTTGTGCATGCACGTGTGCATGTATATATGTATGCATATGTGTGTGTGCATATATATATATATATATATATATATATATATATATATATATATATATAATCTTTTACTAGATAATGCATATCATTATGTTATCTTCAATCCTACTATATATGTTGTATTAACTATATATATTATAAATTAGAATAATTTTTTTGGTTTGTAACATTAACATAATATTTTGAAAGGTTAACTCAATATATATAAATATAAAAATTTATATGTCAATACTTTTATATGCATAAAAATATGTCTCTATACATATTTTTGAACTTATAGGAGTGCAAATTGATTTATTATATTAGTTTGTTTTTGAAAATTGAGAATTATACAAACATAATGTTGAATGCTCGTAATATTTGGGTTACATCCTTACAAATATGGATTTTTTTTAGATAATTCCAAATATGATATTTTGATTATTATTGTTAAATAAAAAAAAACATATATTTTTTCTCTATATAAGTGCACTCATCACATGATGCAATTAGTTCCTTAACATTTTAAGAAATCATAGATACAGTTACACTCTACCAAGTAGGGGCCTTTACATGTGTTTGAAATCCTAATACTTTATATGTGAATAATGTATAACAATGCCATTTGATCAGTAGTTACTACAATAGAAGTTCTTACGGTGAGTGACCAACAAATAGAAGGATGGACAATACCTTGATTTCATATTTTATCAAAATTTTCATAATTTTGAAACACATTTTTATCATTCAATTAAAAACAAACTGTATTTTTACTCAACATATAATATATATTATATGAAGCAACTTCATAAGAATATTGTATATTCAAACCATCTATCCAAACTAGACCTTATAGTTATTGGATGATATTTGAAAATGAAGATGTTGGAACTGGGGAAGGGTATCACACACCTTGCATTGTGATGGTACCTGTATTTAAATTAAATAGTGGGGTTCACAATATAGATGGGATTTGGATAGAAAACCCAACAACTAGCCCAATAATAAAAAAATAGTAGGAACATACACACATGAGTAGCAAGAGGCAATAAAAAAGTAAGTTATAATATGAAACCCCACAAGATGGATTTGAGATAATCAAAGACCCCATCGAGATAATAGGAACTAAAATCTATTCTTGGATACAACCTTTGTAGATAAATATACAAGTTGATATCTTGAGCACACAACTTTAGTGACTATATGTCCAAGAACCAATTTCTTATGAATGTAGTGATAATCAAGATCTATGTGTTTAGTATGAACATGTAAATAGGATCTAATATCAGATATGATGCACTCAAATTAACACAAAACAATATCGTGGGATTTGGTTGTGAAATGTGTAGATCTTGTAAGTGTTGGGAAAAGTAGGCTAGCTCAATTACAACTAAAGGGAGTGAGGGAAGCTTCAGTGATGGATCTTGCCACCATTGACTATTTCTTTGAAGATCATGGAATGTAGGTTCTTAGAAAGACACAAAACCCACTAGTGCTTTTTTGAATGAGAGGACAACCAGTCGCAAGCCAGGATAAACTTCCTCATTGGTCACCTATCCTAGTGCTACTCTAGGTTGCGAATGCTTAACCACAAAGTTCTTTAGGGATGGGCTCCCTGAAAAGGAGGTGCACCTTGGTGACATGGGTAGTCCAATCATTCATTTTAAGATCATTTTATCTGAGGCCTCAAATCTTGGGACGTTACAATCTCCCCCACTTAGATTCTTGACATCCTCATCAAGACTGGCATGCCACATGCCCACATGAGCCCCACCTACTATAGGGGTCATGGCTCTGATACCATTTGTAATTCTCAGACCCATTTCTGAAGGATCTAGTAGAGTTTCAGGAATGGTGACTGATGAATGCATATTCATCATAATATTCAATCGCTATCTTGGGCCAAATTTGACTCAATGATTTCACTTTCATCTACTAAATATTGCAAAATGCAAAATTGCTTAATTGGTTCAATTATCAAGATTATTAACTGAGTTTATGTTTATTTTATGCAGGTCATGATGAGGTTCAACCATCAGTGGGGCCCACCTTTATCAACCCTAGATCTACCTTCACCCATGATCCTCTCATCCACGGTCTTGAATAATCGATCTATACCATTCAGTTTCATCCATTCGGTTTTGACCTATCGGTCTTAGCCATTCATCCACACGATCTCAGACTGTGAGCCTTTCCGCACCATCAAATCATGGATCTACGGTCCTCATTCACTCAACCCTAGCGATTTCCTTCATTTTGTCTCTCGACCATTTGATTTTGGGATAACAGTTTTGATCACGATCTTCCCTGTTGGTCTCCTTCCATACGGTCTCCCCCTCCCTCAGTCTCAAGACCGTATGGGCAACCACCTTCTCAAGACTGTATGGGCAACCTCCTTCTCAAGACTGTATGGACGACCACCTACCAGGCCTCCAGGACCTGCACCAGGGTCGACCTCCTCACAGCAGCGATGCCGCTCCAGCGCCACCTCCATCTCTGACGCTACACCAGCTCTTCCCTCCACTTAGACATGAAGTCCATGTCATTACCACCTCCTCCATGAACGACAGTAGTGCCCGCAGCACCTCGTGCCACCATCGTGTGCCCTCTGCTCTTCAAGACCGATCAGAGATCAAAACTATTTGGATGATTATCGATCTCCGATACCATATGGATGAGAGACCCATGACCTTTAGGGAACGCAAGACCGATCGCATGACCAAGACTGCTAGGACAGCAAGCCAAGACCGTTTGGATGGAGACCGGTTGGCACGCAAATTGTGAGACGAAGACCGGTTACACATCATACCGTTAGGCCAACAAGGACACTGAGACCGTTTGCTAAAGATCAAGACCGTTAGAAAAGAAACCGTTTGGAGGCAAAAACTCAAGACTGTTTGGACATATCAACTCCAGACCGTTAGAAGACTAAACGGTCTCCAAAATCGTTAGAGCACAACTGTGAAAATTTCAACGGGGTCCATATCATGAAGACCCCAACTAGTACCTATAAATAGGACCAGCACGGTCCTCATTTAGGGCATCGGATCTGGGACGCTGCCAGGCTGCCCAAAATGCAAGGTTCGATCCAGATACATCCACATCCACACCATTGCTACTCCACCTGCTGCTCCTTTTGCTGCAAGAAAGAAGGTGAAGATGGGAAAAGAAGGAGGAGAAGAAGGGCTGCCTAGTCTGCTTTGGTGGTTCATCCTTCTCATCCAAATCTGCTCTGACACAACGTAGGAGACCACATCATCTTCACCGAGTTGTGACTACCTTCTGTATCATGCTCATGGTAGAATCTTCCCTCTCTTTTGTTCTTCTTATTTCTCACATCATGAGTGAGTAGTTCCTTTTTTCTGGGGTGCGGGGACTAGCCCCACTTCCCATGCTTTCATGTCTTTTCATTTTAACATTCCAAGGCAATGTATGTAACTTTTCATGTCGTTGTTAATCGTCGATGTTTGCTTGTATATTGATCACCTACTTGCTTTTATCTTGTTCTTTCCTATGTTGTGAGAACTTCAATATGTAGGATAGAATGTCGATTAACGCGGTTGACTCCTAAACTAGAAATAGAATGGGATTCCTTGAGGTCGTAAGTGTATGATCCGTGAGGGGATGAGACATCTAGCCTACGGTGACGCTTCTGCGTGCCTAGACATCCCTTAGGGAGGGCCACAACCTTAGTTGGATTTCTGTATCTTTAGAACCGTAAGTGCATGATCCGGATGGTGATGAGACATATGATACCTAAGGTGATGCTTATGCGAACCTAAACATCCCTTAGGGAGGGTTCGCAGTAGTTCTATTTGGATAGTTAGATCTTGCCTGAATGTTTTGTGTTTTGGATGTGTTTGCATGTTCTGTGGTGGTGAAACCCGGGACCATCCCAGTGATTCTATATCATTAATCTAGATCAACTTTAATTCTGCTCTTTACTTTCTTGAACTTAGTTTAATTAACTTCAAAATCAATCATTCGTTCTAAATATTAGTCTTGCTTGAGCTAGATTCGACTAACAATGATTCTTAAAAATGTTGTCTCTTGGGATTCGATCCTCAACTATACTGCGATAAGACCCGTCCGCTTGCGGGTGGTATTATTGCATAAAGTTTTGGTAAAAGCTCAGGGATTTCAACCCTGAGTGAGTTTGTTAGTATGATAATAGACCACGTCAAATTCTGGTGCCGTTTCCAGGGACAATGAAATCAATTAGTCAAATCTAGTTCTTCTAATGCTAATTTAGGTTTTTACTTTTTCATTTGATACAATCGGTCATTCACTTGAATTTCACTCTACTCCATCAATCTTACTTCAGATCTTTTTATCTCAGGAACCACCAAAGACTAGTGTATGCATCGTTTGAATAGTCCCAGACTCTCTACTAGCTTTGACCCTAAGATAGACAGAACCTTTCATCGTCAGAACATAGAAAACCAAGAAAGAATGGCTCAAGAAGAGGAAATAGCCTGAAGGGTCGCTCAAGCCCTTAACGCACAAAGAGAAAGGCTCGTGCAAGAAGCCAGAGTTGCGGTTCAAGAAGAAATCCTAGCAGCACAAGTAGCAACGCAAGTAGTAGAATTGCAAAAGGATCTTAGGGAGTTCTTAATCCCTAAAGTTGTTGATGTTCATCACCCAGTTCAACCTTCTCCAATCAATGCTCCCAACTTTGAGATACGAGCACATTGGATCACCTTGCTTCAAAACAACCCATTCTATGGTAAACAAGGAAAACATAGTCAAGAACATCTTCTGAGGTTTATTGATCTATGTGCCATGACAAAGCAAAATGGAGTGTCCGACGATGCCATTAGACTCCATATTTTCAAGTATTCGCTTGCTCATAGAGCTATAAGTTGGTACAACTCCTTGCAATGTGAGTCCATCACTACATGGGAACAACTGCAAATGTTTTTCTGGAAAAATTTTACCCTCCTTCTCTCACCTATGAAATTAGGGGTTGAATAACAATGTTCACTTAAGCCCCTGGAGAAACCCTTGCAGAAGCGTGGGAAAGATATAAAAAGCTTCTACGCAAGTGTCCACACCATGGAATTCCCAAGAATCAACTCATTGAGATCTTTTATAGGGGTGTGGATGACGATATGAAGAGATTCTTAGATTCCACATCTGGAGGGAACTTCATGCATCAAAGTTATGCCAATGCATGGAAGGTTGTCACCCTTGGAGCTGAAAATCAAGCAATTTGGGGTAGATCTGTAGGTAAGGGAGTATTGAAGGTAGCTATGGCTGAAGTTATTCCAGAATATAAGTCTATTGCTGAAACCCTCAAACTCTTAGTTGCTAAGAAAGACCATATCGAATCGTCCCTTGCTTCATTTGGAAGAGGATGTTCACCCCCTCAACAACAAGAATAGATCAAGTCAGCTTCATTGTTCTGTGAAGCATGTAAGGGTATTGATCATTCCACTTTAGCATGCAATGTTCTCTACGATGTTGTTCTTAGCAACACATGTGACCAAGGAGATAATAGTCAATTGGAAAATATTAATGCTGTCAACACCATTCCTGGTCAAGGATACTACAATCCAAATCAAAATAGGAACCATCCTGGTTTTCAATATGGAAATCCTTCAGGAGCGAAAAACTCACGACAACTTGGTCAAAATAATCAAGAGGGCCAGCAGGATTCCAGTATAACCAACAATAAAATTTCAGAAATTAAGGAAATTTCAGAAGTAACTTTCAAAGTAGGAACTACAACAATTATCAAAACAACTCTCAATTCCAGAATCCAAACCAAGTTCCTTATCAACAACAAGGGCAACAAGATGATCCCGTCTCTTCTGATGACAAGCTAATTGCCATTGAAAAGATGCTACAGTCACACCAGACTATGATAGCTAACCAGCAAGCCCATCAAAAGGCTATTGAATTGCAACTAGCCCAACTTGCATCTAGTATGAAACCACCTCCTGGAGCCTTTGCTGGCCAACCAGAAAACAATCCTAAGCACCCTGAGCAACTGAAAACTATAACAACTAGGTCTGGAAAAGATTATTTTGATCCTCCTGTCAAGACACCTATGGTTATTGCAGACAAGGATGACTCTGTGATTGAACAAAACTCTACTGCACCTGAGTCTCAACCAAAAGATCAAGTAACAGACAAGGAAAGTCTAGAGAAACCTACCGATGAATAAACCAAAACATCAGAGCTAGATGTGCCAGTATACAAGCCTCATCCTCCTTTCCCTACCTATTTGAAACAAACCAAGCTCGATGCTCGATTCAATAAGTTCAAGGAAGCCATGAAAAAGCTTCATGTTGATATACCTTTTCTAGATGGGCTGGCTGAGATACCAACCTGGACAAAGTACTTGAAGTCATTTCTCACCAAGACATATATAACTGAAGAATATGAAACTATCAAGTTAGAAACATCTACTTCAGACATCATCTAGAGTAAGATGCCCAAGAAGCAGAAAGATCTAGGATCTTTTGGGATCTCTTGCCATATCGGTGATTCATCGTGTAAGAAAGGATTGGCCGATCTTGGTGCCAGTATCTCCATCATGCCACTTAGCCTTTGCAAAAGGATAGGGTTTGCTGAACTACTCCCGACTGGTATGACAATACAACTTGCAGATAACATTGTGACTCTACCCTTAGGAATCATTGAGGATGTCCCTGTCAAGGTTGGCAAAGATTCTTATGTCCCTTGTGACTTTGTCATCATGGACATAAAGGAAGACACTAGATACCCTCTCATCTTTGGATGTCCGTTCTTCGCCACTACAAGAGCTCTAATTGATGTTGAAGAAGGAACCTTGCTGCTCAAATTAGGAAAAGGAACCCTCGAGTTTAAAGTTTTTGAAAGTATGAGAAGACTGAGTATGCAAGAAGAAGTCTACTTGATTGAGTGCATAGAGCAAATGCCACTTCTTACGCAAGAGGATTATGAACAAAACGATCTGTTAGAAGTGGCTCTAACAAACCCATCCACTGATAACTCCATTGATGAACAAATAAAGGATTGTGTTCTCCACCTCGATACGGCTGAAGAAGATCCTGAAGCCAGGATTGAGGAACTCAAAGCTATGGATGTCACTGAAGAACCATGTGAAAAACCACAAGCTCCTGAAATGAAACCCCTACCTGAGGGATTAAAGTATGTGTTTCTAGATGACCTCAAGGTATGCCCAGTCATCATAAATTCTGATCTAACGGCAGAACAAGAAGATAAACTCTTGACCGAATTAAAAGAAAGAAGAAAAGCCATAGGCTATAAGATGAGTGATCTCACCGGGGTCAGTCAAGCTCTGTGCATGCACAGAATCCCCATGATGGAGGATCACAAGCCAACTGTTGAACACCAAAGGAAGCTTAATCTGAATATGAAAGAAGTTGTCCTCCTTGAAGTTATAAAGTTGTTCAAGACAGGAATTATCTATCTGATCTCCAATTCACCATGGATAAGTCTTGTACACGTTGTCTTGAAGAAAGGTGGGACTACAGTGATACAGAATGAAGACAATGAACTCATCCCCACTCGAACAGTCACAGGGTGGATGATGTGTATTGATTACAGGAAGTTGAACAAGGTGACTCGAAAGGATCATTTCCCAATGCCTTTTCTTGACCAAGTCCTAGAAAGGTTGGCCCACCAAGAGTATTTCTATTATCTTGATGGTTACTCTGGATTCTATCAAATACCTATACATCCAGATGACCAAGAGAAAACAACCTTTACTTTCCCATTTGGAACATATGCGTTCAGAAGGATGCCATTTGGACTTTGTAATGCTCCTGCCACTTTCCAACACTGTATGGCAACCATATTTGCTAGAATCACTAAAACCATTATGGAAATTTTCATGGATGATTTCTCCGTATATGGGGATTCATACGACTCATGCCTGAAGCACCTCTCCCTGGTCCTCAAACGATGTGAAGAAGCACATCTTGTACTAAATTGGGAGAAATGTCACTTTATGGTAAAAGAAGGCATTGTCCTTGGCCATAGGGTCAGTAACTGAGGAATTGAAGTGGACAAGGCCAAGATTGAAGTGATCTCCAAACTCTCTATACCAACCAATGTAAGAGAGGTTTGCATGTTCCTTGGTCATGCAGACTTTTACAGAAGGTTTATGAAAGATTTCTCCAAGATAAGCAAGCCTATGACCAACTTGTTACTAAAGGATATCGATTTCCATTTTGATGAAGAATGCATCAAAAGTTTCAACAACCCAAAGCATGCTCTTACGACAACATCCATCATCCGAGCTCCAGATTGGGATCACCCATTTGAATTTATGTGTGATGCCAGTGATTATGTTGTGGGTGTTGTTCTAGGGCAATGTATAGAGAAGAAACACTATATGATCTACTATGCATCGAAGACCCTCGACGAGGCTCAGAGGAATTATGCAACTACTAAGAAAGAACTTCTTGTAGTCGTGTATGCCTTTGACAAGTTCAGATCCTACCTCATAGGTTCAAAAGTCATTTTCCACACAGATCATGCAGCTATCTATTACCCCCTAGCGAAGAAATATGTAAAACCCAGGTTGATAAGATGGATTCTCCTCATGCAAGAATTTGATCTAGAGATAAGAGATAAAAAGGGTACAAAGAATGTTGTGGCAGACCACCTCGGTCACATCCACACTCTAGAAACTGAGAAGATCCTAATTAATGATTCTCTTCCGAATGACCAATTAATGAAAGTTTCATAAGCTACCCCTTGGTACTCGGACTATGTGAACTACCACGCCGCTGGTGTCATCCACCTTGAATGCACCAGAAATGCACTAAAGAAATTCATGCATGATGTAAAGCAGTATCACTAGGATGAGTTGTACCTCTTCAAGCTCTGTGTTGATGGTCTTTATAGACGTTGTAATGTCGAGCAACAAGCCCAACTCATTTTAGAGCAATGTCACTCAGGTCTAGTTGGAGGCCATACGCGTTCTAAGAAAGCTACTATAAGAAATTTGCAATGTGGTTTCTTTTGGCCAACCATATCCAAAGATTCCTACAACTTTGTCTTATCATGTGACAAGTGTCAAAGAATGGGTAACATAACAAAGAGAGATGAGATGACACTGAAGTTGTGGCAAGAAGTTGAGATATTTGATGTTTGGGGTGTGGACTACATGGGTCCATTCCCATCTTCTCATGGATTTTCCTACATCCTAGTGGTGGTGGATTACGTCTTGAAATGGGTAGAAGCCATACCAACCATCACTAGAAATTCCAAAACTGTCATCAAAATGTTCAAAGATATTATTTTCCCCCATTTTAGAGTCCCATGCACCACGATATCTGACGGAGGATCTCATTTCCTGGAAAGAAGCTTTGAAGCATTGCTGAGAAAATATGGTGTAACACACAAAGTAGCCTCACCCTACCATCCACAAATAAGTGGACATGTAGAGGTTTCTAACCATCAACTCAAGGATATTTTGGAAAAGGCAGTAGGCCGCAATAAAAAAGATTGGTCAGTGAAAATCAATGACGCATTGTGGGCCTATTGAACTGCTCTTAAGACTCCCCTTGGTACTACACCATTTTGGTTAATATATGTGAAGTCATGTCACCTGCCTGTAGAACTCGAACACAAAGCATGGTGGGCAATAAAATAACTAAATTTTGATATGAAGAAAGCAGGTTAAGCTAGGATTCTGCAACTTTAGGAGCTGGAAGAACTCCAAATGATAGCTTATGAAAATGCACGAATCTATAAAGAACATACAAAACTTTGGCACGATGGTCATATGAAAAGAAAAGACTTACGAGTGGGATACCAAGTTCTTCTATTCAACTCAAGACTGAAGTTATTCCCAGGGAAACTCCATTCTCGTTGGTCTGGGCCTTACATTGTCAAGAGCATCTCCCCACATGGTGCTTTCTCTTTATGGAGTGAAAAGTCAGGCGAATTTGTGGCAAATGGTCAACGATTGAAGAGATATTTCACCTCAGCTGACACAGGCACTGTAGCAATGCTGAATCTTTCCAATGCGACATATCCACCGTAAAATTGAAGGGTTCAGTTGAGCTATCGACATAAAACAAAGGCGCTTGTCGGGAGGCAACCCGATCAATAAATTCATTTTTACTTTTAATTAGAATTTTCCTTAATTTTGTTTTTAAATTTTAGATAAGTTTTCACTAAATAAAATCACATCGCGAGATGCCATCTTGAGTTCTGATTGATCTTCATTTTGAGATTTTCAGATGGAGGACGCACGCTGCTTGGAACGCAACCACATCTGGTGGTCCAAACGGTGTGAATTTTCTCCTCCATCTTAGATTTAGGGTTTGCTCGAGACGAGCAAATTTCTAAGTTCGGGGTGGAGGTGGGTGGTATGTATTTTACTTTCCACCTTCACCCATCTATTCCAGACTTAAGTTTTCATCGTTGCATTGTTGATCAAAATTTTCAAAAAAAAATCAACATTTTTAAAGTTTTTCAAAGAAATTGAACAGATACTTGATGAAGTTTTGATGCTTTCTATTTCATTAAAAGCCATTTCCTAGTCTGTTGTGCATTTCAAATTATTATACCCTCCTCATTCGAAGCAGACCCTCAAAAGGACCATTTTCTTGAAACCAGCCTTTTGATTGAAATCATCTTGTGAAGCTTATGATTCCTAACATCATGATCCTTATGCAAAATGGCAAGTATCTGTCAAATTGATAGGGATCAAACATGTCGTGCTTCCTAACTGACTAGTGGAACAATAGCATGGAATCTCCACCGGATCCTTATCAAGTCATTATTTGAGCAGTGTACGATAAACAGAACGACCCGGTGCACCGAATTGTAAATTAAGTTGCATTATGATCAGAACTCTCTTCTACACTTCTTCTATCATCTTCTTACCCCCCCTTCCATCAAAAGAAACAAAATTAGCCAAAATAGTGCAAACCCTAAGTTTGGGGTGGCACACCACTTCCCTCTATATCCACTTCTTCCATACCCTCACAAATTAATAGGGGTGCACCACCAAGAAAAGATGCCAAAGTGCACACAAATAAATGCAATCTCGAGTCGAATAGAGGAGAGATTCGCACAAAAAATGCAATAAATGAAATTGCAAATGATATAATAAAAATCTCGAGTCGAATAGAGGAGAGATTTATTTCTTCCTTCCATACCACCCTTCACTCCTTTTTCCACCTAAAGGCACAATGAATGCCTCCACTATACTGAAAAACACCAGTGTCAGATCTGGTGCACACTTGTTGTTCTACGGGTACCTCTAGACTCTTACAAAACTCTTAGAAATGCTTATTTTTGGAAAAAGTGAGGAGGAAGTGATGTTTGAAAACAAACTCAGGAATGAAGATATGGTATGATGTGTTTAGTGGTCTCAAGAAGTTGAGATTCTTAGTCATGTGAAGTAGAAAGGAAACAATCGTGATGAGAAGAGGAGGCAATCACATGACTTGAAAGTATTCATTTGGCGACTGTTTCAGATTTTGTGTTACTCGAGAATGAGCAACGTTTAAGTTCGGAGTGTTTTGATGAATGCATATTCATCATAATATTCAATCGCCATCTTGGTCCAAATTTGACTCAATCATTTCACTTTCATCTACTAAATATGGCAAAATGCAAAATTGCTTAATTGGTTCAATTATCAAGATTATTAACTGAGTTTACGTTGATTTTATGCAGGTCATGATGAGGTTCAACCATCAGTGGGGCCCATCTTTCTCAACCCTAGATCTACCTTCACCCATGATCCTCTCATCCACGGTCTTGACCAAACAGTCTTGACCAAACGGTCTGTACCATTCGGTTTCATCCATTTGGTTTCGATCTATCGGTCTTAGCCATTCATCCACACGATCTCAGACCGCGAGCCTTTCCGCACCATAAAATCATGGATCTACGGTCCTCATTCACTCGACCCTAGAGGTTTCCTTCATTTTGTCTCTTGACCATGTGATTTTGGGCTAACGGTTTCAATCACGATCTTCCCTATCAGTCGGCTTCCATACGTTCGCCCCCTCCCTCGGTCTTAAGATCGTATGGGAAACTGCCTTCTCAAGACCGTATGGATGGCCACCTATCCATGATCGTGAAGACCAGGCCACCAGGACCTGTACCAGGGTCGACCTCCTCAAAGCAGCGATGCCACTCCAACGCCACCTCCATCTCCAGTGCTACACCTGCTCTTCCCTCTGCCTAGACTTGCAGTCCCTGTCATCGTCACCTCCTCCATGAACGACAACAGTGCCCGCAGCACCTGCCTGCCATCATCGCGCGCCCTCTACTCTTCAAGACTGATCAGAGATCTAAACTATTTGGATGATTATCAGTCTCCGAGACTGTATGCACGAGAGACCCATGACCACTAGGGAACGAAAGACCGATCGCATGACTAAGACCGCTAGGGCAGCAAGCCAAGACCATTTGGATGGAGACCAGTTGGTGCACAAACTATGAGATGAAGACCGGTTGCATAGTAGACTGTTAGGCCAACAGGGAAGCCGAGACCATTTGCTTAAGATCAAGACCATTAGAACAGAAACCGTTTGGAGGCAAAAACTCAAGACCGTTTAGACATATCAACTCCAGACCATTCGAAGACTAAACGATCTCCAAAATTGTTAGAGCACAACTACGAAAATTTCAACGGGGTCCAGATTGTGAAGACCCCAACCAGTGCCTATAAATAGGACCAGCAGGGTCCACATTTGGGGCATAGGATCTGGGACGCCGCCAGGCTACCCAAAACGCAAGGTTCGATCCAGATACATCCACATCCACGTCATTGCTACTCCACCTGCTGCTCCTTTTACTGCAAGCAAGAAGGTGAAGATGAGAAAAGAAGGAGGAGAAGAAGGGCTGCCCGATCTGCCTTGGTGGTTCATCTTTCTCATCTAAATTTGCTCTGATACGACATAGGAGACTGCATCATCTTCACCGAGCTATGACTACTTTCTGCATCATGCTCATGGCGGAATCTTTCCTCTCTATTATTCTTCTTATTTCTCACATCATGAGAGAGTAGTTCTTTTTCACTGGGGTGTGGGGACTAGCCCCGATGTCCATGCTTTCATGTCTTTTCCTTTTAACATTCCAAGGCAATGTATGTAACTTTTCATTTCGTTGTTAATCATCAATGTTTGGTTGTAGATTGATCACATGCTTGCTTTTATCTTGTTCTTTCCTATGTTGTGAGAACTTCAATATGTAGGATAGAATGTCGATTAACACGGTTGACTCCCAAACTAGAAATAGAATGGGATTCCTTGAGGTCATAAGTGTATGATCTGTGAGGGGATGAGACATCTAGCCTACGGTGATGCTTGTATGTGCCTAAACATCCCTCAGGGAGGGCCACAACCTTAGTTGGATTTTTGTATCTTTGGAACCATAAGTGCATGATCCTGATGGTGATGAGACATCTGATGCCTAAGGTGATGCTTACGTGAACCTAAACATCCCTCAGGGAGGGTTCACAGTAGTTCTATTTGGATAGTTAGATCTTGCCTGGATGTTTTGTGTTTGGATGTGTTTGCATGTGCTATGGTGGTGAAACCGAGGACCATCCCAATGATTCCATATCATTAATCTAGATCAACTTTAATTCTGCTCTTTACTTTCTTGCACTTTGTTTAATTAACTTCAAAATTAATCATTCATTCTAAATATTAGTCATTCTTGAGCTAGATTCGACTAACAATGATTCTTAAAAATGTTGTCTCTTGGGATTCGATCCTCAACTATACCGTGATAAGACTCGTCTGCTTGCGGGTGGTATTATTGCATAAGGTTTTGGTAAAAGCTCATGATTTTCAACCCTGAGTGAGTTTGTTAGTGTGATTGTAGACCACGTCAGCAACTGGCCCTACTGACCACCACTAGCCTTAACTACACACTTTGTCTTCACTCACACGCAAGTTAGGATAAACTTTCCGACTGGTCACCCATCCCAGTACTACTCTGAGTTGAGCATGCTTAATGACATAGCTCTTTAGTGATGGACTCCCTAAAAAGGAGGCACACCTTGGTGATATGGCTAGTTCAATCAATACTTTTACGATCATTTTATCCGAGACCTCAAATCTTGGGATGTTATAGATACTTTTAAAGACATGTACTAAAGGGAACTAACAATATGTTTATAATGCTCCAATCAGAAAGCTCTTCTCTTTTGAGTTTGACATCGATTTGAAGGAATAATGGATTGACATGAGATGATATAGGTTTGCAATGTTGCATTTTTTTCTCTTTGTGACATATCATAATCATATTTATAATAATTTAGAAGCATCCTAAACTCATTTTCTTTAGCTTGAATACCCAAGAATAACACAAGTTTCTCAAATTCATAGGGAGAGCTCAATTGTATTCTATGTATGAAATCATCAACTAGACTGTTGTGCTTCATCTTACTAGAATTTCGTCTACATAAAACAAGACATACACTATATATTTACAATTTTAAAACAAAAATAGTGAGGAATAAACATAATTTTAGAGAAACCCAATGCAAGCAGGAAGTGGCTTATGCAATCGTACCAAGCTTGAGGGTCTTGTTTCAAGCTATATAAAGCTTTGTGTAGCTTGAGAACATGACTAGGGATATTTTTATTAATATATCCTAGTGTTTGTGACATGTAGTCATAAGTATAAAGAATCCACAATAGTAACAGATTGCATATATTTAAGCTTTTTAACCTACTATATCTTAGACACATTAATGGATAGAATAATTTTAATAGTTGGTTACTCTGTCACAACATTGAATGTCTCCATGCAATCGATACCTCTTCTTAATGAAATCTTTTAACATCATAATACTTGAGTACAATTGGTCAAGAGTATCATCTAGTTTAAGTTTTGTCTTAAAGATCCACTTGCATCCTATAATATTTTGGTTAGGTTGGAGTTTCACTATGCTCCTCGTTTCATTCTCATGGGAGCATCCAATTGAACACACATAGAATGTATGCATCCTTTGTGTTGTATTGAGTCTTGTATACACTTTGGAGTAGAAGGTCTATTTGTAGCCACTAAGGAATATTTGGGATTGTAATTCCATGTTTACTCCTATTTTCCATAATGTGATTATTACCCCGATATGTTTTTATTGTGGAAATTCTATTTATGGTTATAAAAGACTCTCTCACAAGGAAATATAGATGTTGTATCATTGTTAGAGTAATTGAAATTGTCAAAGAAATTTTTTATCCCCCATCATGATCAATGTTTATGCATTTCTTATAGTTGCATTGTCTATATCAATGTTATGTACACTATCACAATGTCAATAGACTTAGAGTGACTGGATGAATTAATGTTTTTATAATATGTATGTACTTATGTGATACATGTTCCCTCATCTTGTTATATACTAACTCTCTTTAACAAGGATTGAGAAAAATCACCTTCATGTTCTAGCTCACCCTTTTAAAATTCTATATGTTTGAGTTGTATTCATTTATGTTGATAGAAGCAAGCTTGCTCACATAATTTCCATGACAGATACACATCATAATATGCACCTAGAATCATAATGTTTTTGATATAACTATATGTGATTTTCCTTTGAAAGAAAATATGCTTTCGTTGCATACAATATGTTTAGATACAAATATACATTTACTGAGATAATTTAGGCACTTTTACCCTTTGTATTGTGTATTGTATCCCATAAAAACACATGCAAAATACCAAATATCAAGCTTTTCATTTGTGCAGTCACTTAGATATAGATAAGATAGAGATAAAAAAAGCCTTAAATGGTTATAAGTGATTTTTTGTTAAATAGAAGTTAATAGGGCGACTTCTTATCCAACATGTGTGGATAGTCCATTATCGAGTAGTTGGATGTAAAGAAAGATTCAACCCAATAATTTTATGTAGTCATACATCAGTCATCATAGATAGACCTAATTAAATTATATGTTTGTAGTTACATTTGACCACACCATTTTGTGAAGGATCATGTGAACATGAGATTTGATGGACTATATACATATATCAAATAGGCTTTTTTGCAATTTGTGAGTAACAAATTCACCTCCTCCATTTCTTAGAAACATATGGATAGAACCCTTGTATTGAAATTGAATCATAGGATACTATGGAATTCACAAAGAAAAGAAATCACTTATATTTTTCATAGGTGGAATCCAACTAAATCAGGTGGAGTCACATGTAAGAAGAAACTAATAGAAAATATTTGGATAGAAGACACATGGACCGTTCCCCAAACATCATAGTAGATTCTATCAATTGGTCTTGAAGATCTTATATAATTATGGCAAATAAGAAAGTTTCTACTCTTGGTCAATCCACAATTATTAAAAATTTCATTGTATGGAGACAAACTAAAAATGTCCTTGTTGCTAATTAGATGATATAGAATAATTTTATGTGGAAGACCAAGTATTTTGTTCCAAATTTTACAAGTTGACTTATTGAATCAGTTGGAGAAAAATGCCTTGTTGTGGCCCTTTCTAGAGAAGACGAACTTCAATCCAACCATACATCCCATTTGCACGTCCCCTTTGATAGAATGTTATGGTTCCTTAAGTCCTTAATGTAATCCATGACATTAGTGAACACACCATAGAAAGGAAGAGAGGAGTTTAGATAGAAATAGATAGCTATTTTCTCTTGATTTCAGATGCACCAAGAATATTCTTCAACGAAATAGTTGTGATATTATTCAAATGTTCACCACCGATATGTGAAATAGGGACATAGTTACCATTACCTACTATTATTGAGTCACTTCCTCTATAAATTGTCACTCTATAGAGTTACCTAAATTTTAAACCACATGATCAATGACACCATAACTAACATGCCATTATGTGATGTCATGCTCATTAACCCTAAGGGCAACTGATGTGGTTGTGGTATTGTAAACCATGTTCTTAGGAACACTTATGTTCTAATAAGAATTTTCAAACATGTGACAACACTTCAAAGTAATGTGGCCTCATTTTCCACATATTTGATAGAGGAGAGGTGTAATGGATGCATTTTCTTAAGTGTCCGTAGCTACCCCTCCAGTTTGGTGATTGACATGAGAGAATCCTCAACATTGAGAGCTTAAGTGAGAGACCTTTTGCACAGGGTCACTACCTAAAATGTCTTGAACGTAGTGTTTTCATGTCTTCCCTTTCCTTTATCTCCTACAAGAAATCTCCCATTTTAGTTTTTGTAATTGCAAAACATTTGATCATTATCAATGACATGCTTCACATTAGTGTAAGTACCACCTTTCTTGTTGAGAGAACCATTCAATGTCCTTGATTAGGTTTGCATGGTTTCCTTCTTTCAAAGTCTTGCAATAGAGATGTCAATTCAATTTATAGAGGTATTGGGAGTTTAAGCATAAAAACATCAAATCCTTTGTATTTGGATTATCTATGCCATCGTTAAAGGGTATACTTTCTCTTGATTTGTTGCAACATATCCAATAACACTCACTTCATCACATAAGATGTTAAGCTTATGGAGATAATCATCAAGAGAATATGTTCCTTTTTGAAAGGTTCTCAACTATGATTTTCATTCAAACTCTCTAGATTATAAAGACTCTATAATTCTTTTAAGAACGTAGTCCATCAAACGGGTAGGCGGATTGGACCTGGGCTGGGCCATTGTGGTATAGGTGCAAAAGGTGAAGTTCTAAATGGGGTGGAACAAAGGTATACTCAAACCCGACCCAACATATTGCGGGTCAACCCGTGGGTGCCCATATAATTTGTTCACTAACAAAATATGTGATTCTATAATGACAAATAGCTAGCCCAAAGAAAAATATTTGCAGCACAAGAAGTAGATCCTAGGATGCACAAGGACATCTTCTTGCTCGGAGTAGCAGCAGTATCCTCATACTTGATATGTTGGGGCTCGTGTAGAATGTTGTTGTTTACTGTGTACAACAATTGTAGATGGACACCACCCACAACTAGGATGCTAGAGTCAACTAGATAGAGTAAGAATGCTGCAAAATCATGAATCAAGACTTCAAATGTTTGATGAATAAGATAACAAATTGTGTGGAGTCATGGGATGTACATTTGGCAAAATAATAGAATTGTGGCTGGCTGTTCATAACACTATGTTCACTGACCGGATTCATTACAATGGAAAATGGTATGACTTAAGTGAAAAATAAAATAAAATTACAATGTAAGAGTGAAATGATTACGATGTTATTATTTGACCATGCCATTGTACAACATTTCGGGCTGGATCCGATCAGCGCTAGCTGCCCATGGGAATCGTGTTTCCAGATTGTACATACTACATACATGTCAGACTTGTCTATTCTTTTACTTTGTTGTATCTAACGTTCCCACATTTATAATTTGCATACCTACCCTTTGACTTTAGAAGATTGATAGTTTACATATGTATATATAATATTATTTATCTTCATACAAATAATTTATTTAAGCAGGTTACCGGCGGTTTATTTCAAAATTTGCTAATTAAACAGATGGATATATGTTTGGATAATTTTAAAATAGTGGAGAATTTTATTAACTGAATCCGACTTAAATGGGTCGACTCATAGGTATACCCGCAGATTGTAAGGGTGTTTATAGTATATATGGGCTTTGGATAGAAAAGAGGTTATCACAATAACTAGGCGCGCAAGCCTGAGTAACAAGACGCAATGACAAAGGATTATAAACTAGTTGTAATCTGACAGCTAATCGGCAGAAGAACAGAACATAGACCATCGGAAGTAGATTCCAAGTATATTAAAGATGAATATATAGAACAAATCCGTATAACTAGGTAAGTGAGCAGTACAAGCAAATTTCTCGTGTTCCTTGAGCATTCAGAGAAACATGGAAGATGAAACAACACTACATGCTCCAGAGGAAAGGACTGAACCCAGAGGATCCTCTCTGAAACGACCGACCAGGTTCATGCATGTAAAAGGCAGCTGCATGCATGTCCTCATTGGTATACACTTGGCAAACACCAGTTCAGAAGAAACTGCGACTCTGCGAGTATGCAGATAACCACGATCGACGAAGCTGTTCATGCTCAGCCAAAAAAATGAAATGAGCTGTGTGGAGAAGAGACGGCAAACATCTGCGCAATTGGGATCGACTGGTAGCGCTATTTTCTTCCATTCAGCAGAGCGCTTTCCTCAAACGGACGAGGCCTGAGATGCTGGATCCGTACACTGTGGCGACATGCAGTGGGCGAGTGAGGAGCACTGAGCAGCAGGCAGTGTGGACGTGGGGAACAGCCGAGCTCGACGTGGTGCGGGGACCTCGCCACTGCCACATGCTGGCCACGCGCTTGAAGTTCGCTGCCCACGTGGTCGGGACCCACCCAACCGCTTGTCGTACGTTACCGAGAAGGAGTCGATCCTCTTCCACCTATCTCGACAGGAATCGGTATTTTTCCTGGTAGATTGGAGTAGGAGCAGAGACTCATGTGATCAGCCAATGTAACTAAGGGCAAGTTAGTGGAATTTTAACACGCAACTACCTGATTTTTCCAAAGAGTAATGATATAGAGTACACCTCTTCTAATAAGATTTATACTCAGATCTCGATTAGCGCAAACATAGAATGCAAATGAACTGTCTGGTACTGTATAAAGAAAATTTTAGTTAAGTGTTAGAAGTCGAAGAGTTTCGAGACGACAGAGAGGGTAAAAATTATACAAAGAGTTGTTATTAGTGATGAAAATCATTAAGAATACTACCGATTTTAAATCAAAATTGTACCAATATAAATACTAAACACTACTATATATATAATTGTGTACATCATGTTTTATAGGTTATATATATATTTTATATAATATTTATACATTTCGTATTTATACATACTATGGTGAGCATTTTTGAAATAAGTATTACTTATAAACAGTACTATAAATATTATACATATTTTTAAATTAAACAATATCCATTAATATATATTACAATACTTACTTTATACGTGCACAATACTAATAGTGTTTGTACGAATTATTCTGTGACACACACTCTCTCTCTGTGTCTCTCTCTCCATCCATCTCTTGTATTTAATACTTCATCTCTCTCCATCAATCTCTCTTCATCCACTACCACCTTGTGTCTATTAATTACAGTCTCTCTCTTCTTTCAATATCTCCATTTCTTTTCCAATGCACTCTTTCCGTCCACTAACACTAACTACTCTATCTCTCTCTCCTGTCACAAAACAATAATAACAGATTTTCAAATTCGAGATGCATAGTGTTAGTTGTGTCCTACACGTATTTCCGAAGTACAGATGTGAGTTTTAGTAGATTGAGTGTTGCATGAATAATTTTCCTTTCCAAACCACATTCATCGGCACGACGTTAGAAACATCACTACTAGTCTCCTGTTTACATTCAAAATCAGGGAAATGGAACCGCAAGAAATTTAGGTGCAGTTCATTTTGTCAACGAACTCGATGTCGTGCACCAGGTTTGTCTTTTCTTTTCTCTCATTGGATGCGTACAATAGTCTTAAGGTGCTAACGGCACTAGTAAAACAACACTTTGAAATAATTTATGTCAAAAACATCAGGCCAAATAACAAAGATAAGAGATTTTATACCACTATGCATCTACTAAAGAGGTCCTCAATGAAAGACCATCCTGCTTTTAACTTTTATTTTTATTGATATTTTTAAACAATTACAATGATATCGAAGGCAGACGGGCAACAAGTTGCACTGCCAGTCCTTTTTGTGACTGTATATGAAATTATCCTAAGCTCACTAACATATATATGAAAGAGCTAATGTAAAAAGTGCACCATCTATCACACTTGTTAATTGTGTGAATCTCATAACTATACAACTAACAGATCCATTAAAAAAATGGTATGTGGCTATATAATGTAAATGGGTATATGGAAGTCCCCGTTTAAGGTATACAAGTGACTCAATATATGGAAGGAAAGTGAGAGAAGTTATAGAAAAGGAAAGTGAGAGAAGTATATGGAATGAAATCAACTGACATTAACACCCCCTCAAACTCAAAGTGGACCGAAAACATAGAGTTTCTGAATCAATTTGTAGTTTAATGCAGTCCGTGTTTGTGTTGAGAGGTCCATAATATGATCTATAAAGTTTATGAAGGAGAATGTGATGGTTCCTACTAGATTATTTTATCTCGTGAAGTAACTATCTATCTATACATGCTAGTGTTGTCATGGAAAATCAAATCATTGGCAATTGGTATCATGTTTTTGTTGTCACATAACATTAGTGTAGCATTTAAAATTACCATACTTAGAAAGTAGTAAAGTTTCCCAAGATCCTTCACATGAAGTTGTTTGGAAACATGAAGTTTTGATACATCAATTATTGCTCCATCCTCTCTTGTGATGATCATGTAATACACATACAAGTGTAGAAGGACCCATCTCTAAGGTGTATTGCACATATACATAGAATAATCACATTAGCTTTGGGTGCAACCTACACATGTGATGACTTACCTGAAGCATTCAAATTAAGATGCATGTGTTGGTAAGGTATGCCCATAGAGCCAATCATGTGACGATTGACATGGCATATACCATAAAGGATTTGATTAATACTCATAAAGTCAAGCTTCCGATTCATTATGTTTCATTCAGTTATGAGATAATGAGGAAACATTATGAATGTCTAAAGAATGATAATACTCAATGATGTAGGTCTTCAAGTACGTGACTTGGAGAATAAGATCATATGAATGCTAAGAGTATGCACATTCTTATTATGTCCCTAGTCGATTGTTACTATGGAAGGTAGATAGACACCGGTAACACATAAGGCTGGAGTGTGGGTTGGTTGATGATAGAATTTCATTTGTCAATATCAAACCAAGCACACATATACATGTTAGAGAATAATGTATCAAACATACCACCTTGAGAATGACACATGGAAACCATCATATGGTAGTCATAGTCATCTCTCATAGTGAAGGTGGTGATTGTGGTTCTTTGACCTAAAATCACTACACTCATCACATATTGTTGGGTATCATTGACATCATCAAATGCAATCATGAAACATGGGTTGTTATAACAGTGATGATTGGGTGACTTTGACAGATGGGGATAGATTGTGAGTGATAGATATGGGATTTGTCCCTCCTACTGGAGTTTGATATCTTAGCCACTTGATTAGTGAGACTGAAAAATGCATGTGCATGCACATGTGAATCAATATATGATATTGAGGTCACATTATCTCAGAAAGTTTGCTCTTGGTTCAAGAAACATGAGATGAATGTTAAGAGGATGATGAGTCCATGCCTTAAGTTTGTTGGATCTAGGGCTCTAGAGGGGGGTGAATAAAGCCTCAAAATTCTCACAAGATAAGTTAGACCTTCAAATTATATCAATCAAAACTAATAGTTTAAGAGCAATTTGAAGTCCTAACTAAGTAAGCATAGCAAAGATAAGAGAAATTGAAACATACACTTGGACAAGGTGGTTTATAGTGGTTCCACTCTCCAAACTAGTAGAGAGTCAATCCATTACCCAGAGAGGTCCACCTCTAGGACTTTGCAATCTATGTATACTTATATTCATTCATAAGAGATACAAGGAGACCACCATACATCCAAAGACTTACCTATTCAAAACAAGAGTCTTCCACTTATACAAGGACTTACCCACTTCATCAAGATGTCTTCAGCCTTCAACAAGGACTTACCCACACTTACATCAAATCTTTGGCCTTGAAGGAATTTTCCCACTCTTCTTGAATCTTAGACTTTCCCTTCTCCTTCACCTGGAGAAGATCTTCACCTCTTCTTCAACCTTGAAGAAGAAGAAGAACAACTTCACCTTCACTCGGAATAAGCTTGCTTCAGCCTTTTCTTCTTTGAGAAAGGGGGTAGGAAAGATGGAATGGAATGAGAGCTTTACAAGCACATGAAGGTTTCTCTCTTACAACTGGCCTAACTCACTCATAATCACAAAATTCTTTGTAAATGAGAGAGAGAAAGAGGCTCAAGGAGTTTCAACACACTCAACTATAGTAAGGACTTAGAATAGTATGAATGGTCAAACTTAAATGAACTCCAAGGGGTCCTATTTATAGTAGGGGGTGTTCCCTTGAGTGTGGGTGTAATGACCACATTTGTGCTTAATTGGTAAACTAGGGTTTACCTGAATGATTACATGCTTGATTAGATTGAATATCGTTTAGACTTGATTAATGATAATAGATCAATTGTAATGTTTCAAACCTAAGAAGAAACTCTAAATATGATTTTAGTTTGAAAAATTAGGGTTTGAGAAATGTAAACCCTAATCGGAAAAAATTAGGGTTTTGATAGTACATGAATATGGAATTTGATCAGGATAGCAGTGTGGTAAATGATTTTTCATATTTTCTACAAATTTTTATTTAATTGAGTTTTGGATATGATATGGATAACTCAATCATGCATATTGGAGAAAAATTTCAGAATATTTGAGTATTCTTTGAATGGGGTTCTCGATCAAACTATACTTCGACCAAAACGCTGACAGAGTGCTTTTTAGTAGTGTAGTGTTTTATTTTTAATTATTTATTGGTAACTTCAAATGATCTAAAATTTTAACTGGAGATCTGAAACTTAATCATAAACAAAAAGTAAAATTGTAATAATTTTTGGATGCGTTTAGACCTTATCTGTAGACGAATTATAGTAATATTTTTATGACAGAAAATTCAGCTGAAATAAGAGAAAGTATAGTGAGGGGTCAATGTGCAATTGACCCAAGCAGCTCAATTTCTCTATATGGTCAACCTAACACACAAGGAGCTCTCATAATTCGTGATTCAATCCAAATAAACAAAATCCTAGAGAGAGAGGGAGAGTTAGGGTTTGAGAGGAGAAAGTGATGGAGATGCTAACCTAGGGTTTTGCGGTCTGAGGAATGATGAAATCATGTAAGTTTAGCTTCTTTGCATAGACTTTAATGGTGAATCTTCTCTCACATGTCAAGGTTCCATCCCTCCTATTATTTTATTCAAAATGGTATCAATACTTTCCCTTTTCTCACTCTTGCTTCATAATCCCTCATTTTTAGGGTTTCCGAGTTGAAAGGAAGAAGAATCGGGTGAATTACTAGGGATTTGATATGAGATCGAGGTTTTTAGGGATGAGCTATGTTTTTAAAGTGTTTTCACACCTTAGGGTGAGTGGGAACTTCCTTTAAACAGTATATTGCATGAAAATTGGTTAAATTATCCATAATCTTTAATTGCTTAGTATGCGACTACAAACCCTAAATTGTGTGTTTGATCTAAGTTGTTGCAAAATGATATGAAATAGATTCTTCCTCTGTTTGGATGAATTTCAGATGATAAAATCATATTAGAAATGTATACAATACATCCTAATGAGAATTCCTTTAGTGTTCATAGAGGTTATAAGAGTAAACTAAAATATAGGAAATTTGTCTATGATTGAAATTTGTTATATAATTAAATAGAGAAATTTGTTTATCTGGATTCCCTTGGCTATGAATGATTGTTTATCTGAATTCATAGTACATATATGTCAGATACTATCTTGGATTTCATTTAAGGTGAATAGTGTTTGTTTGAGATCTCAGTAAAGAGGGTGAAACCCTAGATGCGAGAAAAGTTGGACATTTGCAAATAGATATCGTGAAATCCATTTGAACAGATTTTCTTGACATGATAGACTTTATTTATTCAATTTTATTATCGATGCATGTTATCTCAGTGAATGGCATGAAAACCCAAATTCAACTCAATTCCAAGGTTCAATACATATATTGATTTTATATGTTTTGTTGATAGTAGTCTTTATTCAGTGAATGTTTATGTCGCATGAAATCCTTATGAGAGCCATGTGATAAGTGAATGAGGTAAATGAAACCCTAAGGATAGGGTGTTCAATGAATTAAGTATTTTGATATCAATGTTCTCAGTATGAGATGCACAACCCAGGATTTGGGTCGATGTGCACATTTTCTAAGAAAGTGTAAATAATTTATGGGTGCAAATGATGGTTACTCGTATGCCAAGTAATTAGCTCTTATCAGTATATTAAGATATTTAATTGCATGATTCTAGTGTATAAGTGCCAAATGGGCATGCATTATGTTTATTTAAGTATTTCAGTCTGCTTGCAGGTATAAAATGTTGATTTCTTAGTATATAGTGTTTGAATATACTGCTCTGCCAAGTTAAGGATGATATACATGTTGTGTTATAAACTTCAAATAAATAGACACGGTACCATAGAGATACCAGAGTCAAGTATAAGTAAGGGAAAAGATACAATATAGTAAGAGATTTCTAAGAAAAATAAAATAATAAACTTAAGAGCCCTGAACACCGTAGAATCCCTATGAGAGGTTTGTACCTTAGGGATGAAACGACCTAACCCTGGCGGTGCATCCAGTATACGGGGGTCGAAACGTACCAACAGGTGGTACGGGGGATGAAGCCCTAGTTGAAGTCTCCTTAAATTACAGAATGTAGTGTCCAACATCAACCAGAGATCCTAGTGGCACTAGAGTACAGAAAAAAAATCCAATAGGTCGTTTGACTCTCCGCCTGTGTGCTCAGGTTAGAGGAGGAGTCCAGTTTTTACGGCATAATAGATGTGTCATGGCCAGAGAGCCATTTTCCTATTGCAGACCAGAGAGTAGTCAGACTTAGCATTCCCGGGTGTGTCAGCTAAGTCTTGTATGGTGAGATCATAGTTCACTACAAGTCTTCATATGTAGAGTACACTCTATATGATCAGGGCATAAGCTAAAATATGATCATATAGGTTTAAAGAGTTTCTTATAAGTAAGAAAGGCTAAGAAAGATTCGAGTATAGTTTCCCAACAACTATTCTTTATATGTTTCTGAATTATTAGTTATTTTTGAAATTTATCAAGCATGCTCATATATTGATTTACTCTTGTTGATATCTAGAGTATCCTGCCATATTTATGATTGTCAATGATCAATCACTTTAAAGCTTACTTCTGTTATAATTGATATCCGTCGCTCAAAAGTATATTTGTAATTATATCAGTGCTTTAGACTATTTCTTTGAAGTACTCATTCACTGAGCGAGTAGGCTCACCCCTCTACTAAAAAATTTTAGGGATATCACATGGACTTAAAGATATCATTGCATCAGAGTAGATCTGCCACAAGAGTTAAGTCTGAGTATAGTTAAGTTCAGTCGGTCCTTGTCACTCTATATCCTTATAAAGAGATAAGAGAGGGTTGTAAATGATGATGTATAACATTATTCCTCTTTTAGAAATGTATGTGAATCAAGACGTCTTATGTGCTTAAAGGTATGAGAAACATAATGAATGTTCGTACATGCATTTTTACTGTTGAAATCAAATTAGAGAAATCAATGATTAGATTCCCTTGTAAAGTTAGTTTATGTGGTTCAATGCGAGCAAACAAAGAGTTTGAAAAGAAGAAAAAGTTAAGGGTGATCTTTGTATTATGTTAAATCCTCAATTTATGCCCTAATCGCATGATTAATGGTAATTGTGAGATCAGGGTGTAACAGAGGGATCACTTAAGGGAAAAATATAGCCATTTTCCAAGTTACAACGGATCTATTCTCACTTAAAACAACTCACCAACAGTTATAATCATTTTTTTTGCATTTTCCATACAGTACATTCAATCGAGTTTCAATAACGATAACTAGACCGATCCACTAAGTGACAAAGCCAGTTTTCAAACTATCGGTCGAGTTTATCCAGGGAAACTCAACCGATGAGTCAAAATAAGTTTTTCTTAGTTGATCGATTGGTCGAGTTCTGTGATTGTGCAAATTGACCGATTGGTCATCTTTAGAAAATCCATCACTGGATCGGTCAAGTTTCCAACCCGACCGATAAACATCCTGTGAAATTTTTTCTAAATTGACATTTGAGTGATCAAACATTGGAATTAAGTGTCCCTGATTTCTTCTCATCTTATTTATAAGTCATATCATCAATACAAGTGATTACAAAAACCATCTAAGGTCATTTGAAGTGATTTCCCCAAAAGCGCACTTGCATTGCTTTTGATTTGAACTTGGACAAGCTAGGGCTTGTGTAATTTGATCCTTTTAATGTACCTAAAGCCTGGAATCAATCTTGATCAAACATATTAGATACATAGGAATGGAATGGTTAAGTCATTATCAAAATATGGGCAATGTATAACTCTCAAGTCAACATTCTCCCCCTTTTTGACAATGACAAACCATTCCTCAATCATATTGAAAAGGATATGTAAAGTTATACCTTTACCTTGTGAATTGCAGGGGGTTCATGATTTGAATAATGTGAATTGCTCCCCCTAAATCTATGCTTACTCTTACCTGGATAGTTAGTCTATCTACACTAAGTAGTATGACATATATACTATATGGTTCTTTAGCAAGTCACATGATAAAGCATATAATGAATAGGAAAAAGATCACATAGATAATAAAAGAAATATGGTTGAGCTTCAAAACATTGAACTTCCCCCTTTTGACATTATCAAAAAGGAAGGGGGTAGAAGAGCACATAAACATATCTTCTCCAAGCACAACCAAAAATACATTCTCAACATGCAACCTCAAAGAATACACCAAAAAAAGATGAGAGAAACAAGCAAGCTAAGTCATAATTAAAGTATGGTAAATAGGACACCAACTCATGAGATATAATAAATCAAAGATTAAGTATACATATGATTAAGATTACAACAGAGAGAGAGAAATTCCTTAGAAACAACTATAAGTCAAAACGATAAAACATGATAATAAATAGTACAACTTAGAAAATGTGCCCAGATGTTTTTAGTACAAAATAACCTAGAAAGATATGTATGATCAACATCTAGAATAAAAACTAGAAAATCTAAACATCTAGGCATCTATGTCCACATCATCAACATTGTCATCAACATCAGAATCTTATGACTCATAGTCATCATCTCCGTATGAAGGTGCAATAGAGATAGCAACATCACCTTCATCACCAGAGGCACCAGCAAAGCCATCAGAACCACCATTGTCCTCATCATCCTTAGAAGCTTCCTCCTCATCAACAACAACTTCCTCATCAGCATGGTCTGACATCTCCTCATCAGCAAGGGAACCAAAACCACAGTTGGTCCACATGCATTCTGCTCAGCCCAAGACATGACAAAAGTGTGAAGCTCATTGGCCTGTGGGAAGGAAGGATTAGAAGTACCAATACTAGCAAGCAAGGTGGACAAATGGCTAGCAGAAAGGGGAAACACAATAGGGGTAGATCCACCAACAATAGAGGGTGTAGTAGCGGAAGCAGTAGGTGGAGGGGTTGGGTACAAGTGATCTTATGCATAGGATGCATAGTAACCTCCTGGGTAGGGCTGGTAGGTAGGATAAGGGTGTGTATAGGATAGGTTCATGTTTGACATGATGGCACAAAGATCTCGATGTATGTGCTCCTAAACCTGAAGGTTATATGTTTGTTGATGCATCATGTAGCCCATAAGGGTTTCATTTGACACATGAAAAGAGGCGCGGGCATGTCGGGAAGGCTGAGGTGGTGGAGGTGCATGGGTAGAGGTAGAGGCTCTAGGTGTGGTAGAGGTGAGGATAGGCACAAACTTCTGAAGTCTGGTCTCACTAATGCAAACTCCTTTCTGGGCTGGTTTGTAGTGAAGGTCATGGAAAAGAGATTTTCCAGTGAAAACTTGAAATAGACCACAAATCAGGGCAAGGTAGGGAGGGTGGGTGCTACGGGTGTTCTCCAGAGTCAAAATAGGTCATGTGGTGAAGGACATAACGAGACCATTTGACTCTGATGTTCTTCAATAGATAGAACATAATAACTGTAGTGTTTTCTGCAAGTTTAGTCTGATTTTTGTTGGGATGAATATTGTAGTTACCAACTAGGGCAAGTATGCGGTTCTTGAGGTCTAAGGTAGAGGAGGGAAGGGTACACTTCTTCCTATAGGGGAATTGAGACTTCTTTAAGTATTTATGAATATCAGGGAGAGTGAGATCATATTGTTTGTAGAAGGCCTCAGGGTCAACTAGGTCAAAATACTCATGGTAGTCCTTCCGCCATGTATCAGTCACCTCAGTACCTGAGAAGAAAATGTTCAGGGTATCCTCAGAGACATAGAATTTCTTCCCTATGATCATGAAAGTGAGGACTACTTGAGCATTTAGAGGGGACACGAGTGTGTCATAATTCCATTGCAAGTTACCATAGAATTCATGAATGAATTTCGTTCTAGTGATGGAATTGTTGTAGAACAAGTGTTCGATACAAAAGGTAAAGAGATGGTGATTGTATAGCAGCTAGGCTACTTGATCGATGACCCTTTGCCTATGTGGGGTTGGCTCCAAAAGGGCATGAAAAGGAAAAGGATACCTAGGAAGGAGCTCCTTGTACCAATTGAGAAACTCATTGGAGACAAAGAAGGTATCGTCAAAGGGTATGAGATGCGAGTTGGAAGATGAAGATGGTGATCCAGCTGGGGCCACTCTCTTTCTCCTGTTAAATGCCATGGAGACAAAATAGAGAGGATGGAGAGAGAAAAATCCAAAGAAACACCACCACAACCCATCCACACACCTAGGGTGTATGGGAAAGAGCTCAATGGAGGTTGGTTTAGGTCGAACTAGGGCTAGGGAGAGGAAGGTCGGGGCTAGGGTTGAGAGCTTGAGGGAGCTAGAGGTTGGATCAGTCAATTTTTCTCTAGTTGAGAGGGAGAAATGTCGGCCGAACCTAACTTATGTTTGCTCCATCCCAGTCATCGTTCGAGTTCTGTGACTTGGAAACTCAACCTATAGGCCCTTGAAAAAATCTCTCGGCTACCGATCGATCGAGTTGGCAACTCGACTGATGGTCCAATTGAACCAACATTAGAAATTCTAATTTCTAGCCATTAGAGTGCTAATTAATTTTTTTGTAAGTCCATTTTACATTTTAAACATACTTAGACACATATTACTCATCATTGGGTACTATTTTGCGATAAAACAAATGTTTGAGAAAAAAACCCAAAAATAAGTGAAAAACAAGGCAAAAAGAACATGAAAAGCTGATTTTAGCATATTAGCAAGCAAAGATGATAAAAATATATGCAAAGCATATAGGATAGATGACAACTAGCTAGAAGGCATATCAAATTCATTCAAAGCAGTTATGAGCAGTTTAGATCTAAGAAAGTTAAATTTCTCTGTAGCTAGAGGTTTAGTGAAAATGTCCGCCAACTGATTTTCTGTGTCCACATTCATGATATAGATATCCTTTTTGATAATGTGATCACAAATAAAATTATGGAAAACATGTATATGCTTAGCTCTACTATACAAGATAGGATTATATGACAAGTTAAGTGTACTAGTATTATCACAATAATAGGAGAAGCATCAAAATGTATGTTAATGTCTTGGTTCATTTGCTTCATCCATAGGACCTGGGCACAACAACTCCCGACTGTAATATATTCAACTTCATTAGTTGATAATTCCACCGTGCTCTATTTCTTGGAGAGCCAAAACACCAAACATGGTCCTAGGAGAAAGCAACTACCACTTGTGAACTTTCTATCAATCAAGCATCCAGCGTAATCCGCATCACTATAGACCGTAAGAGTAAAGTCCCTTGACTTGGGATACCATAGTCCAAAATTTGGAGTTTTGGCTAAGCACCTTAAAATCCACTTAACAACTATAAGATGTGATTTTTTAGGATGTGATTGAAAGCGAGCACACAAGCCAACACTAAATATTATGTCAGGTCTAGAGGCAGTTAAGTAAAGTAAACTTCCAATCATACCTCTATAGAGCTTCTCATCTACCCTTTCACCTTCTTCATCTTTATATATTTTTACGGTGTTTGACATGGGTGTGTCCATCAACTTGGTGTTGTTCAACCCAAAATGCTTACGTATCTCACTTGTGTACTTGCCTTGGTTGATGAAGTTACCATCTTTAGTTTGCTTGATTTGAAAGCTGAGGAAGAATGTGAGCTTACCCATCATATTCATCTCAAATTCACTATGCATACAATCACTAAATTCCTTGCAAAGATCAAGGTTAGTTCTTCCAAAAATGATGTCATCAACATATATTTGAATGATAAGAAAATTGTTAGAAGTGTGTTTTAGAAACAATGTAGAATCTACTTTTCCTATGATATATCCATGATCTAACAAAAATTCCTTTTAATTTCTCATACCAATATTGAGGTGCTTGTTTGAGTCCATAGAGAGCTTTTTGCAACAAATAAACATGGTTAGGTAAACTATCATGTTCAAAGCCCGGGGGTTGTGTAACATACACTTCCTCCTCAATTGTACCATTCAAAAATGAACTATTAACATCCGTTTGATATAGAAAAAAGTTTTTATAACTAGCAAAGGAAAGTAACATACGAATGGACTTAAGTCTAGATACATGCACATATGTTTCATCAAAATATATACCTTCCTACTGATTGTAGCCTTGAGCCACTAACCTTGCTTTATTCCTTACCACTTTGCCGCTTTCATCTAGCTTGTTGTGGTAGACCCATTTGGTGCCAATGGTCTTTCTATCACTTGGTCTTGCACTATGGCCCATACTTTGTTCTATTCAAATTTCTCCAACTCTTCTTTCATATCTAGGATCCATTCATCATCCCCAAGAGCTTCTTTGACGTTCTTTGGCTTAAGTTTTGAGATGAAGACACTATTGGCTTGTTCTTTGTTGAATGCAACCTGTGGCTTCACTCTTTCAAATGGATGACCTAAAATTATATCTTTTGGATGATTCTTTGCAAATAGGGAAGTTGTATCCTTCTTCTCTTCATCTTTCTCTTCTTCTTGAGTGGCCACCTCTTTTCCCTTTTGGGTGATGTTGAGTTCTTTTAGAATAGGAATTTCCACACCTGCAACATCATCATCTGGAACAATATCTCTGGGAATAGAGGGGTTAGTCTCAATAAATTTAACATGTATAGATTCTTCTAGTTTAGCAAGATCACCATTAAATACTCTATAAGTCTTGCTAGTAGTGGTATAGCCAAGAAAGAAAGTTTTATATGATTCTAGATCAAACTTGTCGAGAGAATCTTTAGTATTCAAACAAAACAAGGATATTTAAAAATATGAAAATACTCCATAGAAGGCTTTCTACCATGCCATAGCTCATAGGGTGTTTTCTTTAAAGAAGGATGTGTACAAACCCAATTTTGCACAAAATATGAGGTACTGACGGTTTCGGCCCAAAACTTCTTTGGAGTGTCATACTCTAAAAGTATGGTCCTAGCCATCTCCTGTAATGACCTATTCTTCCTCTCTACAACCCCATTTTATTGAGGTGTTTGAGGTGAAGAGAAGTTATGAGCATAGCCATATTCTTAACAAAAATGTTCAAAAAGGTCCTTTTTAAATTCTCCCCCATGAACAATACAAATGGAAATGATCCGGCAAGAAGCTTCATTCTTAACTCATTTGAAAAAACTCAAGAAAGCAACTAGTGTATCACTCTTCAAAATGAGAAAGAAGGTCCAAGTATATCTAGAGAAATCATTGACAATAACAAGGCAATACTTGGAACTACGAAGCGATTGAGTTTTCATTGGTCCAAATAGATCAATGTGAAGAAGTTCAAGAGCTCTCTTGGTACTAAGGACTCCTTTGGATTTGAAGGAGGACTTGGTTTTCTTTCCTTGGGTACAAAGTTGGCATTCATCATCCTTTTCAAAATCCAATTTGGGAAGTCCCTTGACCAAGTCCTTTTCGCTCAACTTCTTCAACTGATGCATATTTACATGACCAAGTCGACGATGCCAAAGAGAAATATCATTTGAGTTGACTACTAGTGTAATGACCCCGCCTCCCGCTAACCCCCAATTAAGGGAGACCAGAAGGTCAGAGCCATTATCTAAATTATCAGGATCAAAGGTTCGACAAATAATCAATAAAAATTATTAAATTCTAACAACTATACTGAAATATGGTAAAAATAAAAACTTTGCATACCTTTTGAAAACTTGGATCTCTAAACTTCTATCCACATATGAATTCTACTCTAACTAATCCTCCTTGTATTTTAATTCATGTATTTCATAATATGGCGATTTACTATTTGTCCTTTTGGCTTGTACCTAAAACTCCGACAAACAAAACTTCAGTTAGCATAAAGCTGGTACATGGGGGAACAATAATCATGCAACTATGATAACAATGTATTGCAGTCAATTACAGTTTAACAAACAACTTTACGTTTTAAATATAATTTTGTGATCCATTCATACCTTATCCTCTGCGTTGTCCTTGCAGCGGACCTGGATGCTACCTTCCTTATGGTAGATCCCCATTAAACCCCTCATGATCCCACCTGACAGGTGAATCAATTTCTAGGGTTGAGTCACATGGCACTACCTGTAGGTATCCCACTCCTTAACTCATGGTATGCTAAGAGTCTCATGGCACTACACGTGGGTAGCCCAATTTCTAACTCACGATAACCTAGACCTTGCTCTAGGTTACCCCTTTTTAGCATTTGCAAAGCCATAGAGTAGGATCCAGTTCTAAGCCAGTTATATATATACATTTATAGTGATAGTCATAGTCACTCTATAGTTGCATGAAATAAAAGGCATCCAATAGTTATTTCAAGCAACCGATAAAAACATTCGGAAATTGCCGTGAAACAAAATCGATTATTCATAAGCATAACCACATACATGTCAGTATGATTTGAGATAGAATAACCCATGCAAGTAAGAAATCCAAGCAATCACACAAACGAGATCCTAAAATAACCATACAATTTCCTTTTATTACTCAGGTCATCAAGATCTATTAAACCTAGCTCACTTTCTAGGGTTTCTAGTTCACTTTTAGGGTTTCTATTGCAATTAGGGTTTCCCTTCATCTTTTACTATTTTAAACCCTAATTTTATACCATTACTCATAAACTCTTATTATCTTATCTATTCTTCAATATTAAGGTTATCTTAACAACATATAACCCTATTTTCAGATTTAAAGGCACCATTAACCATTAATTAATTTCATTAAGCTTCTTTTACATTAAAGCTACTATTTTTATCCTTTTAATCCATGACAAGATCATTATGCACACTCATCATTAATTCATAGTTCATTATGGTCTAATTCACATATGAACTCTATTCATCATAAATTCTTCCTTTTATTCATTAGACAACCCTAATTACTACATTAAGGGCATTTATCCACAAACTAGGAACTTTGATGCTCAAAATATATTACAGTCATTATAGCTTATCTTTATTCACGATTTTGAAAACCATTAATAGTCGCATTTACCAATAGTAGGGTTTCAAGGCCCTTTAAAGTATATTCATGCACATGAAACTTCAATTAAACCAAATACGTGCAAATTTCATCCATTTGTTCCTAAAGTTCCTTTTTATCATTAACATGTTAATACCAACTTTAATCATCCATTAAACCCTACTAAATATATTAATCATCTCAAAATAAGATTTCTTAATCTTTAATTCATTAAAGTTGATAAATTACACTACTTTTCGAATTGTAAGAGGAATTATCCTCTAAAACTATTTTTAATAAATTCCTCTCATTTTTCTGAGCAATGTGCATATATTATTTGCTACTATCGGAGTTATCAATGTTTAGATATGAATTTTGCAAAGTTTACCTTTTTGGACCAATCAGAGGATGACACGTCGCCTCTATCTCCATGCAACGTTGCTTTACATCTATGTTGGAAACATTTCGAAATGTCTGAAATTCCGTCGGTTAAGTTAAGAATTATTTTAGCCCGCAGAGGGCATTTTTGTCCACGCGCCTCAACCCTTCTTCTTCCTCGCGATTTCCCTACTACTGCCGCTAGGTTAGGAGTTGTACACGGCTCGACCACTGCTCTCCCTTCCAATTCTAGACCCGAAGCTTGCCAGAGACTGCTGCTCCACCTCTGATGCCCTCCTCCGCACTCAGCAGTGCCCAAAACTGTGGCTGAGATGGCGCCGCTCGAGAGTACCTGACCTACAATCCTGCAACCAGTCTGCAGTCTTTTTGCAGGCCTTGCGCAAGGTCGGGGCATGCAGATGAGGGTCGAGATCCTCTCTGACGGTGGGGGAGCATCATTCTTCCATCAAGAATTCCCTCACGGTTTCTTGTTGCTCCATGGGTTACACTACTTCCCATGTTTAGGATTTTTGCAAAGAAAATGAAGAAAGAAAGAGAGGAGTGCATGGGATTCTTCTCCAACTCGACCCTGGGCTCTACCCCACTATATAGGGGTGGGAAACGAAGCCCTAGGTTGGCTTATTCATGACTCAAAGAGTCCTTTCCCAAATATGAAACCAATTCCTTCCATGAGAAGAAACCTTCTCTCTCTTCTTTATCTTTTTGATGTTCCTTTTTCTTTAAATATTAAGATTTCAAAATTTTCTTCCTTTATCTTCTTTGTACTTGCCTTTTGATTTATTGGCACGAAATTATATTCTCTTTTAGTAGAAAATATCTCTCTTTACCATGAAGTTCATTCATTATGCATCACATTATCATCTTATTTTGTTTTATTGGTATTTTCTCTTTCTTTTCCTTTATTGGTATCCCTTTTAACATTAGGAATCCTTGGGATACGAAATTCCATCAAGGATAACTCAATTATACTTCTTTCCACATTTTATCATTGTTTTCAATTTCTTTCTTCATAAAGAAATATCTAATTGATCTTTTCTTTTCTTATTGCTTTCTTTTTGCAACTTTGGATTTCTTGGAACCCAAGAAACTCAAGAGGCACGAAATCCACCTTTGGATTATATATTTCTGCCTTCTAGAGGTTTCTACATTTTTATTTTCTCCATTTCTTATTAATAATGGAATTCCTTTTATCTCTTCCTTGTTATTGGGCCCGATAGCCAATAAAGCCCAAAAAACAATCATCAAGGCTATTGTAAACGAAATCCATTTATTCAAAACAAGTCATATCTTTATTTTTTCAAATATCTTTAATATGAGAAATCACATTTCCCACCAAATGAACCCAAAAATGGGGTTGTAACATCCTTCCCCTCTTATAGGAATTTTGTCCTCAAAATTCCGTCAAGCAAACAACAATTCAGGATAAGATTTTTACATGTCCATCATTGGCCCCTATGTGGCTTTGCCCTATCCATGGCGCTTCCAAAGAACCTTTATCATCACATATTCCATTCTCTAAGTTATTTCACCTTGGCATATATAAACCTCAAGGTGACTCATGTGATTTCAGCCTTCCTTGGGGCTCACTAGGTTCAGTTCTCCGCACATGGTCCGGGTACCTCACATAGTGCTCTAAATTGGACACATGAAACTCATCACACATCACATTATCCTGAGGGGTAAGGGCAAACTTAACCTTCACCACCAAACTATGTCAAAAGAACCCATTTATTGGGGACTCAACTCTCTTAGTTATAACTTAGAGGGGTCGGATTTTCATGTCACATATTCCCCCACAGTGAACTGCATGTCAGTCTACTTTGCATCAGCTTACAACTCATGTCATCTCTGGGCTCCTTTCAGCCATTGCATGATCAAAGTGACTTCTTCTGCACACATTGTGGTCCTTTCTTGACCTTCACGAGGTCCCTTCACCAACATCATCTTAATGAAGTGGTGACCGATGCAACCTCCCTTGCAGAGCTTCTTTACATCTCAATACTGACTATGGTGGTTATCATCACATCTACCAAATCCAAGGACTGTCTCCATGTATCACCCTTAATGAGCACACATGCTCTCATCAGACCCTCTAGTCTGGATCATACTAACCATTAGTTCGGGGTGATAAACGGTACTAACATCGAGTTCTTCATGTACCTACTTCCACCTTATGGAAGTGAACCTTTAGGTCATACTCAAATACTTTTGAACTCGCATCATGGTGTAGTTGATCCATCTCTCTCATATGTAGTTCCACCGGATCTGTCCCTTGACAATACTCTTTCTTTCTCGTGTCATCTAGGTAAGGTGATCTACCATAACACATATTGCATCTTGACCTTCCTTGGTCTAGGGGAGACTTACCACAACATCCATAGTGATAAACTTCCATTCCCTCTTAGGGACTCTTTTATCCTCTATATTAATACATTGGGTTACTGGTGTTCGTCCTTCACCTCCTAGCTTACATGGCAACATACCCCATGCAACATCATCTTAGGCATCTGAAGTACTATTGTCACCTATTATCTTGGTAGTACCATGGTATATGGTAATCTTAAATCATGATCTCCTGTATTGTCATGATTCCTTAAGATCGATTCCTCGGAAACCTTAAACCACTCTAATCGGGGTTTCATCACCTTCCTTTTCAGAGAAGTGCATATGAGGTTCTACTACCATCCTTTCATTGCAACAAGGACTAAGTTGGCTAACCAAACAACCATTAACTTGATTAACCGTTATTGTTACATCTGAGTGTTAGCCAAACTTGTCTCTTTTCCAACTGAAGGTTAACCTAACAACCTCTCCTAGCCTCCATTTAAACTAGGCAGCTGCATCTCATCCAGAGTGTCCATTACCACTTCTCATCCTTAGGTGTTAGGTAATGTTGAAGACATACACCTCCATGTATTCCACTTATTATCTCATATCAACTCTAAGTCGATCTTCCTCAAGAAAACTCTGAGTTTATCATCATGATGATCAAACTCAACCTGGTATAACTTGCAAGTTCCACATAGCTCATGATAAAGTTGTCTACCTTATTTCTCTTAGTGTTTGAAAACCATCCAGGTATCGTTCACTCCACCAGGGTACATTATCATCTTTGTCCTCATACCTCATAGTCGCATTCCAACTTACATCATCTTTTATTCTTGGTGTATGGCATGCGTACTGTCCTATCTCTCACTCCCATAACAAGTGGAAATAAGCATTTGGTTGCAGTCCAAATATAGAGTTCTTCTTGTTCCAAGAGTAGATATGGTACATCCCACCTTTCCAGTACACATTTAAATCTAAGTTGAAATGTGCCACATATGTCTCTACATCACAATCATCTTGTTATCAAAGTTACTTCCATGGACAACTAGTCTCGAACCTATTTGGGTCTACACCCATTCCTTAGTCATCTCCTCTAGGTCTATAGGGTGCCGAAACTTTTGGGGTCATCCCTCTTCCCTTATGCATCCAGAGAGTGCCCTACTCATCTGCCGTTTGGGTCCTATGAGTTCATGAAGGTGATCAATCTCCTAACCCATGGCCCTCAGACAATGATAGTCGTTACCTCCCGATCCTATGGTCATGTGCAACTAGGGAATTAGGCAACTACTACTTCCATCGGTCTTATCCCTACCTAAACCTAGGATAGACTTAGGATTCTAACATAGTACATGTTCAACTTAGAACCTTACCCAAGACTTCATCATCTTTCTCTGCATTCATGGGCTGACTTTCATCCTTTCATAGGGTTCATGGTGACCTGCCTACCTTGGTCAGGCCCCATACCGGTTACCTCCATGGTAACACACCCACATGAACTTAGAGATGGTTATCTATGGGTCTACAGGTTCATCCTCATACCATGTACTTTTCACTTAGCTTCTCAAGATCCTATGAGACCTCTTTAGGTTACCTTAAACCAAAAAAACTGGTATACATCCTACAAAAGGGTCCCTCTCCTAGGATGGGAGGAAACTTCATCCCTTGACAACAAGGTCACAACCATCCTTAGGGTTTACATAAACATGAGCATGCTTAACCCATCAACTACTAAGGCATAAGCAGACCACCTACTAAACCATGCTAGGTCATACTTGTTCTCTTTCCTCAACACTGGATCAAGATCATACCTTCCCATGTCATCAACTTACCTGTGAGGGGTTCGTCAAACACACCTTAAACTTAAGGGGTTTCCCTATCCTCTAACCATACAGAGTACCATGCTCGCATCTATAGAAACTCAAATCTCATCATGAGCATCAGGTACACCACTCCCCCTCTTAGGCCTAGGTTCAATTTTGGGTGTCCAACTGCATGCTCAATCTCTTAATCACGAATCAAGCATGTGTAAGGCATGACATGCACTCCCTATCATCCTTCTACTCGAGCAACAAATCAGGGTCGAGTCCTCCTTAAGGACAATCAACAAGGTACAAGGCCTCACAACCTATTACTAAACCTCTCCTGGTCTAAGGAATTATTCTTCCCATCTCAGAAGGTAAACACCTATACCACAGGCACATAGGTACTAGAAGCATCATCCTCTCTCTAGGGTTTGGTTTCTCTAAAGGCAACCAAGATATCCTCGGCCTCCAGGGATAGAGCATGAGGCAACCACTATCATCCACTTAGGTCGCATCATCCTCAACTCCCCACTATTCCTCATATCTCAGAGTTTAGGCTTCTTGCATGGGTCTTGCTCTCTCTCTCTCTAGAGATATCCCTACAACCAACCTCACTACCCTAGGTCCTTTCTCCTTGAAGGTGGGTCAAGCATACCCCTACATGGTGAAGCCTAAGCTCGAACTTATGTTTTCTCAATATTATCCATAACTCTATATGCTTATCTCATAAGCCATCCTTCATACTCTCCCGGCCAGGGTTTCAACCTATTGCTCACACTACTAACGTACTCTGGGTGCATGCTATGCCCTACTTGCATAAGCCCATAGGGTTCTATAGCTCTAACCTCCTCTTTGTAGGAGATATCCCTCTCTCTAACATGCACGACCCTTTCTAGGGTTGGGTCACCAAAGGTACTAGGTTATCTAACCTCTCATGGATCGTATGGCTTCCCAAGGCATGTCCATCCAAACACTTGGTCAACCATGACATCTAACTCATCATGTCATCTCTCTCTAACCTCCACTTAGGGTTAGGGTTAACATCATCCTCAGAGGATGTGTCAGGTCTCTACTTGCAATGGAAATCTTTACCTCCAAAACTAACTCTATCTTTACTTATCCTCCTGACAAGAATGTCTAGCCTCAGGTTTCTCCTAAGGGCATGACAACTTATGTCATACGACCTAAGCATGTATCTATTCTTTTATGCTTAATCTATTAAACTTATGTCCATGACATCTTATTTACATGCCTTTTATTAATTTGGTGGAGGATTCCTTAAACCTTATCAACCTTACCCATACCTCAAGAGGGTGAGGAAAAGAGAGAAAACCCTAATCCTTAAGGTCCTTAACATCATTTGAGTTGAGAAGGGAAGAACAATATGAGAGAGTCCTAAAGGTATCTTATTTCGAGTCAAATCCCGAGACTTTGGCCAAGCAGTCACACTAATCTGGGAGTCCTCATATTCCGACTAGCAGTGCAGAGGAAGATCTTTCCTGCCCCCAGATGAGATCCTTTTCTAGACACCTCTGTCCTTCAGAAAATCCTCTAATAACTCCCTTGGGTTCTACAAAATTTGGAAAATTTAATAATTATTAAAGATTAAGTGAGGAACCTATGCTCTGATACCAAATGTAATGACCCTGCCTCCCGGTAACCCCCAATTAAGGGAGACCAGAAGGTCAGAGCCATTATCCAAATTAACAGGATCAAAGGTTCGACAAATAATCAATAACAATTATTAAATTCTACCAACTATATTGAAATATGGTAAAAATAAAAACTTTGCATACCTTTTGAAAACTTGGATCTCTAAACTTCTATCCACATATGAATTCTACTCTAACTAATCCTCCATGTATTTTAATTCATGTATTTCACAATATGGTGATTTACTATTTGTCCTTTTGTCTTGTACCTAAAACACCGACAAACAAAACGTCGGTCAGCATAAAGCTGGTATGTGGGGGAAACAATAATCATGCAGATAACAATGTATTGTAGTTAATTACCGTTTAACAAACAACTTTACATTTTAAATATAACTACACGATCCTTTCATACATTATCCTCTGCGTTGCCCCTGTAGTGGACCTAGATGCTACCTTCCTTATGGTAGATCCCCATTAAACCCCTCATGATCCCACCTGACAGGTGAATTGGTTTCAAGGGTAGAGTCACATGGCACTACCCATAGGTAGCCCACTCCTTAATTCATGGTATGCTAAGAGTCTCATGGCACTACACGTGGGTATCCCTATTTCTAACTCACGATAACCTAAACCTTGCTCTAGGTTACCCATTTTTAGCATTTGCAAATCCACAGAGTAGGTTCCAGATCTAAGCCAATTATATATATATATATATATATATATTTATATATATATACATTTATAGTGATAGTCATAGTCACTCTATAGTTGCATGAAATAAAAGGCATCCAACATTTATTTCAAGCAACCAATAAAAACATTCGGAAATCACTGTGAAACTAAAGCAATTATTCATAAGCGTAACCACATACCTGTCAGGCTGATTTGAGATAGAATAACCCATGCAAGTAAAAAATCCAAGCAAGCACACATACAAGATACTGAAATAACCATACAATTTCCTTTGATTATTCAGGTCATCAAGATCTATTAAACCTAGCTCACTTCCTAGGGTTTCTAGTTCACTTTTAGGGTTTCTATTGCAATTAGGATTTCCCTTCATCTTTTACTATTTTAAACCCTAATTTTATACCATTACTCATAAACCCTTATTATCTTATCTATTCTTCAATATTAAGGTTATCTTAACAACATATAACCCTATTTTCAGATTTAAAGGCACCATTAACCATCAATTAATTTCATTAAGCTTCTTTTATATTAAAGCTACTATTTTTATCCTTTTAATCCATGACAAGATCATTATGTGCATTCATCTTTAATTCATAGTTCATTATGGTTTAATTCACATATGAAATCTATTCGTCATTAATTCTGCCTTTTATTCATTAGACAACCCTAATTACTACATTAACGACATTTATCCAAAAATTAGGAACTTTAATGATCGAAATAGCTTAGAGTCATTATAGCTTCTCTTTATTCACGATTTTGAATAATTAAAACTATTAATAGTCGCATTTACCAATAGTAGGGTTTCAAGGCCCTTTAAAATATATTCATTGACATTAAACTTCAATTAAACCAATTACGTGCAAATTTCATCCTTTTTGTTCCTAAAGTTCCTTTTTATCATTAACAGATTAATACCAACTTTAATCATCCATTAAACCTTACTAAATATATTAATCATCTCAAAATAGGGTTTCTTAATCTTTAATTCATTAAAGTTGATAAATTACACTACTTTTCGAATTGCAAGAGGAATTAGCCTCTAAGACCATTTTTAATAAATTCCTCTCGTTTTTCTGAGCAATTTGCATATATTATTTGCTACTATTGGAGTTACCCATGCTTAGATATGAATTTTGCAAAGTTTACCTTTTTGGACCAATCAGAGGACGCCACGTCGCCTCTATCTCCATGCAACATTGCTTTGTAGCTGTGTTGGAAACATTTTGAAATGTTTGAAATGCCCTCAGTTAAGTTAAACATTCTTTTAGCCCGCGGAGGGCATTTTTGTCCACGCGCCTCAACCCTTCTTCTTCCTCGTGATTTCCCTGCTGCTGCCACTAGGTTAGGAGTTGTACGTAGCCCGACCGCTGCTCTCCCTTCCAGTTCTGGACCCGAAGCTTGCCAGAGACTACTGCTCTGCCTCCGATGCCCTCCTCCGCACTCAGTAGTGCCCAAAACTGTGGCTGAGATGGCGCCGCTCGAGAGTACCCGACCTACAATCCTACAGCTGGTCTGTAGTCTTTTTGTAGGTATTGCGCAAGGTCAGAGCGTGCAGATGAGGGTCGAGATCCTCTCTAACAGTGGGGGAGTGTCGTTCTTCCATCATGAATTCCCTCATGGATTCTTGTTGCTCCATGGGTTACACTACTCCCCATGTTTAGGGTTTTGCCAAAGAAGATGAAGAAAGAAAGAAGAAAGAAAGAGAGGAGTGTGTGGGATTCTTCTCCAACTCGACCCTAGGCTCTACCCCTTTATATATGGGTGGGAAATGAAGCCCTAGTTTGGCTTATTCACGACTCAAAGAGACCTTTCCCAAATATGAAACCAATTCCTTCCATGAGAAGAAACCTTCTCTCTCTTCTTTATCTTTTTTATATTCCTTTTTCTTTAAATATTAGGATTTCAAAAATTTCTTCCTTTATCTTTTGTACTTGCCTTTTGATTTATTGGCACTAAATTATATTCTCTTTTATTAGAAAATATCTCACTTTACCACGAAATTCATTCATTATGCATCACATTATCATCTTATTTTGCTTTATTGGTATTTTCTCTTTCTTTTCTTTTATTGGTATCCCTTTTAACATTAGTAATCCTTGGGATATGAAATTCCATCAAGGATAACTCAATTATACTTCTTTCTACTTCTTTTCCACATTTTATCATTGTTTTCAATTTCTTTTTTCATAAAGAAATATCTAATTGATCTTTTCTTTTCTTATTGCTTTCTTTTTGCAACTTTGCACTCCTTGGAACCCAAGAAAACCAAGAGGCACGAAATCCACCTTTGGATTATATATTTCTGCCTTCTAGAGGTTTCCACATTTTTATTTTCTCCATTTCTTATTAATAATGGAGTTCCTTTTGTCTCTTCCTTGTTATTGGGCCCAATAGCTAATAAAGCCCACAAAACAATCATCAAGGCTATTGTAAACGAAATCCATTTATTCAAAACAAGTCATATCTTTATTTGTTCAAATATCTTTAATATGAGAAATCACATTTCCCACCAAATGAACTCAAAAATGGGGTTGTAACAACTAGGCATCTACGAACAATAGGTTTAATAGAGTCAAGCACAATTATATAAAGATTACCACTTCTAGTTCCCTTATATATGACTTGATAGGTGAGTAAATCTAGAATCAACCATTCAAAAGAAGTAAATAACACAAGGTAACCATTATCACATAATTGGACTACACTTATTAAATTGTGATGTAGGCCATCCACAAAGAGAACATTCTTGATACACAAGGATTCACCTGCATCACCCTCACCTTTAAGCTTACCTTTCTTGTTTTCCCCAAATGTAACTGAACCTCCTTTCTTTTTAGTAAAGTTGTTGAAATGTCTTATGTCACCTGTCATATGCTTAGTGCAACCACTATCAACAATCCATCTACCTTTTTCCTACAAGAAAGGAGAGTGTCAGTTCCCAACTCAAACTTTAGGATCCAGAGTTATCTTGGGGACCCATTTAATCTTTGGGTTGGTCCCCTTAGGCTTGTAAGGACAGTAAGTAGAGTAATGATCATCACATTTGCAATGAGAATAAATCATAGGGTTCTTAGTGCCAGAAGACTCTCCAATGAAAAAGGAGGTTTCCTTGCTCTTTTTCTTACATTTGGCTTTGTTCTTGCCCTTAGGTGCTCCCCCTACAAATCCCAAAATACTAGTACCACTTTGTTTGGTAGAATGGTCAAGGATTTCATTAAGGGAGTTTTTCCCTTCGAGGAATTTCTATAGAGAGGCTCTAAGTCTATGATTGTCATCATTAAGAGATATGATAGTAAAAGACAAACTAACAATATCATCTCCAACATGAATACGGTCGACCTCTAAACAGATGGCTTTAGTCAAATAAGAATCTTTCTCAAGAGAAATAGAAGCAACATCATTACTAGGCAAGATAGGTCTAGAAGATAAATCATTAACTTGACCAAGAAACCTAGCATTTTCAGATTTAAGCACTTGAATTTCCTTAAAGATAAACATCCATCTCATCCCTACGAGCATAAAAAATGAGCTTAAATTCATCTTTTCAGTTTTAAGAGTGTTATGCTCATTTAGGCACTTTTAGTTATCTTCTTTAAAAGTTTCAATATTCTTAAGGTAAACACCATTCTCTACTTCAACTCCATTGTGTTGGATCTCAAGATCAACATATTGCCCTTGCAAGTTATCAATGCTCTCAAGATGAGTTTTCTCATTTAGCTCAGGAATTTCAAGTTTAGCATACAAATCATTAATATTTTTTTCTAACCTTTTTCTTTTAGATTTACATTTAGCAAAAGAAGAATGGTTAGAAACAAGCATATCAATAAGAGTCTCCTTAGATAACTCATGCAAGCTTACCTCACTTAGCTCACTTACCTCACCAATTTCTTCACTAGTAGAGGTCATGAGTGCAAGGTGGCACTCTCCATCTTCTTCGGAGCTAGAGCCACTTGAGGATGATTCCTCCCAAGCTGCATGAGTTGAATTCTTGTGTCTTTTCTCCTTCTTTTCCTTCCTCTTGTACTTTATCTCCTTATTGTACTCTTCCTCCTTCTTGGAGCTTCCCTTGTGGTGTGACTTTCTTGATTTGGGACATTCACTCTTGTAGTGTCCCTTTTGTCCACACTTGTAGTATCTAGGAGTATAGGAAGAGGATTTCTTTTCCTTGAAGTGCTTGCCCTTGGTGTAGTTGGCTACATGCTCACTAGGGCCATCATCTTCACTAGATGAGGAGGGAGATGTCTGGAAAGTAAGTTGTTGTTGAAGGATGACCACCTCCACTTGTGCTTTGAAAGCACTATCTTTGATCTTCTTGGCTTCCTTCTCTTCTAGCGTGGTTTATTCTTCTCGATTGTCAAGCATTTGTCTCATGAGCTTGGAGGTTGCCCATGAGCCCTTCAGTTGGGATGTCACCAAGGCTCCTCACTTCTTAAATGGCGGTCACCTTTGACTCCATTCTCTTTGGTAGAGTCCTCAAGATCTTGGAGTTGATTACACCTCTATCCAAAGTGTTGCCCAAAGCAGTTAGGCCATTGATGATCACATTGAGCCTATAGTACATCTCTGTAATCCCTTCTTTCTTGCCCCTCTTGAAGTTCTCTAGAAGGTTGTTCAAAATATATATCTTAGCCTCATTGACTTGCTTTGTGCCCTCATAGGTAATGCAAAATTTATCCCAAATCTCATAGGTGGTGTCCCAAGATAATATGCGGTTGAACTCTGTTGGGGTAACGACTTCATACAGGATGCTTATGGCTTTGGCATTCAGCTCATTTCATGTTGAAATAGATGCGGTTGGCTCCTTGTATGGTGTGACCATCACCTTCAACATATCAAAGTTCATCCCTTTAATGTCAAACTACATACGCCTCTTCCAATAGAGGAAGTTGGTGTCGTTGAAGATCAAAGGATGCATGGAGAAGCCTCCCTCTAGGTTGAGTGAACCAATTAGGTTGTCTCCCATCTTCTCATCTCATGGGATATTGTTGGAGAAGATCCTTAGCTCTGATACCACTTGTTGGATCTAGGTCTCTAGAGGGGAGGGGGTGAATATAGCTTCAGAATTTTCACAAGATAAGTTAGACCTTCAAATTATATCAATCAAAACTAATAGCTTAAGAGAAATTTTAAAGTACTAGCTAAGCAAGCATAACAAGGATGAGAGAAATTGAAACATGTACTTGGACAAGGTGGTTTAGAGTGGTTCCACTCTCCAAATTAGGAGAGAGTCAATCCACTACCTAGAGAGGTCAACCTCTAGGACTTTGCAATATGTGTATACTTATATTCATTCATAAGAGATACAAGGAGACCATCATACATCCAAGGACTTATCTATTCAAGACAAGAGTCTTCCACCTACACAAGGACTTGCCCATTTGATCAAGATGTCTTCAGCCTTCAACAAGGACTTACCCACACTTGCATCAAGTATTTGGCCTTGAAGGAATTTTTCCACTCTTCTTGAATATTGGCCTTGCCCTTCTCCTTCACTTGGAGAAGATATTCACCTCTTCTTCAACCTTGAAGAAGAACAACAACAACTTCACCTTCACTCAGATTATCTTGCTTCAACCTTTTCTTCTTTGAGAAAGGGGGTAGGGAAGATGGAATGGAATAGGAGCTTTATAAGAACATGAAGGTAGATCTCTTACAACTGGCCTAACTCACTCATAATCACGAGATGCTTTGTAAATGAAGAGAGAAAGGAGCTCAAGGAGTTGCAACACACTCAACTATAACAAGGACTTAGAATAGCATGAATGAGAAAACTTGGAATGAACTCCACGGGGTCCTATTTATATCTAGGGGTGTTCCCTTGAGTGTGGGATCACTTAAGGGAGAAATATAGTCGTTTTCCCAGTTACAACAGATCTATTCTTGCCCAAAACAAATCATCAATGGTTATAATCACTTTTCTATGTTTTTCATATAGTACATTTGATCGAGTTTTAATAAAGATAACTCGACCGATCCACTAAGTGACAAAGCAAATTTTCAAACTATCAGTCGAGTTTATCCTGGGAAACTCGACCGATGAATCAAAATCAAATTTTCTTAGTTGATCGATCGGTCGAGTTTTGTGAGTGTACAACTTGACTGATTGATAATCTTTAGAAAATCCATCACTGGATCGGTCGAGTTTCCAACTCAATCGATAAATAGCATGTCACAAATTTTCTAAATTGACATTTGAGTGATCAAACATTGGAATCAAGTGTATCTGTTTTTTTTCACATCTTAGTTACAAGTCATATCATCAATATAAGTGATTATAAAAATCATCTAAGGTCATTTGAAGTGATTTCCCAAAATGCGCACTTGCATTGCTTTTGACTTGAACTTAGACAAGCTAGGGCTTGTGTAATTTGATCCTTTTCATGTACCTAAAGCCTGAAATCAATCTTGATCAAACATGTTAAATACATAGGAATGGAATGGTTAAGTCATTATCAAAATATGGGCAATGTATAAATATCAAGTCAATAGAGTTCTCTCTGGATATCAGAGACAAAGGAAATATACAATCACTATAACACCTTACACAGATTGTAGTTTGAAGTTGTTCTCAAACTTTTGATTTACTTGGGTAGCTCTGATGTGTGACAAGGCATCACTCTCTGCTTGTGATGTCATAATCTAGTTATAGACATTCACTATCAATGTGATATGGGACCTATAGGGTCACACACAAAGGAACTCATCTAGAAGAGGAGTTTAATCTTGAATATTGATTGGATTGATTACTAAAGTGTTGACTACACTGCCAAACAATCATCTCATAGTGAGAAGGCCGTCTGGAGTGCCAAATGGCCATTTCAAGGGTTAAGATGGGCATTTGAAGAGTCAGACTGATTAGAATTGAATTGGCTAGAGTTCTGCATGAATAGGACTCAACCAATTGGCTCACTAGGTGAATTGATTGGCTTGACTGAGTGAGATGACTGGTTCACCTAGTGAACTGATTGGCTCAGTTGGGTCGGTGGAAGGTTCTAGTAACTTTCTCGAATTCATGAGAAAATTAAATCGTTTCGATTGCACAATTCTTATGGTGCAAGAAATTAATGCTTTAGCATTAATTGGAAATGAATTTCCAATTTCATATGCGATTGGGAAACTACGAAGCGACCAACTCACAATGTGAGATGACTGTGTCACATTGAAAAACAACTATCTAGGTCACTAGACAACTGTCTTGTGATTTGCAGATGGTAAAAATTCAAGATCTTCTGGCCCCTTCCACTCCCAGATAGATTACGAACATACTGGGAACCCTGGCCCTAACCCTGCCTATAAATAGAGGGGTACTGGGGGCTTCTCAGAGCACAAAAATAACATAGAAAATTGTTGTATTATTTGGTTTTGGTAATCAAGAGTGCCCAAGCAAGTCTTAACTGACTAGGGAGGGATAGCTACGGGAGAGAACAACTGAGGATCATTTTTATGGGAGAGAAGGTTGGTGGCTAGTATGCCAATGGGAGGGATGACTCCTTCTTGTCTATTCTAGTTGAACGAAAGGTCTTCTAGTTGGTCTGTGTAGTGTGCCATTATAAACATCATATGAGACTTTTTTCATACGACCAACACGGTCTAGGTAGGAGTCAAGTAAACCATTTTTAGGAGTTCTTCATGTATTTGAAGATATATTTAGTATTAAAGCCATTTATGAGTTGTTCTGATAGATACAAGATTTTTGACTATATCAAGTGAGCAATTGGACACACATTTCATAATAGTGTATTCCATACTCCTAGTTAAATCCCCTAGAAACTAGGCATGCATTGTATCAGTCAATGGTTCATCATCCTTGTGCTTGATTTTCTAAAGTCACTTTCAATTGATAGGTGAAGCACATGCTGGTAGAGAAAAAAGATCCTAGGTTTTGGTTGCACTCAAAGGCCTAGAGTTATTTATGCATTGCCTTGTACCAGTTCATGGAACCCACAACTTCCTATTATGAATATGGAACATAATCTACATCAAGATAGTTGAGTAATCTTGCATATTCAAAATAGTAACAGGACACTACGAATAGTGTGGATTTAGCTTGTTTTCTTGTTGGGATATTCTTTGTCCCATGTTTCTATCCTTAGAAGAAAGATTTATTACATCTTTGGTACCAATATCATGTGTCTCATGTGATGTTGTAAAAACTAACCCCGAGTAGTCTCAATTTGTGGTGGTGCTCTTGTGGTAGTAGGCTCAACATGAATAGCCTCAGTTCCTGTGGGTGGCTCAACAAGGATAACCTCAATCATGGTGGTAGGAACAATAGGGGTAGTTTCAATCCTAGGGATTGTAGTGAAAGTTTCTATGGTAGAACTCATGAAGTATGGTGTCATCTGTGTAGATGGAAATGTAGTAAGGTGTTTACATATGAAAGGTAACATTCCTTTCTAAGCGTAGATGATCATACATAGGGTCAAAACAATGATTCACTTTATGCTCATCATCGTATCCCAGAAGCACACAATATGTCAAAATTGCATCAAGTTTGTTTCCCTCATGTTAAAGAAGAAGGACAAAGCAAGTGCAACACAAAACAAAAGAATGATATTTATGATATAAGTAGATGCAAGGATGACTTCTTCCTAGAAGCATTGTGGAATGTAAGAACAAAGAAGTGCCAAAACTGGTCCGAAGAATGTATATGTTCTTGCGCTCACTAACGCCATTATTCTCATCGGTGTAAGGGCAACATTGTTGGAATATGATGCCTTAGAAATTAAGGATCTAATGCACAACAGTAAATGTGTACTCCTATGTGGAATCTACACAAAACACGTGAATGACTTTATTGTGTTAGTTTTTAATTTTGTATGGTTTCAACTCATATCATGATGCATCTAGACATGAAAAAGGTTGGAATGGTATTATCACCTTCTAGAATGAATTCAATGGTTAAAAGGTGGTGTAAAATGTGTTGTCACAAAAAAGTCACCATTCACCTTCTTGTTCAAAATATATAGGGGATCCTATCAATATCACAGTATATTAATTTACACAGGGGGCTATTGCTTCCTTAATGAAAAATAGTCTTGTGTCACCTTGTCTTGTCCGTTTTCAATAACCATATTTATTCTTCTTTTTTATTTGTTCTTATGTCCAGATGAAAAAATCAATAATTTCCACCCCCTATATCTATTGATATAACATTGTAAGATTATCTCAGTCTAATGCTAGAAACCACCTTTATCTTGGACACCAATCTCTAGATGATGATTACATTGTAGATTGATCTTAACATGTGATAGAACTCTTGTGGTTGTAGACCATGATTATTCTCTTTAACTAAACTCGTGGTCTTATAAATATTCATATCATGTACAACATCATATTGGCTTGTGGTCTTGTTCTATCTTTTTTTTTTAGTTTTTTACCGTGTCTAGTATTAATGTTGGTGTCCGTTGTTTTACCATTATTATAAAAAAAACAATATTTTGATACCCTTCCTTACTTTATGCATACTTCATGTTCTTATCTGTATTTATTTGCATCCTTGCTAGCACATTTATTCTCCCATTCAAGCATTACATTGAAACCTTTACGATGATCATAATTGTTATTAAAATAATGAGAATCAATAGACTTGCAGAAATCCAACTTCTTCCTATATCGGTTGTTAGTTTTCGTTCTCATCTAGGAACAATATAGTTTAAAGTGAAGGTGACTAATTATTTCAAAAGAAATAACATGCAATTTGTAAAACAATTCCAATAAAAGGTGCACATATGTTTCATATATAAAATAAGTGAGAATAGAAACCCCACACATCACCATCTTATTAAAGTGCCCCTTCTTTGTTCAAATATATCTCCTTAAGGATAAAATTATCTAATTTATGTACAAAAATTTATATTGTAGACAATTAGGATACTTCAACACTTTGCAGTTTGAAATATCTCTATTTCATGATTTTGTGTTGTAATCTGATTATTAGCTTATAACTGTGAATTTAATATATTTTTTTAACAAATAATGTACACAATATATACAATGTCGGCGGCAGTAGCAGATCCAGAATACTACATCAAAGGGGATGAAATCAATACACATGTAGATATACTTTCATTTTAACACACGGGGTGGTTGAGTCAAAAAATTACCTTCACTAAGATTAGAACCCGCACAACTTACTCAAAGAAAGCAATCATCTATTATTCAAACTAGTAGTTTTCATTGTAAAATTATACATAGTCAATCCATTTATATATTTTTACCATTATTTAAGACTAAAATATAATTACTTAAATTGATTTTGTGAAGAGGGGGGCTAAAGCCCTAGCAGACCTCTTGGATATGCCCCTGGTTGGGGCCACATGGGGGCATAGTTTGCCATTTCCCCCTAACAATCTAAAAACCTGACTCAAAAAGTAACATGCATGTGAACATTTTGCAAGTATGCCCTACTTATGCATGATGATTGTGACTTAAGCTATAAATAAACGTGTTCTCGTATGAGTTACCAGATGTAATTTACTCATTTCTATAATAAGCAAAAAACACAACACCTGTGAGAGAATATTTTGGAACACCCAACTAATCACATCTTCTCTCTTGAATTTCTATTTCTTGCTCAACCCTCTATAGAATCGGCAATATGCAGATGTGTCTTTACTTTTCTACAATACTAGCAGAAGACACGTGCTAAGCACATGTTACATAATTAAATAATTTTGATACATGACTACTAAATATATATGTGATATTTAGTCAAAGTTAATTTTCCAAATCGATTGATTTGTGGGACATGAAAATAGATATGGTTTCCTACTCATGTCAATGGTTAATATATAATTTACACTCATAATAATTTAAATACAACTTCTGAAAAGAGAAAAACACATATTAGGTGACTATCTCTAACATGTAACATGCGGATTCCAAGATTATATGTGATCCCCTACTGATGTTGACACTTAAACATATAATTAGTACTCGCAAAAATTTATAACGGCTCCTTAGAGGACAAAAATTCGATTAATTATTAGCTAATTGTTTCCGATATGCAATGTCAACTATCAAAATTGCATGTTCTCCCCTTCTTAGACATGTATGTGTTAACAACTTTATATAGTTAATACTCACAATTATTTTAATATAACCCGCTAAAAAACAAATCGGTTAATTGCAAAATGATTCCCTCTGATATGTAGTAGTCAAAATTATATGTGATCCCTTCTTAACATGGTCCGATTGAAGAATAATATATAATTGTACTAAAAAGAATTCACATATGACACATTAAAATAAAGAAACTAAAATTAAGCCCCAAATGACCCCATGTAGTATGCGATCTAGAAAAACTATAAACAAGTATGAAAAATTGTTAGCTGACTGTCTCCAACATGTAATATCGACTATCAAAATTGTGTGTACTTGCCTTCTTAGACACGTGTTTGTTAACAACTATACATAGTTAATACTCACAATAACTTTAATATAACTCATTAAAAAAATAAGTTGATAAATTACCAAATGATTCCCTCTGATATGTAAAACTATACATGCTCCCCTTCTTAACATATACTCATTGAAGAACAACATAATTTACATACAACCTACTAAAATATAGCAACCGAATTAAGTAGCAAATGACTCCTTCCGATCAGGAAAAAACTATAAGCTAGCATGAAAAGTCGAGTAAGCAAAAACAAAAGAAAAGGTGTGGAAAAAAAGCAAGCAAGCAAAAAAAAAGGCAAGCAAGTAACTGGAAGAACAGACGCATAGAGAGATCGGTTACACTCTTTTTTATAGGGTTATAGAAAGTGGTGTTAAATCGACATGAGACCTTTTCTGCTAGGCATTTTTTCTTTGCAAAAAAGTCAAATTCTAATTTTGTTTGCATGTTGAAGTAGTTAAGTGCCAATCAGGAACTGCAGTCTACAATCTTCTATTCCAGTAGGATTAACACATGGTGGACATTCCCAATCATGGAGAAAGTAACTTTTATGTGGGGGAACACACTATATTGAGTGAGTCATATATATGCTACTTACATAGGCAAATTAATGTAAAATTGTGGAGCAAGGGTGGGGCACATACTCCCTTTTCCCTCTATGTACCTACGTCATTGTGCATTCCATGTATCAGTACCACTTTAAGATAGTTGAAAAAAGAGTGTTTTCATTTGAATTAATTATGGACAAACTCACTCCTGAAGCTTGTATTATTGCATAGTGAGTGGTTTCATTCTTTCTCTATTGTGTTTCTCTTAAGTAATATATCAAATATGTCATCCCAAGTTCGCATGTACTTGGTAAGGTACATTGGACTTCATCGTTTTTTAGCTAAGGGCAACAATTAACCTAAGCATGCACAAATAGCTATAAAAACAATGTCAAACATATTGCTAATTTTATATTGTATTATTACATGTAGCAACAACAGTTGCAATGAATTATCATATTCAGGCCAGATCTCAATAACAAACACATATAATAAACAAAGTAGAAGAATAGAACTAAAGTAGAGTTAGAATCTTAGACTAGATTATATGTGGAAAAATGAACGTGATATTTAAAGAAATCAACAACTCGCAATCTTGAATGATAAGCATTGTTCTTTTAGTCGATCCGATCACAAACCTATAGTAGGTTCTCTCACTCACGCTTGACGACAGTCAGTGTGCACTATCAGGGCAACCAATCGATCACAAGTACCACCACCCAGACAGATTGTGTCTTTCCAAAGAGGAACGAAGAACTTACTTCTCATAGGAGAGAAATCTCTAAAAGAAAATTGAGAAACGACAATGGAAGAGAAAGAAATCTGGAATAGGGTTTTGCAAATAGAACAAATGATAGATATATGTTTAGAAGAAATTTCCCACGACCCACAAGTATGAGCCCATGCCCAACCAGGTTAGATGAGGCATGGTGTGCACATGCACACTTGTACATGTTATAGTCATCATACCCACCAAGGAGGTCGACATACTCTCCCCGAGAGCTCTTTAGACACTAGTGTCACATGTGATCCTACATATGAGTATTGGTATGGTGGAGTCATGAAATATCAACAGTGCCCTACCTACGTCTAGTCCTCACCTACTGCCACTCTATCCCACCACCTTCTTTCTAGATGTATTTTTATTTTTTGTCTCATTTTTAGGAGAGAAAAAAGAGGAGGGAAGTGAGGATGGAGAGGATGGAAGTGAGGGAGGAAAGAGAAATAATGAGGGAAGAGGAGGGAAGTAAAGAGAAGAAGAGGGAAGTCATAAAAAAAGACTAAAAAAAGTACAAGGAAAGAGGAGGGAATTAATGAGGGAAGAGGGAAGTAATGAGACTAGGGTAGAGGAGGGAAGTCATGAAAAAAGGAGGAAAGTATAAGGAAATAGGAGGGAAGTAATGCGGTAAGAGGAGATTAATGAGAGTAGGTGTATATTTACATTTTTGGGTTGTTTTAGCTATTTGTAGGCATGCCTATTAATGGTGAATAGGAACCTACAAATGGGAGTTTATACACGTCCAAAAATAATTCTAAACAACTAAATAGGATGAAAGGCACCCATAAAAGTTGATACACACACCCATAAAAGTTGATATATGCACACACTATGTATCAACATCCAAAAATGTTGATATGCATCTATAAAAGGGGTTACATGCCCATAAATTGATATAAAATTCAAAATAGCGAGACTAGTATTTTCACTTATTTGAGGATACACGCCCATAAGTGGATACACATGCTCAACCGTATTGATATACATCCAAAAAAGGGGTTATGCGCGCCCATAAAATTTGATACACGCCAATAGTGTAGTATACACGCTTAAACATTAACCAAAACTGTGACAATCCGACACTGAATCAGAACGTCACTGTGTAATGATTAATGCGGAAGAAAACATTAACAACAGATTACTGAAAATCACTAAAAATTAAAACTATTTGCAAAGAGATCCATTTCCAGGAAACTCTTATAACAAGAACCAAAATATTATATATGCATTCTGGTCCACAAAGTACATACCATGTACCTTCTCTTCTCGAGGATTACATACAACAGTTGATCTGTTAAATCTATACGTAAGTAACATAAAACCTCAAGGCATTCAATGCCAAAATCTCAGATCGATCATAAAAGCACTAACTACTGACTCTCCAAGGACCTGAGAGTACAAAGATGACACATAGGACTTATAACTACAAGACACGACAGTTAGTATCTACACCTAAGATATCACTGCTATCCCTGATGCTGCTGTCCTTCCCCTGGTGTATGGTTCCTGCCTCCTCGTCTGCGTCCACCTAAAAATGTTGGTGATCAACAGAGTGAGAACCATGTCCCAATGAGAGATATAACTTTCCGCCATAAAGATTATTATTTTAGATAAACTGTAATAAACTGAGTAGAGGAATCTCTATTGACAAGCAGGGTTTAATCATTATTAAGCAGAATAGAGCAATATCATCTTTTAAAGCATTACAACTATAAATGATAAAGCAGTAAAACATATATTCATTTTAATAAGGAATATGAAGAACATGTATACTATTTATCCATTTAGGATACAATAAGCAATGTAACATCAACCAATGATTTTTGTAATTCGTCCTTAAGCAAATATGCTACACGGATGATTACATTTTACAATCATTCTTATGCCCTGAGGAAGTGAGCCGTACCGCTCAAATCCAACCTTCGGTTGTGAAACCCAAAGTAAGTGCCATACAAGATCAAAGGAAGAGTCGGACTCCACGATCTCATCCGTCTCGGTCAGTGTGATACCAAAAGTAGGACCACAGTCTCTTGCTTAAGTGACCTCAGTCTCTTACTTAAGTGACCTCAGTCACATGGTTAGCTCCCATAGGCTACCCTTTCTCTAGCCCACCTTGGTACAGGTCCCGACGCTAGTAAGTCTGAGCCACGAGCCAGTTCACCGTGCTCCTTGAGCCATGAACATATTCATGCTCCATCACACTAATCCATGGGCCTATTCACCATGCTCTTAAACATAACTTGAGTCTAAAACTGAAGTTGCACTCTAATCCTCCTATTTTTGGTAGGAGAAACCTCGCATATTCAACAATATACGCTCCAGATTAACCAGTAGGAGAACCCGTTTCACCATCACCAGCTATTGACGATGATGGATCTATGGCTAGGGCTCTACATGATAATATTCTACTTGATTATTTAAGTACATTACCATATTCTTTTAGCATCAATCAAGATTTCAAATAAGAATTATTATGACAAATGCTACAAAGAAACATGTAATACTTCTATCAAGTGCTTTTCAAAACTTTATAAAACATTGGGATCTCAATCCCTTATCTGATCACTAGGAATTCACACCCCTCATCAATATCATCATCATGTTTACTGGATCTGGGTATTCAAACCCTTAGTTCATCACTGAACAAGGTTATCACTTATCAGGTAACTAATACCTCCAGGTCATCTGACCAAGGTATTCATGATTCTTATTACACAAGTATCTCACATAGCTCACAAGGCCCATTAACATCATAGCTCATACCTGGTTATGCTCATCATCTCATGATACCTGCATGGTTAGTATACTTGATAACAACCATATCAATTAAATATCAACATTATTCAATCCAAAGATAAAATCACTATTCCCTCATTAGGGTTAGGGTTTCCCATCTTTATCAATTAGGGTTTCACATAACATCATCCTATATTAGGGTTTCACATAACATCACCCTATATTAGGGTTTCACCTAACATCACCCTATATTAGGGTTTCACATAACATCACCCTGTATTAGGGTTAGGGTTTCTAATTTTTATCAATTAGGGTTTCACATAACATCATTTAAGTATTAAATCATACTTATCATTGTTCCATGTACTTAGGAACACACATCATCATCATACCTTATTAGGTTGACTTAACCTCTTACTAAAGTACATGCAACTATGCTTATCATAGTGTATTGAATTTATTACTTTCATAGGCATCAAGTGATAATCACTCTAATTATACTAATCAGCTAAGTACTTTAGAGGTACTTCCATTGAAATCAGCCTTGAGATACTCTTCAACCACTTATGGGATTATTAGTCCTTACATGGTTTGAATCAATTGGACCTTCAAACGGTTTGAACCAATTGAACCTTCAAACAGTTTGAACCAATTGAACCTTCAAATGGTTTGGCCCTAAACCTTCAAACGGTTTAGTCCTAAACCTTCAAACGGTTTGAGACCGTTTAGACCTTCAAACGGTCTTGGTCTTTATATCCTTAAACGGTCTTGAACCTTTTGCTCATCAAATGGTTTTGAAACCATTTCATAACTAACGGTTTGAAAACCATTTCAACTCTAACGGTTTTGAAACCGTTTCAACCCAAGACCTTCAAACGGTTTGAAGATCGATTAACCCTAAACGGTTTGAGACCGTTTGATCCTCAAATGGTTTGAGACCGTTTGGTCCTCAAACGATTTGAGACTGTTTGGTCCTCAAACGATTTGAGACCGTTTGGTCAATTCAGAGATGAAAATGTTTGAACCTAAAATTAGGGTTCTGAACCCAATTGAATTTGATTATTTAAAGTTATTAGGTCATGAGACCAATTGATCCTTGAATCCATTGAAACCGGTTAACCTCTAACGGTTTGAAACCATTTGACCACTAACGGTTTTGAAACCGTTTGGTCTCTAACGGTTTTGAAACCGTTTGACCAAAAAAAATTGAAACCGTTTGTTTTTTATATTCTTGAGGTGTGTGCTAAGATGGTGTCATCATCATCAAGCTTCATACCTCCGAATTCTACTGTCATATATATGATGAATTCATCAATTATTCAAGAAGAAAATAAAAGATCAACATATGATGAGAAATTGAAATCAATAATAACATTAATTGGTTCAAGTTATATAACCCACCTTCAAAGTAGCTTCAAAGCTTCAATCTTCTCGTCTCTAATGGTGAAAGAAGCTCCTTCAACTATCCAAGGTTCGTTTCCAACTCTTTGGATGCAAAAGATAGCCAAGGTTGAGCATTGGATGGAAGAGAGAAGAAAATGAATGTTGAAATCCGATTGCAACCATCAATCCAAGGTTGAAGATAATCATGGAGCTTACCTTCAGCTTGGGGAACATTTTCCTCCTGCTCCTAAGCTCCTTGGTTGTTGGCCAAAGCAAGGGAGGAAAGTGGTTTGCAAAAATAGCCTTTCAAGTAAGGAGAAAATCAAGTACATATAATTGATTTTCTAGGAGAGAGAAAGTAGGAGGAAATTCATCCACTTTCTTGCCACATGCCCCCTCCCTTCCTTGCCTTCGAAGCCATCTTACTTTTTCCTCAATTTACTTTCAATTATCCTTGAATTAAAAGCAACCACTAAGCACCTTAATCATTATAATACTATTATCCATTTTTAGTGGACATTATTTTTAATTAACAAATGTAAGTGGATTTCTTCACCTACTTAGGATATTTTGGTGCCACTCAAGGCATTTGGACGTCCTCCCACTATAGGATTTCTCCCATAACATTTTTTTGTTGATGGGCACTTCAATTAATATTTTTATTTTTGCTACAAAATAAATTAGGGTTTCAATTATGCTTAATTCTTGATTATTTTATTATCAAGATTATCTCTCCTCAAAAGTAGTTCAAACAAGACGCCCCATTCTTTTTATTTTCTCTAAATGATACCAAGAAACATTAAGGATACTTTTGAAGTGGTATTTTACATATTCAATCCTAGATTTTGGGTAATTTACAAAATACACCAAAACTAGCATTCAATACACAAGCATTACTCAAACAAGCTCCTTCTTGGAACTTAGGCTTCCACAAGCCATAACTCAACATCATTCTCATTATTATGATGCTATAACACTTGAGGAACATTTATCATGCAACATTTATAAGGGAACCTCCCTTAAATTGGGTAAATTGCACTTTAGTCCAAAACAAGTAAAATATTATTTCAACATTATTCAAATAGGACCAAAATTGAAACATAAGCTCTCCTTTAGTCTTAATTACTTTTCAAAAGATAAAGACAAGAATCTAAATGACTTACTTAAGCAAAACTTCTAGGGTTAATGCATAACCCAGGTCAGGGATGTTACAAAAGCAACACTTTGATTCACATACTTTTTTGGTGCTTTAAGCCATTTGTGGGTGTTCTTACATATTCGCGGTCGCAAATTCACTATTTTGGTTTTTTCACCCATTTTTGAGAGTATATTTCACCATTCTTGGTGTTTTGGGTGCTTTTACCCATTTATACTGCATATTTGACCATTTTCAGTGCTTTTACCCATTTGTGAGTGCATGAATAAAGTAATTTGTTATTCATAAAACTATGTACATAGTTTTTTCAAGAATATGTTCACCATTTTTTGGACACCATTCACCATTTATGCATTTTCACTCATTTCTGGGTGCATATCCAAAGTAACATGCACTTATTTCTGAAAAAGTGTCACACATATCCATCAAGTATAGGTTCACTTCTAGGCATGTATTTCACCATTTTCTGTGCACTTTTAACTATTTGTAGGCACATTTTCTAAGCAACAAGCGCTTATTCATCAAGAATAGTGTACATGTTCATCAAGAACAGACACACCTATTATATTTTAACTATTAATGTTAAATTTTCCCCTAAAACACACATATTTTATGTGTATAAGTGCCTATTTTAGTTCCTTATGTGCCTACTTTATGTATATTTGTGTTCATTATTGTTATATGTGCGCCCAATTTAGACCACTTTGTGCCCATTTCTAGTCTTTAGACACCCACTTTTTGCTAATATTTGTTTGAATAATTTGCAGCCATTTTGATCAATTTGCGTCCATTATTGGTCTTTTGATGCCCACTTTTATTTTTTTTGATGCCCGCTTTTGCCATTGCATTGTCCAATCTTTAGTTTGGACAACGTTATGCCTATTTTTGATCAATTTGAGTCCATTTTGTATTTTTCTGTGCCTACTTTTGATCAATTTGTGTCCATTCATTATTTTACTTTACTCTTATATCATATTAAAATCTTTTATTTACTTTTCTCCTCTCTTCCCTCATCTCTAATCTCCTCATTTATTTATTTATTTTACTTTACTACTTTTATTTATTTTCTTCCTCACTTCCCTCATCTATGATCTCCTCATTTTATTCCCACATCTCCTATCTTTAATTCCCTCCATACTTCTCTCATCTCCTACCTTTACTTCCCTCCTCTTCTCCCATCAATTTACTCCTCACTTATTTAATCTCCCATCATCACTTCCCTCTTTTATTCTTTTTTACTTTTCTCATGTTTTTCTATTTATATATTTATTTTTGTGCAAGCATGTTACTGATTAAATAAGTACAAATATTCAATGCTCATTTTTATATTTTGTATCATTCTCTCAAAAGTATATCAAGATTGGTCTTGTTGAAATGATTTTTGCAATAAATCTAACAATTTTTATTTCATTAATAAAATTTATTTTGGATTAAATCTATATACAAAACATATTTCTCTCTCATCACATCACCTCTGTGCCCCTCTTTTTCCCCTCTTATCCATTCTCTCTTTCACCACCACTCAATTTACCGCCAGCCGCCACCTTAATTGTAAACCTTCTGTCACCTTAAAATTATCCTGCTATGACAGTGTTGTATCAACCTTCAAAACCACCTTTTTGCTCACCAAAACTCCAAATAATCTGGTCCTGCGTGTAAGCAACATGTGATGTGCAGTGTGTGACGAGATCATTTTTGTTGCACGGTAAATCAAGCCTCTCTAATTAAATAATTTTTTTAGGCAATTTACACAACTTACCCACTCACCCACCCGACCCTTGGAATTTGGTGTTGTTGTACATTTTTCATTGTGCAATAATAAAGAGGGAAGAGGGAAGTAGGAAAAAGAAGAGACCGAAAATTGTTTCTCTTAATTTTCAATCTATAAGGATATTTTGATGAAATAAATAGTAATACAATTATTGCAAAAAATACTTTCCAATAAGACCAATGTTGATGTATTTAAAAAAATTGAGAAAAATATACTAGTCATCTTTTAAGTATCCTGTTCAGGATACAAAACCCATGTATTGGAGTACAGTACATCAACAAGTACACATTCATACAGTACCCCCAAAATAATATAAGAGAAATAAATTACTTGTGTTTTGGGGACAATGTCTATGTTTCGGGGTACATACTCATGTTTTGGGATACAATACATTAACTAGTAACTTTCATATAGTACATCCAAGTGAGAGTAAAATACCTCAAAATACTGGTACTGTACCCCTAAATAATGTGTAATCTCCAAAAATACGGATACTTTATGCCAAAATATGAGAGTGATGTATCAAAAAGTGAGAATAAGTCCGATTTTTATTTCTGCTCAGACCCAGCTGGCAAGTGGAAGAAAACGAAATGCGCTCCTTTTGGCATAGTTCGTTTGCAAAAGAATAATGAACAACTGGCTTAGAGTGTGGAGTTGGTTTTCCTGGGTTGAGTTGGAGTTAACACCGTACCAAATACAGATAGTTGAAAATCGTATGCGGTTGGAACTGCGTATGTTGGTTTTCACCTCAACCAAATAAGCCCTTACACGTGTTGTCTTCCAACCACTAGGTACCAAACTCGCCCTTATTAAAATAGCCAATCTGGACGATCAAAACAGTTGGATCGAGTTCAAGGTAAACAAAACTCCATCAGTATTGGTACTTTTCCACATCGCCCAACTACTCCAGCCCGCTCTACCGGTCACTGCCAGGCTACACACGTGATCATCTTTGTCGAATCGTCTGCCTCGCCAGCCTCGTTTTACTCACACCTCCGAGATATACGCGTACTTCCTCTCTCTCCAGTCTCCCTCCCTTTACCTCAACCTCTTTCTCTCTCTACAAACTCCACGCACGCTCTGTGGTCAGGCTATCCTTCCCTTCCCTTTCCCCATCTTTGCATGGCAGCGACTTTGGCGGCCCATGTGGTGTCCGATCTCTGCATCGGGAAGCCACCAGTGACATCCATCGCTTCCTTCGCCACCATTTCTGAAGCCCTCTTATTAAGTTGACTTAACCTCTTACTAAAGTAGATGCAACTATGCTTATCGTAGTGTATTGAATTTATTACTTTCATAGGCATCAAGTGATAATCACTCTAATTATACTAATCAGCTAAGTACTTTAGAGGTACTTCCATTGAAATCAGCCTTGAGATACTCTTCAACCACTTATGGGATTATTAGTACTTACATGGTTTGAATCAATTGGACCTTCAAACAGTTTGAACCAATTGAACCTTCAAACGGTTTGAACCAATTGAACCTTAAAATGGTTTGGCCCTAAACCTTCAAACGGTTTAGTCCTAAACCTTCAAACGGTTTGAGACCGTTTAGACCTTCAAACGGTCTTGGTCTTTATATCCTTAAACGTTCTTGAACCTTTTGCTCATCAAATGGTTTTGAAACCATTTCATAACTAACGATTTGAAAACCATTTCAACTCTAACGGTTTTGAAACCGTTTCAACCCAAGACCTTCAAACGGTTTGAAGATTGATTAACCCTAAACGGTTTGAGACCGTTTGATCCTCAAATGGTTTGAGACCGTTTGGTCCTCAAACGATTTGAGACTGTTTGGTCCTCAAACGATTTGAGACCGTTTGGTCAATTCAGAGATGAAAATGTTTGAACCTAAAATTAGGGTTCTCAACCCAATTGAATTTGATTGTTTAAAGTTATTAGGTCATGAGACCAATTGATCCTTGAATCCATTGAAACCGGTTGACCTCTAATGGTTTGAAACCGTTTGACCTCTAACGGTTTTGAAACCGTTTGGTCTCTAACAGTTTTGAAACCGTTTGACCAAAAAAAATTGAAGCCGTTTGTTTTTTATATTCTTGAGGTGTGTGCTAAGATGGTGTCATCATCATCAAGCTTCATACCTCCGAATTCTACTATCATATATATGATGAATTCATCAATTATTCAAGAAGAAAATAAAAGATCAACATATTATGAAAAATTGAAATCAATAATAACATTAATGGGTTCAAGTTATATAACCCACCTTCAAAGTAGCTTCAAAGCTTCAATATTCTCGTCTCTAATGGTGAAAGAAGCTCCTTCAACTATCCAAGGTTCGTTTCCAACTCTTTGGATGCAAAAGATAGCCAAGGTTGAGCATTGGATGGAAGAGAGAAGAAAATGAATGTTGAAATCCGATTGCAACCATCAATCCAAGGTTGAAGATAATCATGGAGCTTACCTTCAGCTTGGGGAACATTTTCCTCCTGCTCCTAAGCTCCTTGGTCGTTGGCCAAAGCAAGGGAGGAAAGTGGTTTGCAAAAATAGCCTTTCAAGTAAGGAGAAAATCAAGTACATATAATTGATTTTCTAGGAGAGAGAAAGTAGGAGGAAATTCATCCACTTTCTTGCCACATGCCCCCTCCCTTCCTTGCCTTCGAAGCCATCTTACTTTTTCCTCAATTTACTTTCAATTATCCTTGAATTAAAAGCAACCACTAAGCACCTTAATCATTATAATACTATTATCCATTTTTAGTGGACATTATTTTTAATTAACAAATGTAAGTGGATTTCTTCACCTACTTAGGATATTTTGGTGCCACTCAAGGCATTTGCACGTCCTCCCACTATAGGATTTCTCCCATAACATTTTTAGTTGATGGGCACTTCAATTAATATTTTTATTTTTGCTACAAAATAAATTAGGGTTTCAATTATGCTTAATTCTTGATTATTTTATTATCAAGATTATCTCTCCTCAAAAGTAGTTCAAACAAGACGCCCCATTCTTTTTATTTTCTCTAAATGATACCAAGAAACATTAAGGATACTTTTGAAGTGGTATTTTACATATTCAATCCTAGATTTTGGGTAATTTGCAAAATACACCAAAACTAGCATTCAATACACAAGCATTACTCAAACAAGCTCCTTCTTGGAACTTAGGCTTCCACAAGCCATAAATCAGCATCATTCTCATTATTATGATGCTATAACACTTGAGGAATATTTATCATGCAACATTTATAAGGGAACCCCCCTTAAATTGGGTAAATTGCACTTTAGTCCAAAATAAGTAAAATATTATTTCAACATTATTCAAATAGGACCAAAATTGAAACATAATCTCTCCTTTAGTCTTAATTACTTTTCAAAAGATAAATACAAGAATCTAAATGACTTACTTAAGCAAAACTTCTAGGGTTAATGCATAACCCAGGTCAGGGATGTTACAAAAACAACACTTTGATTCACATACTTTTTTGGTGCTTTAAGCCATTTGTGGGTGTTCTTACATATTCGTGGTCGCAAATTCACTATTTTGGTTTTTTCACCCATTTTTGAGAGTATATTTCACCATTCTTGGTGTTTTGGGTGCTTTTACCCATTTATGGTGCATATTTGACCATTTTCGGTGCTTTTACCCATTTGTGAGTGCATGAATAAAGTAATGTGTTATTCATAAAAATATGCACATAGTTTTGTCAAGAATATGTTCACCATTTTTTGGACACCATTCACCATTTATGCATTTTCACTCATTTCTGGGTGCATATCCAAAGTAACATGCACTTATTTCTGAAAAAATGGCCCACATATCCATCAAGTATAGGTTCACTTCTAGGCATGTATTTCACCATTTTCTGTGCACTTTTAACTATTTGTAGGCACATTTCCTAAGCAACAAGTGCTTATTCATCAAGAATAGTGTACATGTTCATCAAGAACAGACACACCTATTATAGTTTAACTATTAATGTTAAATTTTCCCCTAAAACACACATATTTTATGTGTATAAGCGCCTATTTTAGTTCCTTATGTGCCTACTTTATGTATATTTGTGTTCATTATTGTTATATGTGCACCCAATTTAGACCACTTTGTGCCCATTTCTAGTCTTTAGACACCCACTTTTTGCTAATATTTGTTTGAATAATTTGCAGCCATTTTGATCAATTTGCGTCCATTATTGGTCTTTTGATGCCCACTATTATTTTTTTTGATGCCCGCTTTTGCCATTGCATTTTCCAATCTTTAGTTTGGACAACGTTATGCCTATTTTTGATCAATTTGAGTCCATTTTGTATTTTTCTGTGCCTACTTTTGATCAATTTGTGTCCATTCATTATTTTACTTTACTCCTATATCATATTAAAATCTTTTATTTACTTTTCTCCTCTCTTCCCTCATCTCTAATCTCCTCATTTATTTATTTATTTTACTTTACTACTTTTATTTATTTTCTTCCTCACTTCCCTCATCTCTGATCTCCTCATTTTATTCCCACATCTCCTATCTTTAATTCCCTCCTCACTTCTCTCATCTCCTACCTTTACTTCCCTCCTCTTCTCCCATCAATTTACTCCTCACTTCTTTAATCTCCCATCATCACTTCCCTCTTTTTTTCTTTTTACTTTTCTCATGTTTTTCTATTTATATATTTATTTTTGTTCAAGCATGTTACTGATTAAATAAGTACAAATATTCAATGCTCATTTTTATATTTTGTATCATTCTCTCAAAAGTATATCAAGATTGGTCTTGTTGAAATGATTTTTGCAATAAATCTAACAATTTTTATTTCATTAATAAAATTTATTTTGGATTAAATCTATATACAAAACATATTTCTCTCTCATCACATCACCTCTGTCCCCCTCTTTTTCCCCTCTTATCCATTCTCTCTTTCACCACCACTCAATTTACCGCCAGCCGCCACCTTAATTGTAAACCTTCTATCACCTTAAAATTATCCTGCTATGACAGTGTTGTATCAACCTTCAAAACCACTTTTTGCTCACCAAAACTCTAAATAATCTGGTCCTGCGTGTAAGCAACATGTGATGTGCAGTGTGTGACGAGATCATTTTTGTTGCACGGTAAATCTAGCCTCTCTAATTAAATAAATTTTTTAGGCAATTTACACAACTTACCCACTCACCCACCCGACCCTTGGAATTTGGTGTTGTTTTACATTTTTCATTGTGCAATAATAAAGAGGGAAGAGGGAAGTAGGAAAAAGAAGAGACCGTAAATTGTTTCTCTTAACTTTCAATCTATAAGGATATTTTGATGAAATAAATAGTAATACAATTATTGCAAAAAATACTTTCCAATAAGACCAATGTTGATGTATTTAAAAAAATTGAGAAAAATATACTAGTCATCTTTTAAGTATCCTGTTCAGGATACAAAACCCATGTATTGGAGTACAGTACATCAACAAGTACACATTCGTACAGTACCCCCAAAATAATATAAGAGAAATAAATTACTTATGTTTTGGGGACAATGTCTATGTTTCGGGGTATATACTCATGTTTTGGGATACAATACATTAACTAGTAACTTTCATATAGTACATCCAAGTGAGAGTAAAACACCTCAAAATACTGATACTGTACCCCTAAATAATGTGTAATCTCCAAAAATACGGATACTGTATCCCAAAATATGAGAGTGATGTATCAAAAAGTGAGAATAAGTCCGATTTTTATTTCTGCTCAGACCCAGCTGGCAAGTGGAAGAAAACAAACTGCGCTCCTTTTGGCATAGTTTGTTTGCAACAGAATAATGAACAACTGGCTTAGAGTGTGGAGTTGGTTTTCCTGGGTTGAGTTGGAGTTAACACCGTACCAAATACAGATAGTTGAAAATCGTATGCGGTTGGAACTGCGTATGTTGGTTTTCACCTCAACCAAATAAGCCCTTACACGTGTTGTCTTCCAACCACTAGGTACTAAACTCGCCCTTATTAAAATAGCCAATCTGGATGATCAAAACAGTTGGATCGAGTTCAAGGTAAACAAAACTCCGTCAGTATTGGTACTTTTCCACATCGCCCAACTACTCCAGCCCGCTCTACCGGTCACTGCCAGGCTACACACGTGATCATCTTTGTCGAATCGTCCGCCTCGCTAGCCTCGTTTTACTCACACCTCCGAGATATATGCACGCTTCCTCTCTCTCCAGTCTCCCTCCCTTTACCTCAACCTCTTTCTCTCTCTACAAACTCCACGCACGCTCTGTGGTCAGGCTCTCCTTCCCTTCCCTTTCCCCATCTTTGCATGGCAGTGACTTTGGCGGCCCATGTGGTGTCCGATCTCTGCATCGGGAAGCCACCAGTGACATCCATCGCTTCCTTCGCCACCATATCTGAAGCCCTCTTATTAGGTTGACTTAACCTCTTACAAAAGTACATGCAACTATGCTTATCATAGTATATTGAATTTATTACTTTCATAGGCATCAAGTGATAATCACTCTAATTATACTAATCAGCTAAGTACTTTAGAGGTACTTCCATTGAAATCAGCCTTGAGATACTCTTCAACCACTTATGGGATTATTAGTACTTACATGGTTTGAATCAATTGGACCTTCAAACAGTTTGAACCAATTGAACCTTCAAACGGTTTGAACCAATTGAACCTTCAAATGGTTTGGCCCTAAACCTTCAAACGGTTTAGTCCTAAACCTTCAAACGGTTTGAGACCGTTTAGACCTTCAAACGGTCTTGGTCTTTATATCCTTAAACGTTCTTGAACCTTTTGCTCATCAAATGGTTTTGAAACCATTTCATAACTAACGATTTGAAAACCATTTCAACTCTAACGGTTTTGAAACTGTTTCAACCCAAGACCTTCAAAAGGTTTGAAGATCGATTAACCCTAAACGGTTTGAGACCGTTTGATCCTCAAATGGTTTGAGACCGTTTGGTCCTCAAACGATTTGAGACTGTTTGGTCCTCAAATGATTTGAGACCGTTTGGTCAATTCAGAGATAAAAATGTTTGAACCTAAAATTAGGGTTCTGAACCCAATTGAATTTGATTGTTTAAAGTTATTAGGTCATGAGACCAATTGATCCTTGAATCCATTGAAACCGGTTGACCTCTAACGGTTTGAAACCGTTTGACCTCTAACGGTTTTGAAACCGTTTGGTCTCTAACGGTTTTGAAACCGTTTGACCAAAAAAAATTGAAACTGTTTGTTTTTGATATTCTTGAGGTGTGTGCTAAGATGGTGTCATCATCATCAAGCTTCATACCTCCGAATTCTACTGTCATATATATGATGAATTCATCAATTATTCAAGAAGAAAATAAAAGATCAACATATAATGAGAAATTGAAATCAATAATAACATTGATGGGTTCAAGTTATGTAACCCACCTTCAAAGTAGCTTCAAAGCTTCAAGCTTATCATCTCTAATGGTGAAAGAATCTCCTTCAACTATCCAAGGTTCGTTTCCAACTCTTTGGATGCAAAAGATAGCCAAGGTTGAGCATTGGATGGAAGAGAGAAGAAAATGAATGTTGAAATCCGATTGCAACCATCAATCCAAGGTTGAAGATAGTCATGGAGCTTACCTTCAGCTTGGGGAACGTTTTCCTCCTGCTCCTAAGTTCCTTGGTCATTGGCCAAAGCAAGGGAAGAAAGTGGTTTGCAAAAATAGCCTTTCAAGTAAGGAGAAAATCGAGTACATATAATTGATTTTCTAGGAGAGAGAAAGTAGGAGGAAATTCATCCACTTTCTTGCCACATGCCCCCTCCCTTCCTTGCCTTCAAAGCCATCTTCCTTTTTCCTCAATTTCCTTTCAATTATCCTTGAATTAAAAGCAACCACTAAGCACCTAAATCATTATAATACTATTATCCATTTTTAGTGGACATTAATTTTTAATTAACAAATGTAAGTGGATTTCTTCACCTACTTAGGATATTTTGGTGCCACTCAAGGCATTTGGACGTCCTCCCACTATAGGATTTCTCCCATAACATTTTTAGTTGATGGGCACTTCAATTAATATTTTTAGTTTTGCTATAAAATAAATTAGGGTTTCAATTATGCTTAATTCTTGATTATTTTATTATCAAGATTATCTCTCCTCAAAAGTAGTTCAAACAAGACGCCCCATTCTTTTTATTTTCTCTAAATGATACCAAGAAACATTAGGGATACTTTCGAAGTGGTATTTTACATATTCAACCCTAGATTTTGGGTAATTTGCAAAATACACCAAAACTAGCATTCAATACACAAGCATTACTCAAACAAGCTCCTTCTTGGAACTTAGGCTTCCACAAGCCATAACTCAGCATCATTCTCATTCTTATGATGCTATAACACTTGAGGAACATTTATCACACAAAATTTGTAAGGGAACCCCCCTTAAATTAGGTAAATTGCACTTTAGTCCAAAACAAGTAAAATATTATTTCAACATTATTCAAATAGGACCAAAATTGAAACATAAGCTCTCCTTTAGTCTTAATTACTTTTCAAAAGATAAAGACAAGAATATAAATGACTTACTTAAGCAAAACTTCTAGGGTTAATGCATAACCCAGGTCAGGGATGTTACAAAAACAACACTTTGATTCACATACGTTTTTGGTGCTTTAAGCCATTTGTGGGTGTTCTTACATATTCGTGGTTGCAAATTCACCATTTTGGTTTTTTTACCCATTTTTGAGAGTATATTTCACCATTCTTGGTGTTTTGGATGCTTTTACCCATTTATGGTGCATATTTGACCATTTTCGGTGCTTTTACCCATTTGTGAGTGCATGAATAAAGTAATGTGTTATTCATAAAAATATGCACATAGTTTTTTCAAGAATATGTTCACCATTTTTTGGACACCATTCACCATTTATGCATTTTCACTCATTTCTGGGTGCATATCCAAAGTAACATGCTCTTATTTATGAAAAAATGGCCCACATATCCATCAAGTATAGGTTCACTTCTAGGCATGTATTTCACCATTTTCTGTGCACTTTTAACTATTTGTAGGCACATTTTCTAAGCAACAAGTGCTTATTCATCAAGAATAGTGTACATGTTCATCAAGAACAGACACACCTATTATATTTTAACTATTAGTGTTAAATTTTCCCCTAAAACACACATATTTTATGTGTATAAGCGCCTATTTTAGTTCCGTATGTGCCTACTTTATGTATATTTGTGTTCATTATTGTTATATGTGCACCCAATTTAGACCACTTTGTGTCCATTTCTAGTCTTTAGACACCCACTTTTTGCTAATATTTGTTTGAATAATTTGCAGCCATTTTGATCAATTTGCGTCCATTATTGGTATTTAGATGCCCACTTTTATTTTTTTGATGCCTGCTTTTGCCATTTCATTGTCCAATCTTTACTTTGGACAACGTTATGCCTATTTTTTATCAATTTGAGTCCATTTTGTATTTTTCTGTGCCTACTTTTGATCAATTTGTGTCCATTCATTATTTTACTTTACTCCTTTTATCATATTAAAATCTTTTATTTACTTTTCTCCTCTCTTCCCTCATCTCTAATCTCCTCATTTATTTATTTATTTTACTTTACTGCTTTTATTTATTTTCTTCCTCACTTCCCTCATCTCTGATCTCCTCATTTTATTCCCACATCTCCTATCTTTAATTCCCTCCTCACTTCTCTCATCTCCTACCTTTACTTCCCTCCTCTTCTCCCATCAATTTACTCCTCACTTCTTTAATTCCCATCATCACTTCCCTCTTTTTTTTTACTTTTCTCATGTTTTTCTGTTTATATATTTATTTTTGTGCAAGCATGTTACAGATTAAATAAGTACAAATATTCAATGCTCATTTTTATATTTTGTATCATTCTCTCAAAAGTATATCAAGATTGGTCTTGTTGAAATGATTTTTGCAATAAATCTAACAATTTTTATTTCATTAATAAAATTTATTTTGGATTAAATCTATATACAAAACATATTTCTCTCTCATCACATCACCTTTGTCCCCCTCTTTTTCCCCTCTTATCCATTCTCTCTTTCACCACCACTCAATTTACCGCCAGCCGCCACCTTAATTGTAAACCTTCTATCACCTTAAAATTATCCTGCTATGACAGTGCTGTATCAACCTTCAAAACCACCTTTTTGCTCACCAAAACTCTAAATAGTCTGGTCCTGCGTGTAAGCAACATGTGATGTGCAGTGTGTGATGAGATCATTTTTGTTGCACGGTAAATCTAGCCTCTCTAATTAAATAAATTTTTTAGGCAATTTACAGAAACTTACCCACTCACCCACCCGACCCTTGGAATTTGGTGTTGTTGTACATTTTTCATTGTGCAATAATAAAGAGGGAAGAGGGAAGTAGGAAAAAGAAGAGACCGAAAATGGTTACTCTTAACTTTCAATCTATAAGGATATTTTGATGAAATAAATAGTAATACAATTATTGCAAAAAATACTTTCCAATAAGACCAATGTTGATGTATTTAAAAAACTTGAGAAAAATATACTAGTCATCTTTTAAGTATCCTGTTCAGGATAGAAAACCCATGTATTGGAGTACAGTACGTCAACAAGTACACATTCGTACAGTACCCCCAAAATAATATAAGAGAAATAAATTACTCATGTTTTGGGGACAATGTCTATGTTTCGGGGTACATACTCATGTTTTGGGATACAATACATTAACTAGTAACTTTCATATAGTACATCCAAGTGAGAGTAAAGTACCTCAAAATACTGGTACTGTACCCCTAAATAATGTGTAATCTCCAAAAATACGGATAATGTATCCCAAAATATGAGAGTGATGTATCAAAAAGTGAGAATAAGTCCGATTTTTATTTCTGCTCAGACCCAGCTGGCAAGTGGAAGAAAACGAACTGCGCCCCTTTTGGCATAGTTCGTTTGCAATAGAATAATGCACAACTGGCTTAGAGCGTGGAGTTGGTTTTCCTCGGTTGAGTTGGAGTTACACTGTACCAAATACAGATAGTTGAAAATCGTATGCAGTTGGAACTGCGTATGTTGGTTTTCACCTCAACCAAATAATCCTTTACACGTGTTGTCTTCCAACCACTAGGTACCAAACTCGCCCTTATTAAAATAGCCAATCTGGATGGTCAAAACAGTTGGATCGAGTTCAAGGTAAACAAAACTCCGTCAGTATTGGTACTTTTCCACATCGCCCAACTACTCCAACCCGCTCTACCGGTCACCTCCAGGCTACACACGTGATCATCTTTGTCGAATCGTCCACCTCGCCAGCTTCATTTCACTCACACGCTCTTCCTCTCTCTCCAGTCTCCCTCCCTTTACCTCAACCTCTTTCTCTTTCTACAAACTCCACACACGCTCTGTGGTCAGGCTCTCCTTCCCTTCCCTTTCCCCATCTTTGCATGGCAGCAACTTTGGCGGCCCATGTGGTGTCCGATCTCTGCATCGGGAAGCCACCAGTGACATCCATCGCTTCCTTCGCCACCATTTCTGAAGCCCTCTTATTAGGTTGACTTAACCTCTTACTAAAGTAAATGCAACTATGCTTATCATAGTGTATTGAATTTATTACTTTCATAGGCATCAAGTGATAATCACTCTAATTATACTAATCAGCTAAGTACTTTAGAGGTACTTCCATTGAAATCAGCCTTGAGATACTCTTCAACCACTTATGGGATTATTAGTACTTACATGGTTTGAATCAATTGAACCTTCAAATGGTTTGAACCAATTGAACCTTCAAACGGTTTGAACCAATTGAACCTTCAAATGCTTTGGCCCTAAACCTTGAAACGGTTTAGTCCTAAACCTTCAAACGGTTTGAGACCGTTTAGACCTTCAAACGGTCTTGGTCTTTATATCCTTAAATGGTCTTGAACCTTTTTCTCATCAAATGGTTTTGAAACCATTTCATAACTAACGGTTTGAAAACCATTTCAACTCTAACGGTTTTGAAACCGTTTCAACCCAAGACCTTCAAACGGTTTGAAGATCGATTAACCCTAAACGGTTTGAGACCGTTTGATCCTCAAATGGTTTGAGATCGTTTGGTCCTCAAACGATTTGAGACTGTTTGGTACTCAAACGATTTGAGACCGTTTGGTCAATTCAGAGATGAAAATGTTTGTACCTAAAATTAGGGTTCTGAACCCAACTGAATTTGATTGTTTAAAGTTATTAGGTCATGAGACCAATTGATCCTTGAATCCATTGAAACCGGTTGACCTCTAACGGTTTGAAACCGTTTGACCTCTAACGGTTTTGAAACTGTTTGGTCTCTAACGGTTTTGAAACCGTTTGACCAAAAAAAATTGAAACCGTTTGTTTTTTATATTCTTGAGGTGTGTGCTAAGATGGTGTCATCATCATCAAGCTTCATACCTCCGAATTCTACTGTCATATATATGATGAATTCATCAATTATTCAAGAAGAAAATAAAAGATCAACATATGATGAGAAATTGAAATCAATAATAACATTGATGGGTTCAAGTTATATAACCCACCTTCAAAGTAGCTTCAAAGCTTCAAGCTTCTCGTCTCTAATGGTGAAAGAAGCTCCTTCAACTATCCAAGGTTCGTTTCCAACTCTTTGGATGCAAAAGATAGCCAAGGTTGAGCATTGGATGGAAGAGAGAAGAAAATGAATGTTGAAATCTGATTGCAACCATCAATCCAAGGTTGAAGATAATCATGGAGCTTACCTTCAGCTTGGGGAACGTTTTCCTCCTGCTCCTAAGCTCCTTGGTCGTTGGCCAAAGCAAGGGAAGAAAATGGTTTGCAAAAATAGCCTTTCAAGTAAGGAGAAAATCGAGTACATATAATTGATTTTCTAGGAGAGAGAAAGTAGGAGGAAATTCATCCACTTTCTTGCTACATGCCCGCTCCCTTCCTTGCCTTCGAAGCCATCTTACTTTTTCCTCAATTTCCTTTCAATTATCCTTGAATTAAAAGCAACCACTAAGCACCTTAATCATTATAATACTATTATCCATTTTTCGTGGACATTATTTTTTAATTAACAAATGTAAGTGGATTTCTTCACCTACTTAGGATATTTTGGTGCCACTCAAGGCATTTGGACGTCCTCCCACTATAGGATTTCTCCCATAAAATTTTTAGTTGATGGGCACTTCAATTAATATTTTTTATTTTTTCTACAAAATAAATTAGGGTTTCAATTATGCTTAATTCTTGATTATTTTATTATCAAGATTATCTCTCCTCAAAAGTAGTTCAAACAAGACGCCCCATTCTTTTTATTTTCTCTAAATGATACCAAGAAACATTAGGGATACTTTTGAAGTGGTATTTTACATATTCAACCCTAGATTTTAAGTAATTTGCAAAATACACCAAAACTAGCATTCAATACACAAGCATTACTCAAACAAGCTCCTTCTTGGAACTTAGGCTTCCACAAGCCATAACTCAGCATCATTCTCATTCTTATGATGCTATAACACTTGAGGAACATTTATCATGCAACATTTGTAAGGGAACCCCCCTTAAATTGGGTAAATTGCACTTTAGTCCAAAACAAGTAAAATATTATTTCAACATTATTCAAATAGGACCAAAATTGAAACATAAGCTCTCCTTTAGTCTTAATTAATTTTCAAAAGATAAAGACAAAAATCTAAATGACTTACTTAAGCAAAACTTCTAGGGTTAATGCATAACCCAGGTCAGGGATGTTACAAAAACAACACTTTGATTCACATACTTTTTTGGTGCTTTAAGCCATTTGTGGGTGTTCTTACATATTAGTGGTTGCAAATTCACCATTTGGATTTTTTTACCCATTTTTGAGAGTATATTTCACCATTCTTGGTGTTTTGGATGCTTTTACCCATTTATGGTGCATATTTGACCATTTTCGGTGCTTTTACCCATTTGTGAGTGCATGAATAATGTAATGTGTTATTCATAAAAATATGCACATAGTTTTTTCAAGAATATGTTCACCATTTTTTGGAAACCATTCACCATTTATGCATTTTCACTCATTTCTGGGTGCATATCCAAAGTAACATGCACTTATTTCTGAAAAAATGGCCCACATATCCATCAAGTATAGGTTCACTTCTAGGCATGTATTTCACCATTTTCTGTGCACTTTTAACTATTTGTAGGCACATTTTCTAAGCAACAAGCGCTTATTCATCAAGAATAGTGTACATGTTCATCAAGAACAGACACACCTATTATATTTTAACTATTAATGTTAAATTTTTCCCTAAAACACACATATTTTATGTGTATAAGCGCCTATTTTAGTTCCTTATGTGCCTACTTTATGTATATTTTTGTTCATTATTGTTATATGTGCGCCCAATTTAGACCACTTTGTGCCCATTTCTAGTCTTTAGACTCCCACTTTTTGCTAATATTTGTTTGAATAATTTGCAGCCATTTTGATCAATTTGCGTCCATTATTGGTCTTTAGATGCCCACTTTTATTTTTTTGATGCCCGCTTTTGCCATTTCATTGTCCAATCTTTACTTTGGACAACGTTATGCCTATTTTTGATCAATTTGAGTCCATTTTGTATTTTTCTGTGCCTACTTTTGATCAATTTGTGTCCATTCATTATTTTACTTTACTCCTTTTATCATATTAAAATCTTTTATTTACTTTTCTCCTCTCTTCCCTCATCTCTAATCTCCTCATTTATTTATTTATTTTACTTTACTACTTTTATTTATTTTCTTCCTCACTTCCCTCATCTCTGATCTCCTCATTTTATTCCCACATCTCCTATCTTTAATTCCCTCCTCACTTCTCTCATCTCCTACCTTTACTTCCCTCCTCTTCTCCCATCAATTTACTCCTCACTTCTTTAATCTCCCATCATCATTTCCCTCTTTTTTTCTTTTTACTTTTCTCATGTTTTTCTGTTTATATATTTATTTTTGTGCAAGCATGTTACTGATTAAATAAGTACAAGTATTCAATGCTCATTTTTATATTTTGTATCATTCTCTCAAAAGTATATCAAGATTGGTCTTGTTGAAATGATTTTTGCAATAAATCTAACAATTTTTATTTCATTAATAAAATTTATTTTGGATTAAATCTATATACAAAACATATTTCTCTCTCATCACATCACCTCTGTCCCCCTCTTTTTCCCCTCTTATCCATTCTCTCTTTCACCACCACTCAATTTACCGCCAGCCGCCACCTTAATTGTAAACCTTCTGTCACCTTAAAATTATCCTGCTATGACAGTGTTGTATCAACCTTCAAAACCACCTTTTTGCTCACCAAAACTCTAAATAATCTGGTCCTGCGTGTAAGCAACATGTGATGTGCAGTGTGTGACGAGATCATTTTTGTTGCACGGTAAATCTAGCCTCTCTAATTAAATAAATTTTTTAGGCAATTTACACAACTTACCCACTCACCCACCCGACCCTTGGAATTTGGTGTTGTTGTACATTTTTCATTGTGCAATAATAAAGAGGGAAGAGGGAAGTAGGAAAAAGAAGAGACCGAAAATTGTTTCTCTTAACTTTCAATCTATAAGGATATTTTGATGAAATAAATAGTAATATAATTATTGCAAAAAATACTTTCCAATAAGACCAATGTTGATGTATTTAAAAAAAAATTGAGAAAAATATACTAGTCATCTTTTAAGTATCCTGTTCAGGATACAAAACCCATGTATTGGAGTACAGTACGTCAAAAAGTACACATTCGTACAGTACCCCCAAAATAATATAAGAGAAATAAATTACTTGTGTTTTGGGGACAATGTCTATGTTTCGGGATACATACTCATGTTTTGGGATACAATACATTAACTAGTAACTTTCATATAGTACATCCAAGTGAGAGTAAAGTACCTCAAAATACTGGTACTGTAACCCTAAGTAATGTGTAATCTCCAAAAATACGGATACTGTATCCCAAAATATGAGAGTGATGTATCAAAAAGTGAGAATAAGTCCGATTTTTATTTCTGCGCAGACCCAGCCAGCAAGTGGAAGAAAACGAACTGCGCCCCTTTTGGCATAGTTCGTTTGCAACAGAATAATGCACAACTGGCTTAGAGCGTGGAGTTGGTTTTCCTGGGTTGAGTTGGAGTTACACCGTACCAAATACAGATAGTTAGAAAAATAGCCAATCTGGATGATCAAAACAGTTGGATCGAGTTCAAGGTAAACAAAACTCCGTTAGTATTGGTACTTTTCCACATCGCCCAACTACTCCAGCCCGCTCTACCGGTCACCGCCAGGCTACACACGTGATCATCTTTGTCGAATCGTCCGCCTCGCCAGCCTCATTTCACTCACACGCGCTTCCTCTCTCTCCAGTCTCCCTCCCTTCACCTCAACCTCTTTCTCTCTCTACAAACTCCACGCACGCTCTGTGGTCAGGCTCTCCTTCCCTTCCCTTTCCCCATCTTTGCATGGCAGCGACTTTGGCGGCCCATGTGGTGTCCGATCTCTGCATCGGGAAGCCACCAGTGACATCCATCGCTTCCTTCGCCACCGTCTCTGAAGCCCTACTGCTCCTCCGCTTCAACGGCGACCCGTGCCTGTACGTGACGACCGATGGCTCCCCACTTTCGGCCGGTAAATTCCGCCCCTTCGTCGGCAAGGTTACTGCCATTGACGCGCTCTGCTTCCTCTGCTTGGAGCCGCACCTTGCCGATCCTGTCTCTGCCCTGAGATCGCCCGTCTCTGCTCTTCTAAAGCCACACTCCGCCTCCCTGATTCGTTACGTCGACCCGCAGTCAAGGTACGGTTTTCTAATCACGCTGCTACATTGCAAAGATCCGATTTTTGTGGGGATAAGTTTAGATCATGTTTGTTTATGCTGTTATGTTGCTCCTGCAGCGTGGTGGAAGCCCTTGATCTGTTCCTCGATGGTGCCCAGAATTTACTGGTCCCAATCCGCAACCCCAGGCGTAAGCATACTCCACCGGCGGCAGGGGCGCCGTTTGCAGCTTGCTACTGTTGCTTGACGCAGGAAGACCTTGCGCGGTTTTTCCTTGGATACATCGCTCTGTTCTCCCCTGTCCCGGTTCTCCCTGTGTCCTCACTAGGTCTCATCCGCCCCGACGTTCATGCAATCGCCTGCAATTCTCCGGCGCTCGCCGCCATGCCACTTATCGCCGAGGCGGCTGCTTCACAGACCGCTGTCGCAGTCCTAGCACCGGACGGCCGGCTCGCGGGAGAGATATCTCCTACTGCGATCTCAATCTGCCGCGGTAGCTGGAACGGGTTGGTAGCGGCCGCTGTAGCGGTGCTTTCCGCTGGCGAGCTCGTGGCGTACATCGACTGCGGCGGCGATCCGCCAGAATACGCAGTCCAAGCCGTGAAGGCGCGGCTGTTGGCGTGTGGGATGAAGGGCATGCTGGAGCTCATGGAACTTCCAGAAGAGGATGACGAAGAGTACGGGAAATCTTCCTTGACGGAGGCGTTCTCTTCGTCGTCATCCTTGTCGACCACGTCCTCTTTCTCCTCGTCCTCGTCATCGGACGAGGAAGAGTCGTCGACGTCGGAGCCGGCAGCAGCTATGTGTCGCCGGGAGCCAACAGCGGGGTTGAGGAGACACGGGAGCTACTCTGCGCGGATGGGGCACTGGTCAGAGGACGCCATCGTGTGCCACCCGGGGAGTTCACTTGTGGCAGTCATGATGCAGGCGCTGGCTCACAGAGTGTTCCACATATGGGTGGTCGATGAGGAGCACCGGCTAGCCGGCGTTGTCACTCTCCCTGACCTGCTCCAGGTGTTTCGCGAGTTGCTGGACCGATAAGCGGCGCAGGAATCGTCTCACGCGGCCTTGCACGGAGATGCCAGGTGCCATTTTTGCCGGGTTTTTTTTTGTTGTTTTGTGCAGTTTTTGCTGTAAGTACCCAGAAAGGAAACCCTGAAGAAAGGGGATTTTACTTTAATAGTAAAGGACTTGACGAGAAGGCAAGTATTTTTTTTTTTAAGAGGATGAGCCAGCAAGAAGGATCTTTTCGTGTTTGTGTGTAATGTAAAACTCCCAAACATAGGAAGAGTTTCTTTTTGTCAACCCATCAACTTTCTTAAAATCTCAGAAATAACCCTGAAGAAAGGGGATTTTACTTTAATAGTAAAGGACTTGACGAGAAGGCAAGTATTTTTTATTTTTTATAAGAGGATGAGCAGGCAAGAAGAATCTTTTCGTGTTTGTGTGTAATGTAAAACTCCCAAACATAGGAAGAGTTTCTTGTAGTCAATCCATCAACTTTCTTAAAATCTCAGACAGAGTCCTCACGGTTACAAAATCCTAGAAAGTTACAACAATCGCTACCAGCGTCAATCCACCATGTTTCTTTTACTTCTTCCTTATAATTTTCCACCATGTTTCTTTTACTTCTTCCTTATAATAATCCACCATGTTTCTTTTACTTCTTCCTTATAAATTTTTAGTTTCTTTTCTTTTTCTTCTAAACTTTCGAATGATTATGCTCTATACTCTATCGTCACTGGCGTAGTCAGACATTTTTAATAAGGGGAGCACTTTCAATTGTGCTGAGTATAGATGATGTCTCTAGGGTGATACTTATGAATAATTGCAAGTTAATCTAACCACTATCACCTGATGCTATTTATAAATTTGGAGTTTGAAGTAGGGCACTTGCCCACCCTACTCTATATGTCCGCCACTGTAAGTCGTATTGATTAGTCACCTGATATGATGTTTTCAGTAATTCACACCCAATTAAATGGTGACTGAATCTAAAGCTTCAATCCACATTCACATAATTTTTATTTAAAGTTATGTCTAGTAAATACTAACAATTGAATATTGTTCAAGGAAAAACTAAAATTTGATGCTATTTTTAAAATATATTATTGATATGCATAAATAAACACATTTAAGAATACATATATTTAATTTTATATCAGATAACTAGCCGATTCGAGTTTGTTTCGCTTCTCATAGTACGCTATTTGATTCTAGTTATTTTCATTTATAAGCATAAAATACTTAGGTGGTGGTGTTGGTGGTGGGGTTATAGTGTTTGGTTCGAGATGAAGATTACGAAATCCAGACTAATACATGATACGAAAACGAGAGTAATACAGGATTAGTCCAGTCATCGAGATTATCCGGACTGGAGTCAATCATGTTTCTATTTGGCAAACCAATCCCATCATTAAATTGAACTGTCCTCGTAACCTGTGTTCTTCAGTCTGGCATATAAAACAAAATACACAAAAGACAGAGCGAAATTCGGACTGGGTTCCCAAAATCCTGCTGCTAGCATGACTGACTTAATCCGGATATCAGGACAACGGAACCCGAAACGGAGGCTGTTTCAAGATGTTCAACCAAACACACATCTGCCAACTCGGACTGGATCGTGCTGATGTGGCACAAGAAGACAAGCCGAAATTCGGATGATATCCCGAACCAAACGGGGGCTAAAGGTCCTCCATCGCTATTCTATAATAGGGCTGGATATCTACTTTTCTTACAATCAACATGTATGATAATATTTTTCAGAAGCATAATGAGCTCTTCTAAAATCAGGTCAATTTTCTTGCAATCTCAAAAAAATACACTCTACGAAGAAAACCCAAAAATCAGTTCTCATTCGCCCTAATAATTTTTAGCTTCTTTTTCTTTTACACATTGTAATGGCCTGTACTATGATTTCATATTGGTTAGTTGCATGAGTTGATGGTGGAAATAATCGGTTTTCATCAATCTATACCGGACTTAGGCTAGTAATGGATACCGAGATCTAAATCTTCAATCTACATTCACAATAAAATTTATAGAAAGAAATGTCTTCTAACGTATACATGTTAGATTTTGGATACTATATTTCCTTTTTGAAATTTGTCTGAATAAACGGTTAACGCGTCTTAAAGAAAACCTAAACTTGACATTATATTTTTATTTAATTATGATATATTATTCATTAAATGTATACATATATAATATATAAATACTAGATTGTATATGTTTGTTAGGACAAGTATACCTTATATTAAATAATCTATTTTTTTATTCATAGATCTAATAATCATCTAGATAAATCTATCTAAGAAAAAATCAGATTCAGATGTTATTTTATGATATCTGCATGATTTTGAATTTAATATGTGACTAATTTTTATTGATGGAATTTAGATTTAGGTAGTGTCGTGTCTGATTTGAGTTTGTTTGGTTTACGAACCTGACCATACCGATTTTCCTACCAACTAGAACTCGATGCAGCCGTATCTAGTCCCGGTCATAAAAGAAAAATCAACGAGTTAGTCCACCCGTGAGCCTTACCATATAAACACAAACTCTTCCATATCAATCCACATACCTTTAGACCTACTTAAATACATAAATCTAAATTGACCAATTTATAATACTATCAGACATGTAACATAAAATAATGTTAAGAAATAAGATGTATATATTTCAGTCACTTGTCTCTTTTTAACATTTGAGTTCATTTTCTTGTCATGTGATGATAAAAATTCATTCATTTTCACTGTGTATTGTGTGACCAAGTTTGTTTTAAGTTTACATGGGTTACGTTTGATGTTGGAGGAGTGATGGCTTTATATAACACATATAGCTCTAGCTCTAGTTTTTGTTGTTGTCAAGATAGTGAGAATTAAGTTCAATTTGAGTTGACAAAAACAAAGGCTCAACGATAAAATTTAATCTGATCTTGATTCTGAAATTCAAACGATATCACAACTTAACATCTTAAATCGATCCAACAAACACCATCGAAATTTGAAAAAGTATTTGACATGAGAAAAACAAAACATACTTATGAAATATAAATAAAGTATCTATATATAGTACAATTGTTATTATAAATTTATATGATCAATTATTTATATGTTGCATATACTAATTTTATATTATATGTATGTAGTTTTCATTTGTAGATTTTCCGATCAAATACATTGATATCTAAATGTGGTCCATTTATAATAAAAAAAATTGACTCAAACATAAAATGAGTCTGTCATATATTGGTTTTTATTTGAAAATTTGGATACGAATGTGTATAGAGTGTTTGCGTTTCATGTATCCAATTATAATTCTAGGTTTATTTTGGGTGGACCGAATACCATACAAAATCCATTCTTATATCGATAATTAATTATTACAGTTGTGGTAGAGTAGTGGAGAATCATTAGAAACTACAAAATAAGAGAAGTCAAAAATCAAAGTGGAGTAGAATAGATGTTGATAGAGTGGAGAAAGTTGGAAAATCTACTAGCTTTTGAGATGGTAACAATTCGATGATTTTTCTTAAGATTTTGTACAAATGAGGGGGATTTTTGTGATTTCAGGAAGCTTATGGGGTCTTAAAAGCCTTTAAAAAAGAGGTCGCTTCTTCACAACAATATCAAGATCAAAACAAAGGAGATGAAGTTGTTTTTTTTTAGAATCCGTCCTGGTCGTAGTAGCAAATATGCCACTTCAACAACAAGATTGATCAACATGCTCTCACTAAAAGGTAAATAACGCTCTAAAGTATATTGTGTTTTTGTTCATTTAAATTTTTCTACAACCTTAATGTTGGACCGGAGTAGATACTTGTGGAAGAAAGATCATGCTTACATTTTCCTCTACATTTGGGATGATCTAGGTCATCTCATATTGACTTGGGGATGGAAATAAATCATGCCCACGCTTGAAGTCGGGTTCAATTGGACCTTGGGCTTCACCCAACCTGAAATATCATCAATTTTTGATAAAATTGAATGATATAAATATAAAGCATGATTTGATAAATAATAGTATTGTTGGTGCAATAATAATATTAATCACCTTTGCGGCATGAGTGCTTGTGGAACAAGCTAAATAAATAAAAATAATATGTACATTAATTAAGGATAATGACTTATGAAATATGGCATAAAATATGGAACAATATGTAAGTTTTCAAAAGGAAATAAGAAACATGATGTTTTAGATAATTAAAAGAATAATTATAAAACCAAGATTGGTTGCGCTATGCTTGAGGCATCAAACAAGTGTATTGCAATCAACCTATTTTATACTTGGAAATAATAAAGAAAAAACATTATAAAAATTGGGAGGAAAAGGCTTTACATATGGTAATGATAATTGTTTTAGATAAATGTTGAAAATGATAAGCTTTGATACGAATGGAAATCCCACTAAATATTTAATGGCAAGTTTCCATGATATAAAGATATTTGATTTAAGATATATCCAAGAAAAAGGAAGAATAATTTTATCCCCATGTCATAAAGTGTTTATTTATAGGTTAGTGATCAATTATCCGGTAAGAGCCATATAAATATATAGTTTCCTTTGTGGCTTTTTGTGTGAAAATCAAGAAAAGTGGATGGAGATATGTTCCTATATTTGGAATTTATTAATACTTTTCCTTTTTTAAAAAACAAAGCATAATCTCCCAATTAATATATTCCATAACTGTGAGAAAGGGGAAAGAACATAATAAAAGGGAATAGTCTTCCATAACAACAGACTACGATCCACAGTAGTTTCCCACCCGTAGTGGTATGAGGGAGGGAACTCTAACCCTTGCTTCCTAGCCATAGAGTCTCTCCCTCTCCTTCCCTCTCATTGTTTGTAGAAACCATTAGGGTTCCTTCTAGTTCTTATATAAATAGAACATGAGTTCTCATCTCACTAGAGGGCATCAGGGTATGACAAGGAGGGTGTATATTCATGGTGATGATCACCCTGCCTCCCAACAGTCATTAGCATGAAGCCATCACAACGACTGAGTTCTTATCCCAACAAGTAGCCACGAGGGTCTCAAGTATCCTCAGGAGTTCTAATGCACTCCTTTGCCCTTGTTGTAGTGGCTGAAGTTCCAACACATCCCTGACCTACCTTGGCTTCCCCCTCCCTGATGTACAACTGTCGAAGGTTCTCAATTTATAGGTAGCACCCTCGTCTAGTTACTTGAGGTGTTGTGGCGACTATGGTGGTGGTCGGGAACCTTGGGGTCCATGGATGACCACCATTGTGGCATACAACTCAGAAAAACATGATTAACTAATGCGAAAGCATTCACCAAGCAGCGGATTACCAAAAATCACTAAAAATTAAAACTTTTTTTTATCAAAAGATCCATCAAGTAAAAACTTTCTCACATAGAACAAAAGTAACACAATTACATTCTTATTCACAGGTACATATTCTGTATCATCTCCTTTTGAGAATTACAAGCATTAACTCTCCTATCAAGATAAACACTGGTAGTTCAAAATCTCGAGGCATTGAGCCAAAATCTCGAAAGCACTAACTACTACTCCGAGGACCTGAGAGTACAGAGACGACACATAGGACTTTATATACATCTATACATGGCATAACAACCAGTGTCTCCACTTGAGACTTCACTGTTGTTACTGCTGCTGCTGCTGCTGTCCTTCCCTTACTGAAGGGTTTCTATCTCCTCGTCCGCGACCACCTAAAAATGTAGTTCCCACGGGGGTGAGACAATTGTAAATTGCCCCAGCGAGAGATATAACTCTCTGCTAGTAACATTATTATTGCAGCTTAAGAAGATAAATATGAACAGAGGAATCATATTTGCTTGATAGCAGTTAATTCAATGTCTATCAAATTAGAATATTAATCTTATTCAACATTGCAACAATAACTTGAAAGAGCAACATATCACATATCCATTAGGGAATATGAAGAACACGTATAACATTTATCCACTACAGAATCATTATCACATCATTAACTCTCTTCAGTCTTAGATCATATATCGAAAGCCTGTCATTGTCATTGTGGAGTCATGGCCTGTAGCCATACTCTTTTCACAAAGTGTTCAAATCTTAATTCCTCAACTCACCGAGTACATTTCCTCTTTTTAACAAGTTCATCATCATGATTATATCATTTGGGTATTTGAACCCATAACTCACCATAGAACACTTGTTACCACTTATTAGGTAACTTCATACCTTCAGGTCATCTGACCAAGGACATTATAATTCTTACTACACAAAGTATTGCACATAGTTCACAAAGCTCATATCACCTCTTCTTACCCCTTAATAGGCAACAAGGCATATGAAAGCTTATAAGGCCTATAGAACATTTTCAATGTATAGAACATCATAGCCCATGCCTGGCTATGCTCATCTTCTCATCATATCTGTATGATTAGTAATCATGATGCAATTACATATCAGTACCATGCAATATAAGGGTTATCTTATTATATTCATAACCCATTAGTCTGTATTTGAGCTTCACATAGGATTACGCAGTGTTAGAACTTCACATATCATCACCTTGTATTTGGGTTCCACATAGCAGTACCCTGTATTAGGGTTTCACATAGCATTACCCTGTATTAGGGTTCACATAACATTACCCTGTATTAGGGTTCACATAACATTACCCTGTATTAGGGTTCACATAAGATTACCCTGTATTAGGGTTTCATGCACCTTTACCCCATTAAGGTTTACTATTCACATCCAAGTAGGGTTTCTCTTATCTCATACCCAAATTAGGGTTAGGATGTACAATTCCCATTAAATTAGGGCTTCTTACATTGTAACACTAAGTTAGGGTTACATCATCACCCTAGATTATGATAACACTCAGTTTTACCCTAGATTAGGGTTTCACACATAACATTGAGTATCTAAATATGTTCATCATATTGGACCCTCAATTACATGATATATTCAAATGGATTAACCATGTTGATCTTCACAAAGCTACTTACTTAGACCCTCAATGATCTTAGTTCTCATACATCATTTGGTTGAAAACCATTTGAACAAGTTGTACTTGAAATCAATTAGATCAAGTAGGTATTGAACTCGTTTGCACTTTGGGTCTCCAAACAGTTTGGGATCGTTTGGTCCCAGATGGTATTGAGACCGTTTGGTCCCAAACCTCCTCAAAACTGCATGGACCAAATATGGTCTCAACCGATCAAATCAATTTAGGGTTCTCAATGTTGATTCCTTCAATCATTGAATTCATGTACCCAATCATCAATTGGACCTATCATCATACTTCAATTGAGTTAAATAGGTCAACCTAAAACTGATTTAACCCTCAATTGACCCTCAATTAGTCTTCAACTAGGGTTTGAATCAATTGAATTAGGGTTTGGAATCAATGATCCTTCAACACTAATCAATGCAGATTAGTTACTTTGAAACCTTTGAACCATCATCCAAATTCAACATGACCTGACCCCAAACGGTCTTGAGGTCGTTTGGATGACCTCCAAATGGTCTTGAGGTCGTTTTCCCATCATATCATCAAAATCCAAGTCAACCAATTAAGGTTTGGATCATTGGATTGATCACCAAATCAGCAATTGATTACACTTTAACTTAGTAACATTGGATCATCAATTGCTTAACCATACTCACCCCTAGACCTCCAAATGGTCTTGGGTGACCTCCAAACGGTCTTGAGACCGTTTGGCTCATCCAACCCTTGGATTCTAGTGAAATTTCATCAAGGTTTGGTCTATTGAGTCGATCAACAAATCAGCAATTGATTGCTTTGTAACTTGGTAACTTTGGACCTTAAAATAGGAAACCATACTTAACTCTAGACCTCCAAACGGTCTTGGGTGACCTCCAAACGGTCTTGAGACCGTTTGGGTAATCCCCAAACGGTTTTGAAACTATTTGGGTCAATCAACCCAAAACATCATCTCAATCACTTACAAAATCAGCACTTAGCCGATTAGGGTTCATGCCATATCTTTGGATCTTCAAACACTGAGCCATACTCAACCCTAGACCTTCAAATGGTCTTTAGTAACCCCCAAACGGTCTTGAGACCGTTTGGGTAATCCCCAAACGGTTTTGAAACCGTTTGGGCTAATCAACCCAAAAAGTCATATCAATCAAGTTGAAAATCAGCACTTAATCCAATTAGGGTTTGCCTAATTGATTAGCCTTCAACTCATGATTCCTTTGTAATTAATCCATAAAATTTGGTAAGTTATTAACCAACATAATTAGGAACAGGAATCTCAAATGGTAAACCCTTAGTCAACCCTCTCGAATGGTTTTGAAACCATTTCCCCAAAAAGTCAGATTAATTAAGTTGAAAATCAGCACTTAATCCAATTAGGGTTTGCCTAATTGATTGGCCTTCAACTCATGATTCCTTTGGAATTAATCCATAAAATTTGGTGAGTTATTAACCAACATAACTAGAAACAGGAATCTCAAACGGTAAACCCTTGGTCAACCCTCTCAAACGGTTTTGAAACCGTTTGCCCAAAAGTCAGATTAATTAAGTTGAAAATCAGCACTTAATCCAACTAGGGTTTGCCTAATTGATTGGCCTTCAACTCATGATTCCTTTGGAATTAATCCATAAAATTTGGTGAGTTATTAAACAATATAATTAGGAACAGGAATCTCAAATGGTCAACCCTCTCAAATGGTTTTGAAACCGTTTGGTGAAACCGTTTGCTTCTAAACGGTTTGAAATCGTTTGCTCCCAAATGATTTGGGAAACCGTTTGAGCAACTCAATGAAACCGTTTGGCTTTGATATTTGGTGAGGTGCTTTCTTATGATTATGTCATCATCATCAATCTCTAAAACCACGAAATCTTCTGTGATTTCCATAGATATTGCATCAATCAACCAAACTCAATTCCGAAAATATAGAAATGATCACCAATTGATAAGGAATTGATTGCAATAATAAAATTAAGTGTTCAAGTTATAAAACCCACCTCCAATTGAGCTCCAAAGCTCCTATCTCAAAGCAAAAATGGTGTATGAAGCTCCCTTCACTATTCCAAGGCTCTTCCTCAAGCTTTTAGTGAAAAGAATTGGTTAGAATTGAAGAGGGGATCGAGTTATGAAGAATTCATACATTGATTTTCGATTTTCACCATGGATTCAAGGTGAAAGGAGGTCAAGAACCTTACCAACAGGTTGGGGTCGTCCTCCTGCTCCTCCACAGCTCCTTGGTCGTTTTCCAAGCAAGGGGAAAGAAAGGAATCCGAAAAAGCCTATTTTGGCTTGGATAGGGTACTTTTATAAGAAAATTGATGAGAGAGAAAATCTCTTATAAAAGTCTATTAATTCCAAAATTGTTGCCAGAACTCCCCCCCCTGGTTTCTTACATGCAAAGCCATATCTATCCCACCGAGATCCCTTCCATTATCCAAGAATTAAGGAAAAAGAAATTAAGCACCTTAACCCTTATAATAGGAATATCCATTTTTGAGTGGAAATTCTTTTCCTTATAATAATGGTGAGTGGGATTTCACCTCCTTAGGATATGCTCGTTCCTTTTCAAGGCCTTAGGCTCATTCACACACATCTGAATCCAACCATTTTAATTTTGGTTGAAGGCCCTTTAATTAATACATTCATTTTTGCCCTAAATTGAGTTAGGGTTTCACTTAGGATTAAATCTTGATTATTTTAATATCAAGATTCTCTCTCCTCCAACTTAATTCAAATGAGGCGACCCTCTCATTTTCTTTGCTCTACATGATGCCAAGAAACATTAGGGACCTTATTGAAGTGGTAATTTGCATGTTGAACCCTAGGTTTTGGGTAAATTGCATATTACACCAAAACTAGGTTTTCATGCACAAACATTGCTTTATCAGCTCTTTCTTGGTATTCAGGCCTCCATAAGCCATACCTCAGCATCATTTTCACTCTCATGATGCTTCAACACATGAGGAACATATTATCATGCACAATTTGCACTTAAACCCCTCAACTTGGGTAATTTGCACATTAGTCCAAGATAGGCAAACATTGCTTCAACATTGTCCTAAACAGGACCAAAATTTAAACATAAGTTCCTCATGAGCCCGAATTACTTTTCCCAAGATAATATTAAGCATTTACTCATCCTTATTAGGCAAAACATCTAGGGTTAGAATATAACCCAGGTTAGGGATGTTACAAATTATCCCCGCCCTTATAAGGATTTTGTCCTTGAAATCACTGAGAAAGTTCACTAAGTAATTTGTTTTGAAAATATCCATTGAGCATGTTCACTAAGAAATTTGTTTTGAAAATATACACGGAGCATGTTCACTAAGTCTGTTGAAAATATCCATGGAGCAAGTTCACTAAGTATGTTGAAAATATCCACGGAGCAAGTTCACTAAGTAATTTGAAAATATCCACGGAGCATGTTCACTAAGCAATTTGTAAATATCAACAAAGCAAGTTCACTAAGTATGTTGAAAATATCCACGGAGCATGTTCACTAAGTATGTTAAAAATATCCACGGAGCAAGTTCACTAAGTATGTTGAAAATATCCACGGAGCAAGTTCACTAAGTAATTTGAAAATATCCACAGAGCATGTTCACTAAGTATGTTGATAATATCCACAGAGCAAGTTCACTAAGTATGTTGAAAATATCCACGGAGCATGTTCACTAAGTATGTTGAAAATATCCACGGAGCAAGTTCACTAAGTATGTTGAAAATATCCACGGAGCATGTTCACTAAGTATGTTGAAAATATCCACGGAGCAAGTTCACTAAGTATGTTGAAAATATCCACGGAGCATGTTCACTAAGTATGTTGAAAATATCCACAGAGCAAGTTCACTAAGTATGTTGAAAATATCCACAGAGCATGTTCACTAAGTATGTTGATAATATCCACAGAGCAAGTTCACTAAGTATGTTGAAAATATCCACGGAGCAAGTTCACTAAGTAATTTGAAAATATCCACGGAGCAAGTTCACTAAGTAATTTGAAAATATCCACGAAGCATGTTCACTAAGTATGTTGATAATATCCACGGAGCAAGTTCACTAAGTATGTTGAAAATATCCACGGAGCATGTTCACTAAGTATGTTGAAAATATCTATGGAGCAAGTTCACTAAGTATGTTGAAAATATCCACGGAGCATGTTCACTAAGTATGTTGAAAATATCCACAGAGAAAGTTCACTAAGTAATTTGAAAATATCCACAGAGCATGTTCACTAAGTATGTTGATAATATCCACGGAGCAAGTTCACTAAGTATGTTGAAAATATCCACAGAGCAAGTTCACTAAGTATGTTGAAAATATCCACGGAACAAGTTCACTAAGTAATTTGAAAATATCCACGGAGCAAGTTCACTAAGTAATTTGAAAATATCCACGGAGCATGTTCACTAAGTATGTTGATAATATCCACAGAGCAAGTTCACCAAGTATGTTGAAAATATCCATGGAGCATGTTCACTAAGTATGTTGAAAATATCCATGGAACAAGTTCACTAAGTATGTTGAAAATATCCACGGAGCAAGTTCACTAAGTAATTTGAAAATATCCACAGAGCATGTTCACTAAGCAATTTGTAAATATCCACGGAGCATGTTCACTAAGAAATTTGTAAATATCCACCGAGCATGTCCACTAAGCAATTTGTTTTGAAAATATCCACTAATCTCTTCCTATTTAATTCCATTATACTCTCTAGATTGTTTCAGAATGATTACTTGATCAGAGTAATAAAAAAGGTAACAATCTAAGAGTTTCATACTTTCCTTATCTACAATAATCATATACCTGGCCAGGGTATACAAGTATTGAGATTAGGTAGTATGCACTTTATTTGCTATCATATTCTTCACTTTTCATACCATTATACACACATGATTTTCCATTCTTGACTTTTCTTCAGGCATCATTTCTACATCTCATCTTTCAACACACAGATGAGGAAGATTATAAAACATTTTAAGGAACACTGAGTAAGATATAAATTCTCATCTCCCTTGTGTCCTTATAGGACTAGTCAAAGGAATTCAAAAACAATTACTTTCATATCTTTAACACATAGAATCATGATATGAAGTATCTGATTGAATATATTTCATTTAAGTATCACCCCTCAAGGTCACCTACCACATTAGGTTGATTTCAACACATAGTGTCCAATTACCTCATGTTGCTGCTTTTGCCTTTACTTAGTGGCTACTGCCCTGGTGCACTAGGCATTTATTGCACTGGTGACACCAAAAAATTTGGCTTTTCAGAATATCTAGGCAAATGTCTCTAAAATTATAGAGACCTTACCTTAATTCATAGCTTATGGCCCCTCCTTGGGCATTATCATCACAGATGTACTATATGTCCAGGCTTATGGCAGAGTCTACTTTCTTGCCATTTATTAATCTTTCCCACATTTCCACTGTTCTAACATAACCATGTCACTCAGGAATCCTTTCAAAGCCCAAAGTTTATGCATTAAGGACTGGTAACTTAGGTTGTAATACTAGTATCCAGTCTTCTATATGCATCACCATTATCCTAATCTACCCTTCAAGAGAATAACAAAGGATTATTTATCCTGATTAGGTCAAGGTGGGAATCCTCAGGCACTTGTTCTCCTCTTTCCTGGTTCCATGCACCCACTCCTGGTGCAACTACATTGCCCTTAGCAATGTGTTCCTCGCGTTCTCCAATCATTTTCAAGTTCTTCTTCTCCTATGTGAGCAGAAGATACTATCAGATAAACTGGAAGACACTTAGAACAGACTCTACAACCTTAGTCCTATGTCTCTGTAGAATCAGCGAACCTAGAGCTCTGATACCACTAAATTGTGGCATACAACTCAGAAAAACATGATTAACTAATGCGGAAGCGTTCACCAAGCAACGGATTACCGAAAATCACTAAAAATTAAAACCTTTTTTATCAAAAGATACATCAAGTAAAAACTTTCTCACATAGAAAAAAAGTAACGCAATTACATTCTTGTTCATAGGTACATATTCTGTATCATCTCCTTTTGAGAATTACAAGCATTAACTGTCATGTCAAGCTAAACACAGGCAGTTCAAAATCTCGAGGCATTGAGCCAAAATCTCAAAAGCACTAACTACTACTCCGAGGACCTGAGAGTACAAAGACAAAACATAGGACTTTATATACATCTATACATGGCATAACAGCCAGTGTCTCCACCTGAGACTTCACTACTGTTACTGCTGCTGCTGCTATCCTTCCCTTACTGAAGGGTTTCTGTCTCCTCGTCCGCGACCACCTAAAAATGTAGTTCCCATGGGGGTGAGACAATTGTAAATTGCCCCAGCGAGAGATATAACTCTCTGCCAGTAACATTATTATTGCAGCTTAAGAAGATAAAGATGAATAGAGGAATCATATTTGCTTGATAGCAGTTAATTCAATGTCTATCAGATTAGAATATTAATGTTATTCAACATTGCAGCTATAACTTGAAAGAGCAGCATATCACATATCCATTAGGGAATATGAAGAACATGTATAACATTTATCCACTACAGAATCATTATCATAGCATTAACTCTCTTTAGGCTTAGATCATATATCTAAAGCCTGGCATTGTCATTGTGGAGTCATGTCCTGTAGCCATACTCTTTTCACAAAGTGTTCAAATCTTAATTCCTCAACTCACTGAGTACATTTCCTCTTTTTAACAAGTTCATCATCATGATTATAGCATCTGGGTATTTGAACCCATAACTCACCATAGAACACTTGTTACCACTTATTAGGTAACTTCATACCTTCAGGTCATCTGACCAAGGACATTATAATTCTTACTACACAAAGTATTGCACATAGCTCACAAAGCTCATATCACCTCTTATTACCCCTTAATAGGAAACAAGGCATATGAAATCTTATAAGGCCTATAGAACATTTTCAATGTATAGAACATCATAGCCCATACCTGGCTATGCTCATCTTCTCATCATATCTGCATGATTAGTAATCATGATGCAATTACATATCAGTACCATGCAATACAAGGGTTATCTTATTATATTCATAATCCATTAGTCTGTATTTGAGCTTCACATAGGATTACTCAGTGTTATAACTTCACATAGCATCACCTTGTATTTGGGTTCCACATAGCAGTACCCTGTATTAGGGTTTCACATAGCATTACCCTGTATTAGGGTTCACATAACATTACCCTGTATTAGGGTTCACATAACATTACCCTGTATTAGGGTTCACATAACATTACCCTATATTAGGGTTTCATGCACCTTTACCCCATTTTAGGGATTAAGGTTTACTATTCACATCCAAGTAAGGTGTCTCTTATCTCATACCCAAATTAGGGTTAGGATTTACAATTCCCATTAAATTAGGGCTTCTTACATTGTAACACTAAGTGAGGGTTACATCATCACCCTAGATTATGATAACACTCAGTTTTACCCTAGATTAGGGTTTCACACATAGCATTGAGTATCTAAATATGTTCACCATATTGGACACTCAATTACATGAGATATTCAAATGGATTAACCATGTTTATCTTCACAAAGTTACTTACTTAGACCCTCAATGATCTTAGTTCTCATACATCAATTGGTTGAAAACCATTTGAACAAGTTGTACTTGAAATCGATTAGACCAAGTAGGTATTGAACCCGTTTGCACTTTGGGTCTCCAAACGTTTTGGGTTTGGTCCGAAACGGTCTTGAGACCGTTTGGTCCCAAACCTCCTCAAAACCGCATGGACCAAATATGGTCTCAACTGATCAAATCAATTTAGGGTTCTCAATGTTTATTCCTTCAATCATTGAATTCATATACCCAATCATCAATTGGACCTATCATAATACTTCAATTGAGTTAAATATGTCAACCTACAACTGATTTAACCCTCAATTGACCCTCAATTAGTCTTCAACTAGGGTTTGAATCAATTGAATTAGGGTTTGGAATCAACGATCCTTCAACACTAATCAATGCAAGATTAGTTACTTTGAAACCTTTGAACCATCATCCAAATTGAACATGACCTGACCCCAAACGGTCTTGAGGTCGTTTGGATGACCTCCAAACGGTCTTGAGACCATTTTCCCATCATATCATCAAAATCCAAGTCAACCAATTAAGGTTTGGATCATTGGATTGATCACCAAATCAGTAATTGATTACACTTTAACTTAGTAACATTGGATCATCAATTGCTTAACCATACTCACCCCTAGACCACCAAACGGTCTTGGGTGACCTCCAAACGGTCTTTAGACCGTTTGGCTCATCCAAACCTTGGATTCTAGTGAAATTTCATCAAGGTTTGGTCTATTGAGTCGATCAACAAATCAACAATTGATTGCTTTGTAACTTGGTAACTTTGGACCTTCAAATATGCAACCATACTTAAACCTAGACCTCCAAACGGTCTTGAGACAGTTTGGGTAATCCCCAAATAGTTTTAAAACCGTTTGGGTCAATCAACCCAAAACATCATCTCAATCACTTACAAAATCAGCACTTAGTCGATTAGGGTTCATGCCATATCTTTGGATCTTCAAACACTTAGCCATACTCAACCCTAGACCTTAAAACAGTCTTGAGTGACCCCCAAACGGTCTTGAGACCGTTTGGGTAATCCCAAAAGGGTTTTGAAACCGTTTGGGCTAATCAACCCAAAAAGTCATACCAATCAAGTTGAAAATCAGCACTTAATCCAATTAGGGTTTGCCTAATTGATTAGCCTTCAAATCATGATTCCTTTGGAATTAATCCATAAAATTTGGTGAGTTATTAACCAACATAATTAAGAACAGGAATATCAAACGTTCAACCCTTAGTCAACCCTCTCAAACGGTTTTGAAACCGTTTGCCCAAAAAGTCAGATTAATTAAGTTGAAAATCAGCACGTAATCCAATTAGGGTTTGCCTAATTGATTGGCCTTCAACTCATGATTTTTTTTGTAATTAATCCATAAAATTTGGTGAGTTATTAACCAACATAATTAGTAACAGGAATCTCAAACGGTCAACCCTTGGTTAACCCTATCAAACGGTTTTGAAACCATTTGCCCAAAAAGTCAGATTAATTAAGTTGAAAACCAGCACTTAATCCAATTAGGGTTTGCCTAATTGATTGGCCTTCAACTCATGATTCATTTGGAATTAATCCATAAAATTTGGTGAGTTATTAACCAACATAATTAGGAACAGGAATATCAAACGGTCAACCCTTTGTCAACCCTCTCAAATGGTTTTGAAACCGTTTGGTGAAACCATTTGCTTCTAAACGGTTTGAAACCGTTTGCTCCCAAACGGTTTGGGAAACTATTTGAGCAACTCAATGAAACCGTTTGGCTTTGATATTTGGTGAGGTGCTTGCTTATGATGATGTAATCATCATCAATCTCTAAAACCACGAAATCTTCTGTGATTTCTATAGAGATTGCATCAATCAACCAAACTCAATTCCGAAAATATAGAAATGATCACCAATTGATAAGGAATTGATTGCAATAATAAAATTAAGGGTTCAAGTTATAAAACCCACCTCCAATTGAGCTCCAAAGCTCCTATCTCACGGAAACAATGGTGGATGAAGCTCCATTCACTATTCCAAGGATCTTCCTCAAGCTTTGAGTGAAAAGAATTGGTTAGAATTGAAGAGGGGATCGAGTTATGAAGAATTCATACATTGATTTTTGATTTTCACCATGGATTCAACGTGAAAGGAGGTCAAGAACCTTACCAACAGGTTGGGGTCGTCCTCCTCCTCCTCCTCCACAGCTCCTTGGTCGTTTTCCAAGCAAGGGGAAAGAAAGGAATCTGAAAAAGGCTTTGTTTTGGCTTGGAAATGGTACTTTTATAAGAAAATTGATGAGAGAGAAAATATCTTATAAAAGTCTATTAATTCCAAAATTGTTGCCACAACTCCCCCCCTTGGTTTCTTACATGCAAAGTCATCTCTATCCCACCGAGCTCCCTTCCATATCCAAGAATTAAGGAAAAAGAAATTAAGCACCTTAACCCTTATAATAGGAATATCCATTTTTGAGTGGAAATTCTTTTCCTTATAATAATGGTGAGTGGGATTTCACCTCCTTAGGATATGCTCGTGCCTTTGCAAGGCCTTAGGCTCATCCACACACATCTGAATCCAACCATTTTAATTTTGGTTGAAGGCCCTTTAATTAATACATTCATTTTTGCCCTAAATCGAGTTAGGGTTTCACTTAGGATTAAATCTTGATTATTTTAATATCAAGATTCTCTCTCCTCCAACTTAATTCAAATGAGGCACCCCTCTCATTTTCTTTTCTCTACATGATGCCAAGAAACATTAGGGACCTTATTGAAGTGGTAATTTGCATGTTGAACCCTAGGTTTTGGGTAAATTGTATATTACACCAAAACTAGGTTTTCATGCACAAACATTGCTGTATCAGCTCTTTCTTGGCATTCAGGCCTCCATAAGCCATACCTCAGCATCATTTTTACTCTCATGATTCTTCAACACATGTGGAACATATTATCATGCACAGTTTGCACTTAAACCCCTCAACTTGGGTAATTTGCACATTAGTCCAAGATAGGAAAACATTGCTTCAACATTGTCCTAAACATGACCAAAATTGAAACATAAGTTCCTCATGAGCCCTAATTACTTTTCCCAAGATAAGATTAAGCATTTACTCATCCTTATTAGGCAAAACATCTAGGGTTAGAATATAACCCAGGTCAGGGATGTTACAACCATAGTAGCAGAGCACCTTAGGCGCCTGTTGATACGTGCTATTTTAGCACCTCTTTTCTACAAATTATTTAATCTTGTCAAATAAAGATATTCATTTCATACCCTAAAATTGCACAAATGCTTATTTTCTCATTTTTATCACAAATCTGACAATTATGTGCATTTTATCACGGTTCAAAGCATGAGTCGATCATCTCAGTTATCCAATCGATCGTTTCATTCTTCAGAGCCAATTGTCTCATATATCCAACTGATCATTTCATTCTCCAACACCGATCGTCGCACTTGTCATATGACCGGCCAGAGCAGATTACTTATGAAGATTAAACACTCGGTCGAAGCCCTAAAAATGGGAGAAAATACATCCCAACTGAGCGGGTGTTGCTCTCGCCGCCACCCTAATTAGGGTTGGTGTTTGTTCCTTTGGCTGCCATTTTCCCCCAGCCACCAACCGATCGGCTCAGTCTTGAACCGATCGGTTGGCACCGCATAGACAACCCAAAAAGCCAGCCGCCATCCACCATTTCCCCAACCCTAATGTAAAAGTTGCCCCCTCCTTCTCCTATAAAAGGAGGGGCACTTCCTCCTCCTTAGCATCACTTTTTCTATGAAGGATTTCTGGAGCAGTTTATTTCTGTAATCTCATTCTTAAGCAATAAAGTAGCATTTCATCTCTGTTAAGTGTTATTTTCAATTCCGTTATTTCCGTTGTGTTTAGATCTAGTTCTTCATTATCTCCTCCTCCCCTCTCTTGAGCAATCGAGCAGGGTAGGAAGAAACAACCATCTTCATTGTGTCTAACCGAGGATCAGTAGTCGTAAGACTCGAATATGGCTAGATCACTTCCTTCCTCTGTCTCTACTTGCTCCTTCTTGAGTGAGTAGTCTTTTATCGAGGCAAGGGGAATAACCCCTTAGCCATGGCTTTCGACTTTTCCTTAATCATTCTAGATGGATTTTGAGATTGATAACTAGTTTATATATCAAAGTAATTAATTGATAATATCAAAAGTTAATCTGAATTGATATGACCTTAGAAATTTGGGTTTATAATGACAATCTCAATTGCATAAGAGTTTTGAAATGACTGTAGATTTTCTCTTTTTAGGATGATGAACTAAGAAACATGAGCACCAAGACCAATGGGCTCATGTGGAGATCATCTTTAGTGGATTTTTAATTCACTTACCTTCATCGAATCCGTTGTTTAAGGATTAATCATTTGCCTAGGCTAAGGTGGTGAAAACTCCTAAAGCCTCGATTCTCTCCCTTTAATTTCAATCACCGAACATTTTTGTTTGCTTTAATTATTAGTCTTTTTAATTCATAATTTCTTTTGTGCTAACAACAATCTTTATTTACCTTTTACAGGGCAAATAATATTTTGTTTAGTGCAATTTAATTTCTACAATTTTCATTCTTAGTGTAATCAATCATCACCCAAATCGACTTTTACATTCTCGTTCCAAATATGAAAATACCAAAAACAAATAAATAAGTTCTTCAAACAATTGGGTTAATAAGAAACAATCTTAAAAAGTTCTCCTGTGGGATTGATCCTTTCTATACTAAGCTTAACTGAAAAGTTAAAAAAGGTCTAAAATCTAGGATTAACAATCTTAGTGATTGGTGTGCTAAGTGACGCATATCAATTTGGCACTGTGGCTAGGGAACGAACCCGGGTCACCCACGTGACAGGCAGGAATACTTACCACTATACTACAATGACTGGTCGCCAATCGATCGTCTCATCCCTGCCAGCAGACATGTTTGGCCAGTTTCACAAGGGCAAGGACAAGGCCGTCACATCCTCCTCCAAGGACCCTCCTCGCCGTTCCAACTCTCTTCCCAGAGTTTGTTTCCACACATCCTCCCCTACTAGTGAGTCTTCACCTGACATGCCCGAAGAGATGCACTGTGACATCGATTAGGCAAATGAGCTTCTCCGTGAGATGGAGGGCACTCAGAAGGCCACCAATGACCCAGATTCTTCCACCCCTGCTCACCCCGCATAGCCTCCATTCTAGGTAGCTACGTGCAGTTCACCAGCGTCGAACATCGCCAGCATTATGATGATATTTACACGATCGGCATTTCCCTTCCCCGTTGGGCATGCAACACTACCCTCGATGCATTAGGAATCCATGAAGCTACCGACAACATCCTCCACAGAAACCACATTCTTATCTTTCCCTATCATGTCACCTCCATTTATTATGATCTCACCCTCAAGTTTTTGAGCACTTTTCACAGGTTCAACTGTTCTTTCGAAAACTCGTGTTGCAAATTCTGGATTTTTGGGGAAAATCTAGAGATCTCTGCCAGGAAAATCACTTCTCTCATCCTTGATGGAAGAGACGACTATTGGCTAGAACACTGCATGGAGCGTTCTCATGACTCCTACCCAGACCACTATGATAGAGATAAGTTATGGGCTGAGATCACCAGGCTTCTACCCCATCTTCCTAGTGGGCCCAAGGCCTCGTGTATCCACAATCCGGTGGTCCATTACATTCACCGCATCCTGGCCTGCACCACTTTTTATCGGGAAGGTACTCAGGGAGAAATCACACAGGTAGAACTTTATGGTCTCTAGTGTCTTTTACATGAATAGCCCTTCAACTGGGTCAATGGTATCCTTGAGCACTTTGGTATCCAAGCCAACCACGCCACTTTCTCTTCTTTTCGTATCGGCCACTATGTCACCCAGCTCGCCGTCTTTTTGGGCTACACCCACATCACCTTTCCACCACTTGAGCTAAAACATCACTTCATACACACTCACAATTTGAAGAATAGTAGGTTCATCTGCTTGGGTACCGAGGGCGTTTATTATCCTTTGTTCAAGGACACTCAGGTGGTCCTCCAACCCTTTACATGCGCGGTTTGCGACAACAAACTATGTCTATGAGCTGACTGATCTACAGGTCCATATCCAGAGATTCAGTCTGGATGAGGAGGAGCCTCTCTTTAGAGGCCCACGACGAGGACACTAGACCACTGCCACCACCTTCCAGATGTCGTACCAGGCGGCGACCAGACGATGATGCCGGCCCTTACGACTTCTACGAGGTCCAGACTCAACTAGATGAGATCCAGCGTGAGCAGCAGAGATAGGGCCACCAGCTCAATCACATTTACCTGATGCAGCATTCACAAGAGTCCTAGCATGAGGATTGCAGTCACTATGCACCCAACCGACCATCATATGAGGAGTACGGAGCCCAGTAGATCTATCCAGGTCCCGACTCCCCTTATCGGGGAAACTATTACTCCTCCCACCACCAGCACCCTCCACCGCAGTGATCATCTTCCCTCCATCTCGGTCTAAGAGTTTGCTCGGGATGAGAAAAATTCTAAGTCCGGGGTGGGGGTGGGTGGTACGTGATCCACCCTCTATCTTCCCTTTTTAGCCTTTCTTTTATGCATTTTACATTGTATCACATTGTTTTTCCTTTCAAACATAGGCCTTTATCTAGTCGGCTGAATGTTGTATCTTTATTTTCAAAAATGAAATTAAAGAAAACCTTTGCATTCTCAAAATTTCTCTTTTTTAGAAGAAAAATAGAGGGAAGGAAGAGATGTTCTTGTGCTTATAACTTCCAACTCTCTTTTTTTATTGTCATTGCATAAGTTAGAAAAGACATGTAGCTACATTATATGAGAGTAAAAAAAAGATAAGTTAATCCAATGCTACAAAATAAGAAAATTTGCATTTGATTCTATTTGATACTCTAAGGCTTGCCATCCAAGAATTACTATCACGATCATAGGGAACTTGATATTTCAAAGAATTTGAATAACAAAGAATCTCCACCAGACAAAAATCAAGTCTGGGGTGCCATGCTTCCCAAAATGAAAACTCCATACCCCACAAAGGGGCGTACCATCAAAAGATGACAAAAGTGCACATGAAAAAAAAATTATGACCAATGTAGCCACAACTCCATAAATTCATATTCCGAGTCGAATAGAGGAGGGATCGATATTTTTTCATCACTTCCTTCTTTGTTTCCACACCCTCAAATTTATCCTGTTCTTGTGCAACAACTTACAGATTTTTTTGAGTGTTGAAGCGCAAGTAGGATTAAGACTATTTCTATAAAGTATAAGTTAAATAAAAAAGTAAGCTATGAAAAATGTTTTCATAAGAAACATAGTGCTTGCAATTTGTGGTTCTAGGAGATGGGTCGCTTGGCCATGAAAAGGATAGAAGAATTGCTAATCTAGGGAGGATGAACTTGTTGTTCCAAAATCTTTGAATTATTTTTATATTTTAATTGCTTGACGACAAGCAAAGCTTTAAGTCCGTGGTATTTTGATACGTACTATTTTAGCATCTCTTTTCTACAAATTATTTAAGCTTGTCAAATAAAGATATTCATTTCATCCCTTGAAATTGCACAAATCCTTATTTTCTCATTTTTATCACAAATATGACAATTATGTGCATTTTCTCACAGGTTCAGAGCATGAGCCGACCATCTCAGTTATACAACTGATCGTTTCATTCTTCAGAGTTGATTGTCTCATATATGCAACCGATCATTTCATTCTCCAACACCGATCGTCACACTTGTCAGACGACCGGCTAGAGCAGATTACTTACCAAGATTAAACGCTCGGTCGAAGCCCTAAAAATGGGAGAAAATCCATCCTTGTCGAGCGGGTGTTGCTTGCACCACCACCCTAATTAGGGTTGGTGATTGTTCCTTTGGATGCCATTTTCCCCCAGCCACCAACCGATCAGCTCAGTCTTGAACTGATCGGTTGGCACCGCGCTGACAACCCAAAAAGCCAGCCGCCAGCCACCATTTCCCTAACCCTAATGTAAAAGTTTCCCCCTCTTTCTCCTATAAAAGGAGGGGCACTTCCTCCTCCTTAGCATCACTTTTTGTACGAAGGATTTCTAGAGCAGTTTATTTCTGTAATCTCATTCTTAAGCAATAAAGTAGCATTTCATCTCTATTAAGTGTTATTTTCAATTCCGTTATTTCCGTTGATCTAGTTCTTCATTATCTCCTCCTCCCCTCTCTTGAGCAATCGAGCAAGGTAGGAAGAGACAACCATCTTCATTGTCTCTAACCAAGGATCAGTAGTCGTAAGACTTGAATATGACTAGATCACTTCCTTCCTCCGTCTCTACTTGCTCCTTCTCCATGAGTGAGTAGTCTTTTATCGAGGCAAGGGGAATAATCCCTCAGCCATGGATTTCGGATTTTCCTTAATGATTCTAGATGGCTTTTGATATTGATAACTACTTGATATATCAAATTAATTAATTGATAATATCAAAAGTTAATCTAGATGGATATGACCTTGGAAATTCAGGTTTAGAACGAAAATCTCAATTGCATAAGAGTTTTGAAACAACTGTGGATTTTCTCTTTTTAGGATAATGAACTAAGAAACAAGAGCACCAAGACCAATTGGCTCATGCGGAGATCATCTTTAGTGGATTTTTAATTCACTTGCCTTCATCGAATCCGTCATTTAAAGATTAATCATTTGCCTAAACTAAGGTGGTGAAAACCCCTAAATCCTCAGTTCTCTCCCTTTGATTTCAATCACCGACCATTTTTGTTTGCTTTAATTATTAGTCTTTTTTATTCATAATTTCTTTTTGTGCTAACAACAACCTTTGTTTACCTTTTACAGGGAAAATAATATTTTGTTTAATGCAATTTAATTTCTGTAATTTTCATTCTTAGTGTAATCAATCATCACCCAAATCGACTTTTACATTCTCGTACCAAATATGAAAATATCAAAAACAAATAAATAAGTTCTTCAAACAATTGGGTTAATAAGAAACAATCTTAAAAAGTTGTCCTGTGGGATCAATCCTTTCTATACTAACCTTAATCGAAAAGTTAAAAAAGGTTTAAACTCAAGGATTAACAATCTTAGTGATTGGTGTGCTAAGTGATGCATATCACCTATCTAGAGAGTGTGTGCCTACCCCACCCTATTGTGGCAGTGTCGATGGATGACACACGCACGAGGCTGAGGGTCGAGAGACTAAGAACGAAGGAAAGGAATGGAGTCCCAAATCTACAAACTGCTCCTCTGGATGGGCCCAATTTGCACCGGCCCAAAAAGGAATTAATAGCCTACAAACAAAGGTATACACAACGTTGATGTGTCAGGGCAGGATTGGTCTATTATTGATCAAATTGTGGTAATTCTAATAAATTATTGATAATTCAAAAATAGCCAACCTATATATCAAATTGATCAGGAAAATGAGGGAAATGCATGTAAAATAGTTTTACAGTCTAATTTTGCTTGTTATTTTAAAAATATTTCAAAGATGCATTTAAGTGGCGATTAGTGCATGGAATTCCTAGTTTTGAAATTAACATGTCGAATATGTTAAAAATCCTTCTTTTATGATCTTATTGAATAATTTATTTTCCATATTGATCATGATAATAATATGATAATTAGGGTTATGAAACCAAGTCATATCTTGTTATGTTGATTAATGAAGTCAATCTAATCTAAGTAACCATGGCTACACTTAACATGTACTCAGGTTATTAAGTCAATAGATCAATGAACATGGGAATGGAGGGATCAAACATAACCTTGATAATGACTCAAAACAAAGGAAACCCTGAACCCTAGAATAGGTCTCAAGTAGAGTTTAATCTAACCAATGTGATTAATATGATTGGTGACACTTTAGGATTTACATGCAGATTTAATGAATAGTTGCTTGGATTCATCTTTGTTGATTGAATTACTTGATCATACTTGAAGTATATTTTAGATGATAATTTGCATGGCTCACCATTGAGGTACGTGGTTACGATTATAACTACCCGGAATATAGTTTTTTGATATTTTTCGACTAATTTTTGTGGACTGATTCGATAAATAAACTATTGGTTGTTTATTTAATTCATGTTCAACTATAAGTCCAATATGAGTATCATATAAGTAAATGATAATATTCTAAACCCTAGGCTGACGTGTATCAAGGGGTGATGCACATGATCCCTGGAGGGGACAATGATCACACCCAAGATAATATATCTAGTAAGGGTTAGAATATGTAAAAAATATGCCAGTTCTTACGTGTAATACTTGATGCTTGTATGTGATTATCTTAGTTGCACACATTATGGTTTCACCCCACGTATACAGTATAACTTGTTATGCTGATCTGTATTTTGTTTGTCGGCGTTTTAGGTACATGCTAATAATGAAGATGTCAGCATGTGATAAACCAGATGGAAATAACCAGAGAGCATAAAAAACAAGTCTAAGGAGGATTACATATCTAGTTACTTCTTCTCAACATGTATTAGTTTCATGAAGAATATCATTGTACAATTAGTAAATAATATTTGGAATAAATGAAAGTATTTTCTATTATTCATTATTTGCTAAGTTTGGATCCTTGGGAAAATTTTGGGTAATAGCTCTCATCTTTTTGGCCTTTCTTAACTGGGGGTTGTTGAAAAGTGGGTGTTGTTAAATTTGGTAGCAGAGCCCCATATTTTGTAAAATAATATTTAATAGTGTATAATTCAAGTAATCTATAGAAATATGAGGGAATTATTAGAGAATCTGGTGTCTAGAAAGGACCACGACCATCAGTTGGAAAAAATTTCCTCAATACCACTAGTCAGTTTATGAGGACTCCTAGACATGTGCATCTTTCCTGGCCAAAGTCAAAATATTTTTCCCAAAGTAAAATATCTTTAGGTTCTCTTCTCATCTGATTCATCCGCTTCTCATCCCCTTTGCTTAAAAAACCCTAAAATGAATTTCTCTCCTCATCTAAAGTTAGGGTATTTGAGAATAAGGCATCCTCTGTCAATTAATATGCATGTAAATGTGGAAATAATAATGTACATGTAATATGGAACAATGATGTACATGTAATGCAGAAATAATGATAAGAGTAGAAAATTGTATAATGAGTTTTTCCTTATGAGGGTAAAATTTAGATGGAGCTAGGGTTGGTTAGGAAACTCTAGTGAATCAAGAGCAATGAAAACTCTAAGATGTAGGGTATAGTCCCTAACTAACATAATAAACCCTAATATTGGGAAATGGGAATAGTGTGGGTGAAAGAGAAATCCTACCCATGTGAACCCAATTAGGGTAAGAGGAAAGGGAGAATACAAATGTTTTTGGTAGCCAATGCATGAAGGATGCATGTGAAAGAATATGAATATAAATGAGGTTAAGTGACCCAGTTTCCCATGCATGTGTGCATGTGGAGCATGACACTCATGTAAATGGTTTTAAAAAAAGAAACCAATGGCCATACATGAAAATGGAAATATGAATATAAATTGCTCACTACCCTAATGCTCTCTCTAGATGAATAAAGAATACTCCCAGAGTGAGTATGATATTATGATACCCCCAACAAGTGGGTATTCCATTGAGATACTCCTAGCGAGTGAATATGATATTATGTTACCATAAGCAAGTGGGTAAGCCATTAAAACTACCCCCAGCGAGTGGGTATGCTACTATTGGAACTACCCCTAGTGAGTGGGTATGTTTTTGAAAGTTCCCCCAACAAGTGGCCCCCCGGCGAGTGGGTAGACCCCAAAGATTGAGCAAAATGGATTGAGAAGTTACAATAAAAACAATGCATAAAGATGATAATATGAAACCCTTAGTTCAACTTGTAGGGCTAGTGTGCCAATATAGGATGGGTCCACCCAAGAGTGGGAGAAGGACCTATGGGGGAGGAAAAACCCTTGACCTATAGGACTGGGTTGTGGCTAGAGAGCCTAGCCTCCTCATGTGACCAAAGAAGGCACCCTAGGTTAGGACCTTTCCTAGAAAGGTAAGTTGACCAAATCAATTTAAAGATTTTTGGTAACCATAAATGTCACCTACTAAAAGATGAAAAACCATATATTGAGTATGATTTTTTGAACCCAAGTATGCCATCTCTGAAGAACATGAGGAAAAGTCACTATGGAAGTGGTTGATCGTATGAGATCGAGTTTGGGAAAGAAATGTTTCCAAGAAATGTCACCATGAGTCCAATGAGGGGACATAAAGTGAATAATGAGCATTATAAGAGATGGAGGGAATCTAGTTTAAAGAATTGCATATGAAAATAATGTGCTATAAATGAACCCTTGGGAAGGGTAGATCCCAAAGTCAATCTTAAGGTTAAGTGGGGAGTATTAAAGGTACATGGATTGATGGGATTAGGATTTGATTGTTCCCTGAATACACAGGATGATCTGGTCAGGAGGTAACAACTACGTTTTCCCAAGGCCCATGTCTTAGGAGATTAGCTACCTTCATGATGTTCATGTGGCCAATGGGTGAATTTGAGAGGCACTCCCTAGATACATAAGGATGAGATCACTCCAATAAGTACTAGTACCCATAGAGACCTCAAGGAAGTGGCTTAGTCTCATAATACTTGAGGTGTAAATGTAAAAGGTACAAAGAAGTCATGTAATAATGAAATCTTAAGAGGAGTTGTGTACAAACTCAAGAGAGAAAAATGGCTTTTGACTTCATACAAATAATATGAAAATAAAAAGTAAGTATGGTTTAAAGTCACGTTGAGAATGATTCAACTTATGATGTGACACTTTGAGATAATGTGTGGAATACCATCTCTGCTCTTGGAATGGGATGAGCTTTTGTTTTGGACTGCATCCAAATGCTTATTTCATCTCATTATGAGGGAGAGAGATTGGGTAGACATATGTTATTCTTAAAATTAATATATGAGAATGAATAACTTAAGTTAAGTTTTAATTACATGGTTTAAGGTTGGAGGTTCTACCTCGCCCTCATGAAGAAATAAATGAATGATAGGTTGAAAACCTAGGTGAAAAGGTAGTCACCAAGTGAAAATTGAAAGTACAAAATGAAAATTGAATCATTAGGAAATGATAATATGTAAATACTAAGGATGTGGATGTATCTTGAATTTCATTCAAGTGCCAATTCTAGTAATAATATGAGGAATTTGCATATCAATAAAATATGTTAAAGATATGTAAGTAGGGTTATTAACCCTAAGGTTTGAAATTAAGAAGAGTGTCATTCACCTTTTTCCTTACTAATTGTGAATTTTGGGGACAAAATTCCTTCTAAGGAGGGTGAATGTAATATCCTCAATTTTTGATAAAATTGAATGATATAAATATAAAGCGTGATTTGATAAATAATGGTATGGTTGGTGGAATAATAATATTAATCACCTTTTTGGCATGGGTGCTTGTGCCACAAGTTAAATAAATAAAAGGGATATGTACATTAATTAATGATAATGACTTATGAAATATGGCATAAACCAAAATATGGAACACTATGTAAGTTTCCAAAAGGAAATAAGAAACATGATGATTTAGATAATTAAAAGAATAATTACAAAACCAAGATTGGAAGGGCCATGCTTGAGGCATCAAACAAGTGTATTTCAATTTAACATGTTGTATACTTGGAAATAATAAAGAAAATAAGAGCGTTTTAGAAATTGGGAGGAAAAGGGTTTCCATATGGCAAAACTATAAAACCTCAGAAGGTTTAAAGTAGATAAAGCAGATAGCTGGTAAAGACATATGATAAGAGCAACATACTGAGCAAGACTATTATTACCATCAATCTTACCAAGATATCCAAGAGGCATATAACCAAGTATTTCTTTATAGAACATGATTGACAAGATAAGCTTTATAAGAACTTATCACAAAATATAAGGATCGTACACATAACTGCAAGGTATGCAAGGTATAACTAGATCAGCTATATAAGCAAGGCCTCAATCAATGGTCCATATTTTTCTCTAAGCAGTATATACTATTCAGCTGGATTACGTTTTATTATTATTATGCCCTGAGGAAGTGAGTTGTCCCTGCTCAAATCCAACCTTCAGTTGCGAAGCCCAAAACCGATGCCATACAAGGTAAATGGGAGAGTCAGACTCCATAACCTCACCTCCTCGTGGTCAGTGCACGAAAACCAAAGCAGGACCGCAGTCTCATGCTTATATGGCCTCAGCCTCAGGGTCAGCTTCACAAGCTACCCATATCTCTAGCTCACCTTGACACATGTGCTAGTATACCTTTGAGCCACGAGCCTGATAATCATTCTTTTGAGTCATGAACTCATTCATGCTCTAACTCATTGAGTCATGGGCCTGTTCACCATGCTCTTTACCATACAAAGTCTACAACCATAGTTGTACTCTAATCCTCCTATTTTCAGCTAGGAGAAACCCCACATATTCGACAATATGCGCTCCAGGTAATCCCGCAGGATAAACCTATTTCACCATCACCAAATTCTGATGATGATGGATCTATGGCCAGGGCAAACTACATGATATGTTCCATTGTAATTAATTAGTATATTTTAAGTGACTTGTTGAGGCAACCAAGTTATACAACATCGAGTTACATTTTCACTTTCACAATCATGGGATCTCAATCCCTCCTTACAGATTGCTACTTCCTCTCAAGGCATCAACATCCTGCATCAACATCTTGGGATAACAATCCCTTATCTCATCATCAGAGGATAACACCTCAACTAGGCACTCAGCCTTTATCAGGTCCTCAGACCTATCTCATCATACTGGTGATGCATGTTATCTCATGAACAAGGAATTATTATCCTTTAGTTTTATTCAAAGCACATATACCTCATAGCTCTTACCTGGCTATGAATCCATTTAATATACCTTCATGGTTAGTATACATATCAAGAGAGATAACTTAAATCACTGAACATAGATCTTTATGATTATCATGCTATCATGTTTGGAACGATCTCCATGATTATATGAAGCATAAGCTGTATCAATGATATTATTGTTATCAAACCATGAGCATACACTATGCCCTATTCTTGAGAACATAACCATGTATCTTATCATCTTATGAAGAAGCATCTTAGATTCCCAACATACCCTGGTTCACAACCTACCATCATATCCCATTACTAACATAGATACAGGTTTAAGGTGATTAATCCATTTGTTAGGATTTCTGGGTTAAACATAACCTTCACCAAAGATTCCAACTTCCCTCACTATAAGTGTGGCGGGTAGCGCCAGCCTCACCAAAAGAAAAGCGGGCAAGATCTTATCCTTCATAAAAGCCTATCGGCTAGGGTTTTCAAACCCTAAAGTACTTATGTCACCATATCGACCATCAACACTTCACCCTATCGTGCACTAGAGAGCAACTAGCACTGAGTTGTGTCGTGCAACTTGAGCTAGCGGTGTGTATTGTGCACAAGCAGATAGGGTATCATGACTTAACATGTCGATCAAGAACCCTATCGTTTACTAGGGTTAGGGTTTCTATCGGCCAACCCTTTCAACAAGGATCATATCAACCAGGAGCATGGTGCCCAAGACACCTTATCACCCAACCATCAAACCATGTCATCCAAGGAGCCTTCATGTCGGCCAAGGCACTCTATCGCCCAAAGCATCATGTCATACATGGGCAAGGTGGCCACTAAGGCATCACATCAGCTAACTCAACATAGGGTGTGTCGTGCAAACACAAACCCCATGCCCGATACTCATATCGTTCAAGGAAGAGGCTAGGGTGTCACCCACCTATAACAAATAAAACTAAGGCACCACAGGAAGGCCTATCCTCCAACTAGATCAAGCACCTTATATTGGCCACCACTAAGGCACCTATTGGGGTTTCCCCATGCAAACACCATATTGGGCAACTCAAGACCAAACCATGTCGCCCAAAACAGAAATAACTTATCAGCCACCATGTCGACCAAGGGGACATCCAAAGCAAGGAAATCATCTCAGCCAAAGCATATCATCTAAGGATACTAACAAGGTGAAAGGGGTCATATCGGGCACAAAGCCAATAGGGTTTCACTGAACATATCGTCCACGACAAAACCCACAAAAGGGTGTATCGTGCAAGGGCACAAGAACCTCACCAAAATGGTCATCTTCAACCTCAAACTCTTTAGCAACAAACCCTAATTCATCAAGATAGTTGTCTTACCTCTCAACAACCAAGTGAGAGGGGTTTTGCACAACCTCCATCACAAATCGGGAAAAATAATGGATCATCTCCAACTTAGATCATCACACATCCAAAGGCTCACCTCTCAAATCCATGGTGAGAGGAGAGTGTTGCCCAAGCAACTAGAGAATATAATCACCTCTCAACGACTAAGGAAGAGAGGGGTTTTTCCTACACCACTAGAGCTCAAACTCATTTCTCAAAACCAAGGAGAGAAAGGGGTATTGCCCCAAGGGAAACCCTAATCTATGGGTTCGGCCAACTTGGTCCAAAGGTACACAAGAAACAACAACATCATCAACAACATCATCAACAACATGATCACTAGATCCACAAAATTAAAGGTACATGCTAGAGCAAGAAACATATCTAACAACATGCATGGCTGATCATGATCATATGTGAACATGCAACATAAAAGAAGGTAGTATAGTTAGGGTTAGAAGTTATGTAACCCACGTTAAGCAAGCTCCTTAAGCTCCAAAGCTCCAAGCTTTAAGCTCCTAGCTCCAAGGAACACCACCTATGGTTCGGCCACCAAGCTATAGGAAGAAGAAGAGAACTCCTTCAAAGGGATCGGCCACCAAGCACACCAAGGGAAGGTGTATCATGCACCAAGGAAGAGGGAGGCAACAAAGAACTAAATGGATCCTACGCAAGTGAAAGGAAAGGTATATATAGAAGAGGATGAAGGGGGAACCAAGGCAAGGTGTCGCCCACCTAGGGACACTTGTCCATGGGCAATGCCACCTTCTCATCTCACCACATCCACATGTCCAAGGCATTTGCCACATGCAAGCATCAAGCACCAAGTGTCCACAAGGGCGGTGACACAAACGATGCCAAAGGTCAAGGATGATCAAAGGATGAAACACCTCATGGGTGATAGACTCATGCTCGACACAAGCCATATATGGACGACACACACTAGGCTGACACAAGCACCCAAACACTCCCTTTCCCGATACAAGGCCCATCAAGGCAAGGCAAAGCCCAAACAAGGCAAAACAAGGCTCAACAAAGCCCAAGGCTACTCAAGCAACGAGCCCAACCCATACTCTCCTCTCAAGAGGATGCAAGGAGAGAGAGAAACATCTCTCAAGGTGACAAACTTGCTCATCAACCCTAAACTTGGGTTATTTGCAAGTAGCACCTCCAACTCTCAACAAAGCACAAACAAACCCTAATCACCACTTGAGGTGATTAGAAAGCAACTAAACACCAGGGTTAGGCAAAGCAAACATGATAAGCCCAAAATGGAGGTCAGGGTCCTTACAAGCACCACATGGCTGCACTTGCTAGCAAGCTTGGGCCTCCTTGCTTTTGATCATATTACAAGCATTAAGATCATAGTAAGATGTCCATGGTTTCAAAACACTAAATCAACATGAATAATATTATTAATCTAAAAACTTCAATTATTCATCAAGAGTTTCTAACCATATATGACAAGATCAGTTAGAATTCTTAACCTAACCCTAATGCAAGTAAGAGGTTATGTACATAGCCTTTTGTGTGATTATTATGATGATAGAGTACTTTATCTCTCTATGTTGTTGTAACCCTAAGTTGATGTCACATGAACATCATATCTTTTAATTAATCTTGTATTAAGGACATGTTTTGTGAATGGGGTTGTGAATAAGGGACTGGTGTTATATTTTGTTGGCCTAGAAACCTGTCCAAGATTTACTCATTAGGAGTAAATCTTGGATAGTCCCTGGTTTGGACTATTCTTGAACACCTAATCTCACTTAGGATGTAAGTGTATAATGTGTATTGGTTTTTCAAAAAAATTTCGGTAGCATTTCCCCGTTTGTTGTCTAAGTACATATGTACTTGGAGAATAGCGGGAAATGCTGCCGAAATTTTCTTAAAAACCCAATACACATTATACACTTACTAGTGAGATTAGATGTTCAAGAATGGGATAGGTGGTACACATTTATTATATATAAGACCTTAAACCCTAAAGTTTTAACCATAAAAATTAATCTTTTAACCCTAGACCCTAATCTTGTTCTAATATATACTTGTTTTCTCTTTGATCATAGAATGGATAGATCATGGATGTCCATTCCAAATTGTTTCACCCTAGAGTTTATTTCTAGTCTTGACCAATTTATTAGATTTGCCGAGGAACATAGGAAACAACCGGGAGATAGGTTCTACTGTCCATGTAGGCATTGCGGTAACAACTTGAAAGTCAGCACTGGTGACAAAATCCAAAGGCATGTCATGTGCAACGGGATTGTACAAGGTTATACAGAATGACACTAGCATGGAGAGATTTCAAACCTAAAATCAGTGGATGTCAATAGCAGTTCTTGTGTGGAAGAAGAAGTTGCCTCTAATGACATAGATGTGAACGAACCAGTTCCAGTAGACATCGTTGATGCGATGCTGGATAGTTGTGGGGTAGTGCACACCGATCCACCTCCCATGTTTAGAAACATTGTGTATGATGTTGAGATATCGTTATATACAGGTTGTAAGTTTATGAAGCTTAGCGTTGTGTTGAGATTGTATAAGCTGAAAGCTAACAACAGATGGAGCGAAAAAAGCTTCACGTCATTGTTGTCTTTGTTGAAAGAAATTCTTCCTGAAGGAAATGAGCTGCCAATCTCAACATACCGGTTAAAGAAATTATTGTGCCTAATGGGAATGGAGGCCAAGAAGATACATGCATGCCCGAATGATTGTGTATTATTTCAAAAGGACTACATGGATTTGAAAGATTGTCCCAAATGTGGCGCGTCAAGGTATAAATTGATGACTTCGGGGGAGTCTAAAACTAGTTCTCCTGCCAAGGTGATGTGGTATCTACCTATAATACTACACTTTCAACGCTTGTTTTCCAATCCGATAGGTGTGAAGAATTTGAGGTGGCATGCAGATGTTAAGAAAAATAATGATGGGATCCTACGACATGCGTCTGATTCCCACAATGGAAGAAGATTGATTTATTGTACCCTAAATTCGGTGAAGAAGTCAGAAATCTAAGACTTGGACTTTGTATAGATGGGATGAATCTGTACAGGACATTGAGTAGCCAACATAGCACTTGGTCAGTTATGCTTGTTATATACAATCTTCCTCCCTAGTTGTGTATGAAAAATAAGTACGTTATGCTGTCGTTGTTGATATCAGGCCCTAAACAACCTAGAAATGATATCGACATTTATCTTGAACCTCTGATTGATGACTTGAAGAAACTCTGGGGTGAAGGTGTGATGACCTATGATGCTTCATGAAGAGAGACATTTCGTTTGCATGCTATGTTGTTTTGTACTGTGAATGACTTTCCAACATATGGGAATTTGTCTGGATATAATGTCAAAGGATCTAAAGCGTGTCCTATATGTGAAGAGAACACTGATTCAATATAACTAAAACACGGTGGCAAGACTGTATATCTTGGTCATCAAAGGTTTCTTCCAAAATTCCATCTGTATCATAGGTTGCGCAAAGCATTCAATGGACGAAATGAGGAACAGAGTGCACCTAAACCTATACTAAGGGAGGATGTTTATGAAAGAGAAAGACTTTGCCAATGAATTTGGTAAGAGATCACAATGTAAGATGGCCACATAGAGTGACAAATCTTTATTCAAGAAGAAGTCAATATTTTGAGATCTTCCTTATTGGAGTTCTTTCGCAGTCAAGCATTGTATCAATGTCATGCACATTGAGAAAAATATATGTGATACCATCATCGGTACTTTGTTGAATATACGAGGTAAGAATAAAGATGGGATAAAATCCATAATGGACCTACGTGAAATGGGAATAAGGACAGAATTAATAGAAGTAGTTAGTAGCTATCAGAGAACATACTTACCTCCCGCTTGTTACATGTTGTCGAGAAAGGATAAGAAAGCTTTTTGTGAATGCTTGGTAAATGTTAAGGTGCCACAGGGTTACTCATCCAGCATACATACATTGGTATCAATGAAAGATCTGAAGTTGATAGGTCTTAAATCTCATGATTGTCACACTGTAATGCAAAAAATATTGCCCATGACAATTTGATCTATATTTCTGAAGCATGTAAGGTTTGCAATCACCAGATTTTGTTTCTTTTTCAACAGTGTATCCAACAAAGTTATTGACCTCGATACTCTTAATAAATTGAAAAGGGAAGTGGTTGTTACCCTATGTCAGCTTGAGATGTATTTTCCTCCTTTGTTCTTTGATATCATGGTACATCTTGTTGTCCACTTGACTAGGGAAGTGAAAATGTTGGGACCAATTTTCTTGCATTGGATGTATCCCTTTGAACGATACATGAGAATTTTTAAAGTGATGTTCGAAACCGTTATCGGTCTGAAGGGAGTATTATTGAGGGTTATCTGGTAAGAGAGGTTATGGATTTTTGCAATGACTTTCTGAGTACTAATGATGCTCCAGTTAATGACAAGAATATTGAGGAGAATTTTGGCAAAGGAATTTTGGGATCACAGATGAAAGTAATCAGCCGTGAGTAGTTGTAACAAGGACACTTGTATATTTTACACAACATTGACGAAGTGAGTATTTATATCGAGGAACATACCAATTTCATCAAGAGACAATATCTTCGAGCCAATTCAATGTGGCTTTCTAGAGAGCATAACAAGACATTTATTAAGTGGTTTGAAGATAAAGTCTTACATCAACTATCTCAAACACCAGATAATCTTACTGAAACTATCAAATGTCTCGCCTTTAAACCAAAATTGAATGTTATATATTATGATGGGTTTGACATAAATGGATTCTCATATTACACAAAGCGTCAAGATGATAAGAGTGTCATCCAAAATAGTGGGGTCACCCTTCAAGCGTCTTCATTGTTTTTTGTAAGTGCAAAGGATAAGAGTCCACATGAAGCTAAAATGTCATATTACGGTGTCATTGAAGACATATGGGAGTTTGACTACGTAGATTTCAGAATTCTGCTCTTTAAATGTAATTGGGTTGATAACACCAAAGGAGTTATAGTGGATGAATTGGGTTTCACATTAGTGAACTTTGAAAAGATTGATGAGAAGGGTGAACCATTCATATTGGCATCACAGGCGAAACAAGTATTTTATATCGATGATCCTACAAATGATAAATGGTCAGTTGTTCTTCATGGTAAAAGACAGTTCATTGAAGATCCTATAGATAAAGAATAGTATTATGATAAGTATGATGACTCCAGTCCATTCTCAGTTGGGTTGCCAACACCACCAAATATTGAAGCTAATGATGACTTGTATGTGCGCGGAGATCACAATGAAGGATTGTTAATTGATAAAAGATCACAATATTAGAGGCATACATGTTTATATTTTTTTATATGTTTTATTTTTCTAAATGTGAACTTTACAATGTGAATGTGAACTTTATAATATGAATTACTTTACAATGTGAATGTGAACTTTACAATGTGAATGTGAACTTTTAGATGGCTGAGCATTCTCCTGATGATCGTGGTAATGATTACCGTGAGGGTGAGGACGTCAATGCGCCGCCTCACAATGTAAGTTTTAAAAATATATCCATGTGGTTTCTATCTATATGTTCATTTATAGTTATGTCCTATAAGTGTTTTTTTGTCAAATTTTAGGTTGGTGATGTACCCCCTGAAGAAATTGGGGAACTTGATGTGCAGCAAAAAAAATTGAGAAAGTGAGGGGCATCACAATGATGAACAAGTTACTACAACAAAGGGGAAATGGACCCAAATTGGATGTGGATTTCGATCATGCAGGAAATCCAGTTGAAGTGAACCACAACTTATTTATTTCATATCTTGGGGTTCTTACTCGCAGCCATTGTAGTCCTATTTTTGAATCCTGGCATAAAGTTCCTAAGGGAAAGAAAGACTTACTATGGAAGGAACTATGTGTGAGTTATTATTATTTGCAATTCTATTTATGTAGATTACTAATTTTTAGGATACTAATTAATAGTAATTCTATTTTGCAGAGTATATTTGATCTGGATGAAAAGTTGATTCATAAATGCATGATGCAACGCTGTGGGAGTGTCTTAAGGAACTATAAGATAAATCTCACCCAAGATTACATACGCGATGCTGATAAGAGGTTCTTAATTGAATTCCAATTCTAGACATTGATCCCTTTTTAACTAACTCTACACTAATAATTTTTATTTGTATTCTCTTTAAAAAATAAATTTAGGCAGAAGGCAGCCACTGAGCAATGGAACTACCTAGACACCAAAGACTGGGAGGAGTTTGTTACCCAAAGAAAAATGGATGAATTCAAGGTATTAAGTACCACTCCCAATTTGATTAATATACATTCTTATGTATTCACCTATTCAAGATTAATCTTTTGTGTTACTAACCAAATCAATGTGCTTACTAACAAGGCTATCGGTGATGCTCAAAGAGCAAGGCGTGCACTGAATGTGCATGACCACACAATGGGTCCAAGAGGCTATGCAGGCGTTCGCTAAAGACTACAGGCTGAGTCTACTGCTCAGTCTGCTGCTACTCATGAGTCCTCTACTATTGGTCCTGCACCTCTGCCTCGCCATGCTATGTGGATAGTTGGGAGGCAAAATAAGAAGGGAGATATAACAAAGCCCGCAACTGTTGAGGCGGCTGCAAAAATGGTAAAATTCATCTCTTAAAGAAATCGATCGATATGGATTATTATTATATTTACTTACCAATTTCTGTTGATTTCGATTAGCGGGAGCTACACGAGTAAAGGAAGGAAGGCAAGTTCATCCTTGAGGGCACTAGGGATGAATTAACAATTGCTCTGGGTAACCCAGAGCATCCTGGTCATGTTAGGGGTGCGGGCGCTGGTGTGGGCATCAAAGCGTTCTTTGGGCCATCACAACACAAACTAGTCCCAAGAGCGGGACTTTCACAAGATGAGGTAACTTATTCTTTTTATAGAATGTTATTGTGAAAGAGAATTCAATAATCAGAAGCTAGCGTTTCTTTTGTCTATGTATAGGTAGATCAGTTAATTGAAAGGAGAGTTGACGAAGCACTTGATAGGCGAGTTGAGGAAACACTTTATAAGAGAGTCAATGAAGCAATTAGTAAGTGGCAGGCGTCTCAGACTGCCACTCAGACAGTACCTGTGGTGGGTGACTCTTCTCCTACTGTAGAGGTTGGGAGTAATCCTATAGACCCACCATCTAGCACGTCCGCTATAAGTATTTTCATGAAATATATAGTAGCTAGTCTTTTCAAGATGATATGTTTATGTATATATGTATATAACATTCTTTACGTAAATTTATAAGGGTCGAAGCCATGCCGTCTAAAAAGTCAAGAATATATCATTGTAGAGGCACAAGATTACCCAGCCCTTCCAGGGGAAATGTTTCATGGGACTCCAATACCAGCTGGTGCGGTTCGTGTGAGCCCGATACATATACTCCCCGATTGGAGGGATCTTCCACTACCATATGCCCACCCAGATTCTGAAATGCTTGGTGAGGCAGAAGGCGGAGTGATAATGTGGCCCAAAGTGGATGTCATCTATACTAATATTGTATGGTAAATTTACATTACGTTAATTTGTTAGTGTGTATATATGAGTCAATTGATCTGAAATTATATATTCAGGTCAAAAGGAAGACACCCACTACATCTTGGCCTCCACCTCCCAAAGTATCGATTTGGCTTCCAAGGGACCTACACGCCTCATTAGGTCCTAATTATAGGGGTCTGGCAGTATGGATAGGCAAACATGATTCAAATTTCCCTATAAATGTTACTATTCTGGAGGATGCTGGAGGTCAATCATACGATAACAATCTATTTATACAAGTTTTGCATATGTATTAATGCATACATAATACAAGTTTTGCATACACATTAATGCATACGTATTAATGCAGGTCAATCATACGATAACAAGCTATTTATACAAGATATTTTGGAGTTGTTTCATTATGATTGGCTGAACACATATATGATAGAGCTGTGGATATGGTGAGATCTTGTTTATACATCCGTATACCTTAATTTATATACGGTGATCTAGTTTCTTCTACATTAATGCATACGTAATACATGTTTTGCAACCACTTACACATGATATGTACAGATTTTGTATTTTCCCATGTGGGATTTTTGGTTCCATCTTTGATTAGTCTTATAGATACAGACCCTTCTTCAATTACTTCATACTGTTGTGCTGCTTTTGAATATTTTGATAAAAATAAGAAGACGGTGATAATAGCTCCATTCAATGTCGAGTAAGTTTACTTTGCTTATAATTTGGACTAAAGAAAATTACATTTTTATTGTGGATTTTGAGTTATTAATTTTTAACTTTCTTACCTGTAGTGGTAGGCATTGGGAGTTACTAGTTATTGTCCCCAAGACGTTCACTATCTATTATCTAGATCATGCGGGGAATGAATTGAATACATTATATGGACACACAATGAAAAAGTCATTATTCCTGTGAGAAATATTTCATATTTTTATATTCGTTAACATCTGTTATTACATTACTATTTAATTATGCAATTTAATGTGTTACATTAACATGTAGGGATTTATAAGAGTTCAAAAAAGCTGGAGGAAAGGTCCCCAGGAAAAAGAATCAACCACTAATTTGGGAGAATATGAAAGTAATTTCCCGACTCCAATGTATATATTATTTATGTGAACTGTGCTTATTTGTATTTTTGAATATTTTGTATGTTTCAATTTATAGTGTGCTACACAAGACAACGGTTGGGCATGTGCCTACTATGTGATGTGATTTATGGACATAATCATCAAATATGTCGCAATGGAAATCGATATTATACATAATGTATTATATATAGTCTCATTAGATAATATGAAATATATAAATCTTATTATATATGATTAATTATATATATATGTCATTCTCTTTGTAGGTGTTTAAAACTGACTTCAGTATAGGTGGAAAGTTATTAGATGTACATACTCCCTATACGAGGGAAGAATTAGATGTTGAAAGAGAAGAATGGGCAAAAGCCCTACAAGTAGCGGGAATTTTTAAATATAATTGGATATCTGATGACAATGATGACGATAATGAATAAAGAATGATATTTCTAAACTTTGTTCTCATAATTATTTTTGTTTGAATGTGAATGACTTTTTCTGAATTGTCATATGTGTGAATGTGAATGTCTTTTTCTGTTCAATACATGAATGTATGAATGTGAAAAGAGATGAAATCAATGGAACTGAATGTGAATGTAAATGACTTTGCAGGTTTCTGCATGTATCTGATCAATACATGTGTCTAAATGTGCATGACTTTGTAGGTTTGTGGCCTGTTGTTGGATGATATCAATGGATGTTGTAAACCTGTAGTTTAGAACTGAACTGCAGGTTCTGCATCCTGCTGACCAGCCATACAGCAGGCCTCCAAACTGATAAGAAAAAAAATCCGAACATAGGCATCGGTTATTTGTATTAAATCGACACCAAAGACATACGACATCGATTGTTAACCAAAAACTGACGTCTATTCCATTACTGGCGTCAGTTATTTGTAAGAACAGATGCCTATTGTGGCTAGGTACCACGACCATGTTGGGAAGCATGGCCGTGCTGACAGGAATATGGCGTCGGTTATTAGCATAAAACCGACGTCTTTATCCTGTTATGTCATCGGTGATTAGCAAAAAACCGACGCTTATAGTACCCTTACTGGCACGTTTTCAGTGGCGGGAAGGGTTATGGCGTCGGTGTTTGTTAAATAACTGACGTCTTTGATCATGATATAGGGTCGGTTTTCATTAAGAACCGACGCTTATAGTTCCCTTGCTAGCACATTTTCGGTGGTGGGAAGGGTTAGGGTGTCGCTTGGAAACCGACACTAAAGGCTGTAAATAACCGACGCCAAAGGCCTTTTCTGTAGTAGTGTAACTTTGAAACTACACTCATGGGTGGTCCCTGGAAGATCTTTGGGTGCAATGTACTCGTTTAGGAGTGGTATCCTAATTTCAAACCCATAGATGCGCTGCCAGATTACATAGTCACCTTGGTCAGGGTCATGAAACTCTCTCTCCACTTGTATGTACCAACCATGTTCCAGTACTTAGGTATGGCTCTGGGCTGCTTGGTGAAAGTTGATAGCCATACGGAGAACAAATCAAAGAGTCATTTTGCACAACTAGCCATAGAGGTCGATACTTCTAAGGACCTAGTTTCCTCCATCCTCATCAATGGAGTAGAATACAAGGTCATATATGAAAGACTATCATGCGCCTGTGCTAATTGTGGATGAGAGGGTCATATCTCTAAGTAATGTAAGGAGGACTCATCGAAGGAAGGTGCCAATAGAGAAGAAACTATGGAGGTATCCCAGGAAGAACTACAAGCTAATGTGAATATTAGAATGAACGAATGGCAACACCAAAAATCAAGAAGAGGCAATAGGAGAAGGAAGGTGGTGCATGATAGAACTAGATAGGAGTTCACAAATCATTTTGTAGGGTTACAATCGGAAGAAGGAGGAGGGGAAGCGGAAGCAGACCAGGGTCACAATTCGAAGGAAGGAACTACCATTGAGATAGGTCCAAGAAAGGTGTGTTGTAGGAGGAAATCCAAGTCGAACGAGGCTGCAGATGCTAGTGAGGAGGGGGTTCTATAGAATATTACTAATACACATAGTAGAGTTGGCGACAAGAACAACGTAGAGCAAAAAAGGGCTCAGGAGGCAAGGGAGAAGCATACAGTGGTTAATTTGGAGGTTGACGAGGTGATCACGATAGAGGATGGTGATGGAACAATAGAAATAGAGGAGGATAGGGAGGAATATATTGACCTAAAAGTTAGAAAACAAGCTATAGTTTCATCGCGTATAAAGAAAAATAGGAATTAAAAAGGAGTGAGAGAGAAGGAGAAAACCATGCTACCAAACAAGTCAGACTCTAGCAACGATGTACATATGAAGGGGAAGGGAAAAGCCAAACCATCTGATCAACCTACAACATGGAGGAGGATCTCAAGACTGATCACTTAAGAGGTAAGGGAGGGAGATACCTCAAACCCAAACTCTTCTATAGCCAATATGACTGAAGAAGTGGAAATAGCTAAAGTAGTCATTAAAGAGGCCAACATAGGTGGAGTTGATGAGGGAGGAGATGGGCGTGCGGGTGCATGTTGAACCCAACAACCTATATTCCTTACTTTGGTTGTCTTTATGCATCTATTGTGTTGGAACGTCCAGGGAATCGGTAATAAAGATTGTTGTTTAGTTATGTCCAACTATGTATGGGAACATAAGCCTGATGTTGTAGCTATCCTCGAACCTAGGATCAGTGGAAGATCAACTACTAAAATCATAAAAAATCCAGGTCTCACTTTCTCACAATGCGTGGATGCATGGGGTTTTGCAGGGGGCATCTGGGTATGTTGGAAGGGAGAGGAGAAAAGGTTCAGATTATTAATAGACATCGATAGTTTGCTACTTGCAGGTTGGAAAATAGAATGGTGGTGGCCTTCTTCTACACGAACCCACACATCACTGTGAGAAAATTGCTGTGGAGACATATCATGGAGGCGAGTGAAACCATCAGTGACCCCTAGATTATAATGGGGGAGTTTAGCACAATGATGTCTTTGACAGAGAAGATTGGAAGCGACATATATAACTATACAGAGGCAATAATTTTCAAGGTGACTATTATGTAGGTTGTCCTATTGGACCTGGGATTCCTAGGAGTTCTGTTCACCTATAAACACAATAGACTACAAGAGAGATTAGACAAAGTGTTGGCTAATGAGGCTTTCATTAGGGACCACCCCACATGGATTGTGGAGCACCTACCCAGAGTCTCATCTGATCATAGTCCCCTCATGCTAAAACCACGCAAGGTGGAGGTGGAGGTGAAGGTGGCTCATTTTGTTGCGAGGGCATCTGTGGGCTCTGATCTCCAAACCACGATATAAACACGATTTAAACTTAGCAGAAGCGATTCGATTAGCAGCGGAATACCAAAAATCAGCGGAAATTAAAACTTTTTGAGATAAAGCATTGAAACCATAAAACTTCCTTCATAAAAGGAGATAAACTGTTTACATCTCAGATAATTACTTCTTGAGTAATTATATACAACATGATACAAAATCTCAAGAACTCATAACCAAAATCTCAGACCAAAAGACTCCAAGACCTGAGAGTACAGAGGACACATAGGACTGACTCTATCTACACCACATGGTAGGCTAAATCTCCACCTGAGATTTTACTGCTACTCCTGGTGCTGCTGCTACTGGGATTGGTCACATGTAGACCTGTTCCTCCTTCTTCGACGTCCACCTAAAAAGTTGAAGTCTACGGGGTGAGACAATTTTACATAATTGTCCCAGCGAGAGTTATAACTCTCCGCCAGAAGCTTTATTATAACATCTCAAAGAATAACTTAAGCAGTAAAGGCTTCAAAGTATTCAACATCGGATATAATAGTAAACATGAGTTCAACAGTTATGAAACATGAAGACATTTGCACTATACAGTGTAACATCAATCAATCAACTCGTAGTTATCTCTAACAGGTATGCTACGCTGTGGATTATGTTTTTCAAACATTACTTTTATGCCCTGTGGAGATGAGGTTTACCACTCATACTCCAACCAATCACTGCTAAGTGCCTCGGTATCATACTAGGTCATCGAAAGAGCCGGATTCTCATGACCTTCACCTTCCTCAGTCAGTAAGAGGATTACTTGTAGGACATCTCGTGCCTCTACTATAATAGCTTGCCAGGGTAATCTGGTCCTTCGCTATTTTAGAGTTACAGTGGCGTTCTGTACTCTCTTCGTCATCAGGAGATTTCATGTTTATCTTCCACTGATACGGATATCTGTGCTTTCTTCGTCATCAGGAGGTTTCATGTTTACCATCCACTGATACGGTATGGGATTATAGTGAAGGATTGATGGATTACACATTTACATCAAACACCTACACTAGGATGTAAGGTTCTACACATCCATATACCCCACATACTCAAAAGTATGTGATCCAGGAGTTCCCTTAGAAAAACCTGTTTCACCATCATTTGATCTCTGACAATGATGGATCTATGATCAAGGCTCTACATTACACTTGATTAGTTAGGTACATTCAGTATTCCTTTAACATCATACATTGTTCTTCAAACAATAACATCAGCATAACAACTATGAAAGGAGAATACTAAATGTAACAAGCCTAACTCTCATCAATCATCATTTCTCAATACATTCATCACAAGTCATCTCTAAAGCATGACCTTGATGGTATTTATGGCTCTCACAGCCCATTTAATTCATAGGTTGCCATTGACAAGGCATCAAGATAATTTACTATTCATAAAGCTAACAACATGCTTTCAATGAATATAACATCATCATCCATACCTGGATATGATCATCTTCATATCAGAACCTGCAAGGTTAATTCAACTGATAAAAGCAATTCAAATCAAGAATTATACTTTCCACTCTTGCCATAAGAGCTATGTTCCCTGATTCTCATCAATTAGGGTTTACTATTCACATTACATGCCATCACCCTAGAATTAGGGTTTACTATTCACCTCATGGAGAATTTAACTCATAACATCATCAAGTATGAGAAACATCATCATTAGAGCTCCTAGATAAGATTAAGATTCACTAAACATCATAATTAGGGTTTCCATAATCTCACATAGGTGGATCATACCTTAATCATGCACATTCATGTGAATTGAAGGTACTTTACTTAAGTTTCCACTATAAAAGGGTACTTTCTCTCTCTTATGATACTTTCTCTCTCCTCTTACTAGTAGATGGTGATAACACCACTCTAGATCAGGTTGGGTTAAGTCCTCATTGACTAGCATAAGCCAAAACATCATTAACATGTGATTAGGGTTTTATTAGAAAAAGGTATTACTCAATTAAACCCCTCAAGGGTATTTTGGTAATTTACCTCATGATCACCATCATGGGTCAATTCATTAATCACTTAGTCCCTTAATGTTCTAAGCTACCATTAGGGTTTAGATTAGATCACCATTGAACCAATTACAACTTCAAGTGATTATATATAAATAACCTTGAAAACCTCCAAACGGTTTCAACCTTCAACCACCAAACGGTTTGAAACCATTTGGGTGCGTTGACCATTTGGAAAGGTTGACTATCCAAACCGTTTGAGCTTATGCAGTTTGAAACCGTTTGATCAACTTGTCTTGAGATCGATTGGTCCAAACGACCTTGAGATCGTTTGAGCCCAAACGGTCTTGAGACCGTTTGGACCCAAACGGTCTTGAGACCGTTTGGCCTCAAACGGTCTTGAGACTGTTTGGATCCAAACATTCTTGAGACCGTTTGGTCCAAATGGGCTCAAACCGTTTGGACCTCCAACATGGTTCAAAAGTTACAAATGTTTATGATTAAGTATGTTGAAGCCCTCAATTGGCCAAAGCCATGTTAACCACTTATAAATTGAGTCAATTAGGATGAGCCTCAATCAATTGGACACCAAATTAACCCTCAATTGAAAGCCAATTAGGGTTAAGTCCATCTCAATTAGAGTTTCAAATCGGATGGTCATCAATATTCAACAATGTGAATCAATTCAAGGTTGAACCTATCAATTGACCTCCAATTGGGCCCAAACTTGGCCCAAACGGTCTTGAGATCGTTTGGATGACCTCCAAACGGTCTTGAGATTGTTTACCCAAGAATTCATCAAAATCTAAGTTGATTTGATAGGGGTTGAACCTTAATTAAGTCACAAATCAGCAATTTGATTATTTCAATAACCCACTGTAATTGGGCTCTCAATTGATCAAATTACCTTAACCCTAGACCTCCAAACGGTCTTGAGTTGACACCAAACGGTCTTGAGACCGTTTGGATGAGTTCCAAACGGTCTTGAGACCATTTTCCCATCCAATCTTCGGACTCTAGTGAAAATTCATCAAGGTTTGATCTATTGAGTTGATCATCACATCAATACTTAATTGCAATATGATTTGGTACCTTTGGACCTTCATTTGGTCAACTATACTTGACCCCAGACCTCTAAACGGTCTTGGGTGATCCCCAAACGGTCTTGAGACCGTTTGGATGATTCCCCAAACGGTCTTGAGACCGTTTGGGCTAATCAACCCAAAATCACTAATTAACTTATTGGAAATTCAGCACTGATTTCAATTAGGGTTTGCCCTATTAATCATCCTTCAACTCATGACTCGTTTGGAATTAATCCATAAAATTTGGTGAGTCATTAATTAACATCATTATGAACAGTAATCCCAAACGGTCAACGTTTGGTCAACAATCTTAAACGGTCTTGAGACCGTTTGCCTAAAAAGGGCAAATTAAACAGATTGAAAATCAGAACTTAATTCAATTGGATTTGATAATTGATTTGCTTATATCTCACGATTCCTTTGGAGTTAACCCCTAAAATTTTGTGGGTGATCAGCCTACATAATTAGGAACAGGATTCTCATACGGTCGTCGCTTGGTCAACTGGACCAAACGGTCTTGAAGACCGTTTTCCTCCATGCGACCCTGAAACCGTTTGCCCACCAAACGGTTGTGCAAACCGCATGGGCAATTGGTTAGGACCGTTTAGTAAAGTGGAAATCCGTGGATAAGCATAGGAATTAACGCCCTATCTTCTACCTAAAGAACAGAAGCAGTTCTTCACGATTTTACTTGCAAGGATGCAAGGGAAGATAGGAAAGAAGAAGAACTAGCAACTATATGCATAGAAAAAGATGTATAATCAAAGCATAAGGTTTAGAGTTATAAAACCCGCCTAAAGGTTGTTCCTTGAGCTCCAAGATTCCAAGCTTCAGGTCTTTAATGGCGTCTTTGAGCTCCACAGGTCGGCCAAGGTGAATTCTCCAAGGAAAAGTTGGAAAGGAATGGCTAGAAAGATAAAGCTAGGTGAGCTAGCCATGAATTCAACCTTGAAATCGAGTTTCCTCCATGAATTCAAGCAAAAGGGATGATCCAAACTTACCTTGAACTCCCTGGTCGTTCTCCTATGCTCCAGAGCTCTGCCTTAGTTGGTTTGAGCAAGGGGGATAAGTGAGGGAATGAAAGAAACGTTCCTTTTCTTGCAAAGGAAGTGGTATATATATATTGGGAGAAATTCCAACATAAGAATATATGTTTTCCTCATTTCTCATCTAAGTCCTTCCTTTCTTCTTTGCACGTCCCCACATCTTATTTCTAAGGACAAAATCCTTCTAAGATCAAGAATTGAAGGCAAAGAGGATCAACCCATCACTAAAGCATACACATAAAAGGGCTATTATACATACACCTTGATTATTCAATCACAAAGGTGTTCTTTATTATATGATTATTCAAATGAAGTGCCCTCTTCATCATTTCTACTCTAAATGATGAAAAAAGTTATAAAAGATATTTTAGATGATGTATTTGACAAGTTGCACCCCTCAAATTGGGTAAATTGCACTCTACACCAATTTAGGGTTTTCAAGTACAGGGGTTGCTTCCACAGCTGCACCTTGGTGCTCAAGCTTGGGAAAACCCTCAAACTTCATCATAAACATCCTCATGATGTATCAACATCAGAGGAACATCTTAACATGTGCAATTTGCAAGTTAATCCCTTAACTGGGTAATTTGCACATAGATCCCTGTATTACAAAACAATGCTACAACTATATATATAAAGGAGCAAAATTGAAATATATGTTTCTGAGGAACTTAATTACATGCCCAAAGTTAATCACAAGGATTTAATTACATATTTAGGCAAAACACCTAGGGTTAGTTCATAACCCAGGTCAGGGATGTTACAGCATCATGGAACTGGAACGAGGCTATCAAATAACTACTGAAGGAGAAGTGGGAAAATTCTACAAACTTCTGTGAGACTCTTTAGATGACAAAGCATGACCTAATGAGAACGGATCAACAAATGAAGGAAGCTCAACATTGGGATAAAAAAGGCTTCAGCAGAATATTAACGCCTTGCAACACATGTTATTTGAGCAATATGGTGTTACAACTAATAATATGTGTATTGACATGTAGGATGAACTCCAACAAATAATTATAAAAGAAGGAAGACGATTGGAAGCAGAAGCCATATATACACTAGCTCCAAAATGGTGACAATAATACCAAGTTTTACCAGGCTTGTCTTAATCAAAGGAGGAGGCAGAACACCATCACCACGCTCAAGAATGAGGCTGGCTGCTAGATATCAAATGAGGATGAGGTAATGTACATGGTGGTAACACACTTTCAGGGGATTCTCACTGCACCTGCGAGGGCTAGCAGGCCCAATAATCTCATAATACCATGCCAGTACCAAGCTCTTACTATGATTGAGAAGAACATTGTCACCTCCAAACCTTCAACGGAGGAGATGTTGTCTACTTTGAAGAATATGAAACCATTCAAGGTGACTGGACCTGATCGGATCACTGTGGAATTTCTTCAAGGCAAGTAGAAGGCTGTGGGACAGTCTGTGACTCGTAGCACATAGGCTCTAATAGTAGGAGAACTCCTTAATGAAGAAGTATGCAATGCAAATATTATTCTTATTCCCAAGGTAAATTGACTAGAGAGAGCTGTGAACAACTAAGGCCAATATCAATAAATAACATCATTATAAAACTATCCTCAAAGGTGGTCGTGGAGAGGTTGAAGAGATTTTTTCCTAATTCGATATGAGCTAAACAAAGTAGCTTCATTCCTGGGAGAAGAATTACTAATAATATAGCACTTGTATAAGACATTATTCATGGCATGAGCAGCATAATAGGATCTAAAACCATGGTAATCAAGGTGGACCTATCTAAGGCCTATGATCAGATGTCACGGAGTTTCATTGAAGACACTCTGGTGAAGGTGGGGAAACCTATGAACATTAAACAATTTATAATGAACTCTATTACTGGATGATTCCCAATGACAGTATGGAATGGGAAACAATCTGGGTCCTTCAAGGCAAGTCAAGGTCTAAGGTAGGGGGATCCATTATCACCATATTTGTTCATGCTCTGTCTAGAGAGATTATCCTAGATGATATAAGAGAGGGTCGCTAATGGAAGCTAGAGACCAGTAAAAATTGGTAGAACTGGAATTGTTGTAGCCCACGTTTGCTTGGTAGATGATCTCATCCTTTTTGCAGAAGCTAGCAAGATCCAAATATGGGTTATATTACAATGCTTAAAGGAGTTTGGAAGAGCATCTGGACATGATATTATATCACTAAATCTAATATTTACTTCTCTAGGAGTGTGTCAAGGTCAACTCGAAGGGCTTTTAAATAGATGAGCAAATTCCATGTTACTGAGAATCTGGGTAGGTACCTGGGCTTCTAGGTTTTAGGGGAGGCAGAGAAGCAGCGGAAACAAAAAATTTTCTCCCAAAACCCAGAACGAAAGGAATCGCGTCAACGTCTATATAATAGGAAAGATGGTTTGTGGATGCATACCTTGTCCCGAGGCTCGCTCGACGACAGTACCTCGTTCCTTGCGCGGTCTTCACCTCCGGTCTTGGATGGTGTCTGTGCAGCTCCTGGTCGCACTGAGACTGAAGACTCCTGGTCTCACCGGGACTGTCGAGATGGACAGTTGTCCTCCGAGCGACAGAGGTCTCCCGCCTCTGCAGTCATCCACATGGACTGCCTGGAACTCCGATCTCCTTGTCCTATAAGGAATCGGTAGGAGTCGCAGCCTCCTATCAGTGTACTAGTAACCGACACACTCTCTTGCAGCCAGTTGCCTTTCCCTTGTTGTGCCTCCCTTATCGGGTAGCACTTGCTCGGGCTCTCTCTCGGTTACCAAAACCAGAGAGAACGACAACTTTGCAGAGCAACTGGCACTCTGAGTTGTACTTTTAGAAGCCCTCAATACCCCTATATATAGGAGGGTCATGGGACATGGTTCTCTATCCTGAGCAATATGGGATTAATGCAGGAGTAGAAGGGTTCGAGATTTTCCACAAAATCAGACAAACTGCGGCAGTTGAACCGATCGTTGCAACCCTGAAACAGTCGTCTGGACCCTCCAGCCGATCGATTGGACACTCCAGCCGATCATTTGGATCATGAGCTGATCGGTTGGATAATCAAGTCGATCGGTTTGTGATACTAGTTCAACTCAAATTGACTTTCCATGTTTGTTTCCAACTAATCAATATTAGTCCTTATCCAAATCAAATTTGATAAGTGAAACAAAACGTGATCGTTTGATCACCCGACCAATCCACCGACATGAACCGATCGTCTGGTGATCTGAGCCACTTGGCTCACTTGCCTAAGTCGATCGGTTCATCTCATGAGCCGATCGGTTGGGGCAGCAGATCAGTCAATTGCAGTTTCAATTAATCCGATACTCTAATCATTTGATCCAACACCTTGAATATTATGATTTTGAGCTATCAATTAATTGAGTGTTTAATTGAACTACTAAACTCCTTTAGTAATCAATCTAAACATTGTTTGTGGACAAACTCCTCTTCCAGGTTAAATCCTATGTGTGTGACCCTACAGGTCCATTTCACGTTGGCAGTGAAAGTCCATAACACTTATGACTTCACAAGCAAAGAGCGGTGCCTAGTCACACATCAGTGCTACCCAAGTGAAATAGAAAGTTGGAGAACAAATTTCAATCCTACAATCTGTGAATGGTGTTACAGTGAATGTATAATTCCTTTGTCACTGATATCCTGAATGAACTCGAGGCATGGAACAGTCATCCTGTGAACGTTCATTCATTTCCTTGATCTCAGAGCAGACTGGGTGAGATGTGTGTGACATGAATATCACATATTGATTCACATGTGCATGTGCATGCCTTTCTCAATCCTACTCATCAAGTGGATAAGGACATCAAACTCCCTCAGGAGGGACAAATCCCATATCTATCACTCACCCCTCAAAAGTCCCATGTGTCAAAGCCACCCAATCATCACCTTTATAACAACCCATGTTTTAGGACTGCGTTTGATGATGTCAAAGTGTACCCAACCACATGTGTTGAGTGTAGTGATTTCTGGTCTAAGAATCACACTCACCAACATCACTGTGAGAGCTGACTGTGACTACCAAGTCATGGTTCCATGTGTCACTCTCACAGTGGGTCTGTCTGGTACCTTGTTCTCTAACAAGTACCTATGTGCTTGGTTTGATATCTCTATATCATGACTAATGAGATTCTGTCATCAACCAACACACAATCTAGTCTTTAGTGTTGTTGATGTCTATGGTTATTTCCATAATAACAACAGACTAGGGACCAAACAAGAATGTATACTCTTATCATCTGTATGATCTCATCGTTTAGGTCCTCAACCCAAAAGCATACATCATTGAGTAAAACAATTCTTTAGACATCTATCATGTTACACCATCATCTCAGAAATAGTTTAAACATATAGATTGGAAATTGCCTTTATTATTATTCAAATCATTTACAAAGTATCCCATTACAATCATCATATGACTTGCTCTATGGGCATACATACCAACAGACTCCCACTTGCACTTAGAGCCAGTCACCTAGGAATCTCATTCCTTGTGACCTAGCATGACCATCATGCTTCTGCTAAGAAAGGGCCTTCGTCAGTGGATCAGCTATGTTGTCTTCAGTTGGTACTTTGCAAATCTTCACATCTCCTCGCTGTACGATCTCTCGTATGAGATGGAAGAGCCGCAGTATGTGCTTGGACCGCTAATGTGATCTGGGTTCCTTAGCTTGTACAATAGCTCTATTATTATCACAATAAAGCTCAATTGCATCACAGCTACTGGGAAATACACCAAGTTTAGAAATGAACTTCCTAATCCACACAACCTCCTTTGCTACATGTGAAGAAGCAATATACTCGGCCTTTGTAGTAGAATCGACAATTGTTTCTTGCTTGGAACTCTTCCAGCTCACATCTCATTATTAAGGAAAAATACGAATCCTGACTGCGATCTGTAATCATCTTTATCGGTTTGGAAGCTTGCATCGATGTAACCCTTTACAAACAGCTCTTCCTTGTCGCCGTAAACAAGAAACTGATCCTTAGTCCTTCGCAAGTACTTGAGGATGTTCTTTACGGTTGTCCAGTGAGCATCCTCGGGATCTGACTGGTACCTACTCATCATGCTGAGAGCATACAAGACATCTGGGTGTGTGCACAACATAGCGTACATGATGGATCCGATGGCTGATGCATATGGGATCCCATTCATATGCTCCCTCTCTTTACAAGATCGGGGACATTGAGCTCTAGAGACGGTGACTCCATGTAGCATTGGGATGTTGCCTCTCTTTGAATTCTCCATGCTGAACCACTTTAGCACTTTGTCGATGTACGTGCTTTGACTTAGTCCGAGAATCCTTCTAGATCTATCTCTATAGATCTTAATTCCTAGAATGTAGGATGCTTCTCCTAAGTCCTTCATTGAGAAAGTATTCCCAAGCCAAGTCTTTACCTTCTCTAAGGCTAAGACATCATTCCCTATCAAAAGTATGTCATCCACATACAATATGAGGAATGTGGTCGAGCTCCCACTAACCTTCTTGTACATACAAGGTTCATCTTCATTTTGAATAAATCCAAACAATTTGACTTCCTCATCAAATCGAAGATTCCAACTCTGAGATGCTTGCTTCAATCCATAGATTGACCTTTGCAGCTTATAGACTTTATTGGCATTCTTTGGATCTACAAAACCTTCAGGCTGTGTCATGTACACATCCTCATGTATATTCCCATTAAGGAATGTGGTTTTAACATCCATCTACCAAATCTCATAGTCATAATAAGCTGCAATAGCAAGCATTATTCTGATGGACTTAATCATGGCAACTGGAGAAAAGGTTTCATCATAGTCAACACCTTGAACTTGTTAAAATCCCTTTGCAACCAATCTGCCTTTATAAGTTTGCACATTGCCATCCATGTCGGTCTTTTTCTTAAAGACCCACTTGCACCCTATGGGTTTTACCCCTTCGGGTGGTTCCACCAAAGTCCATACTTTGTTGGAGTACATGGATTCCATCTCGGATCTCATGGCTTCAAGCCATTTCTCAGAATCTGGTCCCTCCATAGCCTCTGCATAGGTAGTTGGATCATCATCTATTATCAACTCACCACCTTCCTGAGTCACAAGGTATCCTAACCTCTCAGGTTCAAGGCAGGTCCTACTAGATCTACGAGGTCCTTGTGTTACCTGAGGAGACTGAGATTCCACAGCACCTTGTGAATCTCTAGATTCCTCTCGTACATCTACCGGTTCAATGTTTTCTTGTTGGTCTTGAACCTCTTCAAGCTCTATTTTCCTCCCACTACTTCCTTTGGAAATAAATTCCTTCTCTAGGAACACAACTGTCCTGGAAACAAACACTTTGTTGTCAGTAGGGTGGTATAGATAATATCCCCTAGTTTCCTTGGGATATCCAACAAAATAACATTTATCAGACTTGGGTCCAAGCTTATCAGGAAACATTTTCCTAACATAAGCCTCACAACCCCAAATCTTTAGAAAAGACAAATCGGGATGCTTCCCGTACCATATCTCATATGGTGTCTTTTGAATCGATTTAGATGGTACACGGTTCAGTGTAAACGCGGCGGTTTCAAGAGTATAACCCCAGAAAGAAATTGGAAGATCAACAAAACTCATCATTGATCGCACTATATCCAACAATGTATGATTCCTTCTTTCAGACGCACCGTTATGCTGTGGTATTCCAGGCGGAGTCCATTGTGATACAATACCACAGGCTCGCAGAAGGTCCTCAAACTCCTGGCTTAAGTATTCTCCTCCTCGATCGGATCAAAGTGCCTTAATACTTTTAACAAGTTGGTTCTGTACTTCATTCATGAAATCCTTGAACCTTTCAAGGGTTTCTGACTAATGTTTCATTAGGTACACATAGCCATACCTACTGAAGTCATCAGTAAAGGTAATCAAGTACTGATACCCACCTCTGGCATTAGTTCTAAAAGGCCCACATACATCAGTATGTATGAGTCCTAATAGATCACTAGCTCTCTCACCTTTACCTAAAAAGGAAGTCTTGGTCATCTTTACCAACAAACAAGATTCATATGTCTCTATTGATTCATAATCAAAAGAGTCTAGATAACCATCTCTATGGAGTCTAGAAATGCGCCTCTCATTTATGTGCCCTAGACGACAATGCCAAAGATATGTTTTGTTTGAGTCATTGAGTTTTTGCTTTTTGGTGTTTACGTTGTATACACTTGTCTGTAAATCTATCAAGTATATACCATAAGACATTAGGGCACTGCCATAAAAGATCCCATCTTTAGAAATGGAACAATTTCCATTCTTAATAAGAAATTCAAATCCATCCTTGTCCAAACAAGAGACCGAAATGATATTCCTATTTATGGCAGGTACATAATAGCAGTTCTTCAACTCTATTATTAACCCACTTGGTAGAGTTAACTCATAGGTTCCTACGACACTGGCGGAAACCCTTGCCCCATTGGCAACACGTAGTTCAACATCGCCTTTCCCCAAAGGCCTAGTTCTCTTAAGATCCTTCACATTTGAACAAATGTGAGATCCGCATCCGGTATCAGGTACCCATGACGAAGAAGTAGTAAAGTTAATCTCTATCATGTATACACCAGAAGTAGAGATCTCTATCTCTGACTTCTTCTTCCATCGTTCCTTCCATCCTCTCCATGTAGAAAAAATTGGTTTGGCGAGAGAACCCTTCTCTCCCTTACCTTTCGTTCCATTGATCTCTATCAATGAACTTTCTTTCTTCTTCAACAATGCATTAAGCGTACATAGAGTGGATTCTAAGGCTCCTGGTATATCTGGATTGTGCATAATACTTCTCACAGTCCTCAACCAGTTATGGAATTTATTCTCAATTCATTTGCCCATTTTAAAAGATGATTCTTTTTCCATTCTACAAGAGACAATTGCATTTGTCAAAACTCCTTTTGATTTGATTTGAATAAAATTTGATGATAGTTAATTATGCCTTTAATTAATTACCTCTCCCACTATTTTGATTCAAATTGGCAGCCCTCACCATCAATTCGGAAGATTGCAATGAACAATTTTCTAGTGGGTCAAGATCCTAAAATCCTCTGAGCCATGGACCAGCTAGGGCTGTCACCCACAACTCAGATCTCCCAGGTAGGTAACTCTTGCCAATTGCATCATATGCAACTCTTGAAAGATGTCATATGCAACTCCTTGCCATGATCATCTCCATGCCTCAAGGTGCTAGATCCTATCTAGGTCACCTTGTTAAGTCTGACCCAAAGCCAACACTATGAATATGCGCCCTGCTAGGGCAGAACCACACATTCATCCTCCACGCTTCCACAAGATAGATGGTGCACCATGCTAGGGCGTGCCTACACTTGGTCGATCAAGCTTTTCACGTGTGTCGCATTTGGAAGGCATCTAAAACTTTAATATTTAATGAGGGATTTGGTTTTTATATACATATACGTATCCAATCACCACAATATACAATACATATCATATACATGCTATATCCCACAGAAAACATGCAAAATGATAAAAGCAATGATTATGGCCATCCTATTGTGATTCCTCGAGCCAAGAGGAATCACGGTCATCTAGGTCTACATCACATGCAACCTGTACAAGATGAAATTTGTGCCTACCGTTCTGGGTTTGATCAGCTCATCTCCATGATTGATCGGCTCACCATCAAGTTGGTTGTTTGGGTGCCACCAGCCGATCGACTGGTGCCTCCAGCCGATCGGTTCACCAATCGTCGTGCATCTCCTCAGATCGCCACCCGCTCGTCTCGCTCCTCAAACCGGTCATATGGAACACCAACCGATCGATTCACGCATTGAACCGATTGTCTCAGGTCGTCCGTCGTTCTTTGACATAACAAGAAATAAAATATATCCTATTTACAATTGAATTGTGAAACCCCGAGTTACATTCGAGGGGAGAAAAGGTAGGAAAAGAAATCTCGAATTATTTCGAGTTACATCAGGAATAGGAGAAAGGGAATCGGTGCGCAGACTGAGATGCAAGCAACCACATACAACCACACACAAATATAGGGTTTATAGGCCATAACCATGCTACGCATCCACCACAAAACTCGTTTAAGGGTGAGCATATCGAGTGCATTAATATTACATATCATATATGTATATTTGAGATTTGTGGATTGGACATGCATATAGCCAATTTTATTCGCATCGTATGCAATAAATAAAGGCGACAAACCAAAATCGATCATATCGATAATCCTAAAATATAGAGCAGTTGACGTGGCTCTAATACCACTTCTAGGTTTTAGGGGAGGCAGAGAAGCAACAGAAACAAAAAATTTTCTCCCAAAACCCATAATGAAAGGAATCACGTCAACGTCTATATAATAGGAAAGATGGTTTGTGTATGCATACCTTATCCCGAGGCTCGCTTGGCGACAGTACCTCACTCCTTGCACAGTCTTCACCTCCGGTCTTAGACGGTGTCTGTACAGCTCCTAGTCGCACCGGGACTGAAGACTCCTGGTATCACCGGGACTGTCAGGATTGACAGTTGTCCTCCGAGCGACAGAGGTCTCCCGCCTCTGCAGTCGTCCACACAGACTGCCTGGAACTCCGATCTCCTTGTCCCACAAGGAATCAAAAGGAGTTGCACCCTCCTGTCGGCGTACTAGTCATCGACACAATCTCCTACAACCAGTTGCCTTTCTGTAGTTGTCTTTCCCTTGCTGTGCCTCCCTTATCGGGTAGCACTTGCTCGGGCTCTCTCTCGGTTACCAAAACCAAAGAGAACGACAACTTTGCAGAGCAACTGCCACTCTGAGTTGTACTTTTAGAAGCCCCAAATACCCCTATATATAGGAGGGTCATGGGACATGGTTCTCTATCCCGGGCAATATGGGTTTAATGTAGGAGTAGAAGGGTTCGAGATTTTCCACAAAATTAGACAACCTGCGGAAGTTGAACCGATCGTTTCAACCCTGAAACGGTCGTCTGGACCCTCCGGCCGATCGGTTGGACACTCCAGCTGATCGTTTAGATCATGAGCTGATTGGTTGGATACTCCAGTCGACCGGTTCATGATCCTGGTTCAACTCAAATTGACTTTCCATGTTTGTTTCCAACTAATCAATATTAGTCCTTATCCAAATCAAATTTGATAAGTGAAACAAAACGTGATCGTTTGATCACCCGACCAATCCACCGACATGAACTGATCGTTTGGTGATCTGAGCCGCTTGACTCACCTGCCTGAGCTGATCGGTTCATCTCATGAGCTGATTGGTTGGGGCAGCAGATCAGTCAATTGCAGTTTCAATTAATCCGATACTCTAATCATTTGATCCAACACCTTGAATACTATGATTTTGAGCTATCAATTAATTGAGTGTTTAATTGAACTAATAAACTCCTTTAGTAATCAATCTAAACATTGTTTGTGGAGAAACTCCTCTTCCAGGTAAAATCCTATGTGTGTGACCCTGCAGGTCCATTTCACGTTGGCAGTGAAAGTCCATAACACTTATGACTTCACAAGCAAAGAGTGGTGCCTAGTCACACATCAGTGCTACCCAAGTGAAATAGAAAGTTGGAGAACAACTTTCAATCCTACAATCTGTGAATGGTGTTACAGTGAATGTATAATTCCTTTGTCACTGATATCCTAAATGAACTCGAGGCACAGAGCAGTCATCCTGTCAACGTTCATTCATTTCCTTGATCTCAGAGCAGACTGGGTGAGATGTGTGTGACATCAATATCACATATTGATTCACACGTGCATGCGCATGCCTTTCTCAATCCTACTCATCAAGTGGCCAAGGACATCAAACTCCCTCAGGAGGGACAAATCCCATATCTATCACTCACCCCTCAAAAGCCCCATGTGTCAAAGCCACCCAATCATCACCTTTATAACAACCCATGTTTCAGGACTGTGTTTGATGATGTCAAAGTGTACCCAACCACATGTGTTGAGTGTAGTGATTTCAGGTCTAAGAATCACACTCACCACCATCACTGTGAGAGCTGACTGTGACTACCAAGTCATGGTTCCATGTGTCACTCTCACGGTGGGTCTGTCCGGTACCTTGTTCTCTAATAAGTACCTATGTGCTTGGTTTGATATCTCTATATCATGACTAATGAGATTCTGTCATCAACCAACACACAATCTAGTCTTAAGTGTTATTGATGTCTATGGTTATTTCCACAATAACAACTGACTAGGGACCAAACAAGAATGTATACTCTTATCATCTGTATGATCTCATTGTTTAGGTCCTCAACCCAAAAGCATACATCATTGAGTAAAACAATTCTTTAGACATCTATCATGTTACACCATCATCTCAGAAATAGTTTAAACATATAGATCGGAAATTGCCTTTATTATTATTCAAATCATTTACAACGTATCCCATTACAATCATCATATGAATTGTTCTATGGGCATACATACCAACATGGACATCCCAGTTATGTATTCAAAGATTAACAAAAAACTTACTCTGACTTAATCGATAAAGTTGAAGGTAGAGTTCAAGCTTGGGCAACAAAGTCCTTATCTTTGGCAGGGAGAGTTTTATTGGCCAAATCCACCTTAACTACAACCCCCACTTACGTCATGCAGACAGTTACCTTTCCTCTAAGACTCAACGACTTAATTGATAGCACTGTTCGAAGATTCATTTGGGGTGGGAGTCACAAAATGAGACCCGTCTCACTATTCCAAGGAGAACGGTGGACTAGGAATCAAGTCCATGAGGGACTGGAATGCAACTCTATTAATGAAAAATTCATGGGAGATAGTGGTTGGAAGAAACTCAATATGGTACAATGTGATTAAGCACTGCTACGAGAACACAGTTCTTGGGAAGACTGTCACGGGCTCTAGGCTAAGCCAAGCAACAATTGTAGGCAAGAAGTTCATACTGGAGAACTCTATGATGATCCCAGTAGGAGAAGCATCAATTAACATGTGGTACGATGTTTGGGTGAAGCCTGGCCTCAAGATGAAAGAGCATACCAAGCGCCCAATACCAAAATACCTTGAAGATTTGATGGTCAATTGTTTAGTGATGGAGCCAGGGTCTTGGGACAAAGATTTGCTGGTCCATTGGTTCAGCGACAATGTAGTTTAGCTCATCCTGGAAAGGAACCCCTAGTTTAAGCCACCCACACCGATTATAGAGCATGGTTACACACTATAGATGGTAATTTCTCCTCGATCTCAGCCTAACATGTTCTAAGAGAAGAGAAAGAAATCATTTGCCAAGGTGATTGGGTAGCATTATGGAAGCTTCATGTATCGGCACACATATGTATGTTTGCTTGGTTGGTCTTTCATGGTGTTTTGTTGACAAATGACCGATGAAGGGAATCTCGTATGACTGTGAATGGGCTATGTAATAGATGTCGACTGGCATACAAATCATCCCTCATGAGCTTAGGGATTGCAAGAGAGTGAAGGAAGTGTGGAGATGATTTCTTACAACAGAAGAACAAGACCAATTCTCCAGACCTGCAACTTTAGAAAGGTGGTTGAAAGTGTCACATAGCAAGTTGATCTTTCTAAAAGAAACCTTTTGGATCATCTGCATTAATCTATGGGGCTTTAGGAACACATAGATTTTCAAAGGAGAGGTCAAGCACCTTGAACACCGGGTCATCTATATCAAGAAGGATATAGATCTCATCAATAAAGCTTGGGTGATGGAAAGAGCAAACCAACAACTGATTAGGATAGGACAATGGAGTAGACATGAATCCGGCACAGTCAAGTTGAATGTAGATGTAGTAGTTCACAACAAAGGTGCAACAATGACGGTGGTTGTTAGGAACTCACTTGGCCACTGACTAGGGTGATGGTTGAGGAAGATTGCATGTTCATTTGTCACTGATGCAGAACTAGCCAACATTCACCTAGCGTTCGAGCAGATCCAGAGGCAAGCAGGGACTAGTTGTATCATGGAAATAGACTGTCTAGTGGAAATGAAACTGATGCATAAGGAAGCCAACACATATCCCAAGTATGCTTATTAGATAAGTAGACTGAAGAAGGATAGACCGGAGAACACGAGGATATAGTATGTAGAAACAGAAAGAAACTCTATCACAAGATGAATAAATGAATAGTGTGTTTGATATATATATATATATATAGGTAAGTAAGATGCATTAGTATTGATAATGAGGATATAGAACATGATAGGGGGTGGAAGGAGCCTATCTATACATTTTTCCTAGGCAATCAAAATCAAGCTTGATGATGTGCCAAGTAGCAACAACATCAAGTTTACAATATTCAAAGATGACTCTCTATCTATGATTCCGTATGTGGTATAATGCTATGAGGATGAATATTCGGGGCTTCCTGCCTTCCACCTTGATGATGTCTTGGTAGTTGTCTGGTACAAACATGATGTAGCCAAGCTTTACACCTTCAACCCAACAAAATTTGGTAGTAGGGAATGAGAAGACAATATGCTCATTTTTTCCATGTTAGTACTGCAGAGGGGGCATCAAGATGCCAAGCATAGGCCTCTTTTCTGGATTCTGTCTTCAGTAAGGAGTTTTTTATGTAGAATTTTCTGCATCTGGATCTGCATTCTTCTAGGCACTAGGAAGGACCATAATCATGGCCCCCAATCTGTATTAGCCTTGGCCTCCCTGACATGATTCCATGCATCCTTGACAGAAAGGATTGGATGGCCATTGATGAGGAAAGAATCTCTACCATGCGTTGGTGGGTTAATAGTCTTAACTAGTTCAGCAACTGAGTAGATCCTAGCTTATGGTGGTAGGTACCATTTACCGTCTACGTTGAGTTCAACTAGTTTAGAATTCCTATGGATGCTTGAACGTAGTCTGACACTGCTGCCCACAATCTCCTCTAAGGATTTTCCTTCTTCAAACATGGTATCCAGCCAAAAGTTGATTGTTTTCCCATTTTTTATATCACAGGAAATGTGCCACCTGCAACTGTCCCTTTGTTTGAGTAGTATCTTCCACAATGGATAGTGTGTTTGGATTGGGCATGACCAAACAGATTCAGATTGAAGGTATTTGTTGTGGATCCATCAAATCCAGAGGGAATCCTTCCCATGTGCTATATCCTAAAGGTTCTTGAGTGTCCCAGCTTTGGACCAGTCCAGTAGATTCCGAATCCCCAAGCCCCCTTCTCTTTTGGGTCTGCAGATATCATCCCACGAAATTGTGTTGACATGTCTCTGGTGTTCTGTGTCTCCCCAAAGAAAATCTCTTAAGTTTTTCTCTAATTCATCAATGACTCCAATAGGGAGTGGGAAAGTAGCTGACTAAAACAATTGGTATATAGAGAGGGTAGATATAACCAGTTCCGCCCTACCTACCATAGACAACAGTCGCATCTTCCATGACTCAAGGTTTGCTTTAATTTTGTCGATGAGCGGTATGCAGTGCTTCCTTGTGAGTTTTCCTGTGAACAGTGGAAGGCCAAGGTAGGTAGAAGGTAGAGACTCCACTTGGATGCCCAATGGAATTAGAGTATTTGGGTCTGCTCCTTTGCTAATGAATGCTTGACTCTTTGCTGGATTCAATTTTAGGATTGAACAATCTTAAAAATTCTGAAGTATGTTGGAGATTGCAGCAGCATTGGCTTCATTTGCCTTTGAGAAAATGAGAAGGTCATCTGCAAATATGATGTGGGAAACTTTGGTATCTCCTGCTTTAGGTGGATCTATAGTACCATTGCGTTCAACTTCCAAGAAAAGAGAAGAAAGCACTTGCATGCCAAGAACGAACAAATATGGGGCTATGGGGTCGCCTTGTTGGATACCATTGTTGGCTTGGAAGATGGGAGTGAGTTTTCCATTAAGGCGGATTTTGAAGGATACATAATTCATTCATTCTCTTACCTAGGAAACTGGGGGAAAGTTCATTTGGGACATGACATTGAGAATATGTTCTCTATCAATGGTGTCATATGCTTTGGATAAATCTTCTTTGATGCACATTTTTTGGGGGCCCTTGCTCATGCTAAAGCCACTGATGATATATTAAGCTAGATGGATGGCTTCACCAATTTTTCTTCCTTTGATGAAGGCAAATTGGTTAGGGGAGATAATGTCCGGCAAGACAGTAGCTAATTTCTTAGTCATGAGCTTGGTTATGATTTTGTAACATACATTGCATAAGGAGATGGGGCGCCCGTCAGTGACCTTGCTCGGAACAAGGTTTTTAGGAATCGATGTCATGAAAGTTTTCTTTGCTTCTTTTAGTATCCTTCCATTAGAAAAGAAGTCAATGATGGCTGTTGTTACATCATCACCTATTATGTCCCAACAATCTTTGTAGAAGGCAACATTAAAACCATCAGGGCCTGGAGCTTTCTGCCCTTCAAAATCCCAGATAATATCTTCTATGTCCTTCCTGGTGATAGGCTCATTCAGAATATTGAGATGGTTAGCAGTAAGTTTAGGCATGTTGGGGAAAATGGGTTTGGCTCTACTTCCTTTGTTTTGGTTGAAAAGCTCTTTATAATGATGTGTGTTTGATACGTATATATATGTGTGTGTATATATATATATATATATATATATATATATATATATATATATAATGGTGATTTTCCATGACATAAAGATATTTGATTTAAGATATATGCAATAAAAAGGAAGAATGATTTTAACCCCAATTCATAAAGTGTTTCTTTATAAATTAGTGATCAGATATCCAGTAAGAGTCGTACAAAAGGGGATGGAGATATGTGTTCTTATATTAGGAATTTATTAATTGTTTTCCTTTTTGTCAAAAAAAATATACTCTCCCCATTAATATAATCCATAACTATGAGAAAGGGGAAAGAACATAATAGAAGGGAATAATCTTCCATAATAGAAGACTATGATCGACAATAGTTTCCCACCTGTAGTAGTACGACGGAGGAAACTATGACCCTCACTTCTCATCTGTAGAGTCTCTCTCTCATTACCTCTCACTATTAGGAGGAACCATTAGGGTTCCTTCTAGGTCTTATATATATAGAACATGAATTATCGTCTCACCATAATGCATCAAGGTCTGAAAAGAAGGAGGGTGTGTATTCCTGGCGATGATCGCCTGCCTCTCAATAGTCATTAGTGTGAAGCCATCCCAACGTCTGAGTTCTTATTTCGGAAAGTAGCCACGACACTCTCAGGTGTCATAGAGAGTTCTAACACACTCCTCCACCCTTACCGCATTGGTCGAAGTTCCAACACCTCCCTGACCTATTTTGGCTTCCCCCTCCCTGATGCACAACTGTCAAATGTTATCAGTTTACAGGAAGCACCCTTGTCCAGTTACTTGAGTCTCTATAGAGACTATTGTGGTGGTTGAGAACCTTGGGGGCCATGGATGGCCAATGTAGAAGTAGCACGCCTTAGGCACCTATCCACAGAGTGCATGCCTGTCCCATCCCATCACGACAAAGTCGATGGACGACACACATACGGGGCTGAGGGTCGTGGGACTGAGAATGAAGGAAAGGAATGGAGTATCAAATCTGTGAACTGCTCCGCCGACTAGGCCCAATTTGCACCAGCCCAAATTCATAGCCTACAAACAAAGATATACACAATGCTAATGTGTCAACTCAGGATTGGTTTATTATTGATCAAATTGTGGAAATTCTAATAAATTTTTGATAATTCAAAAATTAGCCAACATATATATCTAATTGATAAGGAAAATGAGGGGAATGTAAATAAAATAGTTTTACAGTCTAATTATGCTTGCTATTTTAAAAGTATTGCAAAGATGGGTTTAAGTGGTGATTAGTGCATGAATTCCTAGTTTTGAATTAACATGTTCAATATGTTAAGAATCCTTCTTTTATGATCTTGTTGAATAATCTATTTTCCAATAATGACCATGATAATAAAGATGATAATTAGGGTATGAAACCAAGGTCATATCTTGTTATGTGGATTAATGAAGTCAATCTAATCTAAGTAATCATGGCTACACTTAACATGAACTTGGGTTCTTAAGTCAGTAGATCAATGAACATGGGAATTGAGGGATCAAATATAACTGTGATAATAACTCAAGACTAAGGAAACCCTGAATGCTAGAATAGGTGTCGAGTAGAGTTTAATCTAATTAATGTGATTAATATGATTGGTAACACTTTAGGATTTACATTCAGATTTAATGATTAGTTGCTTGGATTCATCTTTGTTGATTGGATTGCTTGATCAGACGTGAAGTATATTCTACATGAAAATTTGCATGTCTCACCATTGAGGTATGTGGTTATGATTGTGACTGCCTGGAAAATAGTTTGCCGATGTTTTCTGACTGATTTTTGAGGACTGATTTGATAAATAAACTATTGGTTGTTTATTTAATTCATGTTCAACTATAATGCCAATATGAGTATGACATAAGTAAATGATAATATTCTAAACCCTAGGCTGACGTATATCAAGGCCTAATGCACATGAGCCATGGAGGGGATAGTGATCACGCCTAAGATAATATATCCATTAAGGGTTAGAAAATGTAAAGAATATGTCGGTTGTTACATGCGATACTTGATGCTTGTATGTGATTATCTTAGTTGCACACATTATGGTTGCACCCCACGTACACAAAATAACTTGTTATGCCGATCTGTGTTTTGTTTGTCAGAATTTGAGGTACATGCTAATTATGAAGATGTCAACATGTGATAAACTGGATGGAAATCACCTAAGAGCATTAAATATAAGTTAACGGAGGATTAGATAGCTAGTTACTTCTTCTCAATAGGTATTAATTTCATGAGGAATATCATTGTACAATTGGTAAACAATATTTGGAATAAATGAAAGTATTTACTATTATTTATTATTTTCTTAGTCTAGATCCTTACAAAAAATTTAGATAATGACTCTCATCATTTTGGACTACCTTAATTAGGGGTTGCTGAATAGTGGGGGATTACACACCCTAAAATGACATGAATAAGATCTTCATGCATTATTCTTGCAAAAAAAATTCATTCCTCCTCCTTGATCTTCCTTTGTGATGAACCCATCATAGTGCCCCTTCTAGTGTTGAAGGCGTCCAACTCCACATTGAATTTCCCAAAGATAGAAGGGAACTTACCTTTCGAGACTAATAAACCCCACACCTCTTCTACCGTGTCCTTGTAACACCAAGGTCAACATATTACACACCAACTCTTTCATACCATTAATGAGAAACTCTTTGTCATCACTTCCACTAAAGTTATTATATAAACAATACAATAAGTTGGACTCATCCCAAACAATAAAGACAAACATGAAAAATAAAATTATCTATTAATTCCTAATATAAAGGTGGGAGAGAAGAATTATCTGGATGTTTAAAACAATAGCTATGTCACAAATCCCCCAATTAGAGGACACCATGTCAATATTTGTTCCCTGATCTGAGCAAGTATATTGTGCCACCTTTTCATGAACCTAGAAACAAAGTATCATTATTAAAGATTGACTAGAGGTCAATATTCAAATCATTTTTACAAGAGTTATCCATCACTTTTGTTGTAATATGTACAAAATATCCATTGCTACAAGTTTCACTTTTCCCTCACACATAGTAAGTGCAAAAGTCACACCCATATCTCATATGGACGTGCCATATCTATAATAAGTGCTCCCACCCACCCACCCACCCACAAAAGGCATCTTTGTGGAGCCATCAGTCCATGTCCTTGGGTTGATAAAATGTACAAGGGTTCTATGACTATTAGACTACAAGGTGAAGAATATATAATGTAATAGTCCATGCATGGAAACCTAAAAGGCCTTTAAAGCCACACACATTGTCTAAAGAATCTCTATTAGCTTAACATACCAGAGACAAAGTCTACCACAATAAAATGAGAGTGTAACTAGATACATAATTATCTTCATCACCATAAACCATCCTCTTTACACTAACCTCCTACCCCATTTACTTTTCCAAAACTACCTTGGAAAACACGTCATCACATGATAACAATGACATTGTTAAGATGGATGTGTTAATTGCAACTAAGAAATTAGTTATGATAATATACAATCACAACCTTCTCATAAAATTCCCATTTCTGATACAAGTTGTTAATATCACTGAAACTGGAATAAGTAGATATATAACTTCATCATCCATATGTCCATCATTCCCCAAGAAAAGACCCTTTTAGATTTTCATATGAAATATGGTATCTCAAAAAGGCAACTCCTGCATACAAGAGTTTGGCACGTCAAAATGGGTGTTTTTTCAACCCAATCCTTTGTCTTGGGTCAAACCCTAAGAAATTGTACCTCTGCTTGGGAGGGGCATCTGTATGTACTGCATCCCATACCACCTTGTGAGGTTTAGGATCAAAGTTGGCTGAAGGAGGTGTTGACCTTCGATACAATGTCTTAAAATTACAGGAATCAACCACAAAACCCCGAAATCATATACAACCCATCATTTAGTCATAAAAATTAACTTTCACGGCCTTATAACATAGGCGTGGGTCAATTACATGCCTACTTAGCCATTGGAATCAACCCCCCAAACTACCTTCCCACCAAAACCCAACAATTTTTTATATGTTGAATAACTCCATAATAGGCATGGATCTTATATATTCCTAGTCAAAGAAATTAAAAATATCTCCATGCAACAAACTCAACAACTAATACTCATTCACAATTGATCGTAAAACAACCTCCATGCACAATGCAAGCATAGATAAGTTATATTCCTATATAACTTCATGATGAAATATATATGTTTTGATTAACCCTAAATATCTCACTTTGAACTCATTTAATGCTTTTGAATTCATGAGTAAGTGCCTTGATATAGCCCTTATTCTGTGAATAGTCCCCCCTATGATGCCAAAGGACTTTTGCGCAGACAATAGATGAATCCCAAAGAGAAGAGAACCATTAACCTTAGAGAACAACTCCTTCCTAAAAAATCCAAGAGATACACTAATCTACAACCACCTTCATACATTAAGGAATAGATAACCTCAAAAGGATGTCCACCAACACCTACAAAATTGCTGATTTTTACCTATATCCATATTCCTAAGATGGTGCAATGATATGAGCAACCTTGTGATGCCATTTAATTATCATTTGTTATATTATTATGCTTTCTTACCTTAATATACGTTAAAATATCATGTTTTATCCCACTTCAATTGTCTTTATTCTATTATTTATGCTCATTATTCTACTTAGGATAGGAAATATCACATTTGTGGGTGCGATGGGATAATTAACACCTTCCTGATGCATAAATTGATTCCTTACATAGATGTTTGGATGAAGATCTACCTTATCTTGAAAAAAAATCAGAGTTTTCATATGGTTTTCTAAGTTTTCTGCAAACGAACTTAGTGATGACTCCACATTTTGTGTCTTTTACACCCAAATTGGGACTCTCCATTGGAGTATGTCCTTTTCTGAGAGTCTCACGATCCGTGAATGGTTATAACTATGTTTCTAGAATTTCATCTTCCTATTTACTTAGATCTAATGTGTGATAGAGTGAGTTTTTACATTACTTCTCTCTCCCTTGTAATTTTGTTATTTCCAACAATACCCTCAACCTTTTCCCTTTTTTATTTGACTAAAAATGATTAACAATTTCATAAAAATCCAAACCCTAATTCCATAGTAAGTGGAATCCATGTATTAGGGCACATAGTCAATTCATATCACAAACATATGAGTTTGACTCTCAAATCTATACCATGGCTAGATATTATCACCCTTAAGCTTGGTTTAAAATTTCATCCTAATAGGATTAGATAATTAGGAGTTATGAGCTTTGGAAAATATGCACATTATTTCCTTTATTTATAACCTAGGACCTAAGTTCTCAATTTAATTGATCGAATATGTGACATTGCATGTCACACACACCCATCTGTCTAAGGGGGGTGGGTCACTTGATGCATACATGCATCATGACTATCCGATCTAGCTGATCGCGAATCATATGGGAATCAATGACATGTATTTTGTCCCTAACCTCCCGCAAGGCCCATAACTCTCTCTAACAGACCGACCAACCGATCACGGTCTCACATGCGTAACTCCCATTTTATCTATGCGAGATAATTGGAGGATAATCTCCTCTTACTGAATGAAACTCAATGACCCCTTCCACGCTTTCCCTCACCCACAGATTAGGGAGAATGATCTCCCATGACTTCACGCCTCTCACCTAGAGGTGGTGGCATTTTTAGGGCTTTTCCCTCTACTCCTTCCCACACATATATAAGCACCCCACTAGCACCGTCGACCCTCCTTTAATCATCTCACACCACCATTTGCATCGAACGTCACTCCATCATCCCCAACTTGAAGCACCTTCACTGGGCCTGACCACAATGCTCCCCTTGCTCCTGTGACCCCCTCCTTCCAAATACAACCTCACGCTCTAAAGACCTCAGCGAGAAGAAGCACACTGCCCATTGAAGCTGCAAAGGTCCAGAGACCTGGGTCAGAAAGCGCTTACAACCAAGTTTCAAAGCTTTATCTCCGGCAAGGTCCAGAGCTCCTCCAAGCCTCCTGGAGTTTGTGAATGCACCAACAAACCCTTGTGAAACTTCACAATCCCTCAATCTATCCCGAGGGCATGTAAAACCCACTTTCTTCTTTTTGGTTCATCGCAGTCTGTTTGATCGAAACCATGGCTATACTCCACCACCGACGATGATTTCTATTTCCTCACAATCATTGTGACCTCGTGATGTCAATGAGACTCCTTGCACACTCAAATCAATCACCCAGCTACCTCGACCTCACCACACCTCTCGTTCCCTCATTGCTTCCATGGAGGGTGAGGAGGAACAATTGAGTAGGTGGAGTTCCCACCTTGCCCATACTGGCTACAGATTTTCATTCGAGCCCCATGGGCAATCTCGCCCTTTTGCCCCATCGCTGACCCTCTCAGACGAGAGTTGGCTCGTGGGTAAGTGGGAGGATCTGAGAAGTGAGATCCCTCACCTGATCCTTGAAGCCAAGCTCACGTTTCTTTTTTTATTTTAATTTTATTCTTCTAGCTTTACCTGATTGGCCAGTTTTGTAAAATCCACTATATATAGCTCCGATGTCCAATAAATTCCCATTAAATACCCAAATTTTTAGAAAAATGAGTAAAATATGTATAAATTACCATATGTGCCTGATTCCAATCCTAAAATTAATACACTCCAATATGACTCAATTTATGTCCCTTTTTTATTTGACCGATGTAAAATAAACATGAGGATGAATATAAATAATCTTCTCACCTAGATACATATCTCTGAGTCCTAGAATCGAAACCCTAAATGATGTTAAATAACAAACTTAACCCCCAAATACCACATGAATAACCTGGATATCTTCCAATAATGATGAGTAAAGGAAAACCAAGTATCCAAATATCTGATATGAGCCAATAACTATAGATGATAACCCTAATTAGTCAAAAACCCTAATTTGAGGTGTTAAGAGAACATAATGACATTAGGTCTTTATTTTTCTTTTAGGGTGATCTACTCTTTTATTCTAGACTTGTGAAATCCAGATATGAGATTCAAGGTACGTGGATATAAGTATAAGAGTAGTTTTTGCTGGATGATAATTATGAGTAATTGCTTGCATGCATTTGAATATCTTGTTGGATGTACATCTATATGTATTGTCATTTCTTCCTTGAACATTAAGAACACTAAGGTAAGAAAAAGGAATGTAGTTACTGATGGTTTATTAATCTCCCTATTAGAGAGGGAAAGTATTAATGTTGACTAGCACCTCCCTAATGGTACAAGGTACACAGGGGGATCCCTAATGGTACAAGGTATGTAGGGATAGGGCCCAATAATATATGTTTGTGCTAAGTCAACCATAGTAATACATGCCCATTGAAATATGGTTAATAAATTGGGTTTACCAGATTTTCTGCCTTAATAATGCTTTCTTTTCTTCTTTTTGAAGTATTTTAAATATGCCAGCATAGTATAGTATTTTTGCAGCCACGTACCAACATTATGTTGATGATTTTGTTTCTTGTATTTTCTAGGTACAGGGAACAAGTAATGCATCTCAAAGTACCTGAAGCTACCAAATAATTGGGCATTGAGGATAGCTAGCTAGATTTCTATTTCTTGTCTATTTTTTAGTTAGATATTTATTCATTCTTCTAGGTGATGTATAGGATGTTCAAAATACTATGTACTCTCATTTCATAGAACTATTCCCTTCTTCTTTCCTAAAAAATATATGTATGACTTTACTCTTAAGAATGTTATTTGTGTGGTTAATCAATGATGTTTGTGAACACCATCTAGATCCTTTTTATTATATAGTTAACAATCACAACCATTACTTTTCTTTCTTTACATCTATCATATATGAGTGCACACATATCTAGGGAATGTCAACTTGGAAAGTGTACATGAATTAGGGTCATCACATAATGTCTTAGAATTCACTACCGATACTTGCCTTCTATTTGGAGTACTATTCCCTCCAGTCACTTAGGTTTTTTAGCCATGTATGAGATATTCAATCATAATACCATCCAACAAAAAGTTTGTGTTTGAAAATAGCAATTGATACATTACATAATTAAATTTGTCTTTTTTACTTCCACTTTTTGGATACGATTTGTATTAGATAATTTTTATCTTTTTTATGTTAAGAAATTGAAATAATGTTAAAGAATGGTATCTATGACTTCCAATGTTTCAACTATTGTGCTTGGAATCTCATTAACTCTTGAATGTTGCTTTTAGACAACAAAATCAAATGAAAAATATTAAAAAGTTTATCTCATCAATTATAACTATATTAAAAAAGACTACTCATTGATTTTGATCATCACTCTATCATTTTTTATTATTGAAATGATATTTCATAGATCACATGTTGTTATATTTATTGAAACATAATGGTTGTAGTTATAATCTAAAAGGGCCATATCTATTACAATAAACATCAGATTTGTTTCTCATTTGAATCCACAAACAGTTGATAAATGTAACATAATATGTTGAGGCCCATATGATATAAAAAGGAGTTTTATAACCATATCAGATAGAAGATGATGGAATTAGTTATCCTTGGCTATGAATTGAGCAAGATATACATATTTTAGGATCCAAAAAAAGCTTCACAAGGAATGTCTACACTAAGAGGAATATTGGGGCTAAATCTATCAAATAGGTGGGTGAATTAGGTTTGGGTTGGGTCAAGTAGGTTTAGGTCTCGTGGGTGTGGGTTAAATAGACACAAATTTAAACAGGTAGAACAAAGAAAAACCAAAATAGTTTATTTTTTATGGAATAAGAACTCCCTTTGATGGATCAAATATACTACCACGAACATGTTAAATATAACTCTTCCACATTCATAATCAAAGGATAGTTTCCTTTTCTAAATTGATAGAATTTCTTGGCTTCCTGTTGTGCATCTCTTTAATATTTCAGATGGAGGATTGATTCCATGTCTAAGAACTTGTTGATAACTTTCTTCAATTGTAGTAACATGCTCATTGTAGTGTACCATTCTCTTCATATTTCAAATTCTTTTCTATAAATACTTTATTGAAATATTGATCAAATACAAGTGTTTTTACATGTGGCTTAATACCGCATCCTTGAAGTAGTATATGTACAACTCATTGTCCAAGAATGCGTGACAATGGGAATGATCTCTTTCGTTATACTGATGTACATGGGCCCATATGAGAGTTGTGAATCATGCAGCTATGAGTATCTAGTAGTACATCAATAAACATGTCTATGACTGAATTTAGATTAGTCTAGAAAGTAATCTTGATTTTCCTCAATATTGAAACATGGGTGAGTACATTTATATCAAGTTGATAGGGATTATTTTTGCATTGAATCTAAGTACAATAACAAGTATCATAAAACAACCTCAACTTAGAGATAGTTAGATAGAAGAAAAAAGGAAAAGATTGAAAAGGATGATCGTGTAATTTGTGTCACATCAACTTCTAGGACATGTCTTATAGAAAATAAAAAAAGAAAATTTCAATTTTACCAATTTTGATATCTAGTTTGTCACTTTTCAAAGTATTTTATCAAAATGCACTTTTCTACATTAACGTGTTTTGGTCTTTGTGGGGCCAGTGTGTCCCTGCCTTGGACACATTGTACACTCAGACGACAACACATTCCTAACCACGATACATCATACTATAGATGTATTGCCTATATTTATATTATTATAACACCATATTGTATCTATTTATATTTTAGTTATGGTTATACAATTACTTAACAATCCAAATGATCACCAAATCCATATTTTTGATGATAAAATGAAATACTGATATGAAAATATAAATATATGTAAATACATAGTATTAATATATATTAATACTAGTTTTTGAATTCCTTATATAGATATTAAAAGAACACACTGTAATATTACAAAATTGAATCTTCTATAAAAAGTACCATAACGAAAATGAAAATAGGTAATAAATATATTTACCTAATAGAAACAATATACATATAAAAATTATATACATAAGGATAGTATAATAAATAAATAAAATCAAACAAGATACATAAAACTAAAATTATAGTATACTTGACTTAAACTTTTCAACTTATATTGTATGATAACATTGGGTATATGAATTAAAATATAAAATAATTTGATTAAATAAGAAGTAAGTTCAAATGTCTTGGGAAGTCTGCAAAATAAGGTTTAAGAATATGAAATTTCCTAAGGATACTCCTTGCACCTTTAATGAGAATTTGATATAATACTAGGGTTACCAATCTTGTTTCAATATACTTCGCTGATGATATTCAAATTGGAATAGAATAGTACATTAGAGTACTTAATTTTACTACCTTCCTATAGCCCTAGGAGGATTTCTCTCAGCTCATTCTCTAAAGGATTGTTGCTCACAAACATTCTAGTTCCTCCTTGAATCCAACGTCCATTGTAGCCACGTACAACATCACTGGAACTAGACAATAGATGAGCCTAAGTTTCAGGAAAAGGAAGTACAATCTTCTAGCCAATACCATAGTCAAGAAGCACTTGAAGAGTAGTGAAAGGCAAGATAAGTTTGGCAATTGTCCAATGTGATTAAAAGAGCTATAATTAAGGGAAGATGCAGAAGACAGAAGAGTGAATCTCATTGAAATATGTTTATTGTAAAAAAAAAATTAACAACATAATATCAACAACACATATAAGTAAAAAAATGATTATATTGATATAATTGATTACTTGGGCATAACAATACAATACAATACAAATAACAATTGAAATAATCGAGGAAGATATTGAGTTAATATATGTTCTAAAGTTTTATATATATATATATATATATATATATATACATACATACATACATACATATATATATATATATATATGTGTGTGTGTGTGTGTGTATATATATATAGTATCAGGAGCCTATAACTAAGGGTATCGGAAATTCCCTATACATGAGTCTATTTAGCATGGTCCAAGTGGTATTTTATGTAATCCTACTGTAAGGATGCATATATATAGTTTGGCTTAGATGTTATTAAAGTTTTATGATGATTATGTTTTTACTTTATTAGATATAAACTGAAATATTTTAATGGTTGTCGCTGATTTTCAAAGATATTGTTCATTTTTATGATCTTAAAATTTTAAGATGAAGGAGCTACACGTATTTGATTGGAATGATTTTTAAAACAAAACTTATCAACCTAGTATACCTTGTGTCGATATGGTTGGATCATGCCAAATGTCTTGGGATGTCTGCAAAATAAGGTTTAAGAATATGAAATTTCCTATCCCTTTGGGATAAAGTTTGTTTTCTTATATATATATATATATATATATAGAGAGAGAGAGAGAGAGAGTCAGGCAAGGATACACTCGAGTGTATGGATCGCACGAATAAACTAAAGTGTGTTTGCATATCAAGACTATTTTTTGCAAAATGTAAACTGTTGATCTCCACCATCATAATATAACTAGGCTACATACAAAATTTGAGCCCATTTGGATGAGTGTAAGTCACTCATCCAAGGGCAACAAAATGACGCGCAAAACTAATTTGAAATGTATAATTTTTGCGGTCTTCATAACCTGAGCTATACATATCCAAATGTGCTCAAATTTTGTGTATCAGTTGTTCACAAGATGTTTAATAAGATCAATGGATTAGATTTTCAAAAAAAAATATTGCATCATGAAAAACTACTTGAGTGTATTCCTCTCCGGATACACTCGAGTGTATTCTAGCTTGACTCTATATATATATATATATATGTCTATGTTTACATATATGTATATATAGATATAGGTATATATGTGTATACATATATATACATATATGTATATATGCATACATATATATATATATAGACATATATATATATATATATATATATATATATATATATTACACACATACACACACACACACAGATATATATATATATATATATATATATATATATATATATATATATTACACACATACATACACACAGATATATATATATATATATATATATATATATATATATATATATATATATATATATATATATATATATATATATATATATATATATTACACACATACACACACACAGATATATATATATATATATATATAGAGAGAGAGAGAGAGAGTTACACCCCGATCTCACAATTACCATTAATCATTAGATTAGGGCATAAATTGAGGATTTAACGTAATACAAAGATCACCCTTAACTTTTTCTTCTTTTTCAAACATTTGTTTTCTCGCATTGAACCACATAAACTAACTTTATAAAAGGAATCTAAACATTGATTTTTCTAATCTGATTTCAATAGTAAAAATGCATGTATGGCCATTCATTATGTTTCTCATACTTTTAAGCTCATAAGACTTGTTGATTCACATTTATTACTAAAAGAGGAATAATGTTATACATCATCATTTACAACTCTCTCTTATTTCTTTACAAGGACCTAGAGTGACAAGGACTGACTGAACTTAACTATACTCAGACTTAACTCTTGTGGCAGATCTACTCTGATGCAATGACCTTCTTCAAGTCCATGTGATATCCCTAAAAATTGTGAGTGGAGGGGTGAGCCTACTCGCTCAGTGAATGAGTACTTCAAAGAAATAGTCTAAAGCACTGATATAATTACAAATATACTTTTGAGCAACTGATATCAATTATAGCAGTAGTAAGCTTTAAAGAGATTGATCATTTACAATCATAAATATGGCAGGATACTCTAGATATCAACAAGAGTAAATCAATATATGAGCATGCTTGATTAATTTCAAAGAAAACTAATAATTCAGAAACATACAAAGAATAATTGTTGGGAAACTGTACTCAAATCTTTCTTAGCCTTTCTTACTTATAGGAAACTCTTTAAAACTTATATTATCATATTTTAGCTTATGCCCTAATCATATGCAATGTACTCTACATATGAAGACTCGTAGTGAACTATGATATCATCGTACAAGACTTAGCTGACACACCCGGGAATGCTAAGCCTAACTACGTCGCTGGTCTGCAATAGGAAAGTGGCTCTCTGGCCTCGGCACACCTATTATGCCATAAAAACTGGACTCCTCCTCTAACCTGAGCATACAGACGGAGATTCAAGCCACCTATTGGCTTTACTGTACTCTAGTGCCACCAAGATCTCTGGTTGATGTTGAACACTACATTCTGTATTTTAAGGAGACTTCTACTAGGGCTTCATCCCCCGTACCACATGTTAGTACGTTCCAACCCCCGTATACTGGACACTACCAGGGTTAGGTCATTTCATCCCTACGACACAGACCTCTCATAGGGAATCTATGGTGTTCAGGGCTCTTAAGTCTATTATTTTATTATTCTTAAAAATATCTTACTATATTGTATCTTTTCCCTTACTTATACGTGACTCTGGTATCTCTATGGTACCATTTCGATTTATTTGAAGTTTATAACACAACATGTATATCATTCTAAACTTGGCATAGCAATATACTATAAACACTGTAATATACTGAGAAATCAACATTTTATACCTACAGGCAGACTAAAATTCTTAAATTACAGAATACATGTCCACTTGATACTTTATACAATAGAATCATGAAATTCAACTTCTTAATACACTGATAAGAGTTAATTACTTGACATACGAGTAATCATTATTTGCACCTATAAATTATTAGTACTTTCTTGGAAAACGTGTACCTCAACCCAAATCTTGAGTTGTGCATCACCACATCTCATACTGAGAACATTGACATCAAAATACTTGATTCATTAAACACCCTATCCTTAGGGTTTCATTTACCTCATTCACTTATCACATGACTCTCATAAGGATTTCATGCGACATAAACATTCACTGAATAAAGGCTACTATCAACAAATCATATAAAATCAATATATGTATGAAACCTTAGAACTAAGCTAAATTTGGGTTTCCATGCCATTTACTGAGATAACTTGCATCAATAATAAAATTGAATAAATAAAGTCTATCATGTCAAGAAAATCCATTCAAATGGGTTTCACGATATCTATTCGCAAATATCCAACTTTCCTCGCATCTTGGGGTTCACCCTCTATACTGAGATATAAAACACACACTATTCACCTTAAATGAAATCCAAGATAGTATCTGACATATATGTTCTATGAATTCAGATAAACAATCATTCATAACCAAGGGGATCCAGATAAACAAATTTCTCTATTTAATTATACAACAATTTCAGTCATAGACAAATTCCCTATATTTCAGTTTACTCTTATAACCTCTGCGAATACTTAGGGAATTATCATTAGGATGTATTGTATACATTTCTAATATGATTTTATCATCTGAAATTCATCCAAACAGAGGAAGAATCCATTTCATATCATTTTGCAACAACTTAGATGAAACACACAATTCAGGGTTTGTAGTCGCATACTAAGAAATTAAAGATTATGGATGATTTAACCAATTTTCGTGCAATATACTATTTAAAGGAAGTTCTAAGGTGTGAAAACACCTTAAAAATACAGCTCATCCCTGAAAATCTCGATCTCATATCAAATCCCTAGCAATTCACCTGATTCTTCTTCCTTTCAACTCGGAAACCCTAAAAATGAGGGATTATGTAGAAAGAGTGAGAAAAGGGGAAGTTTTGACACCATTTAGGATCAGATCAGAGGATGGACGGAATATTGACATGTGAGAGAAGATTCACCATGAAACTATATCCAAAGAGGCTAAACTTACATGATTTCATCATTCCTCGGACCGCAAAACGCTAGGTCAACATCTCCATCACTTTCTCCTCTCAAACCCTAACTCTCCCTCTCTCTCTCTAGGATTTCATTTCTCTAGATTGAATCACAAATTATGATATCTCCTTGTGTGTTAGGTTGACCATATAGAGCAATTGAGTTGCTTGGGTCAATTGCACATTGACCCCTCACTATACTTTCTCTTATTTCAGTTGAATTTTCTGTCATAAAAATATTACTATAATTCATCTAATAATAAGGTCTAAATGCATCCAAAAATTATGAATATTTTACATTTGTTTATTATTGAGTTTTAGATCTCTAGTTAAAGTTTCAGATCATTTGGAGTTACCAATAAATAAATAAAAATAAAACACTATACTGCTAAAAAGCACTCTATCAACATTTTGGTCGAAGTATAGTTCGACCAAGAACCACATTCAAAGAACACTCAAATATTCTAAAAATTTTCTCCAATATGCATGATTGAGATTTCCATATAATATCCAAAATTCAATTAAATACAAAATTGGTAGAAAATACGAAAAATCATTTACCACACTGCTATCTTGATCAAATTCCATATTCATGTACTATCAAAACCCTAATTTTTGCCAATTAGGGTTTACATTTCTCAAACCCTAATTCTTAAAACTAAAATCATAGTTAGAGTTTCTTCTTAGGTTTGAAACATCACAATTGATCTACTATCATTAATCAAGTCTAAACAATGTTCAATCTAATCAAGCATGTAATCATTCATGTAAACCCTAGTTTACCAATTAAGCAAAAATGTGGTCATTACAATTCTCACCCCCTTAAAAAGTTTCATCCCTGAAACATAAATATGCAAACAAAGTATATTCAAAGTTTCTTTTAAGCTTCTAAAATCTTACATGTCATTACATTCTTGTATTTTATACTTGAATGTAGTTTTCAATGTTAAGTCCTTTATTTCATTTCTAATCACAACATGTTAAAACAGTTATCAATGATAACAAACAAATTCTCTATGCCACAACCAATCATAGGATAGAGAGAGATACAACCATTTCAATATTTTCATACTCTTGAGGTGTTACCTCAACATTGATAATCTGATCCAACCATCTCAATTCATACGACTCAATATGTACTATTGTTTTATATTACCTCTGAGTCACAAAAGAGAGTTCACCATGTTGTTTTGAATATTACTATTGTGCTACTCAAATAGCAAAACAGTCTTGAGTTGGAATACTAGATTCAACAACAATTGTACAATACTACTCACGGCATCCCCATTGCATCATGGATGCATAAGGTGAAGCATTACCATCACATTCCATATTATTCTCAAGTATGAACCCACACATAATTCAAGGTGTAACCATCGGGTTATAGCATACTAGGGTTTCAACAACAATAAAAAAGTACTCCATGATTGTATTAGTCATTCAAGGAGTATTCATACCCAATTACCATCACTTAGTTATATTAAAGCTAGGTATAACAAGCTATACCTCATTAGGGTTACATATCAATACAATATGGTTATCATCCCTTCTATTCATACGAGTGAATAGGTAAGACTACCTTATTCAGGGTAACCCTTCATTTGTTCCATCATTATTCAACCCATATCACCATACCACAATTGTACAATACTAAGATGGATTACTGGTATGAATGACTACAACTATCAGACACCTTTAATTAACATATTGCTTGCACATGTATAATGAAATCATACGTAGAACCAATTTACATCCCTTAATATACCATCAACAAATTATACTTCTAAAAACAAATTCACATATTACTAAAAGTGATTGTTTTCTCTTATCTCTCTTCTCATTCACTACTACTTACTTTTTGCTACTTATCCTTCTCATATTAATCATGTAGATTAAACATTCCTAAAATTGAAACATACAAGGTACAAATGGATTATTCATCATTCTTGCTATCACTGCAAGAATTTATCTCATATTGCACTTCACTCATATTGTATTTCTACTTTTTTCAAAACAAACTAGTTACATTTCAAATTTATATCTTACTCTTTACTCTGAATCATTTCCGTATTGTTTATCTACCTTTCAGATTAGCTATCTTTAAACCCTGGATTACTATCAGTGCTAGTTTACTTCTCATAGTGAAAATCTCATGATCTTGTTTTATAGAGATGCTAGTATCAAGGTCAGATCACTGGTGACATCCCTAGAACTACTAAAAATCTAAACATTCTAGGGTTTGGTCCTTATCAGTAGCATGATGTTATTGTGATGTGACTTTGCTCCCTTAATTTGAAATTCAAACTTTGGATCTCACAAGTTTACTAAAGTCTTATTTATCTTATCGATTGAATTTCCTTTCTCTTACTTGGCCATTCAGATAGATTACATTCTCAATTACCCTGCTAGGGTTTCATCATCATATTGTGTGTCATTATTACATTCACTAGATGTCTCTACCATGGTGGTTATGCATCATATATGATTTATTTTCTTATCACTTCATTCCCACATTGCTCTCATTAAGGAAGATATGAAAGAGAATATGATTTTGAGACTTAGAATTCTTATCTTCAAACATTCATTAATACATTTCTCATATGTAGGTTTAATTAATTATCAACAAGGATACTTGACTAATTAGCACTTTCTTGAATCTTGCAACCTCTTTCTTTTATAATCTATATTACTCCATTATGTTTCAAACCCTTCTTTACTTTCCATAATCCCCTTACCATATACTACTATTCCACATGTCATCTTTAACTTCTAGTTTTCTCTTATGATCATGTTGCTTCTTTTATGTGTATGATCAAGTATACCATGTTGCATATATTTCCTTTTATCCTTCTACTAATGTGAAGTTGAAATTCTAAATCAATAATCTCTCAACTAGTTTCAACTCATGTTTAATACATTACATATCCTTCATTTTAAATCAAATAGCTCATGCATGGGTGAAACATTGTTTCTCTTTCAATTAAGTTTTTCCTTCTTGAATATAGTCTACCTTCGTATGACTTATTCATTTATTAAGCTACACTTTTGTTCTTCTTTTAGAAACTAGTTTGTTGTTCTATAGAGACTTAGAATCCAAAGGCAGTAAGAATGAATGTATTAAACTTATTAATAAATGTATACATTCCATGCTCTCAATTATATCATAACCCTCATTCCTTAATCAAGCTCATCATTTCCAACATTTCTCTTTGTTTCAACTAAGTTTCTTATCCTAGTTTTATGATTTACATGCTCATCTAGTTCTCTTCACTTTAACTCTTCTGAAGACTCTTCACTTCTATGTACTTATTGTATACTTAGATCTTTTCTTTTATTATCCCTTTGCTTTGGAGTACATAAAAACATTGTACTCGGTTATATAATCCATTCCTCATGATTGATTCTTACTATCTTGGCCCCTTACATACTTTTTTCATATCTTTTCCATATTTCATATTTAGAGTTCATATAATACTAATAATTAAACTTAATCTGAACCTTATGTCGTATTCCTTTATTCCCAATTAAGGGTTTCTCATATGAGGCGCCAAAGCCGGATCTCAGATATCAGTTCCAACTGATTCTTAGTTATCCCAATCTTTCCCTTATACTTCAAAATTTTAGAGTATATACATTCATACTAGAATTTGGATCTAATCTATCCAGAGTTTACTCTTGTTATGTTACTAATATGAGTCATTAGATCCCAGTAATGCTTCCTGCCAGCCGGACCAGGCCGAACCTGTAGTCCTGAAGCCAAGAGCTACTCAGAATTACTCAACTTCTATTCATCTTAAATGTGTGGAAGAAAACTTATCCACTTAGGAAAGCTCATTCAAAGATCATTTCTAGTCTAATTGATACAAAGAATGTAATCAATAAATGCTACAACTGCATAGTGTACAAAAAATCTTAAAGACCCATGTATATTTCAAAATACTGAATATCTGAATTCAAACATATAAGAGCTTTTCTATTCATCTCCAATAAAACAACAATATGAAATGAAAGTTTTATCTCATTTTATATTTATGCTCTTAATTCATGTTACTTATCTTGTTTCTAACCCTAATATTTCTAGGGTTCCTCTCTAGACCATCCTTCCACTATATACCTGGCTAGGGTATACATGAAAGAATAGACAGAGTAGCTTGATACTAGTTGATCCAAGTACTCAGATATCGGGCCAAGATATCCAAATACTCAAATCCCCAGAGCTAACATCATAACATCTCCTATCTGCCATACTTATGACTCTAACTTACTAACTTAATGGTCCTTAACAACTCAACCTAAGCTCTGATACCAAGTTGTTACACCCCGATCTCACAATTACCATTAATCATGAGATTAGGGCATAAATTGAGGATTTAACGTAATAAAAAGACCACCCTTAACTTTTTCTTCTTTTTCAAACTCTTTGTTTTCTCGCATTGAACCACATTAACTAACTTTACAAGGGAATCTAAACATTGATTTCTCTAATCTGATTTCAACAGTAAAAATGCATGTATGAACATTCATTATGTTTCTCAGACTTTTAGGCTCATAGGACTTGTTGATTTGCATATATTGCTAAAAGAGGAATAATGTTATACATCATCATTTACAACTCTCTCTTATTTCTTTATAAGGACCTAGAGTGACAAGGACTGACTGAACTTAACTATACTCAAACTTAACTCTTGTGGCAGATCTACTCTGATGCAATGACGTTCTTCAAGTCCATGTGATATCCCTAAAAATTGTGAGTAGAGGTGTGAGCCTACTCACTCAGTGAATGAGTACTTCAAAGAAACAATCTAAAGCACTGATTTAATTACATATATACTTTTGAGAAACTGATATCAATTATAGCAGCAGTAAGCTTTAAAGAGATTGATCATTTACAATCATAAATATGGCAGGATACTCTAGATATCAACAAGAGTAAATCAATATATGAGCATGCTTGATTAATTTTAAAGAAAACTAATAATTCAAAAACTTACAAAGAATAATTGTTGGGAAACTGTACTCAAATCTTTCTTAGCCTTTCGTACTTATAAGAAACTCTTTAAAACTTATATTATCATATTTTAGCTTATGTCCTAATCATATGCAGTGTACTCTACATATCAAGACTCGTAGCGAACTACGATCTCACCGTACAAGACTTAGCTGACTCACCCGGGAATGCTAAGTCTGACTATGTCGCTAGTATGCAATAGGAAAATGGCTCTCTGGCCTCAGCACACCTATTATGTCGTAAAAACTAGACTCCTCCTCTAACCTGAGCACATAGGCAGAGAGTCAAGCCACCTATTGGCTTTACTGTACTCTAGTGCCACCAGGATCTCTAGTTGATGTTGGACACTACATTCTATATTTTAAGGAGACTTCCACTAGGGCTTCATCCCCCGTACCACCTGTTAGTATGTTCCGACCCCCGTATACTGGACACTGCCAGGGTTAGATCATTTCATCCCTACGACACATACCTCTCATACAGAATCTATGGTGTTCAGGGCTCTTAACTCTATTATTTTATTATTCTTGGAAAGCTCTTATTATATTGTATATTTTCCCTTACTTATACTTGACTCTGGTATCTCTATGGTACCATGTATATTTATTTCAAGTTTATAACACCACATGTATATCATTCTAAACTTGGCATAGCAATATACTCAAAACATTGTAATATACTGAGAAATCAACATTTTATACCTACAGGAAGACTAGAATTCTTAAATAACAAAATACATGTCTACTTGATACTTTATACACTAGAATCATGCAATTGAACTTCTTAATACACTAATAAGAGTTAATTACTTGACATACGCGTAATCGTCATTTGCACCTGTAAATTATTTTTACTTTCTTGGAAAACGTGTACCTCAACCCAAATCTTGAGTTGTGCATCACCACATCTCATATTGAGAACATTGATATCAAAATACTTGATTCATTGAACACCCTATCCTTAGGGTTTCATTTGCTTCATTCACTTATCACATGGCTCTCATAAGGATTTCATGCGACATAAACATTCACTAAATAAAGGCTACTATCAACAAATCATATAAAATAAATATATGTATGAAACCTTAGAACTGAGTAGAATTTGGGTTTCCATGCCATTTACTGAGATAACTTGCATCAATAATAAAATTGAATAAATAAAGTCTATCATGTCAAGAAAATCCGTTCAAATGGGTTTCACGATATCTATTTGCATATATCCAACTTTCCTCACATCTAGGGTTTCACCCTCTTTATTGAGATATCAAACAAACACAATTCACCTTAAATGAAATCCAAGATAGTATCTGACATATATGTACTATGAATTTAGATAAACAAACATTCATAACCAAGGGGATCCAGATAAACAAATTTCTCTAATTAATTATACAACAATTTCAGTCATAGACAAATTCCCTATATTTCAATTTACTCTTATAACCTCTGCGAATACTTAGGAAATTCTTATTAGGATGTATTGTATACATTTCTAATATGATTTTATCATCTGAATTTCATCCAAACAGAGGAAGAATCCATTTCATATCATTTTGCAACAACTTAGATCAAACACACAATTTAGGGTTTGTAGTTGCATACTAAGAAATTAAAGATTATGGATGATTTAAACAATTTTCATGCAATATATTGTTTAAAGGAAGTTCCCACTCACCCTAAGTTGTGAAAACACCTTAAAAACGTAGCTCATCCCTGAAAATCTCAATCTCATATCAAATCCCTAGCAATTCACCAGATTCTTATTCCTTTCAACTCGGAAACCCTAAAAATGAGGGATTATGAATAAAGAGTGAGAAAAGGGGAAGTTTTGACACCATTTCAGATCAAATCAGAGGAGGGGAAGAATCTTGACATGTGAGAGAAGATTCACCATGAAACTATATCCAAAGAGGCTAAACTTACATGATTTCATCATTCCTCATACCACAAAACCCTAGGTCAGCATCTCCATCACTTTCTCCTCTCAAACCCTAACTCTCCCTCTCTCTCTAGGATTTCATTTCTCTAGATTGAATTAAAAATTATGAGAGCTCCTTGTGTGTTAGGTTGACCATATAGAGCAATTGAGATGCTTGGGTCAATTGCACATTGACCCCTCACTATACTTTCTCTTATTTCAGCTGAATTTTCTGCCATCACTACTACAGAAACCCCATTTGGTGTCAGTCTTTTAACCCCATTTGGCATCGGTTTCCGACCGACGCCTATGTGGGCACCGCTAAAGGTCGAACATTTCTGCGTCGGTTTTTTAACCGACGCCTATTTAACCTATAGGCGTCGGTCTTTTAGTAGACAACCGACGCCAAAATGGTTCGCGCCACAGAAAATGGCGTCATCTAGGGCACTTTCTGCGTCGGTGATTTACTAAAAAACCGACGCCTATATTCAATGTAGCGTCGGTCTTTTAGTTGATAACCGACGCATAAAGTGTCCTAGATGACGCCGTTTTATGTGGCGCGAACCCTTTTGGCATCGGTTATATACCAAACGACCGACGCTTTGTTGTTTAAATAGGCGTCGGTTCGATACGAATATCCGACGCCATTTCCAGGACTGCTTTGGCCACATCAGGCGTCGGTTATACATAAATAACCGACGCTGTATGTCTTTCCAGGACTGCTTTGGCCACATCAGGCGTCGGTTATAAATAGATAACCGACGTTGTATGTCTTTGCTGATGGTTTTTATTAAATAACTGACGCCTATTTATATTTTTTTTTCATATCAGTTTGCAGGCCTGCTGTGGCTGGTCAGCAGGATGAGAACCTACAGTTCAGTTTTCTGAACTGCAGGTTTACGACATCCATTGATATCAGCCTACAAACAGGCCGCAAACCTGCAAAAGTCACAAAGAAAATTTCACACAAGTACATACATGTACATACATTCATACATCAATTCAATTCTCACATTCACACATATAGAAACATTCAAATACATGTATTAACATTCAGAAATATTCATTTACAAAGTATCATTCATTATCGCTATCAACATCCCAATTATATCTTACAGTTGCCACTGCTTGTATGGCTTTTGCCCATTCTTCTCTTACTTCATTTAATGCTTCCATCGTATATGGAGCATGTATATTTTTTAAGCGTTTACCTGTAGTGTTGTCAGTTTTAAACACCTGCAAAGAGAATGATGTATATATATAAGTAATAATATAAAAATAAGATAAGATTGATATATTGCATACTAACTAATGAGACTATATATAATACCTCATGTATGGTATCGATGTCCAATGCGGCATATTTGATAATCATCTGCATAAATCGCATCACATAGTATGCGCATGCCCAACCATTGTCTTGTGTAGCACACTATAAATTGAAACATACAAAATAATACAACTAAGCACAATTCACATCAATAATATATATATTCGAGTCGGGAACTTACTTGTACGTTCTGCCAATTTATTGGCTGGTTCTTTTTCCTTGGGACCGTTCCTCCAGCCTTTTTGAATGCATCTAAACCCCTACATGTTAATATAACACAATAAATTGCATAAGTAAATAGTAATGTAATAAAAGATGTTAACGGATATAAAAATGAAATATTTCTCACCAGAATAATGGCATTCTCATTACGTGTCCAATTTTAGGGTTCAATGTACTCCCCGCAGGATCTAGATAATAAACAGTGAATGTCCCGGGGACAATAACTAGTAACTCCCAATGTCTACCGCTAGAGGTAAGAAGTTAACAATTAATAACTCAAAATGCAAAATAAAAATGGAATTTTCTTAAGTCCAAATTATAAATAAAGTAAACTTACTTGACATTGAATGGAGCTATTATTATCGTCTTCTTTTGCTGACCAAAAATTGTAAAAGCATCTATACAGTATTGTTGAACATTATCACGGTCTTTAGCTACCAAACTAATCAATGATGGAATAAAAAATCCCAAATGATCAAATGCAAATTGTTTGCAATGATCTTCGACTAAGTAGCTGCAAAACATATAGGCGTATGCATTAATATATAAGAAACCAGATCACCGGATCTTACACAAGGTATATGGATGTATAAACAAGATCTCACCTTATCCATGTCTCTATCATTGATGTATTCAGCCAATCATACATAAACAGCTCAATAATATCTTGTATAAATAAAGAGCTATCGTATGATTGACCTGCATAATCTGCATCTAAAGAAATAATTATAGGGTAATGTAAATTATGTGCCCGTAGCCAACATGCCATTCCCCTACAAGCAGGACCTAACGGGTATGTTAGGTCAGTTGGAACCCAATCGGGTAATGCGGGAAGTGGAAGTGGAGGCCTAGGTGCTCCTGGTGTCTTCTTTTTAACCTGTACATATAATTTCAGATCAGTTGACATCATATATACACATTAACAGTCTAAATCAATGTAAATTTATCTTACAATTTCAGTCGTGTAGACGACATCTGCTTTGGGCCACAATATCACCCCGCCTTCTGCATCAGCAAGTCTATCAATATCCGGGTGGGGATATGGCAATGTAGCTTCTCTCCAATCAGGTAACACACGTATCGGGCTCACACGAACGTAGCCCTGTGGCATTGGAGTCCCATGAAACATTGCCCCAGGAAGGGACGGGTAAGCCTGCGCCTCTGCAACAACGTAGTCTTGCATTCTTAAGCGGCATAGCTTCAATGCCTACAAATTTACATAAAGAATATTATACATATATACATATCATCTTGAAAACATAACAACTTGAAAAGACTAACTACAATGTCATAAACAATACTTACAGCAGACGTGCTAGGCGATGGGTCTCCAGGATTACTCACAGTCTGTGCATCAGGAGAAGAGTGGGTCGCCATAGGCGTATTGGAAGCCTGAGATGCCTGCCACCGCAGCAATTCTTCCTTGACCTTCTCAGCAACTACATCGTTGACCTTCTTAGCAACTAAATCCTCAACTCTCTTATTCTCCTATACATGGATAAAAGAAACATTAGCTTCTTATTAATGAATTTCCTTTTGCAGTAACATTCTAAAAAAAGAATAGGTTACCTCTTCTTGAGAAAGTCCCACTCTGGGTTTGCGCTGGGATGGCCCAAAGAATGCTTTGATGCCAACACCAGCGCCGGCACCTCTAACACGTCCAGGATGCTCTGGGTTACCCAGAGCAACTGTCAATTCATCCCTTGTGCCCTGAGGGATGAACGTGCCTTGTTTCCTCTTCTCGTGCAGCTCCCGCTAATCACCATAAACAGAAATTGGTAAGTTAACACCACAAATAATCAATATTCAAACAATTTCTCTAAGAGTGTTATTTTACCATTTTTGCAGCCGCCTCGGTAGTTACAGGCTTCTTTATTTCACCCTTCTTGTTTTTCCTGCCAGCTATCCAGATATCATGGCGAGGCATGGGTGTGGCAGACTCCTGAGTAGGAGCAGACTCCTGAGTAGCCGCAGACTCTGCCTGTAGTCTTTGGCGAACGCTTGCATAGCCTTTTGGACCCATAGTGTGGTCATGCACATTCAGTGCACGTCTTGCTTTTTGTGCGTCATTGAGGGCCTAGTTAGTATGCACATTAATGATTTGGTTAGTAGCACTAAATGCTAATCTTGAATAGGTGAATACAATGTATATTAATTAAATTAGGAGTGACGCCTAATACCTTGAATTCTTCAGATTTTCTTGAAGCAACAAAATTGTCCCAATCTTCTTTGTCCAAGAAGTTCCATTGTTCAAGGGTTGACTTCTTCTTCTTATCACCCTCTTTTATGTATTCTCTGTTCAGATTTGTCCTATAATTCCTAAGCATCTTTCCAGCGCGTTGCATCACATTTTTACGATGCAACTTCTCATCCAATGCAAACAGATTCTGTAAAATAGAAATGTTATTAACTAGTATCCAAAATAGAATTGCAAATAATAGAATTTGTAATCTACAAAATAGAATTGCAAATAATAATAACTCACGCATAAATCCTTCCATATCAAGTCTTTTTTCCCTTGAGGAACTTTATGCCAATGGTCATACTTAACACCACAATGGCTCCGAGTGGTACACCCAAGATAGTTCACAAAATTATTGCGGTTCATTCCAATTGGATTTCCTCCATTATCAAACTCCACCACCAATTTGGATCCACTACCACTTAGCGCTAATAACTTCTTCAACAGAGTGATGCCCCTTTTCTTGTTAAGTGTTTGGTGTTGCGCATCAAGTTGCTCCAGTGCTTCAGTGGGTACAGGTGCATCAACCTAAAATTTGACAAAAATAAAACACACTAAATTAGCCCAATATAGAAATATGGGATATATGACATAACTAGAAGATAATGAATTTTATAGAAATACAGGATATGTTTTTAGAACTTACATTAGTATCCTCGCCATGCTCGTCATGGACAGCATGCTCATCATGGACTTCATGCTCATCATGGACATCATGCTCATCATGGTCAGCCATCTGAAAATGTCATTAAAAAGGCAAACATTTAGCATTTCTATTAACTAGAAAAAGGCAAACATTTAGCATTTGTATTAACTAGAAAAAGGCAAACATTTAGCATTTGTATTAACTAGAAAAAGGCAAACATTTAGCATTTGTATAAACATACATGTCTCTAAAATTTTGATCTTTTATCAATTAACAATCCTTCATTGTGATCTCCGCGCACATATAAGTCATCATTAGCTTCAATATTTTGTGGAGTTGGCAACCCAACTGAGAATGGACTGGAGTCATCATACTTATCATAGTACTCTTCTTCATCTATAGGATCTTCAATGAACTGTCTTTTACCATGAAGAACAACCGACCATTTATCATTTGCAGGATCATCGATATAGAATATTTGTTTCGCCTGTGATGCCAATATGAATGGTTCACCCTTCTCGCCAATCTTTTCAAAGTTCACCAAAGTGAAACCCAATTCATCCACTATAACTCCTTTGGTGTTATCAACCCAATTACATTTAAAGAGCGGAATTTTGAAATCTATGTAGTCAAACTCCCAAATGTCCTCAATGACACCGTAATATGACATTTTAGCTTCACGTGGACTCTTATCCTTTGCACTTGCAAAGTACATAGTCGACGCTTGAAGAGTGACCCCACTATTTTGGACGACACTCTTATCATCTTGGCGCTTTGTGTAATATGTGAATCCATTAATGTCAAACCCTTCATAAGACATAACATTCAGTTTTGGTTTAAAGGCGAGGCATTTGATAGTTTCTGTAATATCATTTGGTGTTTGAGATAGTTGATGTAAGACTTTATCTTCAAACAACTTAGTAAAAGTCTTATTATGCTCTCTAGAAAGCCACATTGAACTTGCTCGAGGATGTTGTCTCTTTATGAAATTGGTATGTTCCTCGATATAAACACTCACTTCGTCCATATTGTGTAAAATATACAAGTGAGCTTGTTCCAACTGCTCACGGCTGATTACTTTCACCCGTGATCCCAAAATTCCTTTGCCCTCCTCAATATTCTTGTCATTATCAGGAGTGTCATTACCACTGAAAAAGTCATTGCAAAAATCCATAACCTCTCTCGCCACATAACCTTCAATAATACTCCCTTCAGGCCGATAACAGTTTCGAACATCACCTTTAAAAACGCTCATGTATCGTTCAAAGGGATACATCCAATGCAAGAAAACTGGTCCCAACATTTTCACTTCCCTAGTCAAGTGGACAACAAGATGTACCATGATATCAAAGAACAAAGGAGGGAAATACATCTCAAGCTGCCATAGGGTAACAACCACTTCTCTTTGCAAATTATCGAGAGTATCAGGGTCAATAACTTTGCTGCATAGACTGTTGAAAAAGAAACAAAGTCTGGTAATTGCAAACCTTACATGCTTCGGCAATATAGATCGAATTGCCACGGGCAATATTTGTTGCATTAGAGTGTGAAAATCATGAGATTTAAGACCTATCAACTTCAGATCTTTCATTGATACCAATCTACGGATGTTGGATGAGTAACCATGTGGCACCTTAACATTTACCAAGCATTCACAAAAAGTTTTCTTCTCCTTTCTAGACAACGTGTAACAAGCAGGAGGTAAGTATGTTCTTTTATTACCCATTTCACGTAATTCTGTTAATTCTGACCTTATTCCCATTTCACGTAGGTCCAATCTGGATTTTATCCCATCTTTAGTCTTACTTGGTATATTTAATAGAGTACCAATGATGCTATCACAGACATTTTTCTCAACGTGCATTACATCGATACAATGCCTGACTGTCAAAGAACTCCAATAAGGAAGATCCCAAAATATTGACTTCTTCTTGAATGAAGAATTGTCACTCCGTGTGGCCATACTACATTGTGATTTCTTACCAAATTCATTGACAATGTCTTTTACTCTTTCATAAACAACATCCCCTGGTATAGGTTTAGGTGCACTCCATTCATCATTCCATCCATTGAATGCTTTGCGCTTCCTACGATACGGATGGAATTTTGAAAGAAACCTTCGACGACCAATATATACAGTCTTGCCGCCATGTTTTAGTCTTATTGAATCAGTGTTTTCTTCACATATAGGACACGCTTTAGCTCCTTTGACACTATATCCAGACAAATTCCCATATGCTGGAAAGTCATTAATAGTACAAAACAACATAGCGTGCAAACGAAATGTCTCTCTTGTTGAAGCATCATAGGTCATCACACCTTCAGCCCAAAGTTTCTTTAAGTCATCAATCAAAGGTTCAAGATAAACATCGATATCATTTCCGAGTTGTTTAGGGCCCGATATCAACAATGACAACATAACGTACTTATTTTTCATACACATCCAGGGAGGAAGATTGTATATAACAAGCATGACTGGCCAAGTGCTATGTTGGCTGCTCAATGTCCCGTACGGATTCATCCCATCTGTACAAAGCCCAAGTCTTAGATTCCTATCTTCTTCACCAAATTTAGGGTACAATAGATCAATCTTCTTCCACTGTGGGGAATCAGACGCATGTCGTAGGATGCCATCATTATTTTTCTTAACATCTGCATGCCACCTCAAATTCTTCGCATCTTTCGGATTTGCAAACAAGCGTTGAAACTGTGATATTATAGGTAGATACCACAACACCTTGGCAGGAGAACCAGTTTTGGACTCCCCCGAAGTCGTCAATTTATACCGTGACGCACCACATTTTGGACAATCTTTCAAATCTACATAGTCATTTTGAAATAATACACAATCATTCGGGCATGCGTGTATCTTCTTGGCCTCCATTCCCATTGGGCACAACATTTTCTTTACCTGGTATGTTGAGATTGGAAGCTCGTTTCCTTCAGGAAGAATTTCTTTCAACAAAGTCAACAATGAAGTGAAGCTTTTGTCGCTCCATCTATTGTTAACTTTCAACTTATACAATCTCAACACAGCGCTAAGCTTCGTAAACTTAGCACAGCCTGTGTATAACGGTATCTCAGCATCGTGCACAATGTTTGTAAAGATAGGAGGTTGATCGGTGTGCTCTACCCTACAACTATCCAGCATCGCATCAACGATGTCTGCTGGAACTGGTTCGTTCACATTTACGTCATCGGAGGCTATTTCTTCTTCCACCCAAGCACTGCTATCGACATCTACTGGTTTTGATTTTGAAATCTCTCCATGCCAGTGCCATTCTGTATAGCCTTGTACAATCCCGTTGCACATGACATGACTTTTGATTTCCTCACCAGTGTTGACTTTCAAGTTGTTACCGCAATGCCTACATGGACAGTAGAACCTATCTGTAGGTTTTTTCCTATGTTCCTCGTCAAATCTAATAAACTGATCAAGACCAGATATAAACTCTGGGGTGCAACGATTACGAATGGACATCCATGATCTATCCATTCTATGATCAGAGAAAACAAGTATATATTAGGAAAACAAGTGATTGTTCATTCTAATTTATACCAATGTACAAGTAATATAAAAAACAATGATTGTTCACATTCTTGGCCAACAAACACATTTGATGTCATTCTTATATATAATAAATGTGTACCACCTATCCCATCCTTGAACACCTAATCTCACTAGTAAGTGTATAATGTGTATTGGGTTTTCAAGAAAATTTCGGCAGCATTTCCCCGCTGTTCTCTAAGTACATATGTACTTAGAGAACAAACGGGGAAATGCTACCAAAATTTTCTCGAAAACTCAATACACATTATACACTTACATCCTAAGTGAGATTAGGTGTTCAAGAACAGTCCCAAACCAGGGACTATCCAAGATTTACTCCTAATGAGTCAATCTTGGACGGGTTTCTAGGCCAACAAACACAATAATAGATATCTACAATGAAGCCGGACTCCATACAAACAGTATATAATTTAGTGATTGTTCATTCTAATTTATACCAATGTACAAGTAATATAAAAAATAATGATTGTTCACATTCTAGGCCTACAAACACATTTGATGTCATTCTTATATATAATAAATGTGTACCACCTATCCCATCCTTGAACACCTAATCTCACTAGTAAGTGTATAATGTGTATTGGGTTTTCAAGAAAATTTCGGCAGCATTTCCCCGCTGTTCTCTAAGTACATATGTACTTAGAGAACAAACGGGAAAATGCTACCAAAATTTTCTCGAAAACTCAATACACATTATACACTTACATCCTAAGTGAGATTAGGTGTTCAAGAACAGTCCCAAACCGGGGACTATCCAAGATTTACTCCTAATGAGTCAATCTTGGATGGGTTTCTAGGCCAACAAACACAATAATAGATATCTACAATGAAGCCGGACTCCATACAAACAATATATAATTTAGTGATTGTTCATTCTAATTTATACCAATGTACAAGTAATATAAAAAACAATGATTGTTCACATTCTAGGCCTACAAACACATTTGATGTCATTCTTATATATAATAAATGTGTACCACCTATCCCATCCTTGAACACCTAATCTCACTAGTAAGTGTATAATGTGTATTGGGTTTTCAAGAAAATTTCGGCAGCATTTCCCCGCTGTTCTCTAAGTACATATGTACTTAGAGAACAAACGGGGAAATGCTACCAAAATTTTCTCGAAAACTCAATACACATTATACACTTACATCCTAAGTGAGATTAGGTGTTCAAGAACAGTCCCAAACCGGGGACTATCCAAGATTTACTCCTAATGAGTCAATCTTGGATGGGTTCCTAGGCCAACAAACACAATAATAGATATCTACAATGAAGCCGGACTCCATACAAACAGTACATAATTTAGTGATTGTTCATTCTAATTTATACCGATGTACAAGTAATATAAAAAACAATGATTGTTCACATTCTAGGCCAAAAAACACATGTGATGTCATTCTTATATATAATAAATGTGTACCACCTATAACAAACACATTGTCCAACATTAGGTTCAACACTTGAAACATACATTCATTTTCAACATAAAAAAATTGTATCATTAGGGTCCAACATGTGGATTATATGGGACATACACATCAAGGTGGTCATAAGGGAGGATATTTCCTTATTTATGAGTAAGCGATATAAGATCAAGATCCATATAAAAATTAGGGCAGAAGGAAGAAATAAATCTTCTTTAGGATACAATAGATCCTTATGGATGTATTTAGGGTCATAGGTACCATCATAGAACAAAAGGGGTACACTCTAGGATTTAAGATCACACTACATCATGAATTTTATACAAAATTACATGTATGTGTATATAAAAAATATATTTATAAAGAACTTCTATACATATCTAATCAACAAATCAGTAATTAACTAAGTATTCATCAATACTTACTATTAATCAGTATCTCTAATCATTAAAATCGGCAAGCAGATCAGTTATTGTAAATAACAAACTATGAATTGTTGAATTAAATTAATCACTAAAGAAATACTAACCAGTAGTATCAATCATTAATCACTGAAAGCAGCAAGGAAATCAGTAAAACTAACCTCAGTAGAAACAGGACGCCGGGCGTCAGCAGGAAGAAAGGAAGGAGCTAGGGCAGGCAGGTGGGCAAGCAGGAGGGCACCAGGCGTGGCGGCGGCGCCGGTTCTCAGGCGTGGTGGCGGCGCAGCAGATGGAGCAGCAGGGCAGGCAGCAGGTGGCTGGAGCAGCAGGGCGGCGGCGCAGGCGGTTAGAGCAGCAGGCAGCGGCGGCGGAGAAGAAACGCGCCGGAGAAGAAGGGCGCCGGAGAAGGGACGCCGGAGATGGAGCGCCGGAGAGAAGCGCCGGAGAAAACTAGCAGCAGCAGCACAAAATCGCCGGAGAAATCGCCGCAACAGGGAAATAGGGTAGCAATGAAACAGAAGAAAGGGGAAGAGTCGGGCGATCGCGGGTTATAAGTTCTCAAATAGCGTCGGTTGTTTACAACAACCGACGCCTAAACATCTTTAGCGTCGGTTGTTAGAAAAAACCGACGTCCAATTGGACGATATTTTCATGAAATTATTTGGCGGGAACCACTTTCAGCGTCGGTTATACAAGGATAACCGACGCTGACAGTGACACTTTTCGCGCAAATTTTCATCGCACATAGGCGTCGGTTGCTACGTATATAACCGACGCTGAAAATGACACTATTTTTTTGATCGAAATATGGATTTCGTGGGCAACTTTACGCGTCGGTTTGTTATAAACAACCGACGCTTAATACAAAGCGGTACCCGTGTCTGGCTGGTCTTCGAATATAGACGTCGGGTTGCTTAAACAACCGACGCCTTAAATGTTAGGCGTCGGTTTTCCTTAATAACCGACGCCCAGAAAAGTGACACTGAATGCTATTTCTGTAGTAGTGCATAAAAATATTACTGTAATTCATCTACAGATAAGGTATAAACACATCCAAAATTTATGAAAATTTTTCATGTTGTTCACTATTGAGTTTCAGATCTCCAATTAAAATTTCAGATATTTAGGAGTTACCAATAAATAAATAAAAATAAAACATTACACTACTAAAAAGCACTCTGTCAGTATAGTTCGACCGAGAGCCACATTCAAAGAACACTCAAATATTCTGAAATTTTTCTCCAATATGAATTATTGAGTTATCCATATCATATCCAAAATTCAATTAAATAAAAATTTGTAGAAAATATGAAAAATCATTTACCACACTGCTATCCTGATCAAATTTCATATTCATGTACTATCAAAACCCTAATTTTTGCCGATTAGGGTTTGCATTTCGCAAACCCTAATTCCACAAACTAAAATCATAGTTAGAGTTTCTTCTTAGGTTTGAAACATCACAATTTATCTACTATCATTAGTCAAGTCTAAACGATGTTCAATCTAATCAAGCATGTAATCATTCAGGTAAACCCTAGTTTACCAATTAAGAACAAATGTGGTCATTACAGAGAGAGAGAGAGAGTTGATCTACAATTGAGTGTATAGAAGTTGTTGTACATACCACTTTTCCAGACTTAGATCTGCATCCAAATCATATGAAAAAAGTATCCAAACTGAGTACTAATTGATCATCAACTATTCTTGTTATCTGTCATATCAACTCCCCTTCTCTCATAGTAACCACCCCACTCCTCTATCCTCGCAAGTCATAATCCCACTCGTCTCACCGCTCTCCTCTTCAAATTAGTTGTGAGGGCTATAAGATTTTTTAAGCACTACAACGTCCATAATGAAAACCACCGTAGAAACTGCCAAAGTCACCCCCATGGCCAATGCATTAGCTTTTGGTGTGAGAACTCATTACACTAAACGAGATTACTCAAAATACAAAACAAAATCAATAACTAATTAATCACATCCCTAGAAAAGTGGGTATATTAAAACCAGTTCAACATAACCAACATGCTCTTAAATATTACACAAGATCCCATCAACTTGCTTATATTCATATTATTCCAAGAATATCTTACAATTGTTCCATGGCCTCAACCACCACATATTCATATTACACATGAACCATTTCCACATTTATCATTTGAACAAGTATATAACATGCTACCAAAAACCTTATTCGATTGAAACATCATTTACAAACTTTTCTAGTCAGACCAGAGAGTACAGGGATGACTCTAGGACATAATAGAAAACTAACAACCTTCTCAAAGGTTCAACACCATAGCTCCTCATTTATTCCATATGACTTCTATCATTGTTGCCGATCACCTAAAAATATGTGGTGACACAAGGAGTGAGACCCATGTCCCAACAAGTGATATAACCTCCAACAATGCTTATTGATTATAGTAATCTAAGTAATTAAATAGTTTAAGCCAGATGAGTATGTCAAACAAATATACATAGCAAAGGATATGCTCAATAAAATGCATAAAGGAGCATATAACAACTATCATCATTAACTACACTATCCTTCATAACCTTGTTAACAATATATGGAGTCTAGTAGCATGAGCATCTCAAACATCATGAATAAGCATAGAAGCATAAGCATAGCTAATAGCATTAGCATATCTTATCAGATTAAGCAAATCTACATCAAAGTAGTACTAATAGTATAAGTACATCTATCTGTATAAGCATGATTGATAGTTTAACCATCTCTAATTATTGAGATATAGATAGCAATTACAACATCTCCAACTAATAGAGGCATAGCTAGCAATTTAACATCTCTAACTAAAAGAGGCATAGATATTAGTTTAAGCATGATCACCAATAAGAGATGGCTATCATACTAACTATAACCAATAGTAATAGTGTATCATAAACATGGCTACTTACATTATTGCACTATACATCATCTACATGTGAAAAGAGCATTCAAGGGTTATCATCCAATCTGAAGCATTGTGTATAACCCTAAACGTGACTGTATTACCTTTTTATTAAGCCATGGGGACTTTGATTCATACCACTTAAAGTCCAACTGACCCCTGTGAAGGGCTATTCGGTTCCATACAAGATCTAGGAAGAGCCAAATTCCAAGATCTTTTGCTCTACCTGGTTAGTTCAAGCTAAAACGTTAGTGACATATCAGTCAAGATACCACTACAATGACATATAGTCAAGTTTCTAACACCTAGTCCACCCTTAGTACAAGTCACAACACTAGAGAACAACTTATGCATGTCCGTTCTGTTGATGGCGATTAGAAGGAGCTGCATGAGCAGAGGAAGGAAGGCAAGTTCATCCCTGAGGTCACAAGGGATGAATTGACAATTGCTCTGGGTAACTCAGAGCATCCTGGACGTATTAGGGGTGCAGGCACTGGTGTGGGCATCAAAGCGTTCTTTGGGCCATCCCAGCGTAAACCTGTCCCAAAAGAGGGATTTTTACAAGTTGAGGTAACCTTTCTTTTTTAGAATGTTATTGCGAAAGGGAATTCAATAATCGATATCTAGCGTTTCTTTTATCCATGTATAGGTAGATGAATTAATTGAGAGGAAAGTCCAAGAAGTAATGGTGAAGTGGCAGTCATCTCAGACGGCCACTCAGACGATACCTGTGACGTGCCACACTTCTATTACTCCTACTACAGAGGTTGGGAGTAATCATGTAGACCCACCACCTAGCACATCCTCTATAAGTGTTTTTATGACATAGTAGCTAGTCTTTTTAAGATGATATGTTTGTGTATTAATTTGTAGGTGTTGAAGCCATTTCGTCTAAAAAGTCAAGAATATGTCATTGTAGAGGCGTCGGCTTACCCACCCCTTCCAGGGGAAATGTTTCATGGGACTCCAGTACCAGATGGTACGGTTCTTTTGAGCCCGATAAGTGTAGTCCCCAAATGGAGGGATCTTACATTGCCATATGCCCACCCAGATTCTGAAATGCTTGGTGAGGCAGAAGGCGGAGTGATATTATGGCCCAAAGTGGATGTCGTATATACTAATATTGTATGGTAAATTTACATTATGTTAATTTGTTAGTGTGTACCTATATATGAGTCAATTGATCTGAAATTATATATACATGTCAAAAGGAAGACACCCGCTACATCTCGACCTCCACCTACACCTCCTGAAATACCAAGTTGGCTTCCAAGGGACCTACATGCCTCTTTAGGTCCTAATTGTAGGGGTATGGCAGTTTGAATAGGTGAACATGATCCAAATTACCCTATAAATGTTACTATTTCAGAGGAAGATGCAAGTCAATCATATGATAATAAGCTATTTATACAAGATATTTTGGAGATGTTTCATTATGCTTGGTTGAATACATCTATGATAGAGCTATGGATATGGTGAGATCTTGTTTATACATCCATATACCTTGTTTATATATGATGATCTGGTTTCTTATATATTAATGCATATGTAATACATGTTTTTCATCCATTAATATGAAATATTTCTCACGGGAATAATGGAATTTTCATTATGTGTCCATATATATTCAATTCCTTCCCCGCAGGATCTAGATAATAGACAGTGAATGTCTCGGGGACAATAACTAGTAACTCCCAATGCTTACCACTAGAGGTAAGAAAGTTTAAAATTAATAACTCAAAAGTCACAATAAAAATGTAATTTTCTTAAGTCCAAATTATAAGCAAAGTAAACTTACCTGACATTGAATGGAGATATTATCACCGTCTTCTTGTTTTTACATTCCCATTTTTACCACAAAGTTGTCTTTCATCTCTCTTTTTTCTCTATATTAACCGTTTTTATACATATACACTCAATAATATTTGCCTTGATGCCGCAAATCTCGGGTTTGGTTTGTTAATTGGGTAGCAGAGTGATACCCCATACTATTGTTACAATACTCAATAATATCCACCAACCCCCTACATGAGTTTTGTCCCACTCCCCCTTACTCTAGTGAATGGGCGACGCTGCTAGGGTTTTCTTCTTCATTGCGACTGGCTTGGGGGAGGGGTATTTGGCTGTTGCAATGAAATGACCCACCTCACCCTCAACCTTTTATCTCTGTATGTCAATAGTGTCTCTTCTTCAGGAGGCGTGTTTTCACTGTTCTCCTTTAGATTTCTGGAAATGACGATGAAGGCATTTTTCTAGACATGTGGGCCTAGATCTTGGTCATAAATGGAGATTGTTCAACTCTTGCGACAATTTTTGGAGGTCTAAGCTTGCTTGGGGGTAAGTGTGTGGTGTCTTTGGAGGCACTGGCCTCTTCCATCCTATCATTGGTCCCATAGTGGATAGATTCCTACCACTTTCTCCTTACTTGTGTTTTGCTTGGACTTAATTGCTTTATCCTTTTGTCTCTCTCGTGGTACCTTATCTTCTATTAGTAGTTATTATTTCTCGATTGATGTTTTTGCATAGTTGTATTTTAGCAAGTGAGGTGATATCCTTTTAGAACATTGGTTTGGTGTAGTCTCTCTACCACAACTACATGCTCAGTTTGAATGTATCCCTCATAGAAAGTTGTGTTATCAGTCAAAGTAGAAGAGAGATCAGTTCATCTTTGTTCCTATAAGAGTTTTTGCGATGGGTTACATGTTCTTGACTTTATGTTGTCTGTTAGTTTGCTTTCCTCATGTGGATTCAGTATGGCTCCTCAATATTAATCGGCATTTTTACTTCTAAAAGATTACCAACAACATATATATATGTATCTCAATTGTTTTATTTTCACTTTTTACAATAAACCTAATTACAACATTATTACATCCTAATAAAAAGCATTTTTATCAATATACTGTCAAGCAAATAAATGGTTACAAACCAAAGGGTCAAATAGAATATATTTATCTTATATATAGATTTTTTGAGTAAGGGCACCTGTTATTTTTTATTTATTCAGATCAACTAAGGATAGAGCTACAATATTTGCATCAAAATCCTCCAACAAAGTGCGAGGATCTTCTAAGCAACAGGTAAGAGAGGCCAAGTCATGAGCAACCTCATTGCCTTGCCTCCGTACAAAAGACAGTGAAAAGAAGATAAACCATCAGATAAACAACAAATATCTTTGATAATGTGATCTTCATATCCTCTTCCCCAGTCACATGAATTTACTACTTATACGAGTTTGGCGCTATCAGTCTCCACAATCAAACCGAAAACCCCAATTCTAAGGCCAGATGTATACCATTTTACTATCATTCCCTCCACACCAAGCACTGAGAACGCATGGTCCAAATGCCATTGATATGTGGACTTGACATTACCAAGGTTATCTCTAATGACAGCGCCAATACCCCCACGACCACCGTGTAAAACACTAGCATCAACATTGAGTTTGAAGCACCCAGGCGGAGGGGGCTTTTAAGTAGCTGTAGTGATGTTGTCCGTCCTTGGACCGGTGGAACATAGTGCTATAGAATATCATCAGTAGTCTGCCACCAGCATGAGGAAGCTAGTTGTAAGTGTCGGGATGTAAGGTCTATGTGGTTTGAAAATGTATTTGTTCGTTGCTATCCATGCTACCCAAAGCAGAGTAGCTCCCTCATCCCTTTTCCTAAGATCATCATCACATAGCAGCTCTCGTAGAAAACTCCACTACTATAGAACACGCCTTTGGCGTCGGTTGTTTAACCCCCTTTGGCGACGGTTTTCAAGCGACGCCTATGTGGGCACCGCTAAAGGTCGAACTCTTCGACGTCAATTTTCGAACCAACGCCTATATGACCTATAGGCGTCGGTTATATATAGTTGGCCGACGTCTATAGCGTTCGCACCACAAAAAAGGGCACCACCTAGGACACTTTCTGCGTCGGTTAACAACTGAACAACTGACGCCATACTCCCAGACAACACGGCCGTGCTTTGCTGCACGGCCGTGTTTAGTACTATAGGCGTCAGTTTTATACGAATAAGCGACGTCTTTTCCACCACAGCCGTGCTTTCCTGCACGGTCGGGTTGTTTGTTATATTAGGCGTCGGTTGTTATCTAACAACTGACGCTGTAGGCCTTTGATGACGGTGTTCTATAAATAACCGACGCCTATATTTTAATTTTTTTTTCTTATCAGTTTGCAGGCCTACTGTGGCTGGTCAGCAGGATGAGAACCTACAATTAAGTTTTCTGAACTGCAGGTTTACGACATCCATTGATATCAGCCTACAAATAGGCCACAAACCTGCAAAATCAACAAATATTTTTTCACACAAGTAGATACATTCAGACATCAATTCAATTCTCACATTCACACATGTAGAAACATTCAAATACATGTAGAAACATTCAGAAATATTCATTTACAAAATATCATTCAACATCACTATCAGCATCCCAATTATATCTTACAATCGCCACTGCTTGTATGGCTTTTGCCCATTCTTCTCTTACTTCATTTAATGCTTCCATCGTATATGGGGCATGTACATTTTTTAAGCATTTACCTATAGTGTGGTCAGTTTTAAACACCTACAAAGAGAATGATGTATATATAAGTAATAATATAAAAATAAGATTGATATATTTCATACTAACTAATGAGACTATATATAATACCTCATGTATGGTATTAATATCCAATGTGGCATGTTGGGTAATCATCTACATAAATCGCATCACATAGTATGCACATGCCCAGTCGTTGTCTTGTGTAGCGCACTATAAATTGAAACATACAAAATATTAAAAAATACAACTAAGCACAGTTTACATAAATAATATATACATTGGAGTCGGGAACTTACTTTTACATTCTCCCAAATTATTGGCTGGTTCTTTCTCCTTGGGGACATTTCCTCCAGCATTTTTGAATGCATCTAAACCCCTACATGTTAATGTAACACAGTAAATTGCATAATTAAATAGTAATGTAATAACAGATGTTAACAGATATAAAAATGAAATATTTCTCACCAAAATAATGGCATTCTCATTACGTGTCTAATTTTAGTGTTCAATGTACTTCTCGCAGGATCTAGATAATAAATAGTGAATGTCCCGGGGACAATAACTAGTAACTCCCAATGTCTACCGCTATAGGTAAAAAAGTTAAAAATTAATAACTCAAAATGCACAATAAAAATGGAATTTTCTTAAGTCCAAATTATAAATAAAGTAAACTTACTTGACATTGAATGGAGCTATTATTATCATCTTCTTTTGCTGACCGAAAATTGTAAAAGCATCTATACAGTATTGTTGAACACTATCAGGGTCTTTAGCTACCATACTAATCAATGATGGAATCAAAAATCCCACATGATCAAATGCAAATTGTTTGCATTGATCTTCGACTAAGTAGCTGCAAAACATGTATTACGTATGCATTAATATATAAGAAACAGATCATCGGATCTTACACAAGGTATATGGATGTATAAACAAGATCTCACCTTATCCATGTCTCTATCATTGATGCATTCAGCCAATCATACATAAAAAACTCAATAATATCTTGTATAAATAAAGAGCTATCATATGATTGACCTGCATAATCTACTTCTAAAGAAACAATTATAGGGCAATGTATATTATGTGCCCGTAGCCAACATGCCATTCCCCTACAAGAAGGACCTAACGGGTATTTTAGGTCAGTTGGAACCCAACTTGGTAATGCAGGAAGTGGAGGTGGAGGCCTAGGTGCTCTGGGTGTCTTCTTTTTAACCTGTATATATAATTTCAGATCAGTTGACCTCATATATACACATTAACAATCTAAAGTAATGTAAATTTATCTTACAATTTCAGTAGTGTAGATGACATCTGCTTTGGGCCACAATATCACCCCACCTTCTGCCTCTGCAAGTGTATCAATATCCGGGTGGGGATATGGCAATGTAGCTTCCCTCCAATCAGGTAACACATGTATCGGGCTCACACGAACGTAGCCCTATGGCATTGGAGTCCCATGAAACATTTCCCCAGGAAGGGACGGGTAAGCTTGTGCCTCTGCAACAACATAGTCTTGCATTCTTAAGCGGCATGGATTCAATGCCTACAAATTTACGTAAAGAATATTATACATATATACATATCATCTTGAAAACATATCATCTCGAAAAAACTAGCTACAATGTCATAAACAATACTTACAGTAGACGTGTTAGGCGGTGGGTCTACATGATTACTTGTAGTCTGTACATCAGGAGAAGAGTGGGTCACCATAGGCTGATTGGAAGCCTGAGATGCCTGCCACTACAACAATTCTTCCTTGACCTTCTCAACAACTATATCATTGACCTTCTTGGCAACTATACCCTCGACTCTTTTATTCTCCTATACATGGATAAAAGAAACATTAGCTTCTTATTATTGAATTCCCTTTTGCAGTAACATTATTAAAAAAGAATAGGTTACCTCTTCTTGTGAAAGTCTCGCTCTGGGTTTGCGCTGGGATGGCCCAAAGAATGCTTTGATGCCCACACCAGCGCCTGCACCCCTAACACGTCCAGGATGCTCTTGGTTACCCAGAGCAACTATCAATTCATCCCTTGTGCCCTGAGGGATGAACGTGCCTTATTTCCTCTGCTCGTGCAGCTCCCGCTAATCATCATCAATAGAAATTGGTAAGTTAACACCACAAATAATCAATATTCAAACGATAGCTCTAAGAGTTGTATTTTACCATTTTCGCATCTGCCTTAGCAGTTACAGGCTTCTTTATTTCACCCTTCTTATTTTGCCTCCCAGCTATCCAGATATCATGGCGAGGCATGGGTGTGGCAGACTCCTAAGTAGCAGTAGACTCCTGAGTAGTCGCAGACTTGACCTATAGTCTTTGGCGAACGCTTGCATAGCCCTTTGGAACCATAGTGTGGTCATGCACATTCAGTGCACGCCTTGCTTTTTGCGCGTCACTGAGGGCCTAGTTAGTATGCACATTAATGATTTGGTTAGTAGCGCTAAATGTTAATCTTGAATAGGTGAATACAACGTATATTAATTAAATTGGGAGTGACGCCTAATACCTTGAATTCTTTAGATTTTCTTGAAGATACAAAATTGTCCCAATCTTCTTTGTCCAAGAAGTTCCACTGTTCAAGGGCTGACTTCTTCTTCTTGTCACCATCTTTTATGTATTCTCTGTTGAGTTTTGTCCTATAGTTCCTAACCATCTTTCCAGTGCATTGCATCACGCTTTTATGATGCAGCTTCTCATCCAATGCAAACAGATTCTGTAAAATAGAATTCTTATTAACTAGTATCCAACAATAGAATTGCAAATAATATAATTTGTAATCTACAAAATAGAATTGCAAATAATAATAACTCACACATAAATCCTTCCATATCAAGTCTTTCTTCCCCTGAGTAACTTTATGCCAATTATCATACTTAACACCACAATGGCTTCGAGTGACACACCCAAGATAGTTTACAAAATTATTGTGGTTCACTCCAATTGCATTTCCTCCATTATCAAACTCCACAACCAATTTGGATCCACTACCACTTAGAGCTATTAACTTCTTCAATAGAGTGATGCCCCTTTTCTTGTTAAGTGTTTGGTGCTGTGCATCAAGTTGCTCCAGTGCTTCAGTGGGTACATGTGCATCATCAACCTAAAATTTGACAAAAATAAACATGGGATATATGACATAACTAGAAGACAATGAATTTTATAGAAATACAGGATATGTTTTTAGAACTTACATTGGTATCCTCACCATGCTCGTCATGGACAGCATGCTCATCATGGACTTCATGCTCATCATGGTCAGCCATCTGAAAATGTCATTAAAAAGGCAAACATTTAGCATTTGTATTAACTAGAAAAAGGCAAACATTTAGCATTTGTATTAACTAGAAAAAGGCAAACATTTAGCATTTGTATTAACTAGAAGATAATGAAAAATCAAATCTGAAAATGATATTGATATTAAAAAAGCAAACATTTAGCTTCAATAAAAAAATACAAACATACATGCCTCTAAAATTGTGATCTTTTATCAATTAACAATCCTTCATTGTGATCTCCGCGCACATATAAGTCATCATTAGCTTCAATATTTTTTTGGAGTTGGAAACCCAACTGAGAATGGACTGGAGTCATCATACTTATCATAGTACTCTTCTTTATCTATAGGATCTTCCACCCAAGCACTGCTATTGACATCTACTGGTTTTGAGTTTGAAATCTCTCCATGCCAGTGCCATTCTGTATAGCCTTGTACAATCCCGTTGCACATGACATGACTTTTGATTTCCTCACCAGTGCTAACTTTAAAGTTGTTACCGCAATGCCTACACGGACAGTAGAACCTATCTGTAGGTTTTTTCCTATGTTCCTAGGCAAATCTAATAAACTGATCAAGACCATATATAAACTCTGGGGTGCAGCGATTGCGAATGGACATCCATGATCTATCCATTCTATGATCAAAGACAAAACAAGTATATATTAGGACAAGATTAGGGTATACACTTACATCCTATCCAAGATTGTTCACTTTCTAGGCCAACAAACACATGTGATGTCATTCTTATATATAATAAATGTGTACCACCTATCCCATCCTTGAACACCTAATCTCACTAGTAAGTGTATAATGTGTATTGGGTTTTCAAAAAAAATTCAGCAACATTTCCCCGCTGTTCTCTAAGTACATATGTACTTAGAGAACAAATGAAGAAATGCTACCGAAATTTTCTTGAAAACCCAATACACATTATACACTTACATCCTAAGTGAGATTAGGTGTTCAAGAGCAGTCCCAAACCGGGGACTATCCAAGATTTACTCCTAACCAGTAAATCTTGGATGGGTTTCTAGGCCAACAAACAAAATAATAGATATGTACATGTTAGGGTTTCATCACAATTGATGTCATTCTTATATATAATAAATGTGTACCACCTATCCCATCCTTGAACACCTAATCTCACTAGTAAGTGTATAATGTGTATTGGGTTTTCAAAAAAAATTCGGCACCATTTCCCCGCTGTTCTCTAAGTACATATGTACTTAAAGAACAAACGAGGAAATGCTACCAAAATTTTCTCGAAAACCCAATACACATTATACACTTACATCCTAAGTGAGATTAGGTGTTCAAGAATAGTCCCAAACCGGGGACTATCCAAGATTTACTCCTAATGAGTAAATCTTGGACGGGTTTCTAGGCCAACAAACACAATAATAGATATGTACATGTTAGGGTTTCATCACAATTGATGTTAGGGTTTCATCAATGTTAGGGTTTAATCAAATCAAATTAGGATGCTAGAATGGACAAGTTTAAATCTTATTTCAACATGCATCAAAATTTACTGAATTAGGTCAAGCATTAGGATTAGAAGCACAAATATATGCAAGCAAAAGATTTGTTCGTATCCTAGAATTTACATAAAGCATTACATAAAGATTTGTTCATATCCTTACCAACAGCAAACACGGTCGTGGCTGTGTTGGCCTACCATGGCCGTGCTGCCCAGCACGGCCGTGGTAGGCCAACATAGCCACGGTCGTGTTTGTTGCATGTTGGTAAAAAGCTAGGGAGAAAGGCTACGGCTAATACCTGGAGAGTCGACCGAAGCTAGGCGGTGCGGCAGGCGTGAGCAGGGAGGAAGGAGCGGGCGGCGGCGGCGACGTAGGATGAAGCTAGGGTGGCGGTGACGCAGGACGAAGCTAGGGCGGCAGAGGTGACACAGGACGAAGCTAGGGCGGTGGAGGCGATGCAGGACGAAGCTAGGTGGCGGGCGGCAGCGGCGACGTAGAGCAGCAGCACCGTCGGCGAAGACGACGAGGCGAGGAAGCACAGGGAGCATCGGTGACGGTGAGAACCAGCAGGCAGCTAGAGGGCGATTGAGCAACAACTAGCGGGCGATGAAGACAATGAAATAGGAAAGGGGAACATTTGTGATCGATCGTGGGTCTATTAAGTTCGTAAAGGCGTCGATTATCAAATACAAATGACACATAAAGTCTTCGGCGTCGGTTCCTCTTAAACAACCGATGTCCAATTAGACAAATTTTGCCCTAAATAATTTGGCGAGAACCATTATCGGCATCAGTTATCGCAGGATAACTGACACCTAAGCTGGAACGTTTCGTGCAAATTTTCATCTTATATAGGCATCGGTTTGATGGTAAAAAACCAACATTGTATGTGACACTTTGGGGCCAAATTTTTTTTGCTCAAAAATTGGATTTCATAGGCGATTTTAGGCATCAGTTTTTTGTTACCCAGCCAACGTTGAATACAAAGCGGTACCCGTGTCTTGACTATAGACGTCGGATGACCTACATCACCGACGTTGAACATTATAGGCATCGGATTTCCTAAATAACCGACGTCCAGAAAAGTGATATCGAATGTTGTTTCTGTACTAGTGCTCCTCGCGTCCTGTACCTGAGTAGGCAAGATATCTCTTAAAACATGCCAAATAAAATGCTTTAACTTTCTAGGCCAATGTTGTTTCCATACTCATTTCTAGTCCTCTTCCTCCAAGTCATCTAGTATATCTTCCCCTGTCCATAAGAGCTCGTAAGCACTACGCACTGTGAAGTCCCCCCTACTGTCATTATCCAAGCAAAGTGTGTTTGTCTCCTCCCCACGTCCAATCGGTATAGCACAAACTATAGATCTGATATGGGGAGGGAAGACATCTGACAAAGTCGTCTCATCCCACTATCCAGTATCCACATTGATCAAGCCAACAACTGAGGTGTATGTAACATGGCCCTACACAAGATAGCAATGCACTGTCCCACCCAGCTGTGGGATCCATATATCTCGGTATATGTTAATCTGCCTCCATGAACCCACTCTCCATAAGAAACCCGGCCTAGCCACCTGCACCGCTCCCCAAATACTCCTCCATGTATAGCTTGAGGTGCCACCAACTGCTGCATGAAGAACTGTAGTGTGTCCATAATATTTCTCTCATAGAATGTGGCTAACCAAAGGCATCCCATTGGTAGCCAGCTGCCACCCTTGCTTTTCTAGTAAAGCTTGGTTGAATGCCTTAAGGTCCCAGACGCCCATCCCTCCAAATTCCTTGGGCCTGTAGAGTCTCGCCCAGCTCAACCAATGAATCTTTCTTTCTCCTTCCTTAGCACCCCACCAGAAGTGTGCTATCATTGAATGTATCTCATCAATCAGCCCCTCCGAGAGCTTGAAAATGCTCATGAGGTAAGTGGGTATAACCTAGATCACCTCTTTTATGAGTACCTCATTTCTTGGTTTAGACAATAGTTGTTCCTTCCATCCCTGTATCTTTTTCCACACTTTATCTTTAATAGCATAAAAGACCACCTTCTTTGACCTCCCCACCACGGTTGGGAGACCCAAATACTTCTCGTACTTGTCCACCTCCCTTAATCCAAGCATACTCTTAATTGTGTCCCTCCTCCCTGCCTCCACATTTGCATAAAAAGAAACCTCTGTCTTATCAAAATTAATCTTCTGTCTCAATGTCCTCTCATATTGGCTGAAAATTTTAGCTAAAATGGAGCATTCTTCTGAGGTAACTCTAGTGAAAACAATGCTATCATCAACGAAGAAGATATGTGACACATGTGGTTCCGTGCAGCATGCCTTGATACCATGGATGCACTTCGCCTGTGCCATTTTTATGAGAGACAAAGAGAGAGCTTCAACATAAAAAAGAAATAGATAGGGGGATATAGGATCACCTTGGCGCATACCTCGAGTAGGTCTTGTAGATCCCCTACTTTTGTCATTGATGATGAATCTATGTGAAATGCAAGATATGCATTCATTGACTCTAGTTCTCTATCTATAGGGGAAACCCAACTTTTCCATCATCCTCCCTAAAAAAACCCACTCCACTCTATTATAGGCTTTTCTCATGTAAAGCTTGAGCGCCAGAAGCCCTTCCTTCCCTTCCCTACTATGTTTCATAGTGTAGAAAAGCTTGTATGCCACCAAGGTGTTATCTGTGATCATCTTGCCTCCAATGAAAGCACTTTGATTTTTAGAAATGATGTTATTCAACAGAGGTTTAATTCTATTAGCCAGGAGCTTCATAATAATCTTATAGGACGCGTTGCAAAGGCTGATAGAGCGGTACTCTGAAATGTGAACCAGTGCTTCTGTCTTCGGGATCAACACTATATTTGTCTCATTAATGTCACTGAGGCTAAGATCCCCTCTCCACCATCCTAAAATGAAATCAAGCAAGCTCTGCTTCACAGTTCCCCAGAATTTTTGGTAGAAAATAGCTTTCATGCCATCGGGACCTGGGGCTTTGTTGGGATGCATCTACTGAATTGCCTGCCATATTTTGCTTTCCGTAGGCATCTTCATGAGTCCAACATCACTTTCCTATAACACTCCATGCATATCTGCCAGAAACTCCTCCAACCCTACCGGATGTGCTGACAAAGAGCTGAAAAAGGACATAATCACCCCCTCTATCTCATCTGGCTATGTCTGCCAGTTGCCATCCTCCTTGAAAATACCATCAATAGTGTTCCTCTTCCTTCTTTGGCTAGATTTTTGGTGGAAGTATTGTGTGTTTTTATTGCCATCTCTCATCTCGTTAGTGCATGTAGGGGTGTGCCAGAAACTTTCCTCCAGGCATTGCAGCTCATGAAGTTCTTTTGCTAACTAAGAACATCCATGTAACAAGTCATGTGAAGGGAGTCGGTTTTGTGCCTATATAAGCTCATTCTCTATTCTCTGAATCCTTCTTTTAATGTTCCCAATTTTTTTTCCAGCCCAAGAACTCAGTCTTTCTGTGTACTCCGGTGTCTGTAAAAGCAAACCATGTCTCGAGTTGTCATCTCATGCCTGCTCCACTACTGTTTTGCATTCAGGGGACGACAACCAGAGATTCTCAAATCTGAACCTTCTGCCCCCATCCTCCACCTGCTGGCTCCTTTCTTCCCATAACAAATTTTGACCATGATCGGAGTTGCAAATAGGATAGTTTTTAACCTTCCTCACATTTAAAATATCACAACAATTCCTATCTACCATAAAATGGTCCAATCTTTTCATAAAAGATTATCTGCCTGAAGACCTATTTTCCAAGGGAACTTGCTTCCCGTGGACACCAGATCTACCGGCCGACAGTTATCAATGGCCTCCCTAAAGTTTCACATCTTCCATTCATTCCACGGATGACCCCCTATTTTTCTTGAGAAGCTATAATATCATTGAAGTCACCTCCGAACACCATCGGTCCAGAAGAGGCCCTACATAACTCCCCCATAAGGGTCCACATGCGCACACTGTCCCATACTACTGCCCATCCATACATACCCACAAAATAGTATGTGAGTTCCGATCTCCAAAACACGGAATAAACATAGCGGAAGCGATTCAATTAGCAGCGGAATACGAAAAATCACCAGAAATTTAAAACTTTTTAAGGAAGATCTGTAAATCATAAGACTCCTTTATCATAAACAAGATAAACAGTTTACATCATTTGTGAAATCACCTCTCGAGTGATTATGTACATCCAGATAAAAAATCTCGAGGCTTAAAGCCAAAAACCTCAGACCTACTATCTCCTAGGACCTGAGAGTACAGAGACAACATAAGAAACACTATCTACAAGACTAGACAGTCAGTATCTCCACCTGAGATTCACTACTGTCTCTGATAGTGTTATTGTTGTTGTTGCTCATTCTTAAATGGATTCCTTCGTCCTTGGCGTCTACCTAAAAAGTAGAAATCTACATGAGTGAGACAATTTGAATAATTGTCCCAGTGAGAGTTATAACTCTCCGCCAGAAGCTTTGTTATAACATTTAAGAAACAACATAAGCAAGGTAACTTAAATTATTCAACAGCAGGTTTAATAATAAGTAAAGTAACTTTTACTTAAGCAATCACTTCTTTAAAGCATATGAAGAACATGTACACTAAATAATTGAATAGATCATTAATGTAAACAATGTAACACCAATCATTGTTTCTCATAGTTCAACCTAAGCAGATATGCTACGCGGTTGATTATGTTTTACAAACATTATTATGCCCTGCGGAGCTGAGGTATACCGCTCATACTCCAACCGACCATTTATAAAATTGTGTCGGTACCATACATAGGTCATCAAAAGAGTCGGATTCTTATGACCTCATCTTCCTCAGTCACTAAGAGGATTTACTTGCAGGACATCTTATGTCTCTGCTGTAGTAGCTATCCAGGGTATTCTGGAAACTTTGCTATAGAGTTACAGTGGAATTCTGTACTCTCTTCATCATCAAAAGATTTCTTGTTTATCTCTCATCGATGCGGTATTAGTAATTTCTTTGAGAGATTTGTGGTACATCACCCGGTATAAGCATATAGTGAAGGGTTGAAAGATTAAAGTACATCTACATCAATTCCTACACTAGGACGTAAGGATATCCGTGTCTATATCCCCCATATATTCAAAAGTATATGTTCCAGGAGTTCCCTTAGGAAAATCTGTTTGACCATCATTTGGTCTCTGACAATGATGGATCTATGGTCAGGGATCTACATGATATGATTATACTTGATTAGTTAGGTACATTCTAGCATTCTTTTAGCATCAAGCATGTTTCCAAGCATTAATCATTAGAACAACAGCTATGAAATTAGAATACTAATAGTATCAAGTTCAACTCACATCAGTAATCAAATGGATATAAATTCTTAATCATTTCATTACTATGAATTAAGAATAGGGTGTTCAACCCTTAGATCATCATAAGTCATCTAATCAGCATGACCTTGATGTTTACTCATGGCTCTTACAGCCCATTTAACCTCATATATTGTCACTTAATTGAGGCAACATAGCACATATCACTTTTCATAAAGCTTATAACATGCCTTTAATGAATCTGACATCATAACCCTTATCGGGTTATGATTATTACTTTATAAAAACCTGCATGGTGAATATATTTGATAATGAGCAATTTATCTCTATATCAGCATGGTATAAAACAAAGATAACCTTTCAATTCAAGAATTGTACCATTAAACTCTTGGTTAATTTAACTAGAGTTATTCCACCCGTTCTTACCTGTAAGAAGGTATAGTGATTCTTTATTACATATTTCATGCATAGATTTCCACGTTTAAGAACATAACCCAAACTTAGGGTTAATGTATCCTATCCTTCAGTAATGAGGATTTCCTGTTTACATTTTCTGTTCAACCTTAACATACTACTTCACCACCCTTATTAGCATAAAAAGGTATCAAATGTGTTTACTTTCAATTACTATAACCATCATAAACCATTAATGTTCATCAATTCTAAGTATTAATTCGTTTCTCATTCATATCCTTGAATGGATTTACTCCCCTCTCAAGATGTATAATCTTTACTTATTGAGTATATTGGGTTCATTATGTCTCTATCATAGGTAACTACCTATTATATACTCTTTGTGTCCCTTGTTTACATATAAGGGTTTAGAGGCTCATACACGTATAATACCCTGGACTGTCGAATGTGATATCTATCATAATTTGATATATCACATTCTTCTCATTACTATCTTACTTGAAATAATTGGTTCATTCAATATTAAGATATTTCTCTTTTGATACTTCAACCACTAACTTGTTTCTTTCCTCATATGACTTATATATCATATCTCAGAATTATCCAATTATTTTTAATGATATAGGTTTAAACATTGTTGATGTAGAATAATCCATCATCAACTATTCTAGGTATCATTATATTCAAAATGTTATCTACCTCATGTTTTCATATACATCATGTCTACCTTTTGACATGAACCTATCATGTTAATTCAACTGACAACAGTAAACAATTCATTTCCTAATCAACAATTTATAAAGTAGAATTAATCTTTCATTTCAAGGTTTGTACCTTCATGCCTTTACTAAGGCTAGGTTCCCTTATTTACATCAATTAAGGTTATTCAATACTTTTCTTTATGATTAGGAATAATGATTACTCATCTCATACTTAATCATGAAGATTCATGCTTAAAAGCATAACCTGGAATTAAGGTTTATTGTACATTTCATCACATCACCCTCAATTAGGGTTTACTATTCACAATACATGTTATTACCCTAGAATTAGGGTTTACTATTCACTTCACAGTGAATTGAGTTCATAACATCATCACATATGAGAAACATCATTATTGATTCCTTCAAATTAGGTTAAGCTTCATCAATTATCATAATTAGGGTTTTCATGATCTCACATAGGTGGATCATTCCCTAATCATGCACATTCATATACATTGAAGGTATTTTACTTGAGTTTCAACCATAAATGGCACCTTCTCTCTCCTCTTACTAATAGATGGTGATTACATCACTCTAGATTAGGTTAGGTCAAGTCAATCTTGATTATCATAAGATAATTTACCACTATCATGTCATTAGGGTTTTGATTAAACAAAGGTGTCATCTACTTGAACCCTTTAAGGGCACATTGGTAATGTACACCATTAATCATCACATGGTTCAATCTACTAATCACTTAGACCCTTTTTGACTTTAGCTATCATTAGGGTTTGGATTAGACAACCATTGAACCAATTAAACATTCAAGTGACTAAGCAATCATAACTCTAAAAGTCCCCAAATAGTTTCACACCATAACCTCCAAAAGGTTTTGAAACCGTTTGGGGGCGTTGACTGTTTGGATACAGTTGACTTCAAGACCACATGACACTCAAGACCATTTGCCCTTAAACGGTCTTGATACTGTTTGAGTGCGTTGACCGTTTGAGAGTGTTGACTTTGAAACTGTTTGGATGAAACGACCTTGAAACCGCATGAGTTGAAACGACCTTGAGATCAATTGGACCAAACGACCTTGAGATCGTTTGAGCTCAAACGGTCTTGAGACCGTTTGGCCCCAAATGTTCTTGAGACCGTTTGGTCCCAAGCGGTCTTGAGACCGTTTGGATCCAAATGGTCTTGAGATCGTTTGGTCCAAATGGGCTCAAAACCGCATGGACCTCAGAGGTGCATCAAAGGTTATAATCGATTAGGATTTTCCATGTTGAAACCTTCAATTGGCCACATCCTTGCTAATCACTTATCAATTGAGCTAATTAGGGTTATTCTTAACCAATTGGACACTCAATTGACCTTTCATGACTAGCTCATTAGGGTTGAAACCGATTGAATTAGGGTTTGAAGTCACTCAACCACCAACAATCACCAATGTGAATCTAATTGAGGTTGAACCCATCAATTGACACTCAATTGGGCCCCAACTTGGCCCAAATGGTCTTGAGATCGTTTGGACACCCTCCAAACGGTCTTGAGACCGTTTTCCCAAAGTTTCATAAAAAACAAAGTCAATTTGATAAGGGTTGAACCCTAATTAGGTCTAAAATCAGCACTTTAATTGAATTCAGTAACCTTTTGTGATTGGACCCTCAATTGATCAAATTACCTTAACCCTAGACCTCCAAACGGTCTTGTGTTGTCACCAAACGGTCTTGAGACCGTTTGGGCCCTTCAACCCAAAGTTCACCAAAATTGGTCATTGAAATCACCAATTCAACCCGATTAGGGTTTAAGGGGTTGAAGTGCCTTCAACTTATGATTGGTTTGCAATTAGTTTACAATTCTTTGTAGATAATTAATTCAACATGTTTACAACAGACCTCTAAACGGTCTTCACTTGGTCAACGATGCGATGATTTTGAGTCGCATTTATAGACTTGTTTGATATGTGTTGTATGCATTTATTAGTCATTTTCGTGGTTAATGTCGCATAATTCATCTACTTTGGTCTATGCTACTTCTCTATGTCAAATTTCCCTTATTTCAGCATTTTGAGTATAATTTATCAAAAGAATACGTTTTGTGTAGACTTATGTGGTTTCGGGTGTTAATTTCAGGAAAAACAAGTATCTGCTACTGTTGATACAATCGACAGTGGTCGATACCGTCGACCAGACCACAGGTTGCCAGCCGCAAGGACCAAAAGAAAGTTGATACTATCGACAGGGATGTCGATGGTATCGAGATACCATCACTTTGCTGGCGAGAAGTGATTTGATACTATCAACACATATGTCGATACTATCGACTAGTGGAGCTACAACGACACAAAAAGACAAAATTGTCGGTACAGGGTTGTCGATACCATCGACCCTCATCGATGGTATCGAGATGACATCAGGCGCAAAGACAAAAGAAAAGAAGAACTGCCGATATCGTGCTAGGTCGATACCATCGACCCGCACCGATGGTATCGACACCGTCAGATATGAGTTTGCTTCAGATTGATCTTAATCTGACGGTTGTGATTAATTGTCGACCTAACTCGGGAAATATAACTAATGACGGTGCCCAAGAGGGAATTATCACGTCATTAGCCATTGCACACATCCTGAGAAGGTGTGGAGATAAGAACGGAGCCCAGAAGCACGCCCCAGCCGATCCGGACGCCGAAGAAGACGATTTCCACCACCGAAAGGCGGGAGAATGTGTATTCCACGCCTAGGATTGCTTGGATCTTCTCCATTCAGGGGTTTCATCACTCAATCACGTTTTTCTCCATGTTTTCCCTTTTCTCTACCATGTTTTTCTTTGATATGAACATACGGGGCTAATCCCCTTTGTCTTTAGGATCGGGAGTAGCCCGGGAATTCGTTGTATGACAATTTGATCATAGTAATTCATATCTTATCTCTTAAATCCGTGGTATAATTTCGTTTTCTCAATTATATTGTTATGCTTGATCACCATAATAATAATCTAATGCCCTTAATTACTTTGAAAGAAGAATTAATGGTTGAAAAGAGACAAAATTTACATTAATTGACAAATCCCTTGAACAGGGTGGTGTAAGGTTAATGGTGGATACCGAGAGATCATTGTTAATGCAACTAGTTTAGGGTATAGGTTACTACGACGATGGAACCGACCTAGACGTAGGTAGTGAATTGTACCACGATAGTGGGAAATTCTGATTTCAGGCCACTACCCGGATCGAGAGATAAATTTGAGTGACTACATAGAATTTAATACAATGAAAACCCGCGGTGAAACCGCAATCCTAAAGATCTGATTTTGAATTGATTAAACCAAATAGTTAATCGATTGCTTTGTTTTGTTTTATTTTTATTTTCTTTTAATTTTAACAACAACTCTCAACTTTTTAATCGGTCTAGTTGATCGCGAGTAGTTAGTAGGAGTCTCTGACAATTTCACATATCCCTGAGTTTGACTCAGGCCTCACAAAGGCCTATATTACATTGACACGTACACTTGTGTTTCTACGCACGGTAAATTCATGTCAAGTTTTTGGCACCGTTGCCGGGGATACGACAAATTGTCGGCAGTACGAGTGCTTCAAGCGGCCACTCTAGGCCACATTTTTTTATTATCATTTCAAAAATTCATAATCTATTTTCTAAATATTTGCAATCGTCGAGCACTGTACTGAAATCAAAATTTTTTTATTTGCAGGTACTGTGCATGGTGCAGACGCGTAGTACCGACTACATGAGGCACGCACTAGAGGTTCTGTTGCCAGGACATGAAGACGAGGATGAGTATAATCAAGACCATATGGAGGATATAGTTTCTGAACCCGAACAAGAAGAGATGGCAGAGCCATAAACAATATGGGAGAAGATCAAGGCTTCTTCCTCATCCGCTTCCAAGGGGCCGATCAAGAAGCAGGCGGTCAATATTCTAACAAACAAGATTGATCTAACATTAATCAACTTGGTGAAGTCGAATGCTTTCCATGGGCTCAAGAATGAAGACCCTGTCGCGCATATAAGTCAATTTGTGGAGAATTGTGATATGATAAAAATAGACAGATTTCCACAAGATGTGCTCTACTTGAAGCTCTTCCCGAGTTCTCTAGCGGGAAACGCGCGAGAGTGGTTACATAACCTGGACGATGAATATGTGGAATCTTGGGACCACATGGTGGAGGTTTTATTTGAATGGTTCTTTCCACCCGAGAAGACCAATGACATGATCAGGAAGATCCACAACTTCACCCAAAAAGCAGGAGAGACCTACTCTGAGACCTAGGAAAGGTTTCAGATCATGCTCAGGTGGTGCCCGCATCACGGGCTTGACAAGGAGACACAGGTCAAGATCTTCTATTTTGCTCTCTCCGAGCATGATAGAAGCAACCTCGATTCAACCGGCTCAGGATTCTTCTTGAACAACACAAACACCAGGTGTTGGGAAATCCTAAAGAACAAGGCCAAGAAGCAATTGTGGGGCGAAAGAGACGTCGTCGAGCATGTTTGAGTGGCAGGGGAATCTAAAGCAATCAAAGAGCTGAATGAGAAGGTGTATCTTCTCGCGAAGAAACTGCTTGCGAAGGAGGATACTGAGTTTGAGGATGAGGCTCAAGTTAAATTCATGAGGCAGCAGCAAGGCTACAGGAATAATGACTATTCATGGAGGAAAGACAAGAAGTTCTCCTGGAAGGATCCAAACAACTTCTTGCAGGATCCAAATGCAAAACCCCAGCCAGTAGCGGAGGATAAGAGCACAGAGCTGCTCAATCAAGTGATAAAGCAAAATCAAGATCTCATGACTACTTTCGGCCAGCAAATAAAGAAACAAGGGGAGTTTATGAACCAATTTGGGCAGACACTACAGAGTCATGGGGCTCAAATGAGGACAATAGAGATGTCCATGGCACAAATGGAAGCAGAGATAGCCAATTTGAAGAAGCCAGCGCACCAAGGTTTTTCGGTTTAATACTGATGTTCCAAGAGGAAACCAACAGGCGAAGGCCATCTTGCTAAGGAGTGGCAAGACACTGTTAAATCCCAGAGCCGATGAACCAAGCAAACCCCAAGCAGAAATTGAAGGTGAGACCACTGAGGAGCTTCCCATACCGATCGCAAAACCAGTTGCGGACATAGCAGCGGATGCTACTGACAATCCTATTGTAGAGGAGGAGGAGCCACATAAAAGGACACCATATGTGCCACCGCATCAAAGGGCACAGGATGTCCCGGTCCCTTATCCGAATAGTGCTAAGGCAAGGAAAGTGGATGCCCAATTTAAAAAATTTCTAGACAGTTTTAGAAAGCTTTCAGTCAACATCCCTTTGTTGGAGGCTATTGAGCAAATCCCTTCTTATGGGAAATTTCTGAAAGACATCATCACCAAGAAGAGAAAAATCCCAGACACAGAGGTTGTGGTGCTTAAGGAGCAGGTGAGTGCCTTCATCATGGGCACATTGCCACCAAAGAGGCATGATCCGGGCTGTTTCAACATCTCATGTTACATTGGGAAAGTTAAGTTTGGTGAAGTGCTATGTGACTCAGGGGCGAGCATTAACTTGATGCCCCTCTCTACATTCAAGAACCTGGGATTAAAAGAGTCACGACCGAGCAACATGACAATCCAATTGGCAGACAATTCAGTGGTAAAGCCGTATGGGATTTGTGAAGATGTGCTAGTGAAAGTGGATCGATTTGTTTTTCCAGTAGATTTTGTAGTCATGGAGATGCAGGATGAACAAGGCAATGAGCTACTACTCGGATGACCCTTCCAAGCCACAGCTGACATGATACTTGAGATGGGGAGAGGTCATTTGACCTTAGGTATAGCCGATGACCGATTTGAGATGGTCATGCCTTCCAGCATCACTTCACCTAAATCCAAGGAGCAATGCCACATGTTAAACCATTTTGATCATAATATATCACTTTGTCTAGGGAAGCCATTTTTAGATATGGCCCATGTAATGAACAAGGTGGAAAAAGGGACTTTGGCTGTGGACATCATGGAGAAGACCAAATTGGTATCCCTTTGCAAGGCTGTAGGGTTCCCGAATGATGAGGATGAGGACATTCCTCCCTCTACTGAAGATGAGGCTATGGCAAATTCAGTTTTTGATGCATATCCGGTATTACCACTTGAGGCCTGTTTAGTCAATATCACTCATGATTGGATGAGAAGCAAATCACTAAAGGAGTGTGCCAAGATTCTTCAAACGTTGTTGTGCTTCTATGCAAGGTACTATGAGGATTTAGGCAAACTACCACCACCGCTTCAATCATCCTTAATCAGCCCGCCGGAATTGGAGTTGAAGCCGCTGCCACCGCACCTCAAGTACGCCTTTCTAGCTGCGGAAGAAAAGTTGTCTGTGATTATTTCTACTTATCTGAGTGCTGAGGAGGAGGACCAGTTGCTGATAGTGCTGAAGAACCACCGGGGAGCATTTGGGTGGTCTGTTGCAGATATCAAGGGGATTTCCCCTACTTTGTGCCAGCATAAGATTCGGCTCGAGGAGGGAGCCAAGTCGGTGATTCAACCACAATGTCGACTAAATCCGAGCATGATGGAGGTTGTGAAGAAGGAGGTGATTAAGCTTCTATCCGCAGGTATCATCTATGCCATTTCTGACTCGACATGGGTGAGTCCAACGCAAGTAGTCCCTAAAAAGTGGGGAATAACTATTACTCATAATCTCTCAAATGAACCTGTCACCGCCCACTTGGTAACCGGGTGGCGAGTTTGTATAGATTATCGACGACTGAATGCCGCTACGCTAAAGGATCACTTTCCTCTTTCGTTTATTGATCAAATTTTAGAGCGCTTAGCCAGCCGATCACATTTCTATTTTCTGGATGGGTATTCGGGGTACAATCAGATTTCAATTGATCCTAAGGACCAAGAGAAGTCCACCTTCACTTGTCCCTATGGAATGTTTGCGTACCGCCGCATGCCCTTTGGATTATGTAATGCACCGGCGACCTTTCAGCGTTGTATGCTCGCCATTTTTTATGATATGGTAGAACGTTGTTTAGAGGTCTTTATGGATGATTTCTCGGTTTACGGTGCATCTTTTGATGAATGCCTTTACAATCTAGATAATGTGTTACAATGTTGCGAGGACACACATTTGGTCCTCAACTGGAAAAAATGTCATATGATGGTGAGTGAAGGGATAGTGCTAGGACATAAAGTGTCTAGCAAAGGTTTGGAGGTAGATCCGGTAAAAATTGAAGTAATTTCCAAATTGCCCCCACCAAATTCGGTGAAAGGGGTAAGAAGTTTCTTAGGTCACGTCGGTTTCTATCGTCATTTCATAAAAGATTTTTCAAAAATTGCCAAACCTTTATCCGAGCTTCTAGAAAAGGATGTTGTTTTTGACTTCAATGAAAAGTGTCTACACGCGTTCAACGTGCTTAAGGAAAAATTGATTTCCGCACCGGTGGTGCAAACACCGGATTGGACCAAGCCGTTTGAACTCATGTGTGATGCATCCGATTTTGCCGTTGGAGCAGTGTTGGGATAGTGGGTGGACAACAAACCCGCTGTGATTTTTTATGCCTCTAAGACTTTGAATGACGCCCAACTAAATTACACGACTACCGAAAAAGAATTGCTTGCCGTTGTTTTCGCTTTTGAAAAATTTCGGCAATATCTAGTTGGATCAAAAGTCGTAATTTGGACTGACCACGCCGCTATTAAGTATTTGATGGAGAAAAAAGATGCCAAACCTAGATTGATTAGGTGGATTCTGCTTTTACAAGAATTTGATATCAAAATCAAAGACAAGGCGGGGATTGAAAATGTTGTAGCGGATCATTTGTCTAGGTTAGAGAGGGTAGATGAAAAAGATTTACACATACCCATTACAGAGACATTTCCGGATGAACATCTTTTGAAAGTGAATTCTAAAGATCCATGGTTTTCATATATTATGAACTATCTTGCTTGTAGGATCATTCCGGATGATTGGACGTATCAAGAGAAGAAGAAATTTTTCCATTCTCTACGATATTATTTTTGGGATGATCCTATCCTCTTGAAGCAATGCAGGGATGGTGTTCTGCGCAGGTGTGTACCTGAGGTGGAATACGAGAGTCTTCTTCGTCATTGTCACACACTACCGATGGGCGGACACCATGCAAGCTCTCGTACGGCAGCCAAAGTTCTGGAAAGTGGCCTATACTGGCCTACCTTGTTTAAGGACGCTTATGAGTTCGTGAGGCAATGCGATTCCTGCCAAAGGGCGGGTAACATTTCAAAGAGATAAGAGATGCCCCTAAATGTTTTCCAGGAGGTTGAGGTATTTGATTTATGGGGTATAGATTTTATGGGACCCTTTGTGTCCTCAAATTCTAATTTGTATATCCTTTTGGCTGTTGATTATGTGTCGAAGTGGGTAGAGGCAATACCCACAAGGGCTAATGATTCCACTGTAGTGTGCAGGTTCATTAAGGAAAATATCTTCTGCAGGTTTGGGGTGCCCCGAATGATCATTAGTAATGGGGGTATACACTTCCGGAATCAAAAGTTCTTGGGACTACTGCAAAAATACGGGGTCAAATATAACATTGGTACCCCATACCACCCGCAAACTCAAGGACAGGTGGAGGTCTCCAATCGGGAAATTAAAAAGATATTGGAGCGTACAGTGGCTTCCACGAGGAAGAATCGGAGTGCCTTACTACCAGATGCGTTGTGGGCATACAGGACGGCATACAAGACACCTATAGGCCCCACGCCTTTTAGGTTGGCGTACGGTCGGGCCTGTCACTTACCGGTGGAGTTAGAGCACAAAGCACATTGGGCGCTGAGAAAGCTCAACTTGAGTTATGATGAAGCGGGGAAGAAGATATTACTTGAATTAAATGAACTTGATGAGCTGCGAATGAATGCATATGAGAACTCTCAGATATACAAGGAGTGCAGAAAGTTGATCGCCACATTCAGATGCGCACCTTCAAGAAAGGAGATCGTGTGCTTTTGTTTAATTCGAGGCTGAAGTTGCATCTCGGGAAGCTAAAATACCGATGGAGTGGACCATTCACAGTAGAAGAGGTCAGACCACATGGCGCAATCATTGTGCGCGATGGCGAGAGTACATTTTTGGTGAATGGACAAAGGTTGAAGTTGTATTTTGGTGAAGATTACACGAGGAAGGTGAATGAGGTCAAACTCATTGCACTTTCGGATGCATGACGTGCTTCAAGTCGTCTAGCCTAAGACGTTAAATAAGGGCGCTTGTTGGGAGGCAACCCAACCATCGGTACTTTAGTGTAGTTGTTTTACATTTGTAGTTTGATTTGTTTTAACTTATTTTTAGTGTAAAAAAGATACCGTGATCGTTTGCTACATGTGCAGGATTGAGGCAGAGGCGATACCATCGACCCTTGTGTCGATGGTATCGACCATGGTACAGGTTGGTGACTGCGGAAATCGCACTGCGTCGATACTATCGACGGCCTCATCGATGGTATCGACATACCAACAGGCATATCGCAAGCAAAGGTCAATGGTATCGACATGGGTGTCGATACTCGCGAGATCTCTGGAGATTTTCAGAAAGAATCGTCTCAGTAAAGTCGATACCATTGACGGTCCTGTCGATGGTATCGACACAATCACACATAGAAGGCGGCGGCTGGGCCTTGCGAGGGTTTTCCCTAATCAGTGAGTCGATACTATTGACTTGCGTCGATAGTATCGACGCTCCATGTCAACAATCTGCGAGGAAAGATCTACGTCAATCGCAGCAACCAGGAAGTCGATCTGGGAGACGGGTCGATACCATCAACTCACGTCGATATTATCGACACGTCAGCAATCCGGGCCCCACAGATCCAGCCGTCGACGACCGTCGATACTCGCGGCAGTACGGATTGTGCTACCAGTGTCGATACCATCGACCCGCGTCGATGGTATCGATGGGCATACAACAGCGCCGGCCACGGCTATATATGAGAAGGATTGTCATCATATGACATCACAACTCCAGAGCAATCCTCCTCCACTTGTGCCGAGCGTATTCCATAGAGATCCGAGCCCGATGACAAGCAACACCGAGCACGTTCTTCATCGAGCGGAGATTGCTTTCTCTGATCTTCACTGATCTCTCTCTCTCTCTATTCCTCTTTCTGTCACGATCATGGTGCATGTCACTGGTGCATCGGCTTCGCGCGCGAACCCGATGGACATCCCGGAGTTCATGCCACCACCTACAGCTTCTATTTCACGCCCACGGCTTATTCATCCATCCGCGGAGGTCAAGAAGATCTGCGAGGAGATCTTGAAGAAAAAGATCGAGCCGACCCGTTATGTTGAACGGGAAACAATCCGCAACTTGGGGTTCGAAGCCAACCTCGACTACGTTCTGAAGGGACAGGCCCAACACACAGGAAGAAGGCCTGACGAGCTGGAGTTTCACACCGATGGCCAGCCATTCTTCGGCAAGTGGCCTACGTACAAGGAGCTGGTGGCAGAGTTTATGGCATCGCTGGATGTCTGCGTCGTACCCAATGACGTCATAGCCACCGATTGTGACTGGATCAAGGGTCGAGTGTCTTTCCGGTTGTACAACATCGACTACACCCTTACACTCCGGCAGTTCAATAGGATTTACAATTGGAATCACTCGCAACATGACTACCGGTGGCCGGACATCCGCACCGACTACGATGAAATCTTCGTCGAGCTTATGACGGTGCCGCCGGGCAAGTCAATGAGCTACCACAATGCTGCGGTAGCCGACTTCGAGCATCCATTCGTAGGGATACTCCACCGGATGCTGAGTTCTACCTTGTTTGCTAGGGGTGATCTATCCCTTAGCAAATTCCAGGATTCGGACCTATTTTTCCTGTATAAACTCCTGAAGCGCCAAGAATGGAACTGGGGAGCCTTCTTTCTGCAGTGGGTCTTGGCAGTCAAGTGGAGCACACAGAGGGCTCCAATTCACTTTGGAGGACTTATTATTCCGCTGGCGCACTACCTCGGGCTGAATTTCTCTACTTTGACCCCACTCTCCAGCCGAAGCAAGGTCAATGTGCAACATCTTATCCAATCAAATTTGATCCTGCTTCGAGATGGTTTACCTTATGCTCATTGTCATGTAAACCATGCTTACCAAGAATGCTCGCTTCCCGATCCTGTCTTCAAAATCGAAGGGGCGCAACATTTCCGATGGCCTATCATAGCCATTGCTGACTCCGATGAAGATGGAGGCAATGACGATGACAACAACAATGATGATGAGGCTGAAGAGGAAGAGGAGGCCTACACTTCTCTTCGGGCACGAGTGGCACCACGGAAGCATCCTCGCATGCATCCGGGTGCATCTTCATCATCTCAGCCTCCGCCACCACCACTGCCCTCGCAGCCAAGCGAGGATGTCTACTCGATGCAGGGCATGTATGCTATGCTGCAAGACATACAGTAGACGCAGCAGCATCACATGATGATGTACACCGGTGTTCAAGAGACTACCAACCGGCTACTGGACAATCAAAGGGAAATCTTCGAGAACGAGCGTCTTCTCCTCGACAACCAACAACAAATTCATGACCGGTTGCATAGGATGGAGATGCAACAGTAGCCTTTTTACGATCACTATTGGAGCCAGAACTACTTTGGAGGCTATCCACAGCCTCCACCTAGGGCCCAGTTTGATCTGAGCTTCCAGGGGGAGTACCCATCTTGGGACCCCACAGCTCCACAGTACCCGCCTCCGCCTGAAGAGTAAATCGGTATCTCTATTCCAACCTTTAAGATTGTTTTTGACTATGAGGCCATAGTCGAATTCAAGCTTGGGGGGGAGTTGGAACAACTCTATCTTTTATTTTCTCTGTTTTTAGTTTTATTGTTTTTTTGTTCTTGTCATTTGTTTCTTGCAATCTTAGTTTGTTTGTAGGATCCACATTCTATCTAGTATAATCGTGGATGTCTTAAGTCTTGTGTCATCTCAGTTGCATGTACATGGGAATTAAGGGAAAATTTAAAAATTTTGAGTGATTCGCAATCTTGAGTGTTGTTCAACATTGATCACCTAACTTAAGAAAATGATTGGTTTTGTCAACTTTAAAACAGAAAATCACAACTGTACATTCCTAATGATTCATGAAAGTGGACGGAATTGGTTGTTTGAGCCTAAACTGACCAAATGATAATGAGACTCTAATTTGAAGTAAGAGAGAGAAACCTCTTAACTACTACACAGGTCAGTAAGGAGGGACACATAATACTTTTCAAAGGTTTAGTCAATTAGTCTTGTGATCTGTCCACCTCATTGCTTTTCACAATCCACCATAAGATTTGGAAGTAAAGTACGGTTTTAACCTTTTTGAGTGCATGGCATGTAGATAGTACTTGCATTGCAACCACTTTCATATGTTTTGCATGAAAAATTAAAAAAAAAATAGTTGTACATGCACGTTACCCTTAGGTGCATGTCATTTAGTTGCACTCATAACTTTTATGCATGGAGTATATCATGTACCTCATTTCTTCTTTAATGGTGAATTAAATTGTTCCATACCTTCTAAATAGTTCAAATATTTGAGTTATGCAGAAAAAGTAAGCCCAATAAAGTATTCATTGTCAATCATGGATATAAGGTTTTGAAAAAAAAAAAAATTCTGAAAAAAAATGAAAGTTATTTAGAAGCAAGTAGAATGAGAAGGAGAAAGGAACATAATCTTATCTGCATTTTAAAATGAGTAAGTACATGATGTAGCTCAATTAGATATCCATCTCATTTTGAGATGGGATGTTAGTGCATGCATCATTCCACCCAATCTTAGGCATTAGGGCATTTTTCATGTGCATTTGCATCATTTAGGGCATTATTGTTTTATGCATGTTGAAATTGTATAATGCTTCCACTTCTTCCATTAGCCACCCATTCTGTCCACCCGTTGCTCGGATTGGTAGGCCACCGTGATTTTCTACTCACTTGTGAATATCAGGAGAACATCTTCAATGTAGATGGTAGTTAGGGCGAGCAACGTAGAATAGGAGATCACAAAATGCACTAAGTCTAGACCGGCGAATTCTATTATGTTAACTGCCTTATGTGATAGTGTTCATCAGTTTTGAGGTAGATATCTTTTATGGATGATTATTGTCGCCTTTAGGGTGATTATCATTCTGTGGTTAGCGACGGCCGGTATGCGAATGTCCGGTGGGAGTCATATGGGATGTTTGTTGTGATGCTTTGTTCTTTAGTTGACTCTGGCAATTCTATTCTAAGGTTTAGTTGCTCGAGGGAGAGTAATGTTCAAGCTTAGGGGAGTTTGATGTGATGATTTTGAGTCACATTTATAGACATGTTTGATATGTGTTTTATGCATTTATTAGTCATTTTCGTGGTTAATGTTGCATAATTCATCTACTTTGGTCTATGCTACTTCTCTATGTCATATTTCCCTTATTTCAGCATTTTGAGTATAATTTATCAAAAGAATACGTTTTGTGTAGACTTATGTGGTTTCGTGTGTTAATTTCAAGAAAAACAAGTATCTGCTACTGTCATACCATCGATAGTGGTCGATACCATCGACCGGACCACAGGTTGCCAGCCGCAAGGACCAGAAGAAAGTCGATACTATCGATAGGGATATCGATGGTATTGAGATACCATCAGGTTGCTGGCGAGAAGTGAGTTGATACTATCGACTCATATGTCGATACTATCGACTAGTGGAGCTATAGCGACACAAAAAGACAAAACTGTCGCTACAGGGTTGTCTATACCATTGACCCTCGTCGATGGTATCGAGATGATATCAGGTGCAAAGACAAAAGAAAAGAAGAACTACCGATATCGCGCTAGGTCGATACCGTCGACCCGCGTCGATGGTATCGACACCGTCAGATATGAGTTTGCTTCAGATTGATCTTAATCCGAAAGTTGTGATTAATTGGAGACCAAACTTGGGAAATATACCTAATGAAGGCACCCAAGAGGGAATCATCACATCATTAGCCGCTGCACACGTCCCGAGAAGGTGTAGAGAGAAGAACGGAGCCCAGAAGCATGCCCCAGCCGATCTGGACGCCGAAGAAGACGATTTCCACCACCGAAAGGCGGGAGAACGTGTATTCCACGCCAAGGATTGCTTGGATCTTCTCTGTTCAGGGGTTTCACCACTCAATCACGTTTTTCTCCATGTTTCCCCTTTTCTCTACCATGTTTTGCTTTGAGATGAACATGCGTGGCTAATCCCCTTTGTCTTTAGGACCGGGAGTAGCCCGGGAATTCATTGTATGACAATTTTATCATAGTAATTCATATCTTATCTCTTAAATCCATGGTATAATTTCGTTTTCTCAATTATATTGTTATGCTTGATCACAATAATAATAATCTAATGCCCTTTATTACATTGAAAGAAGAATTAATGGTTGAAAAGAGATGGAATTTACATTAATTGACAAATCCCTTGAATAAGGTGGTGTAAGGTTAATGGTGGATACTGAGAGATCATTGTTAATGCACCTAGTTTAGGGTATAGGTTACTACGACGGTGGAACCGACCTAGACGTAGGTAGTGAATTGTACCACGACAGTGGGCAATTCTGATTTTAGGCCACTACCCAGATCGAGAGATAAATTTGAGTGACTACATAGAATTTAATACAATGAAAACCCGCGGTGAAACTGCAATCCTAAAGATCTCCTTTTGAATTGAATAAACCAAACAGTTAATCGATTGCTTTGTTTTGTTTTATTTTTATTTTCTTTTAATTTTAACAACAACTCTCAACTTTTTAATCGGTCTAGCTGATCACGAGTAGTTAGTAGGAGTCTCCGACAATTTCACGTATCCCTGAGTTCGACTCGGGCCTCACAAAGGCCTATATTACATTGATGCGTACACTTGCGTTTCTACGCACGGTAAATTCGTGTTTGTCAAACTTTCCAAACGGTCTTGGAGACCGTTTGAATCTAAACCATATAATTAGGGTTGAACCCTAATTAGGTCTAAAATCAGCACTTTTATTGAATTCAGTAAACTATTGTGATTGGACCCTCAATTGATCAAATTACCTTAACCTTAGACCTCCAAACGGTCTTGGGTTGTCACCAAACGGTCTTGAGACCGTTTGAGTGAACCCCCAAACGGTCTTGAGACCGTTTGGGAACTTCACCCAAAGTTCACCAAAATTGGTCATTGAAATCAACAATTCAACCCGATTAGGGTTTAAGGGGTTGAAGTGCCTTCAACTTATGATTGGTTTGCAATTAGGTTACAATTCTTTGTAAATAATTAATTCAACATGTGTAAAATAGACCTATAAATGGTCTTCACTTGGTCAAACTTTCCAAATGGTCTTGGAGACCGTTTGAATCTAAACGATCTTGCAAACCGCATGAAGTCAAACGCTTGTGAGACCGTTTGGTTTCAAACGGTCTTGCAAACCGTTTAGACCAAATGGTCCAAGGTCATTTGGTAAAGTTACCTAGGAAATCATGCCCATCATCTTCAACCTTAGAACAGGTCGGTTACTTCGTGGTTTTGCTTGCAAAAGTGCAAGGAAGAGTGGGGGAGAAGAAGAACTAACTACTAATTGCAAGAACAAGTATATGCATAATCAAAGCAAGAAGTTTAGAGTTATAAAACCCGTCTTATGGTTGTTCCTAGAGCTCCAAGCTTCAAAGCTTCAAGCCTTTTGTGGTGTCTTGATCTCCACAGGTCGACCAAAGGTGTTTCTCCAAGAAAAGGTTGGGAAAGATCGGCTAGAAAGAGAGAACTAAGTAAGATAACTATAAAACCAACCTTGTAATCCAGTTTCCTCCATGAATTCGAGCAAGAAGATGGTCCAAGCTTACCTAGATTCTCCTTATCCATTCTCCTATGTTCCTAATCTCTACCTTAGTCAGTCCAATCAAGGTGATAAGTGATAGAAGAAGAGAAACGTTCCTTTGTTTGCAAAGGAAAGTTGTATATATATCTTTGGGTGAAACTTCAACATAAGGACATCTAATTCTCCATTTCTCATCTAGGTCCCTTCTTTCTTCTTTGCACGTCGCTTCTTATTATTTCTAAGGTAAAACTCCTTCTAATACCAAGAACTAAAGGCAAATAAGGTCAACTTATCACTAAGGTACACATATATAAGGATCTTCTTACTTACAACTTGATTATTTAAATACAAAGGTGTTCCTTATTATATGATTATTCAAATGAAGCGCCCCCTTCATCATTACTACTCTAAATGTTGTCAAGAGTCATAATAGATACTATAGAAGGTGTATTTTACAAGTTGCACCCCATATTTTGGGTAAATTGCACTTTACACCAAAACTAGGGTTTCTAGCACAAGGATTGCTCCACAAGCTGCATCTTGGTGCCCAAGCTTGGAGAATCCATCATATTTTATCATATTCATGCTTATGATTTCTCAACACCAAAAGAACATCTTAACATGTACAAATTGCAAGTTAACCCCTCTGTTTGGGTAATTTGCACCTAAGTCCCTGTATTACAAAATAATACTACAACATTTGTTTAAAAGGGATAGAACTGGAGACATATGTTTCTCAGGAGCCTTAATTACATACCAAAATATAATCACAAATATATAATTACATAATTAGGCAAAACACCTAGGGTCAGCTCATAACCCAGGTCAGGGATGTTACAAATTATAAACCCCTAACAAGGATTTCGTCCCTGAAATCCCATGAAGAAAAGGGGAAAGCAGATATTATTCAAGCATCATATTATTACATCCTTAGATAACATTCCATTATTAGGGATATGTTATAGAGTTTTGATTCAACTATTCTTAAGATCACACTCATATTCTATTATTTATTTGAGACCATATAAATTCTTTCGTACCTTGAGTGTGTCACACATCCGATAATCACCATACTAACTTTCTTTATTATTTGCACTAACTAATTCATTAGTTGTACATTTTCTTATCATAGAGAAAAGTTACTTGTCAAACAAGGATTTATTTGGCAGACATCCTGGAGAAGGATATGTTTATGAAAAACATAAACCCCTAACATGTGGTATTCATAACATTCTATATGTCTAATTTAATTTCATAGTTGACCAATCCAAGATATTAATATAATAATTTTATATATTATTGCATTCTTATTTTGGTACTTATCACATGTTTTATCAACACATTATATCTTCTTCTTTCTTTTATCATGGGACATTATTTATTACACATATTCTCACCTTAGAACCAAAATCTAGGTGAAACTGATACCTTGATAAGTATTCATCACATAACATCTTTATTATTATTCTTTCAACCTTTACTAATTAGGATCGACCTTCCTTATTCTCATATTTCTTATTTTATGATACTCTTTAGGTTGTTTCAAATTGACTACTTGATCAGAGTAATCAAAAGATAACAATCTAAGACTTTTCCATATTTACTTTATCATCAGCAATTGTATACCTGGCCAGGGTATATAATTACTGAGATAAGGTAATATGCACTTGTATACTACCATGTTCCTTCTCTTTTCTTATCATCACAAGTATAACTATTAACTTTGCTGAATTTTACATCCAGGTCAATTCTTTTAATACCTTATCTTCTTATGGAAGTAAGTATGTAACATGAAACATCTATGTTACACAGCATAATAAGTCTTTATAAGATCAATCAAGGATGGTTCAATCAATTGCTTTTTAAATTTTATCCAAAAGATCATAAAAAGACATATAAGAAATACCATTTATCATGACTAACATGTCATGGCTCGAGGATTACTTGTTATCTCAGGCTGATTCTGCCTCAGAGGTTGATTTTCCATAACATTTCTGGTTGGGCAATCTCTCATCAGATGCCCTACCTGTCCACATTGATAGCAAGCTCTGAGTTCCCGGTGTGGTCTAAAGGGTTCTTTACCCTTTCTAGATAACCATTGCCTTGGTATACTAGGTACTGGTTGTGTTACTGACACCAGAAACTTCTTCCTTCTGGAACTACCAGGTTTCTGCTTCTAGGTTTGGATAGGCATTTTCTCAATTCTTCCCTTATATTTCTTTTCTGGACAATTACAGCTGATATGTCTAGGCTTCCTACACCTATAGAAAGTCCTGGTTTCTAGTTGTATTCTAACCCCTATATTACTATATACTGATTCATCAGACTGAGGTTGAGCACAGGCTTGCTCTAAGTTCAAAGCTTCATCATTTACCTCTGCTTCAACCTGCTGTTGTGGGCTACATATTCTATGGATATCCAAAACATCATCATTAGGAGCTGGTAATCTGGGTTGTATTGCTAGTGCTTGATCCACTAGATACATCATGGTTTCCCTAAATTCCCCAACAGTGATTCCTAAGGAAGGATTCCTTATCATGGTTGGATTAACTAGGGGAATCTCAGGTACTTGTCCCTCTATTTCTTGCTCCTCTGCACTTCTTCTTGGTGTAGAATTGTTACTTTCTACAACAAACTCTTCGTCTGGTCCAGTCATCTTCAAGTTCTTCTCCTCCTATGTGAGCAGAAGATACCATCAGATACACTAGATGACACTTAGAACAGACTCTACTACCTAAGTCCTATGTCTCTGTAGACTCAGTGAACCTAAAGCTCTGATACCACTTAATTGTGAGCTCCGATCTCCAAAACACAGAATAAACATAGCGGAAGCGATTCGATTAGCAGCGGAATTCGAAAAATCACCGAAAATTTAAAACTTTTTAAGGAAGATCTGTAAATCATAAGACTCCTTTATCATAAACAAGATAAATAGTTTACATCATTTGTGAAATCACCTCTCCAGTGATTATGTACTTCCAGATAAAAAATCTCGAGGCTTAAAGCCAAAAACATCAGACCTACTATCTCCTAGGACCTGAGAGTACAGAGACAACATAAGACATACTATCTACAAGACTAGATAGTCAGTATCTCCACCTGAGATTCACTACTGTCTCTGATACTGTTGCTGCTGTTGTTTCTCATTCTTAAATGGATTCCTTCGTCCTTGGCGTCTACCTAAAATGTAGAAATCTACAGGAGTGAGACAATTTGAATAATTGTCCCAGCGAGAGTTATAACTCTCCGCCAGAAGCTTTGTTATAACATTTAAGAAACAACATAAGAAATGTAACTTAAATTATTCAACAACAGGTTTAATAATAAGTAAGTAACTTTTACTTAAGCAATCCCTTCTTTAAAGCATATGAAGAACATGTACACTAAATACTTGAATAGATCATTAATGTAAACAATGTAACACCAATCATTGTTTCTCGTAGTTCAACCTAAGTAGATATGCAACGCGGTTGATTATGTTTTACAAACATTATTATGCCCTGCGGAGATGAGGTATACTGCTCATACTCCAACCGACCATTTATAAAATCACGTCGGTACCATACATAGGTCATTAAAAGAGGCGGATTCTTATGACCTCATCTTCCTCAGTCAGTAAGAGGATTTACTTGCAGAACATCTTGTGTCTCTGCTATAGTAGCTATCCAGGGTATTCTGGAAACTTCGCTATAGAGTTACAATGGAATTATGTACTCTCTTAGTCATTGAAAGATTTCTTGTTTATCTCTCATCGATGCGGTATTAGTAATTTCTTCAGGATATTTGTGGTACATCACCCGGTATAAGCATATAGTGAAGGGTTGAAAGATTAAAGTACATCTACATCAATTCCTACACTAGGACGTAAGGATATTCGTGTCCATATACCCCCATATATTCAAAAGTATATGTTCCAGGAGTTCCCTTAGGAAAACCTGTTTCACCATCATTTGGTCTCTGACAATGATGGATCTATGGTCAGGGCTCTACATGATATGATTATACTTGATTAGTTAGGTACATTCTAGCATTCTTTTAGCATCAAGCATGTTTCCAAGCATTAATCATTAGAACAACAGCTATGAAATTAGAATACTAATAGTATCAAGTTCAACTCACATAAGTAATTAAATGGATATAAATTCTTAATCATTTCATTACTATGAATTAAGAATAGGGTGGTCAACCCTTAGATCATCATAAGTCATCTAATCAGCATGACCTTGATGTTTACTCATGGCTCTTACAGCCCATTTAACCTCATATATTGTCACTTAATTGAGGCAACATAACACATATCACTTTTCATAAAGCTTATAAAATGCCTTTAATGAATATGACATCATAACCCTTACCTGGTTATGATTATTACTTTATAAAAACATGCATGGTGAATATATTTCATAATGAGCAATTTATCTCTATATCAGCATGGTATAAAACAAAGATAACCTTTCAATTCAAGAATTGTACCATTAAACTCTTGGTTAATTTAACTAGTGTTATTCCACCCTTTCTTACCTGTAAGAAGGTATAGTGATTCTTTATTACATATTTCATGCATAGATTTCCACGTTTAAGAACATAACCCAAACTTAGGGTTAATGTATCCTATCCTTCAGTAATTAGGATTTCCTATTTACATTTTCTATTCAACCTTAACATACTACTTCACCACCCTTATTAGCATACAAAGGTATCAAATGTGTTTACTTTCAATTACTATAACCATCATAAATCATTAATGTTCATCAATTCTAAGTATTAATCTGTTTCTCATTCATATCCTTGAATGGATTTACTCCCCTCTCAAGATGTATAATCTGTACTTATTGAGTATATTGGGTTCATTATGTCTCTATCATAGGTAACTACCTATTATATACTCTTTGTGTCCCTTGCTTACGTATAAGGGTTTAGAGGCTCATACACGTATAATACACTAGACTGTCGAATGTGATATCTATCATAATTTGATATATCACATTCTTCTCATTACTATCTTACTTGAAATAATTAGTTCATTCAACATTAAGATATTTCTCTTTTGATACTTCAACCACTAACTTGTTTCTTTCCTCATATGATTTATATATCATATCTCAGAATTATCCAATTATCTTTAATGATATAGGTTTAAACATTGTTGATGTAGAATAATCCATCATCAACTATTCTAGGTATCATTATATTCAAAATGTTATCTATCTCATGCTTTCATATACATCATGTCTACCTTTTGACATGAACCTGCCAGGTTAATTCAACTGACAACAGTAAACAATTCATTTCCAGATCAACAATTTATAAAGTAGAATTAATCTTTCATTTCAAGGTTTGTACCTTCATGCCTTTACTAAGGCTAGGTTCCCTTATTTACATCAATTAAGGTTATTCAATCCTTTTCTTTATGATTAGGATTAATGATTCCTCATCTCATACTTAATCATGAAGATTCATGCTTAAAAGCATAACCTGGAATTAAGGTTTATTGTACATTTCATCACATCACCCTCAATTAGGGTTTACTATTCACAATACATGTTATTACCCTAGAATTAGGGTTTACTATTCACTTCATAGTGAATTTAGTTCATAACATCATCACATATGAGAAACATCATTATTGATGCCTTCAAATTAGGTTAAGCGTCATCAATTATCATAATTAGGGTTTTCATGATCTCACATAGGTGGATCATTCCCTAATCATGTACATTCATATACATTGAAGGTATTTTACTTGAGTTTCAACCATAAATGTCACCTTCTCTCTCCTCTTACTAATAGATGGTGATTACATCACTCTAGATTAGGTTAGGTCAAGTCAATCTTGATTATCATAAGCTAATTTACCACTATCATGTCATTAGGGTTTTGATTAAACAAAGGTGTCATCTACTTGAACCTTTCAAGGGCACATTGGTAATGTACACCATTAATCATCACATGGTTCAATATACTAATCACTTAGCCCCTTTTTGTCTTTAGGTATCATTAGGGTTTGGATTAGACAACCATTGAACCAATTAAACCTTCAAGTGACTAAGCAATCACAGCTCTAAAAGTCCCCAAACGGTTTCACACCTTAACCTCCAAACGATTTTGAAACCGTTTGGGGGCGTTGACCGTTTGGATACAGTTGACTTTAAGACCGCATGACACTCAAGACCGTTTGCCCTTAAATGGTCTTGAGACTGTTTGAGTGCGTTGACCGTTTGAGAGTGTTGACTTTGAAACCGTTTGGATGAAACGACCTTGAAACCGCATGAGTTGAAATGACCTTGAGATCGATTGGACCAAACGACCTTGAGATCGTTTGAGCTCAAATGGTTTTGAGACCGTTTGGTCCAAATGGGCTCAAAACCACATGGACCTCAAAGGTGCATCAAAGGTTATAATCGATTAGGATTTTCCATGTTGAAGCCTTCAATTGGCCACATCCTTGCTAATCACTTATCAATTGAGCTAATTAGGGTTATTCTTAACCAATTGAACACTCAATTGACCTTTCATTACTAGCTCATTAGGGTTGAAACCGATTGAATTAGGGTTTGAAGTCACTCGACCATCAACAATCACCAATGTGAATCTAATTGAGGTTGAACCCATCAATTGACACTCAATTGGGCCCCAACTTGGCCTAAACGGTCTTGAGATTGTTTGGACACCCTCCAAATGGTCTTGAGACCGTTTGCCCAAAGTTTCATAAAAAACTAAGTCAATTTGATAAGGGTTGAACCCTAATTAGGTCTAAAATCAGCACTTTTATCGAATTCAGTAACCTATTGTGATTGGACCCTCAATTGATCAAATTACCTTAACCCTAGACCTACAAACGGTCTTGGGTTGTCACCAAACGGTCTTGATACCATTTGAGTGAACCCCCAAATGGTCTTGATACCGTTTGGGGCCTTCAACCCAAAGTTCACCAAAATTGGTCATTGAAATCAGCAATTCAACCCGATTAAGGTTTAAGGGGTTGAAGTGCCTTCAACTTATGATTGGTTTGCAATTAGGTTACAATTCTTTGTAGATAATCAATTCAACATGTGTACAAAAGACTTCTAAACGGTCTTCACTTGGTCAAACTTTCCAAACGGTCTTGGAGACCATTTGAATCTAAACGATCTTGCAAACTGCATGAAATCAAACTGTTGTGAGACCGTTTGGTTTCAAACGGTCTTGCAAACCGTTTAGACCAAATGGTCCAAGGTCGTTTGGTAAAGTTACCTAGGAAATCATGCCCATCATCTTCAACCTTATAACAGGTCGGTTACTTCGTGGTTTTGCTTGCAAAAGTGCAGGGAAGAGTGGGGGAGAAGAAGAACTAACTACTAATTGCAAGAACAAGTATATGCATAATCAAAGCAAGAAGTTTAGAGTTATAAAACCCTACTTATGGTTGTTCCTAGAGCTCCAAGCTTCCAAGATTAAAGACTTTAATGGCATCTTGAGCTCCACAGGTCGGTCAAAGGTGTTTCTCCAAGAAAAGGTTGGGAAGGATCGGCTAGAAAGAGAGAACTAAGTAAGATAACTATAAAACCAACCTTGTAATCCACTTTCCTCCATGAATTCGAGCAAGAAGATGGTCCAAGCTTACCTAGATTCTCCTTAGCCATTCTCCTCTATTCCTAAGCTCTACCTTAGTCGGTCCAAGAAAGGTGATAAGTGATAGAAGAAGAGAAACATTCCTTTGTTTGCAAAGGAAAGTTATATATATATCTTTGGGTGAAACTTCAACATAAGGACATCTAATTCTCCATTTCTCATCTAGGTCCTTCCTTTATTCTTTGCACGTCCCTTCTTCTTATTTGTAAGGTAAAACTCCTTCTAAGACCAAGAACTAAAGGCTAAGAAGGTCAACTTATCACTAAGGTACACATATATAAGGATCTTCTTACTTACAACTTGATTATTTAAATACAAAGGTGTTCCTTATTATATGATTATTCAAATGAAGCGCCCCCTTCATCATTACTACTCTAAATGTTGTCAAGAGTCATAATAGATACTCTAGAAGGTGTATTTTACAAGTTGCACCCCATATTTTAGGTAAATTGCACTTCACACCAAAACTAGGGTTTCTAGCACAAGGATTGCTCCACAAGCTGCATCTTGGTGCCCAAGCTTGGAGAATCCATCATATTTCATCATATTCATTCTTATGATGTCTCAACACCAAAAGAACATCTTAACATGTACAAATTGCAAGTTAACCCCTCTGTTTGGGTAATTTGCACCTAGGTCCATGTATTACAAAATAATACTACAACATTTGTTTAAAAGGGACAGAAATGGAGACATATGTTTCTCAGGAGCCTTAATTACATACCAAAATATAATCAAAAATATATAATTGCATAATTAGGCAAAACACCTAGGGTCAGCTCATAACCCAGGTCAGGGATGTTACAAATTATAAACCCCATACAAGGATTTCGTCCCTAAAATCCCAGGAAGAAAAGGGGAAAGCAGATATTATTCAAGCATCATATTATTACATCCTTAGGTAACATTCCATTATTAGGGATATGTTATAGAGTTTTGATTCAACTATTCTTAAGATCACACTCATATTCTGTTATTTATTTGAGACCATATAAATGCTTTCGTACCTTGAGTGTGTCATCACATCCGATAATCACCATACTAACTTTCTTTATTATTTGCACTAACTAATTCATTAGTTGTACATTTTCTTATCATAGAGAAAAGTTACTTGTCAAACAAGGATTTATTTGGCAGACATCTTGGAGAAGGATATGTTTATGAAAAACATAAACCCCTAACATGTGGTATTCATAACATTCTATATGTCTAATTTAATTTCATAGTTGACCAATCCAAGATATTAATATAATCATTTGATATATTATTGTATTCTTATTTTGGTACTTATCACATGTTTTATCAACACATTATATCTTCTTCTTTCTTTTATCATGGGACATTATTTATTACACATATTCTCACCTTAGAACCATAATCTAGGTTAAACTGATACCTTGATAAGTATTCATCACATAGCATCTTTATTATTATTCTTTCAACCTTTACTAATTAGGATAGACCTTCCTTATTCTCATATTTCTTATTTTATGATACTCTTTAGGTTGTTTCAAATTGACTACTTGATCAGAGTAATCAAAAGATAACAATCTAAGACTTTTCCATATTTACTTTATCATCAGCAATTGTATACCTGGCCAGGGTATATAATTACTGAGATAAGGTAATATGCACTTGTATACTACCATGTTCCTTCTCTTTTCTTATCATCACAAGTATAAATATTAACTTTGCTGAATTTTACATCCAGATCAATTCTTTTAATACCTTATCTTCTTATGGAAGTAAGTATGTAACATGAAACATCTATTTTACACAGCATAATAAGTCTTTATAAGATCAATCAAGGAAGGTTCAATCAATTGCTTTTTAAATATTATCCAAAAGATCATAAAAAGACATATAAGAAATACCATTTATCATGTCTAACATGTCATGGCTCGAGGATTATTTGTTATCTCAGGCTGATTCTGCCTCATAGGTTGATTTGCCATAACATTTATGGTTGGGCAATCTCTCATCAGATGCCCTACCTGTCCACATTGATAGCAAGCTCTGAGTTCCCGGTGTGGTCTAAAGGGTTCTTTACCATTTCTAGATAACCATTGCCTTGGTATACTAGGTCCTGGTTGTGTTAATGACACCAGAAACATCTTCCTTCTGGAACTACCAGGTTTCTGCTTCTGGGTTTGGATAGGCCTTTTCTCAATTCTTCCCTTATATTTCTTTTCTGGACAATTACAGCTGATATGTCCAGGCTTCCTACACCTATAGCAAGTCCTGGTTTCTGGTTGTATTCTAACCCCTATATTACTATATACTGATTCATCAGACTGAGGTTGAGCATAGGCTTGCTCTAAGTTCAAAGCTTCATCATTTACCTCTGCTTCAACCTGCTGTTGTGGGCTACATATTCTATGGATATCCAAAACTTCATCATTAGGAGCTGGTAATCTGGGTTGTATTGCTAGTTCTTGATCCACTATATACATTATGGTTTCCCTAAATTCCCCAACAGTGATTCCTAAGGAAGGATTCCTTATCATGGTTGGATTAACTAGGGGAATCTCAGGTAATTGTCCCTCTATTGCTTGCTCCTCTGCACTTCTTCTTGGAGTAGCATTGTTACTTTCTGCAACAAACTCTTTGTCCGGTCCAGTCATTTTCAAGTTCTTCTCCTCCTATGTGAGCAGAAGATACCATCAGATACACTGGGTGACACTTAGAATAGACTCTACTACCTAAGTCCTATGTCTCTGTAGACTCAGCGAACCTAAAGCTCTGATACCACTTAATTGTGAGCTCCGATCTCCAAAACACGGAATAAACATAGCGGAAGCGATTCGATTAGCAGCGGAATACGAAAAATCACCGGAAATTTAAAACTTTTTAAGGAAGATCTGTAAATCATAAGACTCCTTTATCATAAACAAGATAAACAGTTTACATCATTTGTGAAATCACCTCTCGAGTGATTATGTACTTCCAGATAAAAAATCTTGAGGCTTAAAGACAAAAACCTCAGACCTACTATCTCCTAGGACCTGAGAGTATAGAGACAACATAAGACACACTATCTACAAGACTAGACAGTCAGTATCTCCACCTGAGATTCACTACTGTCTCTGATACTGTTGCTGCTGTTGTTGCTCATTCTTAAATGGATTCCTTCATCCTTGGCGTCTACCTAAAAAGTAGATATCTACAGGAGTGAGACAATTTGAATAATTGTCCCAACGAGAGTTATAACTCTCCGCCAGAAGCTTTGTTATAACATTTAAGAAACAACATAAGCAAGGTAGCTTAAATTATTCAACAGCAGGTTTAATAATAAGTAAAGTAACTTTTACTTAAGCAATCACTTCTTTAAAGCATATGAATAACATGTACACTAAATACTTGAATAGATCATTAATGTAAACAATGTAACACCAATCATTGTTTCTCGTAGTTCAACCTAAGCAGATATGCTACATGGTTGATTATGTTTTACAAACATTATTATGCCCTGTGGAGATGAGGTATACCGCTCATACTCCAACCGACCATTTATAAAATCGCGTATGTACCATACATAGGTCATCAAAAGAGCCGGATTTTTATGACCTCATCTTCCTCAGTCAGTAAGAGGATTTACTTGTAGGACATCTTGTGTCTCTACTGTAGTAGCTATCCAGGGTATTCTGGAAACTTCACTATAGAGTTACAGTGGAATTCTGTACTCTCTTCGTCATCGAAATATTTCTTGTTTATCTCTCATCGATGCGGTATTAGTAATTTCTTCAGGAGATTTATGGTACATCACCCGGTATAAGCATATAGTGAAGGGTTGAAAGATTAAAGTACATCTACATCAATTCCTACACTAGGACGTAAGGATATTCGTGTCCATATACCCCCATATATTCAAAAGTATATGTTCCAGGAGTTCCCTTAGGAAAACCTGTTTCACCATCATTTGGTCTCTGACAATGATGGATCTATGGTCAGGGATCTACATGATATGATTATACTTGATTAGTTAGGTACATTCTAGCATTCTTTTAGCATCAAGCATGTTTCCAAGCATTAATCATTAGAACAACAACTATGAAATTAAAATACTAAATGTATCAAGTTCAACTCACATCAGTAATCAAATGGATATAAATTCTTAATCATTTCATTACTATGAATTAAGAATAGGGTGCTCAACCCTTAGATCATCATAAGTCATCTAATCAGCATGACCTTGATGTTTACTCATGGCTCTTATAGCCCATTTAACCTCATATATTGTCACTTAATTGAGGCAACATAACACATATCACTTTTCATAAATCTTATAACATGCCTTTAATGAATATGACATCATAACACTTACCTGGTTATGATTATTACTTTATAAAAACCTGCATGGTGAATATATTTGATAATGAGAAATTTATCTCTATATCAACATGGTATAAAACAAAGATAACCTTTCAATTCAAGAATTGTACCATTAAACTCTTGGTTAATTTAACTAGAGTTATTCCACCCTTTCTTACCTGTAAGAAGGTATAGTGATTCTTTGTTACATATTTCATGCATAGATTTCCACGTTTAAGAACATAACCCAAACTTAGGGTTAATGTATCCTATCCTTCAGTAATGAGGATTTCCTGTTTACATTTTCTGTTCAACCTTAACATACTACTTCACCACCCTTATTAGCATACAAAGGTATCAAATGTGTTTACTTTCAATTACTATAACCATCATAAATCATTAATGTTCATCAATTCTAAGTATTAATCTGTTTCTCATTCATATCCTTGAATGGATTTACTCCCCTCTCAAGATGTATAATCTGTACTTATTGAGTATATTGGGTTCATTATGTGTCTATCATAGGTAACTACCTATTATATATTCTTTGTGTCCCTTGCTTACGTATATGGGTTTAGAGGCTCATACATGTATAATACCCTGGACTGTAGAATGTGATATCTATCATAATTTGATATATCACATTCTTTTCATTACTATCTTACTTGAAATAATTGGTTCATTCAATATTAAGATATTTCTCTTTTGATACTTCAACCACTAACTTGTTTCTTTCCTCATATGACTTATATATCATATCTCAGAATTATCCAATTATCTTTAATGATATAGGTTTAAACATTGTTGATGTAGAATAATCCATCATCAACTATTCTAGGTATCATTATATTCAAAATGTTATCTACCTCATGTTTTCATATACATCATGTCCACCTTTTGACATGAACCTGACAGGTTAATTCAACTGACAACAATAAACAATTCATTTCCAGATCAACAATTTATAAAGTAGAATTAATCTTTCATTTCAAGGTTTGTACCTTCATGCCTTTACTAAGGCTAGGTTCCCTTATTTACATCAATTAAGGTTATTCAATCCTTTTCTTTATGATTAGGAATAATGATTCCTCATCTCATACTTAATCATGAAGATTCATGCTTAAAAGCATAACCTGGAATTAAGGTTTATTGTACATTTCATCACATCACCCTCAATTAGGGTTTACTATTCACAATACATGTTATTACCCTAGAATTAGGGTTTACTATTCACTTCATAGTGAATTGAGTTCATAACATCATCACATATGAGAAACATCATTATTGATGCCTTCAAATTAGGTTAAGCTTCATCAATTATCATAATTAGGGTTTTCATGATCTCACATAGATGGATCATTCCCTAATCATGCACATTCATATACATTGAAGGTATTTTACTTGAGTTTCAACCATAAATGGCACCTTCTCTCTCCTCTTACTTATAGATGGTGATTACATCACTCTATATTAGGTTAGGTCAAGTCAATCTTGATTATCATAAGCTAATTTACCACTATCATGTCATTAGGGTTTTGATTAAACAAAGGTGTCATCTACTTGAACCCTTCAAGGGCACATTGGTAATGTACACCATTAATCATCACATGGTTCAATATACTAATCACTTAGCCCCTTTTGTCTTTAGGTATCATTAGGGTTTGGATTGGACAACCATTGAACCAATTAAACCTTCAAGTGTCTAAGCAATCACAGCTCTAAAAGTCCCCAAACGGTTTCACACCTTAACCTCCAAACGGTTTTGAAACCGTTTGGGGGCGTTGACCGTTTGGATACAGTTGACTTCAAGACCGCATGACACACAAGACCGTTTGCCCTTAAATGGTCTTGAGACTGTTTGACTGCATTGACTGTTTGAGAGTGTTGACTTTGAAACCGTTTGGATGAAACGACCTTGAAACCTCATGAGTTGAAACGACCTTGAGATCGATTGGACCAAATGACCTTGAGATCGTTTGAGATCAAATGGTCTTGAGACCGTTTGGTCCAAATGGGCTCAAAACTGCATGGACCTCAAAGGTGCATCAAAGGTTATAATCGATTAGGATTTTCCATGTTGAAGCCTTCAATTGGCCACATCCTTGCTAATCACTTATCAATTGAGATAATTAGGGTTATTCTTAACCAATTGAACACTCAATTAACCTTTCATTACTAGCTCATTAGGGTTGAAACCGATTGAATTAGGGTTTGAAGTCACTCAACCATCAACAATCACCAATGTGAATCTAATTGAGGTTGAACACATCAATTGACACTCAATTGGGCCCCAACTTGTCCCAAACGGTCTTGAGATCCTTTGGACACCCTCCAAACGGTCTTGAGACCGTTTTCCCAAAGTTTCATAAAAAACTAATTCAATTTGATAAGGGTTGAACCCTAATTAGGTCTAAAATCAGCACTTTTATTGAATTCAATAACCTATTGTGATTGGACCCTCAATTGATCAAATTACCTTAACCCTAGACCTCCAAACAGTCTTGGGTTGTCACCAAACGGTCTTGAGACCGTTTGAGTGAACTCCCAAAAGGTCTTGAGACCGTTTGGGCCCTTCAACCCAAAGTTCACCAAAATTGGTCATTGATATCATCAATTCAACCCGATTAGGGTTTAAGGGGTTGAAGTGCCTTCAACTTATGATTGGTTTGCAATTAGGTTACAATTCTTTGTATATAATTAATTCAACATTTGTAAAATAGACCTCTAAATGGTCTTCACTTGGTCAAACTTTCCAAACGGTCTTGGAGACCGTTTGAATCTAAACAATCTTGCAAACCGCATGAAATCAAACAGTTGTGAGACTGTTTGGTTTCAAACGGTCTTGCAAACCATTTAGACCAAATGTTCCAAGGTCGTTTGGTAAAGTTACCTAGGAAATCATGCCCATCATCTTCAACCTTAGAACAGGTCGGTTACTTCGTGGTTTTTCTTGCAAAAGTGCAAGGTAGAGTGGGGGAGAAGAAGAACTAACTACTAATTGCAAGAACAAGTATATGCATAATCAAAGCAAGAAGTTTAGAGTTATAAAACCCGTTTTATGGTTGTTCCTAGAGATCCAAGCTTCCAAGATTCAAGCCTTTAATGGTGTCTTAAGCTCCACAAGTCGACCAAAGGTGTTTCTCCAAGAAAAGGTTGGGAAAGATCGGCTAGAAAGAGAGAACTAAGTAAGATAACTATAAAACCAACCTTGTAATCCACTTTCCTCCATGAATTCGAGCAAGAAGATGGTCCAAGCTTACCTAGCTTCTCCTTAGCCATTCTCCTCTATTTCTAAGCTCTGCCTTAGTCGGTCCAAGCAAGGTGATAAGTGATAGAAGAAGAGAAACGTTCCTTTGTTTGCAAAGGAAAGTTGTATATATATCTTTGGGTGAAACTTCAACATAAGGACATCTAATTCTCCATTTATCATCTAGGTCCCTCCTTTCTTCTTTGCACGTCCCTTCTTCTTATTTATAAGGTAAAACTCCTTCTAATACCAAGAACTAAAGGCAAAGAAGGTCAACTTATCACTAAGGTACACATATATAAGGATCTTCTTACTTACAACTTGATTATTTAAATACAAAGGTGTTCCTTATTATATGATTATTCAAATGAAGCGCCCCCTTCATCATTACTACTCTAAATGTTGTCAAGAGTCATAATAGATACTCTAGAAGGTGTATTTTACAAGTTGCACCCCATATTTTGGGTAAATTGCACTTTATACCAAAACTAGGGTTTCTAGCACAAGGATTGCTCCACAAGCTGCATCTTGGTGCCCAAGCTTGTAGAATCCATCATATTTCATCATATTCATTCTTATGATGTCTCAACACCAAAAGAACATCTTAACATGTACAAATTGCAAGTTAACCCCTCTGTTTGGGTAATTTGCACCTAGGTCCCTGTATTACAAAATAATACTACAACATTTGTTTAAAAGGGATAGAAATGGAGACATATGTTTCTCAGGAGCCTTAATTACATACCAAAATATAATCACAAATATCTAATTACATAATTAGGCAAAACACCTAGGGTCAGCTCATAACCCAGGTGAGGGATGTTACATATTAATTATTCTCTGGTCTCACCTCCTCAATATTCGTGAAGATGTGATGATTTGAGAAATTTTTGATTGTCACCGTATTACCCCACCACCATTGTCCCAGACCACCCAACATTCCTATGCTATCAACCCTAAAACCACTATCGAATCTGCATCTTCTTTTGACTGACTACTAATTCAAAATCTTACACATAGTCTCCATGACAAAGACTATGTCGGGCATCTCTCTCCAACATCTCTTTTTGAGACCTTGGACGTTCCAGTACAAGGTATTCATTGATGTTTGCGAGTCTGGGACTCCCCAGTACCCGCTACTTGCATGCATCCTGCAACCCACATATTCTCTGTGATCCTAGACTTTTTGACATTCCTTTGTCCTATTTTCTCAATATCCAGAGCCATTTTTGTTTCCCCTAGCCATTCACACTTCAAACCTATCACCCCACCTAATTTGTGCCCTGTCAATCTAGAGCCTCCCTGCTTGTCCCCCTTCCGTGTGAACCTTCTGCCCTTCCCAATCTTGTTGGAGTGTTGTTGTGTCATCTTGTTACATTTTGTGACTGTTCTTTCTGTGGGGGTTGAGAGACGTCAATATGCTCATTATGAGGACCCTCCTTCCTTCCACCTCTAGGCACCGATATACCCCCTACGATCTTAATGGTATCGCCTCTATCCCGACTCACACTGTGCACCCATAATGGTTCAGTGGCCCTCGCCTCGTCATGTCGATTCGTCGTCAGTGCTTATGTAGCTGACACTGGTTCATTGCTAGGGATGTCAATCACCGCTTCTGTTGCTTGGTCTGTCATCATGGGTCTTGGATCAGGATCCTCGTGTTCTTTGTGCAGTTCTATCGACCCCTCCTTAGTTGTGCTCGGACCCTCCCCACCTTCGGCTTCCATCACCAACTTGATTTTCTCAAGAAGTAGAGCCTCCAGATCCCTGTGCGACAGATTCAAATTTGATTCTATATCCTCTTCCTCCCTGGATGGCCGACGTACGTGATTATTTGGTCTCGTCCATCGCAATCCAGTGCTATGGCTCGAGATTATTTCCCCACTGGTCCTCGATGCATTAAGTTTAGGTTTAACTGTGAAATTGGTCTCCTTCTTAATATTGTCCCTGCCAAAGAGTTCATCCTTGATCGGAGTCACCCATCTCTTAACCGGTGACGCCTTCACCCATGGTCGCCATAGACGTTGTTGACCCTCCTCTTCGTATTCATCAGCCTCAGAGCAGTCTTTGTCTAGATGGTCGATCCTGCCACACAAACAGCAGAAGTGTTACAGTCTTTCGTATCGCACATCAATAGATACTACGTTTGCCTTGATATCCTTAATCTTCTATTTTTTGTGAATTGGATTAGTGGTTTCAATCTCCACGCGGGCATGGCACGATGTGTCCCACCCCAAGTTATTCCGGTCCACTACAATAACCTTCCCGATCTTGCTCGCCACTGTTGTAATTGCCTCCTCCGTTGGATACTCCAGCGACATGTTGTAAAGCCTGATCCAGCAAGCACAGTGGTTCAATTCAATGGCCTCCAACGTATCCTATGCCCTTATGCTCTTCTTCACAAGTAGGCGGATATCGAAATTCCATGGGCCTTCATTCAGATACTTCACTTTGTCCCGCCAATGCAGAAATTGGATGATGAATAGATTGCTTGCTATCTGTCAGAAGCTCGCCTCCTTCTTCAGCAACCAAGTGTTGAATAGAGTCTGCTTCAATGCCAGAAAATTATACGACCGCAGTGTCGCAAGCCATCCAACTATTGCCAATTGTAGGTGTTCTCCTCCAGTCTTAATCTCCGCTGACTTGAAATCTAACTCATCTGTCTCCTCCTCCTCCCTCACCCTAAGCGATGTGTAGCATTTCACCAGATCATCCGTCATGGCGATGGAGAGTACCTGCAAGAGAAACAAAGAGTGTCGTCTCGGTGCCGAGGTGAGATGGTCCTGGAATCGCCCGTCTCCTGGAGTCGTAACCCTAGGAGACGGAGCGGCTAGAGATATCTTACATATAGATATTGTTGTCTTTGGAAATATTTTTTTACTTAGATCATAAGGTCATTTTTTATTTATTTGACAAAAAAGAAATTTACTTTTGGAAGAGAACTACATTAGTCATTATATGATCATTTTCTTATTACTCCCTATATAGAAATACCAATGCTAATCTGATTGTACACTCGATGTATCTTATAAAATCCTAGTTTGCTTAATGGATCATGTGATAACATTTATACTCGCATCTATTTGGTATTCAGATACCATGTTAAATAAGACTTAATTCCCACCTACCTTGCTGTGAGGATTGAAGCCGTGATATTAGATCCATTACGCCTTGGTTACATTAGAGCATACCATCGCCAATAGATATACCAATATTGAACAATATTTTACTACACATTGTGAAAATAATATATGAATAAAATAATTTCTGTGATTATCCCAATAAAATATACCATGTAAGAAAAGTTATGGAAATTATAAGCAATTAAATCTTATTATGATAAATTGTATCAAACTTTTACTGTTATTTCGAAGAATACCTTCTACCGCAGAAGAAGCTATTTGAATATAAAAAATTTATAATCTAGACAAAATTATATGATAACAATAACGATATTTTGTTATCGAGTTTCATTACAAATGCACAATGTGCTCATTTCATTTTATGTATTAACTTGTAGCTATGGTTTCTTAAATATTAGTTGTAAACTCTCAAGTCAGAAAAGAGTACTTGATCAAACACTATAAAAATTAGTGGGAATCAATGTTAGTGTCATTAAACATGATGTATCAAAAACATTGATATGGGTCCACGAAGCTTGTTATCGTTTTCCTATAATCAATGGAGCTTCGGATCATTTTCCATGGTACCATAGACATATCCACTAGTAATATAGTTATTAATAGTCGATAGAACTCCCAAATAAGCTATTTATTTAAGAACTTGAGAGGACTATTGCCATTCCAATGAATATAATTATAAGAGAATCGTGAACTTGTTGTAAAAGTATACTAAACTAAATGTAATACAATAACGTGTAGTCAAAGAAATTATGGCAGGAATCAACAAGAATACATTCATAATTTGGGGCTACACAAGTAAATTAGGTTTGTATATAGATAGGCTATTACTTATTTACCCAACACCGATACCGTGTAGGATGGAATATGGGTAAACAAATTTTCTACCCGTCCACCCATTCACTCGCAGCTATGTTGGATAGGGCAATGAGAGAAGACTACCCTACCCGTTGGATTACATTACTAGTAATACATATTTACAAATCAGCATATACATTTAACCTAAAAATCTTGTCGCCTCGGTTTACTGTTGGAAAAGGAAGATCCTCTTATTTTTTTTCTGGGGACTAACTATCAGTGAACTACAAAAGAGTTGTCAGTCTCGGTGACACTTTTACCGACTACTTGTGAAAATTTATCAATGAATACGTTTGACTTTGATTCCCCTCACACCTCCCAAACCACCATTCTCCAACCGTAGCGGCATGACCAATTGCCGTCACGCACACATGAGGTACGTTCCAGACTGTATATTTGCCTTTCATGAGAGTTTTAAGCGTTAGGTGCACCATTAATGTGATACCATGAGTAAAAGTACGCGGTTTATTGAGAGTAACGCTACATGCACCCGTCCACATTTTCGGGAGCCTACCCGGTAGTTGGGAATGAGGCACTACGGCAAAAAGTTGCTGGAAAGTTAAAAAGAGAATAAAAAGAAGAGAGAGAAACCGGTTTTGCTCATAACTATCAATTCCAAATGAATTTTTTTTCGAAATAAAAAACATCAGATTCCTAATAAAAAATATTTTCTATCAAGACCAATGTTGACATACTTTGGAAAAAATAATATTAGAAGTATATTAAGAGAGGAGAGAAGTATACAAAAGTACAGTACGTTTTTAGATATTGTACTCGGATTGACCATTCATGTACAGTACTTATTGCCTCTTTATTGTTCATATTCTATATTATGTCATAAATCCATAAGTACCGTACATGTTATCATTTATATTAATTTTTGCATACATTCAAATGTAACGTTTGACAATAATCATATACAAGGATACTCAAGGTACCGTACGAGACACAACAACTATATATAATTTTATGATCTTGTTGTTACTAGAAGTACAATACTAACGGCCACATTTTGTAATACAAAATATAGTATTAGACATACAATACTAGAAGTATTGTACGAGACAAAACAACAATACATGATTTGATGAACTTATTGGTACAAGAAGTACAGTACTAACAACCACATTTTGTAATACAAAGTATAGTATTAGACATACAATACTAGAAGTATTTTACGAGACATATAGTGCATGATTTGATGATCTTGTTGGTACAAGAAGTACAATACTAACAGTCACATTTTGTAATACAAGGTATAGTACTAGACGTACAACACTAGAGGTACTGTACGAGACATACAGTAATGATTTGATGATCTTGTTGGTACAAGAAGTATAGTACTAATAGTCACATTTTGTAATACAAAGTATAGTACTAGACGTACAGTACTAGAGGTATTGTACGAGACATACCAACAAACATGATTTGATGATCTTGCTGTTACTAGAAGTACAATACTAACAACCACATTTTGTAATACAAAGTATAATATTAGACATACAGTACTAGAGGTACCGTACGAGACACAAGAACAATACATGATTTGATGATCTTGTTGGTACAAGAAGTACTGTACTAACAACCCACATTTTGTAATACAAAGTATTGTACTAGACGTACAGTACTAGATGTACCGTACGAGACATAACAACAATACATGATTTGATGATCTTGTTGGTACAGTACGAGACATATCATGTATAAAAGATTGTCAATAATCACATACCGTACCTATATAAACTAATTCACATTTCATTAAAAACATACACATTTTACTAAACTGCAATACTTTCACCTATGTTTAAGAACAACTAATCCTTGATCTTATTCATTCAAAAGTACAGTACTAAACTCATTGCTAATGTTAGTTCAATCGAATCCATAGATGAACAAGTAAATATTGTATATGATTTGGGAGAAACACGAATGTGATGTACTATACTCACAAGTATTGTACGTCTATACCCAAAGTATGTGTATGGTATCCTAAAATACGGATACTATATTTCTCTCATATTATCATTATTTTAAAATATGTCAACACTAGTCTTGTTGGAAAGTATTTTTTACAAGGATTCTAATACAATGTATTTCATTAAAAAATATGCTGCAGAGTGAAAGTTATGGACAAAAATATTTTCTCTCTCTTCTACTTCTCTCATACTTATTTTCTCATATTATTATTTTTTCAAAATATGTCAACATTGATCTTATTGAAAAGTATTTTTTATTACGAATCTAGTGCATTTTGTTTCATTAAAAAATTCATTGTGACTTGAAAGTTATGATCAATACAAGTTTTCACTTTATTTCTACTTTCCTCCTATTTAAAAATAAATAAAGTTGGTCCACATTGGACTTTGCTCTAACCCAGTCGGGTGGGCAGCCGGTTACTGCTAAAATTACTCTTTATAGATTGTTGAAGAATGATTTCGTAAGGATATAAAATAAAACATTTGTAGGAGCAGCAAAATTGACCCTCTTTACCCATTACCGTACTTATTTACCTTGTACTTGTCAACTAGCTCAGTTGGTTATCCTGCTACCTTAGACAGGGGTGAAATTCTCTACTTCTACAAAAAAAACGTACTTATTTACCCTACTAGTGGATGGGTGATGGTAAAATAGGGTAATGCTTTAAAAAGAAATGGTAATTACCGTACCTACCTGCTTTCCTCAACTCGTATGCGGGTAAGGGTGTGGGAAACTCTTTACTCTACGCCATCTTATTTATTTATAGTCCTAAATTAATAACAAGTCAAAATACTCAATAAGAACTTTTCGAATATACAAGAGTGTGTCTTATCGTCATCGGCCATCGCTAAAAGATAGGATATGGAATCATTGATAACAAAGAGTTCGGAAATAAATATAAATAATAAGAAACCATTCGTTACTAATAATTTTTTTTTTGAGGAAAGGTAATGTTATATATTAAAAGCACATCAAGCAAGCGAAACCTGCTTATGTGGATCACCTACATAAAGTTTGAAATAGCATCGAGAGAAAACCGAAAGGGAAATAAAGCTGATGAGAGTAGTGTTTTGCTAAATGAGGGGGCGGCACCCCATAACAAGCCCCTTGGTGTTTAAAAATTTTAGCATCTTAGAAAGTTTGATGTTGAGGCTTCCCTTTATCCAGAAAGACAAGTCACAATTGTTGATGTACTAAACTGACACCGGACTCGTCGCCAACCATTGCTTTGAGGTCACAAAGAAATGCAGCTTCTGGTTTTCCTTCCGCTAAGTCGTCCTGCCTCCCATCTGCTAGTTTACCTGCAGTTTTGTAAGGATGTGAAGATCGGCATCTATTTGAGTTATAATATTTTTTGCCAAATTTTTTTTGTTGTTGAAAATTCTATTGTTTCTTTCTTTCCAAAGATTCCAGCAGATTGTGGTGAAAAGATCACTGCTTTTGAAATTTTTGTAAAGTCTTGATGGTGTTGTTTGGATGGGGAAAGTGGCTTCCTGGAGATCAAGAAGGCAGTTTCTCATGAAGTGTGAAAAGATAATTTGGGAAAAAGAGCATTTAAAGAAGATGTGGCTGACCGAGTCACTATTTTTTTCACAAAGAGCACATCTAAACGGGCCTATGAAACCTTTTTTTTGTGATGTTTTCACCTGAAAGAAGTTTGTTGTGTAAAAGAAGCCAAAGGAAAGTTTTGTATTTTTGTGGCCATTTCTGTTTCCAAATCTTTGATGATGAAGGGGTGATACCTCTGTAGGAGAAGAAATTGTAAGCAAGTTTAACCGAATAATCTTTCCCCCATTTCCAAGTGATTGTATTTGAGGTGTTATTTTCCATGGAACATGATAGATGTCTAAATTCATTTTGACTTACCTGAGAAAGGATACATCTTTTAAAGGAATTTGATCTATTACTGGTGATTAGCGAGAGAGTTTTATCAATCCTTAGGTTGAGGAGATTATTTGGAATAGACCAGGATGGTCTGAGATTTAAGACAGAGTTGTTTTTGTACCATGGATCAAACCAGAAGGAGATAATTTTGTGTGAATGAGGAGGAGTGTTTCAGATTTGTGAAATCGTTTGGATGTTTTTATTGATGAATTTCCAAAGCGGGGAGGCTGTTTTCGGATGGATTTGGTGCCATGGTGGTGAGTTTTGATAATATTTGTGTTTGATGAGATTGGTCCAAATTTTCTTTTTGTTTTGAATTAGACTGTCAATGATTTTGGCAATAAGGCAGAGTGAGTGCGTTTCAATGTTGATGATGCCCCCAACCTCCTTGATCCAGAGGGGCAGAAATGGTTTTCCAATTTACTAGATGGTAATTTTTCCCTGGTTTATCCAGTTTGTGGAAGTTGTTCCAAAGAAAATTTCTCCGAATTTTATCTAGATTGGACTTTGTTTTTTAGGGTAAGGGAATGCAGCTCAAGTAGTGGGTAGTTATTGGTGTGATGACACTGTTTAGAAGGGTGAGCCTACCCGGGAGGTTGAGGAAGTTGTTTGCCCAGTTTGTGAGTTTGGAGTTTATATTTGAAATTATGGGATTCCAAATAGCATTTGTGATGTTATAAGGGGTGATGGGGAGACCCAGATATTTGATTGGGAAATCTTCAGTCTTGCATTTTAGGAAGTCTTTGAGGTGCTCCAAAGAAGATTGATTTATGTTTACCCCAAAAATGGAAGATTTTTGTATATTTACTTTTAGCCCAGAGATATATGAGAAGATACCTATGATCCTAAAGATATTTTGAACTGAGGATTTTTCTGGGGAGGAGAAGATGATGCTGTCATCTGCGAATTTAATGATGTTTTCCTTGCATACATCGGGAGCGGAGATAAGACCATTTTGTTTTCCCATCTGGATCATGCGAGAAAGAATAGTGGTTAGGATGATGAAGTGGTAAGGAGAGAGAGGGTCCCCTTGTCTAAGTCCATTAGAATTATGGAAATAGCCAAAAGGAACACCATTGATGATAGTGGAGAAGTGATTTGTTGATATACAAGCTTGGATCCAAGAAATCCATCTGTTAGGAAAATCAAAGCCCTTAAGAGTATTTAACAGGCATAGCCAGTTTACAAAGTCAAAGGCTTTTTCAAAGTCCAGTTTGATGGCTAGGAGAGGGGATTTATTTTTGTGGAAAAGATGTATCGTTTCATTAACCATTAAAAAGGCATCTTGAATGCTTCTGTTTTTTAGGAAGGAAGATTGGTTAAGAGGGATGATGTCTTCCATGAGATGTTTGATCCTGTTAGCTAATGTTTTTGCAATGATTTTGTATGAGGTATTTATGAGGCTGATAGGTTGGAAGTGAGAGATGATTTCATGCTGACTATTTTTTTTACCAGGGTGATGAAAGTTTTATTAATGTATTTGATGATGTTTTGTGGGTTTGAACTGGCGTGGAAGGCAGATAAAAAGGCAAGAAAATCGTATTTATAATGGTTCCAGTTAGCCAAATAGAATTCCACATTAAGACCGTAAGGTCCAGGGGATTTATTTTTGCCAAGGTCAGAGATAGCCGATTGTAATTCTTCAAGGGTGAAGGGTTTGATGAGATCTTGAGGGTTTTTTATTTTCTTTTGAAAAATGGTGTTCCACTGAAGGTTGTTGAGACAAATAGGATTGTGGTTGTTATTGAAGATATTTTTGAAATGGTTTTTTATGTGTGTTATAATGGATTGTTTATGGGATGTGAGTCTGCCATTTATCATAAGATGGGTTATGGCATTATTTCTAAATTTTTGGTTACAAATTTTGTGAAAATATTTTGTATTTTTATCTCCTTCTTTAGCCCAAGAGATCTTAGCCCTTTGTCTCCATCTTATGTCAATGCAGTTGTTTATGTGGTCAAGATCAGCTTTTATTGAAAGGACAAGAGCAGGATCAGCAGTTAGGTCTTTGTCAATAAAGAGAAACTGGTCTTCAAGATTATCTAATAGCTCTGCCAATGGCTCTAAAGTGTCATAGGTCTCTCTCATCAATGAGCACAATGAAGATACAGTCGTTGAAGCATTGAAAGCCAAACAGTAAGTTAGAAGGAGAAAGCTCCAACTTCTCTCTAGATTTTTTCATCCGATTCGTCGTCATCCTTGGTTGGTGTCTCCTTCCACCTCCGGCGTGCTCCTACCGCCTCTTGCTACATCTTGACAGTGGCGGAGAAGTCCATCCTTCGCTTTTCCGGATTCTGCTTCTCCCAAATCAGGTTCCAAAGAAAAATCCCTTCTCAGGTGACTCCTTCCACTCCCGACGAGTTCCTGCCGCCCCTTGCTCCATCTCGACAATGGCAGCAAAATCCATCCTTCTCTCTTCGGGAATCTGCATCTCCCTTATCAGGGTCCAAAGAAAATCCATTCTCAGGTAACTACATCCACCAATTTTTCCTTGCATGTTGATGATACCATCTCCTTGATCAGCTTCAGTGCTTGTCGAGTTTGATCTAGCTACATCTGGTTTAGCAGCATCAGCGCCTCTGCCTTCTCGGTCTTAAGCTCCCAAGCTTCGCCGATCAAGTTCCATCACCCCCTACCTTCTCTTCACTTTAGGCGGCGAAACCCTGTTCCAACTTTAGGCCTCTTCCAACCAGTGTGCAATAAATTCTGAGTTTATCCTCTTCATTTTACTTCTCACCTCGTGTAACCCAAACGGCCTAGGTGCATGCAAAAACATCTCATTGATTACTCCTTTCACTCTTTCCATTCTCTCTGTCGGCTACAACCCCTTCCCCAGAATATCGATGGCTACCAGATCAAATCAGCTTAACTTTTGGCCCAGACATCAGTAATAAAGCCCCACCAAACGATCTGATAACAACATGAGAACAGGAGGCGTCCTCACCCTCGCCTCATGCATAAAAACACCGTGCATGCAAAAATCAAGCAAGATAACAACCTTCCGCCGTGCTCTGAAGAAGCAAAAACCCTTGGTGCCCAGCAACAACACAAAAACCTCAACATCTCCAAACAACATGAACTCCCGCTTTCCCTACATCGAAATCCAACTCGCTGACCCTTCCTTTTCATCAAGCATCCCTTTTCCACGAGCCTGGATCTATCACAAGCTCGACGTCTCTCCTGGCACCAGCATGATCAATATCAGCCACCGCTCTTTCCAGGTTCAGATCACATGGTCTACCCCATCAGAAACAACCTGGGGTAAAAAAGCCCCCTTCCTCCTCATCTCGAAAGGCTGGAGCGATATGCGTAAGGAACAACACCTTCAACCAGAGTGGTCGATTTTCTTACAACCGATAGAAAATCGCACCTTCCGTGCCTGGGTTCGAGACTTCATCTACAACTCTCCCCCAGAACTTACCCACCTCTACAAAAAACATGATCAAGATAGTTCCTCATCTTCCAACTCGGCGGACCAACTCTTTGTCAGAGCTGAATATCAACCCCCCATGGGAGCAAAATCCTGACCCATCTCCATCTTTTCAGGGTCAGAGGATGAAGAAGATGATTTCTCATCACCCTCAGTTCAACAACATTGTTCTATCGCTGAAAGGTACTAGCTTTTTCCCTCCCCATCTCTTAAAGGTAAAAATTACAAGCCAAGATTATCTTCCTTATATAAAACCCTTCATCCTAAATATCCCCCGATCGAGGAAATCATCCCTAAGGACATCACTCGCATAAACTCTTCTTTTCCCGTCCTGGGCCATGCAAAATCTTCCCTCCTCATAAACAATACCCAAGAAAAATCCCCCACCGCCCATATCTAGACTCAGGTCCCCCAAAAAAGACCTTTTCGAGCCCTTTTCTGTTCTCTCTGCCAAAGGAACAACCACTCAACTTCCAGGTGTTTTTCTTGACACTCTTACTTCGGTTGCGGTCATCTAGGGCACATAAAAAGGTTCTGTAAGGTCTGCCTTCTCCCTAACAGGGACAAATACCAGCCAAACCTCCACTCCTCCTGCATGCACACTCACTCGATCAAAATCTCGCCTTTCCAAAGAAGTTCTGCTGCCCCAAAAAGGCATTTTTCTGAATCCTGGCACAACGCTACTCCCACCCATCATCATTACCTTTCAAAAAACCCTTTTGCATGCCTCGCAAATCTCCTTCCCGAACATGCAGAAGATACCCCTCCTTGTCGCTCGATCACAAACACCCGGCTCCCTCCTATATCTAAACCCTTTCACCCGCCTAGCAACCTTTCATCTGCAAAGCACAGCCCACAACAAAAAATCCCTCCTCTAAAGACCCCTTTTGCTAAAACTCTCTGTGAAAACCTTCCTTCCACCTTACCAACCATGAAGGTCCCCGACCACCTAGAATATGCTATTGCCCTAGATCTCCCTACAAACTCTATGCCCTTGCTCAAAGTCTTCTCTCTTAGAAGTATCCTAGTTTCAGTTGAAAATAACCTGGACAACAACCCTATCAACGTCTTAGACATCACTAGGGCCTTAGTTCTTCTTCTACCTGGTCAAACTATCCTCAAACCAAAAATATTCTCGCCCACCCAGCTTATTTACACAGTCCCTGAAGGAACGAAGATTAATCATCTTTTCAACCAAGTGCTCACCATTCCATGTGGCTCGAGCTTTATCATGGCTAGACTATCAAAATGGTCTGCTGACTCTGGTTCTTTCCCTGCCCCTGCTGGCGGCTCAGACTGGGTAGCCATTTCAAATCTCCCTCCCCATCTATGGGAGATTGAGATTTTTAGAGGCATCTCTCATTCTATCGGGGCCACTCTCCAATACATCAGCCCAGAAATGCTTCACCCTACTCAATTCATCAAAGCTTACTGCCTCTTTTCAGTCAAAGCTGCCATCTCCCTACTGCCATCCATCAACACTAGAATTGGCGAGTCCATCTGCCATCTTAAACTTGCAGCTGAACACCCTACTATAAATAGCTCTGCCTTCTCTGACCTTTCTTCTCATCCACCATCTTGGTTTAGCCCAAAAAAATATAAAATCCCTATCTCGCATTCCAGGGCTTCACTTGACAGAAATCATGTTTGGATTAGGAAAATCTCAAACTACTCTGAAAACTCCTATCACCTTCCAAATAAGAAAAGAACCAGATCTCCTGATCCCTCTCTCCCTGCTAACAATCTCAAACCTAGAAGCAACTCTTTCCCATCTCCTTCCTCTACGAAGGAAAGCTGCCATTCACCAAACAAAAACCATCAAACAACCTTGTTTCAAGACTCATCTCAACACAAGAATGATAACTCTTTGTAGAGTTCAGAATAGGAGAGCCCTCAGCAGAAACCCAACTCCAGCTACCTATAAAAGATCTTGCAGCCAAACCAAATCGAATCCAAAGGCACCAACATCATCAACAGATCTAAGAAAGGTAACCCTCCTCCTTGATCTTTCAGTTATGTTTCCTCTGTGACTTCATTATCTATAACTCCCTCTTTTAAAAAAAAATTAAAAAAGATTTTGATACAATAGAAGATCTAGCTTCTTGGTCAAACATAAAAATTTTCAAAACTTTTGCAAATAAGATAGGATTTCATCTTGAAGATGACGATGACACACATAATGTTCTTAACAATATTGAATCCTTCATGGGATGGAAGAAGAAAAGGTGTTAACTGACTAGCACTTTTTCTGAGTTTAACTGTTTAGCCTTTTTGATATTTTCCCTCCCTAATGAAAATTTCATCTTGGAATATTTGTGGTGCTGCTAATCTACAGAGAAGGAAAAAAATACGCTCCCATATATATAAAAACAAAATCGATCTCATTACCATCCAAGAAATTAAAACCTTTCTTACCCCTTTTGCCCTCAAAACTATCGGTGGTAATAGAATCACAAACTGGATTCAACTACCTCCTAAGGGCTTCAAAGGTGGTATCATTGTTGGCTTTAACAACCAGACTCTAAACTCGCAAAACTCTTCCATCCTAAACTTCTCCATAACTATTGATTTCAAAAATCTCTCTGACCGTTATCTTTGGTCTTTCTCTGGTATCTATGGGGAACCAGGGTATAATAAATCCCTTTTCCTTGAAGAACTAAACTACCTCATTACAAATTATCACATGTCTCCCTGGGTTCTTGGTGGTGATTTTAATCTTATCACCCAGATCTTAGATAGGCACAATTCAAATCCCTCTTCCTTATCGATGTCAGCGGCTGATAAAAAATTATGTCAGATGCTGACAAACCACTCTCTGATCGACTTTTTACCCTCTAATGCCTTATATACATGGTCTAGAAACCAATCTTTTGCTAGACTTGATCATTTCATTTGTACAAATCTTTGGGAAGATAAACACCCCCTCTCATCTGTCTATATCTCCCATAGAACCATTTCAGACCACTTCCCTTTAATTCTTGAAATTGCTTCTTGCTCTTGGGGTTCTCGATCCTTCAAATTTGAAAACAGCTGGCTCTCCATGGAAAATTTCTCCAGATCCTGTCTTGAAGCTTGGACACTTGCCAACCCACAAACAACAAACATTGGTCTTCATATCCTAAACAACACAAAACTTATCAAATCTCACATAAAACAATGGAAACTTCAAAACCCTTCGACCTTATCTGAACTTCGTTACTAATAAGTTGGAAAACTAGCGAGTTAATAATGAAGAGGAAGCTTGTGTAAGCATGACACACAAATATTGAACAAAAGTGTGGGCAACTCTTTACTCTACGCCATCTTATTTATTTATAGTCCTAAATTAATAACAAGTCAAAATACTCAATAAGAACTTTTTGAATATATAAGAGTGTGTCTTATCGTCATCGGCCATCGCTAAAAGATGGGATATGGAATCATTGATAACAAAGAGTTGGGAAATAAATATAAATAATAAGAAACCATTCGTTACTAATAAGTTGGAAAACTAGCGAGTTAATAATGAAGAGGAAGCTTGTGTAAGCATGACACACAAATATTGAACAAAGGTTTGGGAAAAGGAAAAAATTGATGCAAAATTAATTCACAGTATGATCTAAAAAATGAAAGACTTCAAAGGAGGATGAGAAGTACCACAAGTAAAGATAAAAGGATTATTAGAAAGATAACTAAAAATTGGAAAAAACATCCAGAAGGAGTAATGAGGGAGAAAAGGTACCAATATACTAAATGTTATAATGTAAAAAAATCAAATGAAAATAACAAAAGGAAGTTAGACTAGAAATAAGGGCCAACCCACAATAGAATCAATAGCTCTCCTTGATTATTTTGCCAAAACAAGCAGGTTTACACAGACCATGATGTCAAACTATTTATTTTCTAATAACACATGTATATAGTTTTAACTATCAGCTCAAATCCTCTATGAACCCCACATCCATTAATCCCAAGACTTATCCACGTCAATCATATCTATCGTCTTGTTTTGTTGGATATTGAATTAGTATCTAAGTAAAATTCTAAACTGCTTTGTCAGAAATTTCATATTGATCTTCCTTCTAATCTCATTGTGCATTTGAGAATTCTCCTATTTTCTTCTTTCTTTCCATACTTATGAACATATCAAATAAGGGCATCCATTCTTCACCTAAAATTTCTTATCACACAGAGGTAGCATATTTATTTTTAGAAAAAACTACCGTATAACTTCTTTGTCTAGTATGATGTGCTTCATTGTCACCTGATATGCCACTCTAAGCTTAACCAACTATAAAGGAAATATTTTTTCTTTTTATAGTGGAGTTATACCTCGACTTGTTTCTCAAGTGCATGAAGCATGGCATCATTTATTTGAACGCTTCCAATTAAAGTTGCTAACCTAGAATTTTGTGAGATCTAACAAATGCTCCCAGTGTTGTCACTTTGTTTTGACATTTGGGTGTGTGTGATTACAAAATCATATTCTCCTAATTTTATCTTCAATATCCTTTCCAAAATATCTTAATCCATTTGTTATGAGAGAATTTAGCATCTATTTTAGATAATATTTTAACTCTCTTCATCCATGGTAATCATAACTCATGTTGCATAATAATAGTTAAGTTCTCTGGAATTTTAGATGTAACCTTATGAGAATGAATATTATTCTTCTATCCCACACAAAGATTTATAAATATGATAGAACTCATAAATGTTTATTACACCATAGAGTTCTATACAACTTTAGCAATTAAGGAAGCTTTCTTCTTTGTAATTGAACCCAAATCATGTATGTCATCAATGAAAAGTTGATATCTACTATCAACTATTTATTACAAGTCAAAAATCATACATTGGGTAGAGAACTACATTGTTTTCTATAATAACTATGTCAAACATATGAGGAAAGTTGAAGCTAATATTCATAACCAAGTCTCCTCACAAGAGTTTTTATATTATTTGCCCGTGAATGATTTTTAAAGACCTTATGTGATACAATTGCAAGCTCTAGAAGGGGGTGATATAGTTAACACTAAGCACTATCTAAAGACAACCATAATTATTTAAATAATTTATAATATGTATTACTCCCTAATGGTTCAATATATTTGGTTTATAACAAAATTTCAATGTTTTTGTTCAAGTAAAATTATTCCTTTTATATTTCATGGTTAACCACTCCCTTCCTATTGAATGAAAGTGAAACAAGGAGAAGACATGATGAGGAAGGGGTTCCTCAATGTGAAAGGGTGTGATGGTCATTGTCGAGATACTTCACAAAGTGACACATGCAATTTGGTCGGAGAAGACGGAAAAAAGTCAGGAAAGTGGGTGATGGGGGTATATAGAACACGTGGCTGGCCACCCTGAAGATCTTCAAAGGGAAACAAAGGGTTGAAGGAGAAGACAATATACACTCTACATGTAATGATCCATTTTCAGATTAACCATTTAATCATATTTTACTTGGTTAATTTCATGCTTAACCAAATTGATAATGGTTTAAATCTTAATTAATGATGGTAGTCTAATTTGTAATTCTTTAAACCTAATGAGAAACTTTAGATATAATTTTATTTCAAATAATTAGGGTTTGACAATTAAAAACCCTAATCAGCCAAAATTAGGGTTTTGCTGGAATATGAATACAAAAATTGATAAATGTAGTGGTTTATTAAATGATTCTATTATTTTATTTATAACACTAATTTGCTTAAAATTTATACATGATTTAAAGAACTTAAATGTAAGTGTTCTTTAAATATATCAAAATTTTAGAATGTTTTATGACCTATTTTAAGGTTGAGTTATACTAGGAAAAACTCAGTCGACCATGTATTCATACTGAAATATAACAGTCTAGTATCTAAATTTTATCTTTCTATTGGTACATCTAATTGATGTGAAAGTTTTAGACATATTGTTACATTTTCATAATTTCTGGAGGATGGTAAATGATCCAGAGATGGGTGTCGGTCGAGTTTTACTAGGATAAACTCAATCGACCATGCATTTTAGATGAAATGTAGCAATCTAGTATTGTATTTTTGTTTATTTGTTGGTAACTCTGTTTCATCTAAAAAAATTGTTGAATCTCAAAAATTTTATTTCAGACAACATGGTAATCTTTCATAGTTTTTGGAGGAGATTTGATCTATTCAGTAAATGATTTTTAGTAACAATTTTATGATAGAAAACTTTGCTAAACTAAATAAAGTTGGCTCAATTCGCAATTGACTCAAGCACCTTAGTTGATCTATAAGAGCAACCTAGAACCCAAGAAGCTCTCATATTTTCCCATTCATTCTAGAGAAATGGAATCCTTGTGAGAGTGGGAGAGTTAGTGTTTGAGTGAGGAAGAAGGTGGAGATGTTGACCTAGGGCTTTATCATATGAGAAATCATGAAATCAAGTAAGTTTAACTTCATTGCATAGTATTTCATGATGAATCTTCACTCACATTTCAAAATTTTTTCACTCCTCTAATTTGATTCAAAATTATGTCAAATCTCCCTCTTTTATCACCATTTCTCACCTATTCACCGTTTCTAGGGTTTCCGAGTTGTGAGGAAGAAGAAAAGAATTCCATAGAGAGAACATTGGTGGATTTCTAGAATTCAGAGTTTGACCGATGTTTTAAAGGTGCTTGTCACCATAGGTTATTTTTTCTCTCCTATTAAGTTTTGTAATTGTGTTGGAAGCTTAATTACATCTGGTGAAAATAATCAAGATCATTGCTAGTACTTGTATGCAATTGTATAATCAATTGGCATGATTTTAGAAAATAAAGGCTACCAATTTAGATCCTTTCTCATGAACTTGTATTTTACCAGTTCCTAATCTATTGGTTCAATATATATAGAATGTCTTATGGATGGGAAACTACATATATTAATACCAATTTTTCTTTAAATTCAGTCAATCGGTTGGACACGAATGTAATTATATTTGAACTCAATAATCATGAGTTTCTCTAATGAAGTTTTGAATGTATACTTGAATTGAATATATTATGTACACGAGGTTCAATATATGTGGGTTTGAAATGGAAGATATCCATGTGTAGGGTTAATGTTTAGTGATCGACTCAAATGAGTCAATAAATATTTATATGCTATTAAATGATTGGTTGATTGCATGGTATGGAATCTAAGTTTTTCATTTGTCTTGAATAGACTCAATGAACTTCTATACACCTTGATGACAATAATAAATAATATGATTCTTATGATGTGTTGAATTGAGATGACTTCTTGAAAACCCTAGAAGTTAACATTAAGACGAGTATTAGTGATAAACCTAGAACATGTATATAATGTTGAAAAGATGATGAAATGTTGAAGTGTAGGTATTAATACTTCAATTTAAGATGATGAGTTTACTCATATGATCCAACTCCAATACACCTATTTAGTATGATTTATAAAATAATGAGTAAACCCTGACAGGAATGTGGGCCCTTTTACACAAGCTACATAACAATGAATGCGAAGGATGATTAGAGATTATGATGTAAGAAGATCTAATCTAATCCATTCTTTTAAGATAAAGTGAGTAGTATTATAAGAGACATAAGATGTTTGTAAGTTACAAGATTGACATTATAAGTCAATGACATGGTACACATAACTAATTACAAGAAAGGAGATGGACAACAATGACCAAATGTTGATCACAAGTTAAAAATGAAATTAATGAAATGTGCACGATAAAGTATGTAGCCTATATATTTTGATTACATGTGTGTTAACCTAAATTGAATGAAATACATTAAAATCAGATTATGAAGGATATCAATGAGAGTGCAACTTTATATATTATGTAAGTTTAAAATGGTTTGTTCCTAGAGTAGTAGTAAACATGAAATGAAAGTGCATAAAACTAATGAATATGAAATGAAGGGAAAATGATGAAAATTAGTAGATGTGTCTTAGAATATAACCCTAACCCTAATATAATGAGCTATGTAATGCTAATGAATAATGGTCTCAAATGAGATATTAAGGAATGCATATTAGTATCATTTAATTCAATTACAAGATGAGGTTCAAGGATATGAACTGTTTTATAAGAATGTGCTCTTTGATTGTAATTGTATGTTAGGATACTTGTATTCCAATAATGGCCTACCCTGACGAATTTCTAATGGGTTCACTTACACATTGAATAGTAGCCCTAACTGAAAAATGGCAAATGGTAAATGAGGAGTATCAACTATGTTATGCATGTTTGTGCTTGAGATTTATTCATAGATATATAATTTGGATGGAATGAGTATTTATTGCATGATAACTTTGTTCTGAGCATGATTAGTAACATAAAATTTCTATATGTGTATATTGTTGTTAGTTCTAATATCTCTATAAATATCTGATGAAAATTTTAGTATAGTATGAACTGATAAGAAATGTATTGATGTTTAATTAGCACACATTGATTACATTTGAGAAACCCAGATGAAGGTAAATGTTGGATAATAAAATCATGTCTCGGGATGAAAGACCACTAATGATGATTGTTATGAAAATATGTGGAAAAGGAAGAAATCAAATGTGTTGAAAAAGTACATAAAATTTTGATTTTTGTTTTAGTCATTGTCTCCCTTAATAAGTCTAATCTTCTTTATGTCATTATAGCTACACAAAAAATATACGCATATGATAAATGATGATTGAATCTTCTTTCGGGTGAGTAAAAAGGATTAATAACAAGTGGACACATCTAGTTAGGTGCCATGAACATCGTGACTTTCCCCCGAGTGCCACATTGGGGAAATGAAATTGACCTCCTTGTATAATTAGAATACTATGAGAAGGATTTTTGGAGTGTGGATCAAGACCTTAATGGTTTGACCACCAAGATTTAGGTGTGAGTCATCTGGAGCAGCTCTGGCCCTAAATCCTTACTATGAAAGTCTATATCTATGAGGAATAGACTATGATGAAATGAAAACTTTGAAAGATGTGAAATATGATGATATGTGATATGCAATGGTGATATGTGATATATTGTTTTATTGGTTCCTATCTCGTCTATACGAGATAAGTACATGAGTCTCTTTAGTCCATGCTGCGGTGGATCAGGGTCTGCTGTTATATCTTAGGGTGTCCAACTAAACCCTAAGATAGTGATGGTGAGTTGTTGACACAATAATCAGGCGTGGTCACTTCTACTTGGTGAGTTACAAGCCAAGTAGTTTTAGGTAATATGAATAAAAAATGACAAGACATGTAGAATATGAGTTATATGTTGTCACATTTCTTAATTTGCAATTGGCCCAAGCACCTTAACTAATCTATATGAGTAACCTAGCACCCAAGGAGCTCTCATATTTCGTCATTCATTCCATAGAAATAAAATCCTAGTGAGATAGGGAGAGTTAGGGTTTGAGAGAGGAAGAAGGTGGATATGTTGACCTAGGGCTTTATCATATGAGAAATGATGAAATCAAGTAAGTTTAGCTTTTTGCATAGTCTTCCATGGTGAATATTCCATAACATGTCAAAATTCTTTCCCTCCTTTGATTTGATTAGAAACGATATCTTCCTCTTTTGTCACCATTTCTCTCCTATTAACCATTTCTAGGATATTCAAGTTGTAAGGAGGAAAAATGAATTCCATAGCTACAACCTTAGTGGATTTCCAAAATTTTAGGTTTGACCTACGTTTTTTAGGTGCTTATAACCTTAGGTGGGTGTTACTCTCCCCATTAAGCTTTGTAAACATGTTGAAATCTTAACTACATTCAGATAAAATAATCTAGATTATTTCTATTACTTGTATGCAATCATATAATAATTAGGATGATTTTGAGAAATATAGGCTACTGATTTAGATCCTTTCTCATTAATTTGAATTTTACTAGTTCTTGATATATTGATTCAATATATATGGAATGTCTTATGGGTGGAGAACTATATCAATTTGTACCAATTTTGTTTAAAATTCAGTCAATAGGTGGTATGCTTGGAAATTTTGTGGACACAAATGTAATTATATTTGAACTCAATAATCATAAGTTGCTAAAATGAAGTATTGAATCCATACGTGAATTGAATGTCTTATATACATGAGGATTAATATATGAGGGTTTGATATGGAGGAAATTCATGTCTAGCATAACTATTTAGGGATGGACTCAAATGAGTCAATAAATAATTGATGCTTGTAAATGATTGGTTGATTGTATTGTATGGAATCTAGAGTTTCTGTGTGTCTTGAATAGACTCAATGAACCTATGTATACCATGATGAGAATAATGAATAACATAATTCTTATGATGTGTTAAACTGAGATGACTTCTAGAAAACCCTAGAAATTTAGTATTAAGACAAGTATGAGTGATAAATCTAGAATGTATATATCATGTCGTAAATGTGAAGCAATGTTGAAGTTTAGATATTAATACTTCAATTGAAGATGATGAGTCTACTAATATGATCTAATCCTAATGCATCTATTTAGTGTGATTTATGACATAATGAGTAAACCCTCACATTAATGTGCGTCTTTTTATACAAGTTACATAACTATGAATGGGAAGGATGATTAGAGATTATGATGTAAGAAGATGTAATCTAATCTATTATATTATGCTAAAGTGAGTAGGCTTATAGGAGCCATATTATTTTTATAAATTACAAGAATGACATTGGGAGTCAATGACACGGTGCAACCAACTAATTACAAGAAAGGAGATGGACAAGAATGACCAAATGGTGATGACAAGTTAAAAATGAAATTAATGAAATGTTTATGATGAAGTATGTAGCCTATATTTCAGTTACATGTGTGTTGAATTAAATTAAATGAAATACATTAAAATCAGATTATGAAGGATATCAATGAGAGAGAAAATTTATATATTAAGTAAATTTTAAATGATTTGTTCCTAGAGTAGTAGTGAACTTGAAATGAAAAAACTTAAAACTAATGAATACAAAATAAAGGAAAAATGATAAAAATTAGTAGATGGGTCTAAGAATCTAACCCCATTGCTAAAATAATGAGCTGTGTGGTGCTAAAGAATAATGGTCTCAAATTAGGGATTAAGGAATGCATATTGGTATCATTTAATTCAATTACATGGTGAGGTTCAAGCATATGAATTGGTTTTTAAGAATGTGCTCTTTGATTGTAATTGTATGTTAGGATACTTGTATTTTGATAATGTCCTACTCTGATAAATTTATAATGAGATCACTTATGCGTTGAATAGTATTCATAACTGGAAATGGTAAATGGTAAATGAGGAGTATTAAGTGTGTTATGCACATTTATGCTTGAGATTTATTCATAGCCACATAAATTGGATGGTATAAGTATTTATTGCATGATAACTCTATTCTGAGCATGATGAATAACATAAGATGTCTATATGCATATATAATTGTTAGTTTTAATATCTTTGTAAATATCTAATAAGAATTGCATTATAGCATGAACTGATAAGAAAGGTTTTGAGGCTGAATTAGCATGCATTGATTACATTTGAGAAACCATAATGAGGGTAAATGTTGAATAATGAAATCATCTCTTGGGCTGAAATCCCATTGATGATGATTGTTATGAAAATATGTAGAAATGGTAAGAATCATATGTGTTGCAAAGTACATATTATTATGATTTTTGTTTTTAGTCATTGTCTCTCTTGATAAGACTAATCTACTTTGTGTCATTCTAGTTACATGAAAACATAAACATATGATAAATGATGATTGAGTCATCTTTAAGATGAGTAAATGAATTAATAAAAATGGTAATGATGACACGTCTACTTAGGTGCCCTGAACACCGTGAATTTCCCCCGACTATTATACTTGGGAAATGAAATGGATCTCCTTATAGTAATAAGAGTATTTTGAGAAGCATTTTTGGAGTGTAGATCAAGACCATAAAGCTTAGACCTCTAGGATTTAGAAACGAGTCATTTGGCATGGTTATGGCCCTAAATCCTTGTTGTGAAAATCTATGTCCATTAGGAATATACTATGATGAAATGAAAACTGTGAAACATATGAAATATCATGATATGTGATATGCAATGATGATATGTGATATATAGTTTTGTTGGTTCCTATCTTATGTATTCGAGATGAGTACGTGAGCCCTCTTTAGGCAACCCTATGGTGGACCATTGTTTGTTGTTGATATCTTACTATGGCTGACTAAACCCTAAGATAGTGATAGTGAGTAGTTGACATGAGAATCAGGCGTGGTGACTTCTAATGGGTGAGGTAAAACCCAAGTAGTTTCATGACAAATGAACAAGAGATGACAAGTTGTGTAGAATATCAGTTATATGTTGTTATATGCCTTTTTCTTCTAGCTGATAGATCTTACTACTGTTAAATATGCTTATTGTTGTAGAAACTATTCATTCTTTTATAAAGATGATCAATTTCTATATCCTTAATTGTCTGATTTGGAATCTGATCATTGACGTTGACATGTGGTTGATGTCGAGATTTTGTATCCACTCTGAATATTATTTAGATTTACTTGTCATTTGAATAGTCTTGTTTGGTAGACATATCTTATGTGTACTTCAGCTTCAGGACTCTAGGATGTGTTCCTTGTCTGGCTAGTGGAGTGTCACAAGGATGGTGTTATTGCCATGTATTTAATCTAAATGTTTAGATATGTACTTGTTACTCATATTAAAGGATTGTTATTATGAACTACATAGCATCTACTGATTTGTTGATAGACATGATCTAAAAGATGTTTTAAAGTTGGATTTGGTCTAAGTGATTACCTTATCTGATTGATTAGATTATTATTCTAAACTTGATTTGACTAGATTCTAGAACTATCTTCTATACTTTTGAACATTTGCATGTTTCTTTTAAGTTCATTATACATAATCTAATGTTGATGCATACTCAGCTCGAGAGGAATGTATCCACTCGGTGGGGCTCTATATGAGTCTCATGAGGTTGTTACAAATACTTTTTAGGTATAATACTATCCAGCAGAGAGGTTGTGACAAAGAAGATGTAAATACAAGGACAATATAGATAGAGTAGAATGTTCTTATACACACTTTTCCCGATATGGGTAGTATATAATGTTCGTCCTTTCATGTATATGTACATGAAGTAAAATAAATAACATGTGAGTAACAAGATCATGATTCTGGTTTTAATGGAGTTGAGCAAGTTTTTTTGATAGTACGACATTGTTAAAGAGGCTTTATGAGAATGGAAAATGGAAAAATTTATTTTTGTATTCATATATTGTGTTATTCACGTTTAATAAAAATTAGTTGTTTGCTTCACAATCTAGATTTAGTGTTAGGAATGATCTTTAATGGTTGGCTATTATGCTAATCAAAAGAGAGGTCCCTACAACATGGTATCAGAGCCTAGGTTAGATGAGTCTGTAGGGACAAGATCATCTAGGGATAATTGATAATTTGGATGTTGAACATAACCTGAATGATATGCATACTAGTTCAACTCGGTATCCAGATTCTCTAGTCAAGTATTTGGGTATTGAGATAAGCTAGTATGGAACTGCTGACTATACTTCTTCTGTAATCCCTGACCAAGCAATCAAATGAAGGAAAATTGGGAGTATAAGATTTTTGTATGATTGTAATAAAAGGATAAAATGGAGAAAGAGAAAGTATTATACAATTGAATATCAAACCTAAGGGAATTCAGAAATTTCATATGAGAAATATGAATGAATTCAATGGATTATGAAGATGAACTCTAATGAAACTGAACATGAGTATGAATTTTAAATTGTAAAATAAATCTGAGAATTGAGAATGATGCCCACTAAATGATCTTCTTTGTGAAGAAAATTGAAGAATGCTTATAATAACAAAGAACAAATTATAATCTTGATCCACGAGATACATAATCAAAATTTAAAAGAATATGAAAGGTGATATGTTAATAATTGATGTATCACTAAGATTTGTGAAGTTAGTGTTTGTAATACTTAGAGAGAGATATGATGATGACAAGGGATGAAATATCCATATGGTTCTTGTAAATTCTGAATTTCTATGTAAAAGATATAAGGGCGAGAAAATGATGTTGTATGAAAGAAAAAAAATGGAAATATTTCTAACTTGACATTGAGAGAGATGAACAGTTAGATGATATCATATTATTCCACATATTTTCTTGGATTTTGGGACAAAATGGCAGAAGGAAGGGAGAATTTGTAACAACTTGTTTTTAGATTGCTCATATAATTAGGGTTTACTTAGATAATTACATGCTTAACCAGATTGATCATGGTTTAAATCATCATTAATGATGGTTGTCTAATTTTTTATTCTTTAAACCTAATGAGAAACTCTAAATATACTTTTATTTTAAATAATTAGGGTTTGTGAATTGAAAACCCTAATCTGCCAAAATTAGGGTTTTGGTAGCATATGCAGAAATTGATAAATATAGTGGTCCATTAAACGATTTTTAGTATTTTGTTTACAACTCTTATTTACTTAAAATTTGTATATGATTTGTATAGCTTATATTTAAGTGTTCTTGAAAAAATTAGAATTTTGGAATGTTATGTTTCCTATTTGTCAACCAAGTTACCCCACAACAAACTCAGTTGATGATGTATTCATACTGAAATATAGCAGTATGGTATTTGAATTTTATCTTTTTATTGGTAAATATAATTGATTTGAAATTTTAAATATAATTTGTAAATTATTTTTTTGGTCGGTCAAAAAGCGTGTTACTAGGAAACCAAAAATTTGGGTACAAAAGTGCCCCTAAGGGAAAACCTGATCCCTAAATCTCCATGCAGGGAGATTAAAGAGGATCAAAAAACATAGAAAACACCAGACTAACAGGAAAACATAACCCAGATACACCTCCATCTAACTAGACTGAAACTACAAATAACAAGGAAAGCCATACAAACATTACAATAAACCCCACCCACAAAGATGTAAGGATGAATCTTCTCATTACAGATAGAAACAACATAGAGAGACAGAACAAGTGTGATAGAGTGAACTTTTGATGCTCTTGAATGCCCCTTTTTTTATTAAAGCTGAGGTGTCGTATGATGTTAAGATTATGACTAATGACCCTAATCATGTACCATTTTGGATTAAGTAGTGATTGGGCAAATAGTATTAAACCGGAGCTAAGTTTAATAGAAAGTAGTTACGGTGATGATAAAGCCATAGTTCAATTTGCATGAGTAAATGAGGTTCCTAGAACAATCTATTTAAGTCGGGATATTTGTAATAAAGTGATACATGACCAGAACTAAGTTGTTTAACATATATAGCGTAAGCTTTGCTTAATGGAGGAATCACACATAGTTTAGCTCTATGACTGTAATTGGTGGCATATATGAGCCATGTATCGACTAGCCGAGATAAGATCCAGTGGACTAAGGAAAGGATCTGACGGTGCTGAACTTTTCCCTACCTCCAAACCGTTCCAGGTCAAGGAGCAAGGAACTCAGTACCCGTACGCATTGCCACGACCTCCGATCATGGGATGAATGGAGTGAGAGACTGGGCGGTTGGCTTCACATTATCGAGCACGTCTATTCTGACCTTTATAGCAGTAAGTATAGGGAAAGAACAAGTCCCCATCTCTCGCTACTTCTCCTTTGCAGCGAGCAGACTAATGAGGGAACAGGAAGTTGGGGGTATAGGGGGTACAAGAAGGATCTAGGTAAGGGAAAGGGAAGACTGGAAGCATAGGGGTCGATCCGACATGCTTTCCGGCATTGCCGAGGTGGTAGTGCTGAGCAGTGAGGTTGAGGTACCGACGAAGAAGATGCAGTTTACGCATATGGAGTCTTTCCAGTGCGGCGAGTTCCCCAAACCACGGACACCGAATGCACAGCAGCACCGAACAGCCGAGGATGAGTGGTTGGGGAGGCGACGCTCCAGGCGCTGCAGCTGCGGAAGTAACCGAAGGTCTTCCTCAGTTACAAGACCGCACGGTGGCACACCACGGCGGCGCCAGGGACCTTCACCGCACTACCGGCTCGCGCACGGCAGACCAGAGTCCCGCTGCGGACTCTTCTTGAAGCAAGATGAAGGTGGGTGCCTATCACTCACCAGAACAAAGCGGCGGCGGCCCTCTTGCTCACCCGAGCACAGCACAGCGACAGCGCAAAGGGGTGAACACGAACCTCACGGCGGCGGCCGTCATACGCCCAGAACTATCAGGTGTGATCGGCGGCTCATGCAAAGGAGAGCGGGATGCCGAGCACTGAGGAAGAAGAAGAATAGGAAGGGTCTGTCAGTGCAAGCCATTTCTGGAGCTGGGCCAAGCGGCGGCATCGAGATCCCTAGTTCTCCAGGCGGCGGAAGTTGCATTGTGGAAGAACTGAATCCCAGAGGACTCTGTGGTTGCATCGAACGCGAGGATGAGTTGAGAACTAAACCGGCCGATCCAGTTCAGACCTGATCTAGCTGAGCTGAACCCGTGATCCGCTAGAAAACTGGGCCCAGGTGCCCTTGAACCGGCTGGCTTCACCAGCAAGTGAAGCAAAGGAGCCACGCCAGCCTCCCCAGCCACGTGGAAGCGATCAATAGGCCCAAAAAGGTAATTAATTTGAAATACTCAGAACTGCGATAATTCATAGAAATTAGCTTGAGTATCAGAAAAATACATATAATATACAAAACTGTTCAGAAAAATGCATAGAGTAATATGAAAGAATAATATATGGCTTTTAATGAACTAATCATAGGGATATCATGAAAGATGTGTAATGCTTGTTTAGTGGGTAATAAATAGCAAATGATGACATAAAATCATGGAAAAATATCAATAAGTCTATAATTATGTATAGAATGCATATGATGTCAGTTATGGTCATGTTGATACTCGAAATCATGTAATTTACTCCATATGGCTAGTTGGGGCTAATAACCCTAAATAATATGTAATTAATGCATACATGGTCAATAAATGATGAAATTTATAGAAAAACCTCATATCTGTAACTTGAAGATAATATATGAATCTGAGATCAGTTATATACATGAAATTCATGTTACATGAAGATGAACCCTAAATACATGGGTTGTAACCCTAATATGTATAATGCATATAAGATATGATTAATGGACACACAAAAATATATGGAACCTAATGTTCAGATGATGAATTTTGATAATGAGATGTAATCTGGAATATGACATCAGTAAGATAAATCTAGGACAAGAATACAAGTAATTATGAGAATATCCTAATGAGATAAGCTAAACCCTAATGAACACAATTAGGGTTAAGATGAGATATAGACGATGAGAACCTGATGATAGTATATGGTCTTGTTTGATCAGGTTTGACCAAGCTTATAGTTGACATCAGTGATATGTGTTTAGAATGATCTATCTCTTTGGAAGGTACGCCATTACCTCTTACTTGGCTTATTATACAATATGCTTGTGTTATATGTGTAGTAAAATACTTGGCATATGATATTGGATGAAATGATTGTTCTTGTAGGATATCTTGCTTGATTTTCCATACTTATGGCTATGAACACTTGAAACATAATATATTTGTTCCATTATATGAAAGCACTATATCTCTTTGGTAAGCGTAGTGCTAGTGAGTGATCTATCTCTTTGGTAAGCGGATCACATGTACAATGATCTATCTCTTTGGTAAGCGGATCATAAGGCCTGAATGCATCTATCCCATTGGTAGGCGGATGCACGAGCATATCATGGAAAATGAGCTTAAAATATGTGTTCTCTTTTGTTAATGAATATCTTTGTGCAAGTATACACTTTTCTTATATTCTTCTGTTACTGCCAAGTATTAGTTTTATCTTATTGCCAAGATATGATGAGAGGTAAATAAAAGACACGTAGGCGTACTCAGTACAATATTCTTGAAATATTGTGCTGACGTGTACCGCATGTAATCTTTTGTTTAGGTTGTGGTTATGCTCTTGAAGATCCAGGATAGTTGAGAGTTGTGTAGCGAGCTGATGTACAGGTGGACCTGTTGTCTTAAGATCCTGTAGTTTAGTTGTAGTACATGTATATGTTATAGTTTACCTTTCAATGTGTAATATCAAATGTTGTAACAATTCATGTTGTAATTATATGTTGAATGGTGAACATGTGTGTACGGTTTTATTATTGTTGATGTACATGTGCTACTGATTGTTTCCTTCTGACTCCCTCGATTTTCTTCTTCTTAGCCTAGTGTGGGATGTTTAAATCGGAATGCTCGCTGAGGTGAGGGTTTCAATTTAGACATCACACATCATATTAAGTTTTAGAAAATCTGGGGACGTCACAACAAGTTTCTTGCTTAACACATTCTAGCAGCTGGAAGCACCAAAAGATGAACATAAAAGAAAACAAGAGCTGCCACCCCCTGTCTCCTTTCCAGGATCAATCTGAAACCAGCAACACTGATTCATCACTCCTAAGAAACTAAAAAGACCACTGAGATACAAGAGAGAAAGCAGCAGCATCCATCCACAGACAGACCATCAATAAATGTCCTTGAGTTGGGCCCTTCCTTTCCTCCACTAGTGTTTGAATCAATCCCTAAAGATGTGAATTCTAGGAGAAGTCCAACTCCTCTTCATCAATCAACAACCACCAGATAACAGACCCTGTGCATCTCTGCTATACCAAGGAACCTTGATTTGGAAGACCAAAAAGAGTCCAGGATTGACTGCAGCAACGTATCGAACACCATGAAGGTGTTACAACACAGAGCACCAGAAGGCCCAACATGGAGTAGAAACAACCTGCCCCTCCCTTTAGAAACCAACCCCAACCAAAAATCATGTGATCCACAGATGCACCTCATCAAACGCCTAGCAGGCATTCATGTTCGTAGCTACAGAAGAGCCACGCTAGATCCAGCAACAATAGATCGCCTATAGAAGAAAGCAAGACAGGAGAGGGCCACCGGAGGGGGGAGCCCATACACCGGAGGGGGGATACCTTCAGTGCTGCAAAATCATGTAGGATGACCACGAATCTCATCCTTCGTTGGGGTTGGAACACGCCGTTGAGCTGGTCAGCGACGGATCCAACCGCCTTCGGAAGTACTTAGAAACAGACAGGGCAGGGTTGGGAACCCTTCATCATCCAAGAGACCCTGGAATCACTCGGAGGAGAGAGGGGGAAGGTGTCTGTGAAGTAACGGAGAGAACTGTTCCAACACCTGCGAGATAGGGCGACGACGAGGAGGCTAAATCTGGTTGAGAACAGCTTCCTTCCACCCGTCACGCTTGAACGGAGTGGGCTCGACCAGGTCGACACGTCAATCCTTTGCCCCAGATCTGCTCCTCACACACTGCACAATCCTTCCCCAAACCGCGCTCCAGATCCAACACCCTTTGACTGCTCCCTAACGCCAACGAACCACTGTACAAGCTCCTCACAGATCGGAACCTACCGAGAACTAACGACCCAGGGGGAGGAAGGCCTCAAGGGAGACACTCCCTCCCCCCAAAAGCAGCCGTCGGGGTGTTCCTAATGAGAAGGGAGAGCGATCCCTAGAGAGAGAGAGAGCCTGACATGTAAATTATATTCTAGAATTACTATTAATTTTGCAATTTTTTTGGAAGATGTTAGATTGATCTAGAGAGAAGTTTCGGTCGAGTTTTCCTAGGATAAACTCAGCTAACCATGCATTTTGGCTAAAATATAACAGTCTAGTATTTGATTTTTATTTATTTAATGGTAACTCTATTTCATATGAAATTTTAATGAAGGCCAAAAATGTTGTTCCATACAACATGCTAATTTTTCATAATTTTTAGAGGAGAATGGGGAAAAACTTGGTTGTAGGATATGTACTACCAATTCCTCTATGAATACCACCTTGATTATTGTGGTAAAACTTGGCCGGGAAGTACCCATGTAGTGCTATCCTTTCTAAAATCTCAAGCCTACTATGACATTACAATTAATAATATTGTTCAAAATTTTATATTTAATTTTACATAGATAGATGTTTCAAGTCAAATAACCTTAGTTTTTTATACCAACTCAAGAATTAAGGCTGCTGATTTTTCATTATTCTTGATTTTTCATAAAAATTCCATGGGATTTTGTATAGTGAAAGTTGTGTATGACAATTAGAAAGGAAAAGTTGAATTGATAATATATTGCAATAGCTAAAGGAATCTCAATATTTTTCTTTCCTATCCTCCAATAACATTTTCTATCTATTCCTCATCATTTTACCTTATTCACGTGATAAGAATGTCCAAGTCCAACACCTCAAACCCTGCTCTTTTGGAAGGGTTTACCACTTGCAAATAAATGTGATGGGACAACTCATCAATTTGTGATGGATCAGGTTTTTAAATATTTGCAAGGTCATTGTCTATAATATTTTCTATGCCATACTCTATTCGAATGAAACATTTTAATAAATATAATAATATATGAAGCATAATTAACAAAAGAGTAATACAATATCAGTTTGACATATCAGATAGCACACCACCAATGGTATTTTTTCATACACTTTCTTCAAAGATGTACAAATTACTAGGATCCCCCTCTTCAATTGACTAATTCCGTAGAGAAATATGGAGGTCAATGTCGAGAAATCAAAGCAAAACAAATGTAAGAATTATAAGTAAATATCATTTTTTCTTTATAACAAATCCATGACATAGATCTTGTAGCATGGTTATTAGTGTCATAGTACCGTTTGTTACCCAAGTCCTAACACCAAATGACTACATAGTCAAAGGCGATAGGACCTAGGTGTCCATCCCTAGCATGGTATTAACAAAGTGCGAATGAAAAAGCATAAAGATTAGCATACATGAACAAATAAAAATATAAAAGCACCAATCATAATATCAACATTCAACAAGATATAATAAGCAACATTGTTTATTACAAAGCTTTCATTTTGATGTTCAAGAGTATGATTTTACAAGCTTACTCATGTATACTAGGGATCTTACAACAATTACACCTAACATAGATCACCAAGCCCATCAACTTCTAGCCATATTTGAACCTATAAAATATATAAAACAAGGTGGATCAAGCACACGAGGTACCAAGTGCAGGCTAAAAGATACGTATACATAAGATTTATATAATTTGAAAAGATTTTCATAAGTAACAAACAATAATAAACAATTAAGTATTTAGAAAAACCAGATCTCATGTTTTAAGTCATTTCACTCCAATTATACCATCATTTCATGCATTCATCAATATCATGTATTCGTAAAGCCTTTTATGGACTTCTTAGTGGAAGAGTCTATGAGGGTGTCCAAGATTAGCTAACATTTTATCAACGATCCGCCCTATCTTAATAACTCAAGTAGGACGTTCATCCTCATTTCCTTACCCCAAAACTTTAGGCATGTGCATGAGGTTTTATAATGAAGTTTCTTTATTATGTTTGCAAGTTATAAAACACGACAGGAGACAAATATCGAGTACAATACTAGAGAACAACATGGAAATATTTGAGCAAGTAAACAAGCATACACATGTATCACATTTCAAGAATGAAATCCATAGTCATATAATTAAAGCCCGTACCTGATTCATAGATTCTTAACTTATTTATTTTTGAACATCTAGCCACAAGAAACACCTAATTAAGAAACAAGATTACATACATGCATTACATTCTCATCATTAACCCTAACTAGCTTCATTTTATGGTTTTGGCCAAGTTCGGTTTCAAGTTGCTTATTACTACATTAGATGGTCTTTTACTGATCTAGAGGTCATCAACGAGGTGTGGTTCAAGTTTCAACTCATTTTAGTGTTCCATTCCTTTTATATGCTTATTACAAGTTTTGAGTCACATATGTCCAACTTAAGGTCAAAAGACTCGCAATAGGGCATGCAAGGTCATGATCCAAACAAGACAAGGGATCCAAGCATCAAGAATGATTTAGATGAGGAAGTTATGGACATAAGAATCACATTCTAATATGGGTGGATGTCCCCTAGAGTGTAGGCATCACATCCCCAACTTAGGCTATCAACACTCTTACATACATTCAAGCATCAACGTAGTCCATATACCACTAAGGGTCAACATATATATTATATGGACATCCACATAAAGACAATCATAAGGGAGGATACTTCCTGATTTTAGGAGGGGAAGACATGAGATCATGATCCATATGACAAAAAGGACACAAGAATCCCAATTCAAGGCACAACGGTCACATCAGGCAAACTAGGGTTACAAACCCCACCATAAAGCAAAATGGTTGATCATTGACTTTAAGGACATCAATCATCACAAGGTTACTTATTCAAAAGATATAATATATTTTGGTGAATCAAGTAGGTCATACATAGGATCTGAATCAAGTATAACCATTCATTAACCTACATATGTCACATTCATGCAATAAGTACCATATGAACTAAACATAGCACAAGGGGATTAGGGAAAAGTAATTTGGGACATGGAATAGAAGGAGCTACTGATTTAAAGGACATATAAGTATTAGATGTGATTAGGAGGCAATGTTAGTCATCATAAGGGCAAGGTACATCATATAGTCCAATCTAGAGGCATGCATATGTACAAAAGGAGTCATTCACAAACAATAGAAGTGCTTAAAATTATCATTTGGTTCAAAGATACATAACATGTACTAGGGTCATGATTGGGGGATATAAAATTACATTCTTGTTTCATGATGCATCATAACAATGTATTAAATGTTGTCAACATGTTCAAAGATTACATCTTTATCAATAAAAAGGGACTAGAGTTGAATCAGAGTCTGGAACAATGCCCACGATGTAGGTCTCGTCAACCCGATCAAAATTGTATATAATTTTGCATCATCTGGTCAAGGGATGAGAGAGATATTGATTTTTGATTATTTTGATTAAGAACTATACTGATAAGGGGAGACATACCCATGTCATTTATTGATAAATCATAGTTGTCAGATCATGGGACCTTGTTGATCCTCCCTCCATCCAGTCATGGTCCCATATATACGTCCGTTATGAGCCCCTGGTATTTTGCCACGATACTTGTTGGGCCGCTTGCCCAAGCACTCACAGCTCAGCTCATCTCCCTCCCTGACACCCTAGTCATGCACGCCGCTATTGCCTGTATAGGAATAGGGGAGAGATAGGGGACGACACCCCAACCCCTTTGGTGGTCGGTGTTCCCATGCTTGTCGGTGAAGGAGCGGGTCGAGGGATAGATGGGGGCTCCACTAGTACCAGCCACCAACGCGGCACCCCGATGACTCAACTTTTGCCATCGGCACCTCTCCATGGTAGCTTCATGCAGAAGCAACATGAATGAGGGAGAAAGGTTGGGAGGTATCAACGGGTGAGGGGAGTATTGGAGGTGGTTGTGCATGCTCTTCCCACCACTATGAGGGGGTCGTTGGTGTTGTCTTCCGTCAGTGATGCCCAAAGTAGCACCCAAAGTGACTGTTAAGATATTGTCAAGAAAAGAAGAAGGAAGGAGAAGGAGTTGGAACACAAACCTAGATGGTGGTAAAAGAGGATGAGAAAATAAGTAAAAGAGACAAGGGTTGAAAGGGGGGCTATATAAGGAGCAACTTAGGGTTCAAATCATGCTTCAGCTCCCCTCTATTACCGGATTTGGGGGGGAGGTGGAGGAAGTTTTACCCAACCCCACGATCAATTCCTGAAGAGGAAGGGGATGGGGGAAACAAGCGGCTGGGCCCATTTGCATTTGGGCCCATGTAGGCCAGCTCAAGCTACTGAAAAGGAAGCAAAAAGGGGATTAAATATGCAAATTTTCATAGTCAAAAGATGAGTTTTATAGGTCCAAAAGGCATGATTTTTGCGTCAATGGATTCATAATTGAGAGCTCTACCACTTGGCATATAATAGGGAGCAAGAATACCATATTGTGTAGGTTTAAAATTGCTTGCAAGAGTGTTACATGTTAATAGCTCAAAACTTAGGTCTATGAGCTAAATATGTCATAAATGAGAATATCAAGCATATAGTGATCAAAATAGGTCCTCAACATAGTGAAGTCATGAAATTGAAGTTCAATTTAGTGATATGATTCAAAAAGGAGTGAGAAGAAGCATAAACAAGGTAAGAGAAAGTTAGGTTGTCACAATTAGGTTATAGGATCCATTTTCTTTGTTTGTAGCATTAATTTTCTACACAGACATGTAAATCATGAAGTTACTAAACAAAAAAAAACATAAGAGGTATTTACAAATTTGCATGAGAATATACTTTTGAATTTTTAGTACCTCATTTTCAACGAGAATTTCAAACTGGTTAACATCCAGTGATGGGTTATACCTAACATTCTTGCCCAATAATCTGGGTCATCCTTATATTCTTTTAGTAATATTTTTTGACCCTTAGTTAAATACTTGCAAACCTTTATTATTGTGCCCATCAATGTAGAAATTGGATGGTCTCCTAAATGAAAGCATCTCTATGACAATTAAGATATCATTAGAAATAACTAATGTTTCTAAGTTGAAAATAATTTACTAAAGAAATACCTTAATGTGTGACTTCCGATCTTCAAATTCCTTTCATGATTGATGCATCATTATAGGTCTCTAAACCACACTTGAGGTTTTCTTAATAAAAAGCCAAAGTTATGTTTCAAAATTTTATGGATATTCCCAATTGAATCTTGTATGGTGTCACTCCTAGCTTTGATAGTAGATTGTTTTTAGTTTATATCCCTCTACAAATTTAACATCCTCTTATTCTTCCTCATATTCATTATTGATTTGATCACCAACCACATCATCTTCTAGTGGAGCAGAAAATCAAGGTTGTAGAGAGAGAACTCTAGGTACAACTACATGGGGATGTTGTGCAGAGTGTTTTCTCAGTAAAACAACATGGGAAGACTGTGGGGAATTACTTTTAGACCTTATAATCCTCAACATTATTAGATGTAATGGGTAGGCTGTGTCAAATGTAAACAATTAAATGAAACATTATAAAATTATAGCACTAAAAGATTTGAACCATTGTAAGTAACAAGGATAATCATTAAATAAACAAGAAATAAGATCAAAATTATAACACATATGACTCTAAAAATAAAATAAAACCTAAATCCATACAAAATTTACTCTTATATAACATGACAAATCACCAATAAAAGTAAAATAAAATAAATATTATTACCAATTTATTCTAAAGGATTTCTATCAACTAAATTCCTATGAATATCACTCCTTGACCAAGAAACACCATCAACTTGTGCTACTATCAACATTGTGATCCTGCCCACTTCTAAGGATGTTCACAATTAGAGGAACTTTTGGAAAGATGCAAGCTTCAAAACTATAAACCAATTATCACGATCAAGATCATTTACGTAAAAGCGCTACATTTCTTGAGAAGGAAGAAAGAGTACTTCATATTGATGATGGATCCTTGAAACTTTGACATGTGTCAATCCATATTCATCAACTCGCATACCAGTTGGTGTAATTTCATTGTACCAAGTACATCCAATCATTGGAGTTTTACTTTTTGGGTGATATCATACATTAATAACCTCCATCATAATATGTTATTGTAGCATAATCAAATTTTGATCTCAACTACTCTAATATCTAGATGTGCCTGCTAATGAGAAGACTCCTCTTTTTTGTGTACTACACATACTGTAATATGTTTTGAACGGAATCGATACCTATTGAGTGAATAAATTCCAAAAGGCATTCACTTCAAAGAAGTTCCTTCTAAGATCCATATTAGATGATCACAAACAATGCTTAACAAAATAAAGTTGCACTTAGACCTTTTTTGTGAAAATAAAATAAGAAATAATAGTTTTATTTATAGGAATAGAAATAATTCGTGGATCATTTACATGTTCTTTTGATAACTTCAAAACTCCCTTGTTTTCTTTGCTTCTAATGGTAATGGTGTGATAGTTGGATCTGCCTTGTGAAGAAGTATCATGTATTTACAAATGAGTCAAATGGGTTGTCATATTTATTGTTGAAACACCACAAAACAAATAAACATTAGATAATAACTTTCACTACCTTCTACAACCATCAACCAATTCTATGTTGAAAAGCACACAACAATGGGTTTGATCTAAAATCAACACATCACATTGTTTTGATATTCCAACTCTGTTGGTAGAGCTATGAACATTTCATGGAGCATGACCAAATTTTGTCCCAAAATTGGCTAAGTATCTAGCATAAAATATCAAAAGTTCTTCTTCCAGACAACCTCTAGACATAGATCATGGTTTCTGACCGCATATTACTTCAGCTTCTTTTAGTATCTCTCAATAGGTACATCCACCTACAATGATTCAAAGCAACAATCCTTGCTTCATAATACAAATGACTAGGCAAAAGCATCATAATAGTGAAAAATTATGGAGGAAAGAGTCTCTCTAACTGGCATAGAGTGACAACAGTTTTTTTTCAACTCTTTCAAATCTTCAAAATCAATATAATCCTAGAACAATTTATTATAAAATGAACTTGGTTTTATAATCGACATGTAGACAACTAAGGTTATGCAATGTTGCAAGACACCTAGTAGATTTTATTGCATTAAAATATGAAAATCATGGATTTAGAATGCAAACAATTGACTCTACTTTTTGTTAACACATCTAGAGATATTAAACAAATGGCCATTAGGACTTTTAGTGTTTCTGAAATAGAAAAAAATAAGTGTTTCTTCCTATTTTTGTAAATCTTGATGAGCTTGTAGGTTGTCTCTACTTTTTTTAAGTCATACATCAATGTGCTCAAGATTTTATCCCAGACATTTTCCAAACTATACATTACATCAAAATTACTTCCTCGATAAATAATGTTTCCAATAAGGAATACAAACTATATGTGGATTTGTTCCAACTTGGAGATTATGCTTGAACTTTATCTCCAAACCTCCTATGCTTCTTACTTTTGCCAAATGTGATGTTTGTGAAGGCTTCTATTTGTAAGAGAATATTCTCCCTAGACTAATGCTTAGGTAGTTGACTGAATTCTTTCTCCCCATTAAATATTCCATGTCATGTCTGAAAGGGTGACTGTTATCAAGGAAACATCTATGGATCCCATATCATTCTTCTTTTCCCAAGATCAAAAATTTTATAAGGTTTTTAAGTTATAGAAAAGTCATCATAAATCCTTCTTCCTTATGGTCCTCCAATCTGATAACTTTCCATGCATAGGAAAATCATCTATTGTTCATAAGATCATTGCACACATAGTGAAATATCTCTTGTTAAAAGCATTGTATCATTTGACACCTTGTTCCCAAAATAACTACAACTCCACAATTAATGGCTCTAGATAGATGTCAATGTCATTTTCAACCATACAAGGGCCTAGAATTAGTAGAAACATCATGATGTATTAATATTTGAAAAGAAACCAAGGTGGAACATTAAGAGTTGTAAGTTGTTAATGCCAAATACTAACTAAGCATATATATGACCAAAAGGATTAAACCTTTCACTTGTCAATACCAATCTAACATGGCATGATTCACATGAAAAATAGGATACTTGTAACCTGAATGCATTCGTTCTTCTGTATCAGAAGCATGATGAATATGACAATCATTTCCTTTTCTCTAAATGGACATAGCATATTTTTATCAACTGAAGGGCACTTCTACAATCACTTTAGATGAGGGATGAAGGGGAATTGATATCGTACAATTTATATAGATGAGGGATTAAGGGGAAATGATACATAACATTAGAAGCTACCTTCTTACCTTTGGGTGAATAAAAATAATCCAACTTGGAGCTCCATAAATATCACATTTTCCTTTATGTTCTGAATATTTTTGGAATAACATACATTCATTTCTACAAGAATAATTTCAACATGATTTAGTCCTAATTCTTTAATAATTATACTTGCTTCATAGTAACTATCAAGAAATAGATGACAGTCTACTGGGAAGGATGAAATGATTAACTTCAAGATTTTTGTGAAAGAACTATTTTACATCAAGAATCCTCCTTCAAATACAATAATGGTACTAGTAAGGACAAGTTGGAACGAGTATTACAACCGTGATAGAGAGTTCAGTCTACCTTGATAAGAAGTTTATAAAACCTTTGTGCATTCAGATTTGCAGATTCTTCATCCATTATACATTGCCCTAGTATTCGATGCATGTTTCCAGTTGTAGGTGTAGTTGGTCTCAGGTCGAAGTTGTTGCACTCCTTCCTATCATCTCCCCATGATATGTCCAAACATTGTAGTTATGGACAATCCTTTCTCCAAAACATGTACCCTAATATGATGTATTTGTGTAAACATGTTCTGCAAAGACACACTTATTTTTTCATGTCAAGTAGGTTTCTGGTTGGTGTTTGCAAATTTGATGAATTTTCACTACACTATCTAAAATACATCACTTTCCACCCTGTTTGAAATATATGTCCAACTATGTTTCATTAAAATTTTATCTAGGCCAATAAAAAAATGAAGTTAAAAGTGGAATATAAGAATAAGGTGACAAACATATTGATTTTTTTCAACTAAGAAATAATGGCCAACACAGACCTAAGACCTCATATATTAGATTTATTTTCACATAATAATGAGGTTTAATTATTTTAGTATAAGAAATGAAATTGAATAATAGGAAACATTGACCTCAACAGACACATTTAAAAATAAGGTTTAATGGTATTGGGATACCAAACTCTTATACAATCACATCAATGCAGCACAATTTGCTATTATATTGAATATGTTGATGCTTCATAACACAAATTATGGCTTGTTTTGTATCCAACAATACATTATTGTTATACTGTCCAAAGATGTTATTGGCTTGGAAGATCAAATCATTTTGAGAGTTGGAGGTCTAAAACAAAAAACTTCTCTTCCGTTTGGAAAAATCTCGGGTCCTCCATGTTTCCTCTTGTAACATACAAAAAATTCAAACCCAAATTTTATTTTAACTCAACTGGGTCTACTTACCAAATTACCAATCCTTTTAAGTTCCATTCATTTATATTATTATCTTGATTGTTGATACTACTTAGTCTTCATTGAAAGAATCTTTCCAAATTGAAAATGTACTTCAGTCCTCATTTGAAAATTGTTTGCAATCTAGTCCCTCGACATACATACATGAAACATTGTAGTGTTATTTTGCTCATTTGAAAATATTTTTTTTGATTATAGTTAGTATGCATTTCATGGATCAAATACTCTAAATTTGAGAACCAATGGCTTCAAAATTAATTAAATATTGTTTATAATATTTAATGTTAAGTATTGAGTGAGTTATGATGGACGAGTTGTTAGACCAAGTTAGAACCAAAAGAAGTGAACTACCATTTATATAAGTTAGAATAATATGATATTGATTGTACTCAAAATTTCATGGCAATCCGAACTATAATTTAGGAGATATAAAATCTTGAGGATAATGAGGTTCATGGTTTACTATAGTGAATATTGAGTTAATTATCCTCTTGATTTTTCCTTAAAACAGGAGAATCTGGCATCTTCCCTATCTTCTATAATGATTCTATGGTTGTCAATTTTGAAGAACTCCCCATGACTCCCTTCTTTTCCTCTACTCCTCACATTCTCTTTGTCTTTCTTTCCCATAATCCCATTGTCAACTATAGTCCTATAAAACCCTAACTACTGCCCCTTCATCGGCACCACCTTAACCCAGATCACCTTGCCACCTGCATTCAACATTACCATCAATGCTAAGATCTATATGTGCTTGAAAACTCAACAACATAAGTATGAACATTGGAAGAAATATCCACCAAAAATATATTTGTGATAAAAGCGATGATCTACATGCAACCCTCTCAACATCTTAACCATGCGAAAATTTGAAGATATACAATATTGATACCAAACCATGATTATCTTGTTTATTAACACATTCCAAGATCTCAACCACAAGTACCACCACAAAATTTGAAGCGTCTACTATCTACCCTATCTCCTTGTCATCACTATCACAGCGACACATAGAACATGTGGAAGCCTTGCACTCCCTTCAACAACCCCATTGGTTCTGAAGCATCAAACTCACCACCTCCTTCCATAAACCTCCTATAGACCTACAAAAAATCTCTATGCCACCAAACCCTTCCCACGATCCCTCACATCCAGATCTCATGACTTACAAATTGAACCCTGATCACGACTCATCCATTTGTAATATCGGCAACTTCTCCTGTCTTTCCCAAAAAAAACTTTGAGATCCAACTCCCTTCATCTTTGTCCATCAAAACCACCATTAGACATTATTTCCATGCAAACATAATTCCCTTCTCCTTGGCCAAGATCTAAAAGATTCAAAGAGTAAAATAGATCCCTCTGATATTAATGGGCACGGAGGATCTAATTTCATGGAAACTCCAATACTGATGTGATCCATATGAAGCACTTGGGTTAGAAAAAGTCACCACCCTACATCCAACAACTTAGTAGGGGTGGCTTAGTTTAGATCCAATAAATAGGAGGACCACAAAGAGGTTGACCTCCATCAAGAAAATGATGCAGAAAGTGATTATTGAAGATTAGTTCGAGTTATGGATATGTAGATCAATCTTTCCCTTTAGACAGTTTAATTTGTTAGAGAACCATTTAAACAATGGAATAATACAATTTAACGGAGATATTGGAATATGCAAATTGCATATACTTGATTAAGTTAGCAGAACCAATATCTTATGTGTATATCCTATGACCACTAAGAGTATATGGTTTCCAATGAATATAATATCAATAGATTAGTTAGATTCAAATTATTACATCAAACAAGTGATATTAAAATAAGTACACATTATGCATAATGAGATTGTAATACTAATCTAGGTTAATTGAACGTTTATTTAGTAATGATTATACTTGTATAGTTATTAAAATATGTATATGTTAGCTTCTTATATGTACCAATATAAAACGTTATATTTAGTCCATTGCATGATCTATTAGAAAAGGACTACTAGCTACATGTGTCATGAGAGAGAAAATACTATTCAAACATGCCTATATTAAAGTTGTTATCTATCTAGGACTCAACTATATAAGGATGTTATGCAGAAATAAACATGCTAGTAAGTAGCAATTATGAAATTTTAGTAATTAATATTGTAGACATATAAGATAGGTTTATGAATTGTATGACATGGATTAGCCTATTTATGATAAAAAAAATAATTTTTCTATGTTGAAGTTTGATTATTATATGAACTATTAGAATAGAAAACATATTGGAATAACTTCTACAAAATTTTAATGACTCGATTCAAGATCTATACCCTGTGGAATGTGTTGTTGTATTAAATGATGCAGACTCTATAGTAATGAATTCAGAAATACAATATTCTAAGATGAAATTTTAATTAGAAGAACATATGGAGTTACCAATTGTAATAAATATAACATATGACTTGGATGAATGGACGGGTGTAACTGTTAAGAAATTTATGTTGGATGATATAATAGAAAGAGAATGTAAACTAGGAGTATGGCCTAGTAAAGAGAAAAAAAACCTAAAATATGAATGTTGATAGTTGAATGTGTAGTCATGAGAATGGCATATGCATCTAATAACTAATCTTATAATCCTAACTACATAGTGACATATATATGAAAATGAATGGATATGCCTTAGAAGGACCCATACATACTATGAATAATATATTAACTTACTAATACTTTAAACTTAGTTAGAGAATATGACAAGATATTAGTAAAGATAATGTGATTTTTATCTATATGATAAGATAATGACCAAATCAAATTCATTATATGGGCAATCCAACTAAACAACTATATGAAAATATAACTAAAAAACTATAAATAATCGTACGTGGGAAGAAAAGAAAATATAAAGAGAAAAGATTGGGAAATAATTTATTCCAAGCCAAGTGATAACACTATTATACTACTATTTATATTCTTCTTCTTGGACCCTTGTTGTGATTGAAAAATCTGTGGATTTTTGAACAATTTGAGGTACTAGGTTATTGATTTCCATTATTGAGTTATTTCTTTTGCCTTTTTAATTACATGCATAGAATCATGATTGGTGGTGAATTATAACTATTTTTTATAAGCCATTATTTCCTCTTGAAGGTCACCACCCTGATTCATAATTTTTGGATATTGTTAAATATTAAGATAAGATTAGAGTTTATGAAGGCTTTTTTACTCAACTTTGAGATTTGGCCCCTGAGCTTTGGCTCACCTATGGCAGAGTATGTCCCACTATCCTACCCTTAGGTTTTGAATAATTAGTTGTCCCTCAATATACTCGTTGAAATAGAAACTTGTCTAATGTGTCATCCTCTCAATGATGAGTGGACACTAGGCACTTACCCTTGATAGAAATTATATGAAAATGCTTAATTCTAATATCAAAATTATTCATATTCTTCCAAATACTCTTGAATATTTTGATATATTGAGTATGGTAAACATTGCATAGTTGGTAGCCGCACAATCTTGTGAAATTGTTATCTTGAATTAAGAACATAAAAAAAATTAATACTTATGTCCTAATTATTCTTAAGTCCATCAAATAGTCTTTCCTAGAATTGATATTACATTCAAATTATATAGTTCCTAATTTTAAATAGCTCAATATAAGAATCTCGTACCAGCAAGTGCTGACCTATTTTCCTCTTGATCTATGTTGTGCATGATTATCACTTTGATATATGCATGGACAAATGATTGAAGGGAGACTTAGAAGAGACGTGCTAGAGATGTCCTTTGTTTACGAGAAGTTATGACTTTTAGATGCTTTTATTTGTAATCCTCATGTATAGGCTTCTGTGAATTATGATTGTAAACATGAATACATAAAGTCTTTTTTGTATGTATTATGATTGAAGTCATGTTAAGAAAAAAATAATTGGTCCAAAAGATCAAGTTTGTACACCTCCTAAACTCAAACACTTAATTTGGAGGTGTGGAAAAGTCACCTACCCACTAAAGGTAATCTCAAGGGAAGATAGAAAAATATATATTATAAGTGTTACGTATGTGGATTGGATAAGGAAATGATCTAACATACTTTCTTTAAATGTATGATGCTTACCTATGTTGATAGAATATATCGTAATTACAGCTCATAATGGAGGCATAAACTACTAACTTCATATATATGATTGAATGGTTTTTCATAAAACTAAATTAAATTGAATTTCTAAATGATGTTGTAGTATTACATGTTACATGGTCGTGCCGCAACAATAAAATTTTCAACCCAGGAAAACAATTCTATGTGTATCCCCCATACTAACTTGACAAGAAGGTAGAAAAGGAAGGAGAGAAAAATGGGAGTTAAACAAAGGGAATGAACATTAGTTTAGAGTTTTGGCCTTGATATATACATTAGTCAAGTGATAGAGGTAATGACCAAAGAGGGGAGTTTAGAGTGGGGAAAAGATTAGAAGGCATTTGTACCTCTTTACAAAATATACAAGTACCACAAAAGACCTTGTTATGATAATTCGACCTAAAACAACTCAAACCCCACTATTCTTATCTAACATTTTGTGGTTGAGGGTAGAGAGGTGATTTTGAGTGGATTTGGGTGGATGTTGACCTAGGGTTGATCTAGGTCAAGTTCTTCACCAAATTCAAGTTGAATCTAGTAAAATCTTTGTTCCTCTTCTTCTTTCTTACAATTTTGCTTAGTTCTATTGGTGTGGACTAAATGTTTATGCAAGTGGATTAAAAATAATAATGTGTTCATCTTATCTCTCTTTTCTCATGCTTTGATCTAGGAAGCATCCCAAGATAGGGTGTTTGTGGTGATTTTCAACTTTAGAGATGTTCGCTGAAACTTCTTGTTGAATTTTGAAATTTATCTTCTTAGAATAGGGGAGGAGATATTTCCCTTGATTGTTACTAAAAGGTAAGTGGATTAACACCAGTTTAGATGTTTAAGTTTGCAACAAACTCCATTTGAGATTTTTGATGCTAATTTAGCCCTAATTTAGAGAATTTGGTTATATTAGTTGTAAATGGTTTTTTATGGAATTTGAAACTCATGCTTAGTTTATAGAATGATATTGTTATCAAGCTTGTTTGAAATTTAAGTTTGTACTGTGGAATCATTTTTGACAAAATCTCATGTTTTTGTCAATTTTTGTCCTAATTTGGCAGGTTTTTGCCATTTAGGGTGAAAATGACTCAAAACTTCATATTTTGAGATACAATTTGATGCACTAGTATAAAATGACTTATATCATGGGAAATCATTGTTTTTTTTCTAATTGAGATCGATAAATTTGAAATCGTTTTTTGTTGGAAATTAGTTATTTTAGACTATTTTTATCAAGATTTTGGTAAAATGAACTCAAAGTGAGTGGAAATAATCCTTTAGCCATTATTTACATAAACCTAATCATAAACATGAATAACATGATTGCATCTTCTTATATTTTATATAATATTAGCTTAATGATCCCCAATTTGGATTTTCTAAGGCAAATGTAATCTTGTTAGTTAGAAAAATTCATTGAATGTGAATAATTTTAGTTCCAGAATGCATATACATAATTTTTATGAGTTTCTAACACATTATATTCTATTGGTACTAGTATATCTAGGTTTTCACTAAATCTCCAGTAGTAAAAAACATGTTAGAATGTTCTATTAGATAGCTTGACTCCTTTTGGTAATGAATCTGGGATGACCAAATTCATATCTCCTTGCATTATTCTTATTTGATGATAAATTAAACTATTACAAGATATTCATAGTCTTAAGTACCAGTAGTTCTATGCAATACTGGTAGATCAATTAGTAGAGTATGCAAGCTTACTACTTTCTCTATAGCACAATTCAAATCAATATATTCTTATATGTTCAAAGTATTAAGTTCAAGTGAAATACAATGTTGAGTATCTATAATTTAGTTTTTTCTTTTTCAAAGTACCAGAAACACATGGAATTGTTCATTGTTGTTTTCAATAGTGACATCTAGTAAAAAACATAGAAAGAAAAAAGAATGATTTAATTATGGGATAATGCTAAGGAAGATCTTAGTAGTTCATTATTTTGTGAAACTAAAGAATTTATTAGACCTATATATGTTATGAACACCCTAGATTCCTTGCAAGGGTTTGCATCATAGTGGAAGAAAGGACTTACCTAGTGGAAGTGTATAGGATACGAACTTGGAGCATGCCAGTAGGGCACGAGGGTAAATCCCATTGTGTATGACCAATTGAATAGTAGTAGGGTTATCCAACATTGAACGTGGATTTGAATGATACCTAGTGATACTTAACATTAATTAGAGATCCCAGTGGTGCCAAGTTTAGTATACTTATAGTTAGGTACCAAGAATTTATTGGAGATCTTGATGGTACCCAATTTAGATATTATCCTTGAGTCAAACTTTATAGAATATGTAGACACTTTTAGCCAACATGTTTTGACTCTCCACCTGGGAACCTAGGTTTATTAGAGGAGTCCATATTAACTAATATAGACACCTCCTCCCAACATGGAAAGACCTGTTATAGACCAAGTAGCTTATAGAATACCTATTGTTCTAGGTCTACTCTAAGAATTGTATAGTTAGATCATAACTTGTTGTGATACTTTAACATGTTGCAGTACATTTCATGTGGGTAAAGCACACAAGTAAGACAACTAATAGATTAAGAAGTAAGGCTCAAGAATATTTGTTCAACTATCCTAATTGAGAAATCAGACTGAGAATTATTGTTTGCTTATTCTCAGTGTTTTACTCTGATGATGACTTTTATAATATTTCTCATTTAGTTTAGTATTTTATTACTTTATATTTCCTATTTATGTTGCAATCCACTTAATAAAGACTCTCTATATTATCTGATCTAATTCGATGAGTTTCCATTCACTAAACCAGTATCTCACACAATCTATTGAAAACATTTTTATGTAACACATCTGATATGGAAGTAGAAATACTTATTTAGAAGAGTCCTTCCACAGAAGGATGTTAGTATTGTTTTGAGGAAGAAATAGCCAATCTCAATCCCTTTCTTCTTTAGGACCTTGTTAGAAAGAGTTACACATGATAGTAGAATATTGTGTCTTTACTCCATAATATGTATTTTGTTATCAAGACTTGTGTACTTGTAAATAACAAGAATTAGTATGAATTTTTAATGTGTATCTTAAAGAGAAATTACTTCAGAGGAATCAACTTATATCTCTATGTGATGTGAGTTCATGTGATTTGATTTGACAAATATGAGTATTTTAAACTGAAAATAGTTAAGGATGATGTTTGTGTTTTTCTTAGTCGCTACTTTATGCCCCAATCTCATGAATAGTAAATAATGTGAGATGTGGATGTAACAATTTGGTATCCAAGATTAGGATATCTGACAGGTACCATTAAGTTAGATAGCCAGAGTCATAAGTGTGTCAATTAGCTGGGATGTTGGGAAGTCGGAGCATTTAGATACCCTGACATGATATATGAATAATTAGATTGACCAATATCAAGATACTCTGTCTATACTATTGACCTATGTGTTACTACATTGCCCATATTTTGATAATGGCTGAACCATTCCATTCATATGCATCTAATATGTTTGTTTAAGATTGATTTCAGTCATTAGGTACATGAAAAGGATCAAATTGACCAAGCCCTAGTTTTCTCTAGTTCAAGTCAAAAGCAATGCAAATGTGTGTTTAACACTACAAATAACCTTAGATAATTTTTGTAATCATATATATTGATGATATGACTTGTAACTAAGATGAGAAAAAAAATTAGTCACACTTAATTTGAATGTTTGATCACTTAAAAATCATTTTGTAAAATTCATTACTGGTTGTTCAACGGTCAAGTTACAAACTCGACCAATCCCACTGTAGACCAAATCTGATTTAAGTGGATCGATCGAGTTTCCATGAGGACAAAGTTGACTGATGATTAAAATTGGATTTGTCACATAATGTGATCAGTCAAGTTATACTTATTGAAACTCGACCAAATGGACTGCTTGGAAAATGCAGAAAAAGTGATTCTAATCGCTGGAGAGTTGCAAAAGTCAAAATTATATCCATTTCAACCCTCCAATTGGATAGAAAATGTTCATAAGTGTTCCCACACTATAGTGGACACCCCAACTATAAATAGGACCTCTTGGAGTTCATTCCAAGCTTGCTCATTCATGCTATTCAAGGTCCTTGCCATAGTTGAGTGCTTTTAGTCCACTTGAGCCCCTTTCTCTCTCTTGTTTACACTTCATTTCATCTATATGAGTGAGATATGTTTTGTGTGGGAGAGCTACCTCATTGTACACTTGTAAATCTCTCAAAGCTTCTCCTTCCCAATCCCTTTCTTCAAGATCATGTTGATGAAGGCTTATCCAAGTGAAGGAGGAGGTGCATGCTTCTTTGATCTGTAGAAGAAGGTGCTTCAAGATTCTTCGAGTGAAGGAGAAGGATAAGGCAAGAGATTTAAGGATCTGAGGGGGTAATCCTTCAAGGTAAAAGACTCAATGCAAGAAGGGGATCTCCTTGGTGAAGGCATCCAACTGCTTGCAAGAGTGGGTAAGACCTTGGTGAGGTAGAAGACTAGCACTTAGATAGGTAAGACCTTGTTTGTAAGGTTGTTGGATCCCTTGGCCTTAAAGGGAAGTTGGGTATCCTTGTACCAGAAAAGGAAGTTCATATGTTGTACTCTTATAAGTGAATATAAGAAGTAGACATGTTTAAGAAATCCTAGAGCTTGACCTCTCTAGGTAGTGGATTGAATCTCTCCTAGTTTGGAGAGTTGAACCACTTTAAAATAGTGTGTTCAATTGGTTTTTTTTTTGAAGTTTTTTTTTGAAGTTGTGTGTTCAATTGGTTTATTCAATTTCTCCCATCCTCACTATGCATGTTTAGATTGCCATCAAATTGACTATTTAGCAATTATGCCTAGTTGAAGTAAATTGAAGGTGTAACGATTGTTGTGCAAATTTTGAAGCTATATCCGTCCCCTCCCTCTAGAGACCTCTCATAAAACATATACCTCCCACTATACCATGTCCAGGTTTGTAGAGGGAGGATGGTATAAAGAGAATACTAAGAAGTATTAGGTTTAAAGACCAAAAAGAAGAAATTAGATTATAAAGATGTGATATGAGATGACTTTTTTGTACTTTTGATTTGATCTGGAATGAATAGAAATGCTCTTGCATATGTTAATCCTATATGTTCAATTTTAAAAGCATATGATTCAGTTAAATTAATGTACATTGAGAATTTACATCAGACTTTGTTTGTTATTCAAACATAAAGTAGACTTGAAGTTATTTGTATAGGAGTTCTACTAAGTGAATATTACCTTCATATTTTTGACATAAATGGGAGTTGGTTAATTCTGAGTAACTCTTAGCATCAGGACTTTAGGTTCATCCTGATCTGATTGGAAGGAGGTGTTACTAGGATCTAATGACTCCAATAATAGTTTTTTAATAAGTCAGGAGGCTATATTATACATCCCTCCCTCCCCTTGAGAGAAAATTCAAACTATATCTACAAGAACTAATTAATTTTAACTACTCCTATAATATTGAATAAGAATATGATATGATAACACAATATCAACATATATAAGGTAATCAAAGTACTAGATATTAGAATTCAAAGGAAATGTGAGGATACCTAAGAAAATTCACTTCTAGTTAGTAATTAAGTGAATATCTGAAATTATGATTGAAACTGTTAGTTCAAGAACTAAACACACAAAATAAGAGAATTTACCAAAAAGAAATGAATAAGAAAGATATGATATTAAGGAAACAAATTTAGAAGACATAGAAAACAAGGAAAAACAATGATCATGGTTTAAGGAGAAATAGTTGTATGATTAGAGGAGTATATCAAAACATACATCCCAAGAAAATTTCAATGTATTCATCCTTTTTTCCATTTTATGTAGATAATTCTATCAAGTAATTGGTTGATTTTACTCTGATATGCTTAATTTGTTTCTTGTATGTGTCAAATATAAGAAGGATGAGGATGATTTTAGTAAGTGTATGAGTCACATGAATATAATTTGAGATAACTATTAAAATGAATGTTTGTCCATCCATGATCCATATGAGCTTAAATTGAGTAAATATCATTTAAATGTTTTAGAAAGCTAACATTAGAATGTAAAAATATTGGTCTAGAAAATTAAACTATGGAACAAGCAAGTGATAATAAGATCTACTCAAGTAATTAAATTCTAAATTTCATATATATATCAATCTGAATTGCATAATAAGAAAGTGGTAGAGGTTAATTATGCTAGAAGTAAAAAATGGTGTTAAAATTAGAAGGAAATCATGTGAGAAATACAATGATAATATATGGATGAAAAACTCAAATTTAAAACCTAACAAGGAAAACATGGGGAGAAATATAATGTTAAATAGTTGATTTCTTTGACAAGAAATTATTAGACCCATACAAGACAAGAATACTATGATTTCTAATAGAAAAATAATGTGTGAGAACTTGAAAAATAGAATTCTCAATACTAAAATATCTTCTTCAGTCTATATCTTTTTAAATGATAGTAAAATAAGGAGAAATGCCCACTGAAAATGAAATCATATGCAAATAAGAGGGACATTCATAAAATTATTTGCAGAAGGGAAAAGGACAAGAATTAAACAAGGTAATATATGAGTTTGGAACAAGTAATGTATGTATGCTTGCTTATGGATCCCTCACTAGTTAAAGAAAATTAGTATATCAATTTGTTGGGGCGCATAGCCTAAGATAAGAGAAAAAAGAATGATGTAGTTTAAGTTTCATATAGGGGTTGATTGTCAAGAACTTGTTTATGTATATTTTTTATGTTGCTACATTATTTTCTATATAAATGTATTTTGTATCTGAAATATTAGTAAAGAATTGGAAAATTTTGATGATTCCCACAATAAGGGATTAAAATTCTAAGTGATAAAATAATAAAAGGAAATAATTATTTTCAAGTTTTTGCATCACGAGAGACATCTTACGTAAGAGTAGTGATGATACATCACAAGCCACAATAGTCTAGTGGAACCATTAGAGAGAGTCAAGTACAAGGAAAAGAAGATGATAGTATAGTGAAAATTTAGATACATGCAGATCTTTAAAAAGTAACAAATTCTTTTTTGAAAGAGACAATAACTTGAAAAAGAATAGTTATAGATGAATGAAATATGCAATGATGTTTTGGGATTTAGCAACCCAAAGTAGGCAGATAGTTACTTGACCTTGGATGCCAACAACATGATATGTGGAAATTAGAAAATAAATATAAAAATATAAAGAAACATTAATAAGTAATTTAAAGAATGAAATATGTTAGATTTAAGTGAATAGTATGGGGAAGATTAAGAAAAGAGAACGATGGATAAAATTAAAATATATGAGACACAAGTAAAATGAAAGTCAAGAATGATAAGAAGTCCGTGCTATGTTTTAAGCATTTTGACACTCATAGTCAAGCAACTTTCCATATTTTTTATGAAAGTAATATGGATAAATAGGAGTCATGCAGTTGCTTCTTCAACTCAAGCAACTCAGAGCTAGATCTATTGACAAATCCACATCTCTCTCCAAAGACATGCTTGACAAAATTGTCTGAGAACACAATAGCTCTATCGGGACCCTCTCTTTTAATCAGCATAAATGCCAACCATTAGAGAGAATCTCTTAAATATAAACCCCGATTAAGCAAAAAAATACTTTATTATCAGCAAGACAATAAATACAATATACAATAACACTGATAAATTTTTTCTTTTTCTTTCTTCACAATTTTCACAAGCCAATATCACATCAAGGACCTCACAATAAGATAACACAAATCTTATTCAACTCCATCAAAACTAGAATTAAACCTTATGGCTCATGTGCAGTTCAGTTTATAGTAGATACATGTACATGAATCAACAAACCTTGTATACTACCCATCCCAAGAAAGAGAGTGTACAGGGACAATATAATCTATTTACATTATTATATTTATATATTCTTTGACAACCTCTCTGATGGATGACATTACACCTAAAACATTTGAAACAACCTCATGAGACTCATATAGAGCCCTAATGAGTGGATACCTCCCACTCAGGCTAGGTACATGCATCAGTATCATATTAACTATAATGAACTCAAAAGAAACTTGTAGATATTGAAAGGTCTAGTAGATAGTTCTAGCATCTAGCCAAATCCAATTTACAATGGTAATCTAATAAAATAGATAAGATATTCACTTAAACCAAATACACTTTTGAAAACATGTTTTAGATCATGTCTATGAACAAGTGAGTAGATACATTTTACTTCAGATTTACAATCCTATTTTTTTGGGTGAACCTTACTGGTTCTACACGTCAACCTAACCTTTGTTCTCATACAAGATATCAACAAAGGATATTAATATAAGGTTTATATTCATAATGTTCTCCCTATTTGCCAACCTTTCATCAGGAAGGTGCTTGAGTAGTTTGTCAGGGAGGCTTGTCTAGAAGGTCAGGCTTGTTCTTGTATTCAAAGTCTACTTCGCCAAACAATTTGTTTCTCTATTAAGCTCACGACAATGTAAAGATTGTCCATTTTGGGTTACCATGCAAGATCTTCTGAATTCTCCATATTCACCTCAAGTTCCTCTAACCTATACCCCTCAGTATGATCGTCGCTATTTTACAGTCAGTGTTGAACAATACTTGTTCCACATCGCCCGCCTTCATCAGTTCCATAGTAAATAGTATGGCCTGTAGTTCTCCTTCAGTTGGTCTATGAGTAGGGTGCCAACTTGAGCTTCCTCCTACCCAACCACCCACATCACCTTTGATCACCACTGCACTGGCACAGTGACCTCGCTTAGATGCTACATCCACTTTCACTTTAAACCATCCTGGCAGTAGTGAGGACCAACCTCCTCGGGCTATGGCTTGCTTTGCATGGTTTCATGCATTCCATGCACCACTAAGCATGTGAATTTCATGTTTAATGTAGTTCACCAGGTGTCTAGCTTCGTGTTTCTTCCCCTCAAAAACATACTCATTGCAACATTTCCATATATAGTAGAAAGTATTAGAAACAGTTATGCATGTCCGTCACCAGATTTTAGGATATTTTGAACCCAATGCATGACATCTATCTCACTTGTAAAGCTAGGCAATACATTCTATTCAAGAAATTGTGACCAAAACTCCTTTACCATTCCACAATCTCAAAAGGCATGGAGGAACGTTTTGTCATGTGTTCCATGTATGTTACAAGTGCTATCAAATTCCATCTTTCTAATCATTCTTTTGTGATTTGTTAACATTGCATTATGGCTTAGCAACCAACCTAACTGCTTGACTTTAGCTGGCATCATGGTCGCCCAGATTTTGTTCCGTTCATTTTCCACCATTACTTGCTTGTCCACTATAAGTATGTTATAGGCTGATTTCACTGTATACTTGCCAAAATCTGAATGATTCCACACTAGGATATCATATGGAGCATCATATAGGGGTTTCCTCATATCCATAATTTTTAATACAGCTTCCTCTGATAACCAGTTCTTCAGGAAATCCACATCCCAATTTCCATCCATGTTTATCAAACTCTAAACTTCTAGATCCTTGAGCTCCTCAGGGATATCCCGATTACACTAAGATCTCAATGTCCCCTCTCTACTTACCCAGTAATCATCCCATACCATAGTGTTTCTTCCACTATGCACTTCCATGTGTGAATTCTCCATGATGAAGGCTTTCCTCTTTAGGATTATAGAGCACAGTCATGAATGGCAGTTAGTGGGTTCATTCACGTAGTTCCTAAACCTCTCCTTCATAGCTCTACACCATAGATTGTCCCTATTACTGTACACATCCCAAGCGTTCTTCGTCATGAGCAACTGGTTCCAATCCCTCATGGTTTGAAGTCCTAATCCTTCCTTCTTCTTACAGCTAACGACTTTATCCAATGACACAAGAGAAATAGGATGAGTTTTCCTTCCTCCTCCCCAAATAAAGCTAAGGATCATGCTATCTACCGTGTCACACACCTTGAGTGGTATGGTCTCTGTTTGCATCACAAATGTGGGGATTGCTATTAATGTTGTATTTGTAAGACAAACTCATCCAGCTAGTGACAGACATCTCAACGACCAAGCATTCATTCTACTTGATAGATTGTCTAGTATATAAACATAAGTTCTCTAGTTCACTCGAGGGTGTATAAGTGGTACTATAGATACATGCCCAAATCATTCATCTTCTTGAAACTACTGAGACTACAAATTTCATCACTGATCCCTCTGGTAGAACTCTTCAAAAAGAATATGTGAGACTTCTCTGATATTTCCTCCTCCAAAGCTTCTTCGAATTGTTTGAAACATTCTAGGATTGTCTTAAGGTTGCTATTGGTGGCTTTAGAAGATAACATAATGTCATCAGCAAAACACTGGTGAGCCACCTTAACTTTACTACCTAGTAGTTTTACAGGTGCCCATTACTTTTACTCTCATATCTATCATCTGACTCAAGTGATCAATACATAGCACAAATATATAAGGGGAAAGGGGATCACCATGTCGGATCCCCTAGATGCTTTAAAGGGTGGCAAGGTTTTACTATTCTAGATTAAAGAGGCCTCTCCCCCAATGATCGAATTCAATTTGTATCTCCTAATATTCTATGGGATGTTCATTTTGATAAGTGTATCCTCAATAAAGCTCCATGAAAATATGTCATATGCTTTGGTTAAGTCTATTTTTTTGCCATCATCCTCGCTGCTCATTTCTTCCTCATCCCAGGGATGATTTCTCGGACAACTGCTATGTTATCATTTGTTTTCCTCCCTAGAATGAAACTACTTTCAGTAGGTGAAATCTATCATGGTATCTAGGGCTTCAATCTCTCCACTACCACCTTAGAGATAAACTTCAATCCAATGTTGTTCAACGAGATAGGCCTAAATTGGTCATAGTTCTCCGATTTAGTACATTTCAGGATCAGAACAATTGTGGAAGTACATAGTTCCTTGCTGAGAATTCCTCCTGCAAGAGCATTCATAATTGTTTGCATCATAGACATCTTGACATTCACCCAATTATTTGCATGAACATCGTGTTGATACCGTCGGGCCCTTTTGCCTTGTATGGGTCCATCTTCTTCAAGATAGTCAAGACTTCCTCCTCCGCCAGAGCGATGAAATAACTTCATATTGTTCTCTCTCCAATTCAGTGTAATCAGCTGAAATGTCATGCAAAACACTTGAGTTAGTATAAATTTGAGCTGTGAATAGCTCCTTAAAATCATCTATAACATGTGGTCTTATATATGCTCCTCCTCCTTGATCCAACGTCCAACTCTATCCTTCTTCCTGGTCACTGTGTTGGATCTTCTTCTCTAGTTAACAAATGTCTGGTATAATTTTGAGTGGATGTCTCCATTCATCAATCAATCTATATGACACCTCTCCTTTCATTCCTCATCCTCCTCCCTAAGAATTTTGTTCATCTCTACTTGCATGTCGACACAAAGTCTATCAGAGATAACGTTGAATTATGTGGCAAGGTTCTTTTGCAATCGACTGATATTATTGAGTAACTTGGCCTTCTTCCTTTTCCTTTTCCTTTTCCTTTTCCTTTTCTATTGTATCTCCTTGTCCCACATAATGATGTTGTGTTTGGATTGGCTCAGCACTTTGTTGAAATCAAGTTCATCATTCCAATATCTTCTCTATTCATCCTTGAAAATGTCGCATTCATTTTCATACCAACTGGCTCTCCCTCAAAATCTCAATGCCTGAACCAATCCTTGATTGATTTGGACCAACACAAGACAATTGTTTGATTCGATCCTTGCAAGATGCTCCACACTAATGTTGGGGAAAGAAGTGATGAGAGTGTAATTAGATACTATCCTATCCAGTCTCACCTGTAATAGTCCATGATGATACGTGAATTTTTGACCTGAGAAACCCATATCTATCAAACCTACATTCAAGAGAGTATATCTAAATGCTGCCACCACATTGCAATTAAATAGGCTGCTCCCACTCTTCTCAGAAGGTGAGATCATGGTATCTAGCAACTCCCCATTCACACAACAAGTCACAAACTGTCTAAGTGTGTTCACTATCTTCGCATTACACTAACTTTCATTCTAGCACACCCATATACCTCTAGAGAACCCCTGGCTTCAGATCTATGTAAGTTCGAGAATCCCAATCTTTTAATGGTCTGTGTAGCTCTACGGTCATTGATCTAAGGTTCAAAAATACCCACCACCCAGGGGTTGTGTAAGCTATTGTACTCTTTGAGTACACAACAGGTCTCTTTGTTGCCTATCCCTCTGACATTCTAGTGTAAGAACATTAACAACTAATAGGAGTATAGGAAGGAAGGTCTTACTGAGAAGGTACCTTATTCTCTTCATTGTTGCCTTTCCTTGCATCCTCACCTCCATATGTGCCTTCAAAGATCCTTGCTAGATTGTCTAGCCTTGGGCTCCTCCTAGTCTGAAGCACTGCCAATTTTTCTTTTCTACTTCTCTTCATTTTTGTCCCACTCCCTTTTATGCATTTCCTTAGTGAGCTGGTTGTTGCCTTTTTAGCTATAATGTTCTCCATATTCCTCATGTTCCTTCTCACATATCATCCATCGATACATAAACAACATCATTCTTGGCAAGTGGCTCATGTTCTCCCTCTCCATCTACACTGATAACTTCGACTACCTCATCTACTCCTAGTTTCTCCACTTTATGTGCTTGTTCTGAATTATGCTTCTGGTTATCCTCTTGTTCCCTCCTTCCCATCATATCCACATTGGTGCAATCCTTCAATACTGTGCCCGATGAGACCTATGAGCCTACATGTTTGCTAAAATCTTTCTTCTTCCAGACTTTAGGGGGTGTGTCACTACTACAGAAATAGCATTCCGTGTCACTTTTCTGGGCGTCGGTTATTAAGGAAAACCGACGCCTAACATATAAGGCGTTGGTTGTTTAAGAAAACCGACGTCTATATTCGAAGACCAGCTAGACACGGGTACCGCTTTGTATTCAACGTCGGTTGTTTATAACAAACCGACGCTTAAAGTCGCCCGCGAAATCCAACTTTTGATAAAAAAAATAGTGTCATTTTCAGCGTCGGTTATGTAGGTATAAACCGACGCCTATGTGCGATGAAAATTTGCGCGAAAAGTGTCACTTTCAGCGTCGGTTATCCTTGTATAACCGACGCTGAAGGTGGTTCCCGCCAAACAATTTCATGAAAATATCGTCCAATTGGACGTCGGTTGTTCCAAACAACCGACGCTAAAGATTTTTAGGCGTCGGTTGTTGCAAACAACCAACGCTATTTGGGAACTTTATATCCTACGATTGCCCGACTCTTCCCCTTTCTTCTGTTCCATTGCGAGCCGATTTCCCTATTTCTCTCTGCCGCCGATTTCTTCTCCGGCGATTTCTTCTCCAGCACCCCCTTCTCCGGCTATTTCTTCTCCGGCACCCCCTTCTCCGGCGCCCCCTTCTCCGTCGCCCTGCTGCTCCAGCGCCTGAGAACCGGCGCCTGAGAACTGCTGCTCCAGTGCCTGAGAACCGGCGCCGCCACGCCGTCGTGCCACCGCAACCACTGGACACCTGCTGCTCGCCACCGCTGGACACCTTCTGCTGCTCGCCGCCGCTCCTGCCGCCGTTGGACACCTGCTGCTCGCAGCCGCCGATTGACACCTGCTCGCTTCTCGCCGCCGCCGCTACCGCTCGTCACAGGTACCCTCTTCCTCCTCTTCTTCCACCTACGAGAGAGTAGAATGAATATGGATGTGTTTCTTTCATTAAACCCAGTTGTCGGGCAAGAGGGGCAAATGGAGGAAGCAAACAACAATACATTAGGGTTCTAATCTACCCTTTTGTCCTATATTTGATGCTGATTGTGCATATATGTTGAGTTTGGGACTATAGTGATGGACTTTGTCCTAAGTTGCTAATTTTTATTCTAATATGAACTGTAGTCTCATCTATCCATGTTGCCTATAGTTTATAACATTGCATTGTGAATTATTGCATGTTTGAAACTATTAAATTCTTGATTTATTATTTAATAATGCTCTATAGATTAGGTACTTATCATGTCTATTAAAATCCTACCAGTATAATTTTGTGATCCCAACATATTAAATTGAATTAGAATGATTTCATGAATTATAGGGTTTTAAAGTTGATAAACATGTACATGCGGAAATAGGGTTATTAAACCAATGGTTATAACATAGTATGATCTTAATCTGATCTGGATGATCATAATAATGTAGTATGTTAAATATGATGATTAGGGATACATATAATGTCTAGTAAAGATTCCTAGACCTTTTGTTTGAAACTATTGATTTCTTGATTTATTATTTAATAATGCTCTGTTGATTAGGATTAACCATGTTGCCTGTAGTTTATAGACAATTATTATATATAAGAATGACAACACATGTATTTGTTGGCCTAGAAACCCGTCTAAGATTTACTCATTAGGAGTAAATCTTGGATAGTCCCCGGTTTGGGACTGTTCTTGACCACCTAATCTCACTTAGGATGTAAGTGTATAATGTGTATTGGGTTTTTGAGAAAATTTCGATAGCATTTCCCCGTTTGTTCTCTAAGTACATATGTACTTAGAGAACAACGGGGAAATGCTGCCAAAATTTTCTTGAAAACCAAATACACATTATACACTTACTAGTGAGATTAGGTGTTCAAGGATGGGATAGGTGGTACACATTTATTATATATAAGAATGACATCAAATGTGTTTGTTGGCCTAGAAACCCGTCCAAGATTGACTCATTAGGAGTAAGTCTTGGATAGTCCCCGGTTTGGGACTGTTCTTGAACACCTAATCTCACTTAGGATGTAAGTGTATAATGTGTATTGGGTTTTCGAGAAAATTTCGGTAGCATTTCCCCGTTTGTTCTCTAAGTACATATGTACTTAGAGAACAGCGGGGAAATGCTGCCGAAATTTTCTTGAAAACCAAATACACATTATACACTTACTAGTGAGATTAGGTGTTCAAGGATGGGATAGGTGGTACACATTTATTATATATAAGAATGACATCAAATGTGTTTGTTGGCCTACAAACCCGTCCAAGATTGACTCATTAGGAGTAAATCTTGGATAGTCCCCGATTTGGGACTGTTCTTGAACACCTAATCTCACTTAGGATGTAAGTGTATAACGTGTATTGGGTTTTCGAGAAAATTTTGGTAGCATTTCCCCGTTTGTTCTCTATGTACATATGTACTTAGAGAACAGCGGGGAAATGCTGCCTAATCTTTTCCTAATATATACTTGTTTCCTAATATATACTTGTTTTCTCTGATCATAGAATGGATAGATCATGGATGTCCATTCGTAATCGTTGCACCCCAGAGTTTATATCTCGTCTTGATCAGTTTATTAGATTTGCCGAGGAACATAGGAAAAAACCTACAGATAGGTTCTACTGTCCATGTAGGCATTGCGGTAACAACTTGAAAGTCAACACTGGTGAGGAAATCAAAAGTCATGTCATGTGCAATGGGATTGTACAAAGCTATACAGAATGGCACTGGCATGGAGAGATTTCAAAATCGAAACCAGTAGATGTCGATAGCAGTGCTTGGGTGGAAGAAGAAATTGCCTCCGATGACGTAAATATGAACGAACCAGTTCCAGTAGACATCGTTGATGCAATGCTGGATAGTTGTAGGGTAGAGCACACCGATCCACCTCCTATCTTTAGAAACATTGTGCATGATGCTGAGATACCGTTATACACAGGCTGTGCTAAGTTTACGAAGCTTAGCGCTGTGTTGAGATTGTATAAGTTGAAAGCTAACAATAGATGGAGCGACAAAAGCTTCACTGAATTGTTGACTTTGTTGAAAGAAATGCTTCCTGAAGGAAACGAGCTGCCAATCTCAACATACCAGGTAAATAAAATGTTGTGCCCAACGGGAATGGAGGCCAAGAAGATACACGCATGCCCAAATGATTGTGTATTATTTCAAAAGGACTATGTAGATTTGAAAAATTGTCCAAAATGTGGTGCGTCACGGTATAAATTGACGACTTCGGGGGAGTCCAAAACTGGTTCTCCTGCCAAGGTGTTGTGGTATCTACCTATAATATCACGGTTTCAACGCTTGTTTGCAAATCCGAAAGATGCGAAGAATTTGAGGTGGCATCCAGATGTTAAGAAAAATAATGATGGGATCCTGCGACATGCGTCTGATTCCCCACAGTGGAAGAAAATTGATCTATTGTACCCCAAATTTGGTGAAGAAGATATGAATCTAAGACTTGGGCTTTGTACAGATGGGATGAATCCGTATGGGACATTGAGCAGCCAACATAGCACTTGGCCAGTCATGCTTGTTATATACAATCTTCCTCCCTGGATGTGTATGAAAAATAAGTATGTTATGTTGTCATTGTTGATATCGGGCCCTAAACAACCCGGAAATTATATTGATGTTTATCTTGAACCTTTGATTGATGACTTAAAGAAACTTTGGGCTGAAGGTGTGATGACCTATGATGCTTCAGCAAGAGAGACATTTCGTTTGCACGCTATGTTGTTTTGCACTATTAATGATTTTCCAGCATATGGGAATTTGTCTGGATATAGTGTCAAAGGAGCTAAAGCGTGTCCTATATGTGAAGAAAACACTGATTCAATAAGACTAAAACATGGCGGCATTACTGTATATCTTGGTCGTCGAAGGTTTCTTTCAAAATTCCATCCGTATCGTAGGAAGCGCAAAGCATTCAATGGATGGAATGATGAACGGAGTGCACCTAAACCTATACCAGGGGATGTTGTTTATGAAAGAGTAAAAGACATTGTCAATGAATTTGGTAAGAAATCACAATGTAGTATGGCCACACGGAGTGACAATTCTTCATTCAAGAAGAAGTCAATATTTTGGGATCTTCCTTATTGGAGTTCTTTGACAGTCAGGCATTGTATCGATGTAATGCACGTTGAGAAAAATGTCTGTGATAGCATCATTGGTACTCTGTTAAATATACCATGTAAGACTAAAGATGGGATAAAATCCAGACTGGACCTACGTGAAATGGGAATAAGGTCAAAATTAACAGAATTACGTGAAATGGGTAGTAAAAGAACATACTTACCTCCCGCTTGTTACACGTTGTCTAGAAAGGAGAAGAAAACTTTTTGTGAATGCTTGGTAAATGTTAAGGTGCCACATGGTTACTCATCCAACATCTGTAGATTGGTATCAATGAAAGATCTGAAGTTGATAGGTCTTAAATCTCATGATTGTCACACTCTAATGCAACAAATATTACCCGTGGCAATTCGATCTATATTGCCGAAGCATGTAAGGTTTGCAATTACCAGACTTTGTTTCTTTTTCAATAGTCTATGCAGTAAAGTTATTGACCCTGATACTCTCGATAATTTGCAAAGAGAAGTGGTTGTTACCCTATGTCAGCTTGAGATGTATTTCCCTCCTTCGTTCTTTGATATCATGGTACATCTTGTTGTCCACTTGACTAGGGAAGTGAAAATGTTGGGACCAGTTTTCTTGCATTGGATGTATCCCTTTGAACGATACATGAGCGTTTTTAAAGGTGATGTTCGAAACCGTTATCGGCCTGAAGGGAGTATTATTGAAGGTTATGTGGCGAGAGAGGTTATGGATTTTTGCAATGACTTTCTCAGTGGTAATGACACTCCTGATAATGACAAGAATATTGAGGAGGGCAAAGGAATTTTGGGATCACGGGTGAAAGTAATCAGCCGTGAGCAGTTGGAACAAGCTCACTTGTATATTTTACACAATATGGACGAAGTGAGTATTTATATCGAGGAACATACCAATTTCATAAAGAGACAACATCCTCGAGCAAGTTCAATGTGGCTTGCTAGAGAGCATAATAAGACTTTTACTAAGTGGTTTGAAGATAAAGTCTTACATCAACTATCTCAAACACCAAATGATATTACAGAAACTATCAAATGCCTCGCCTTTAAACCAAAACCGAATGTTATGTCTTATGAAGGGTTTGACATTAATGGATTCACATATTACACAAAGCGCCAAGATGATAAGAGTGTCGTCCAAAATAGTGGGGTCACTCTTCAAGCGTCGACTATGTACTTTGCAAGTGCAAAGGATAAGAGTCCACGTGAAGCTAAAATGTCATATTACGGTGTCATTGAGGACATTTGGGAGTTTGACTACATAGATTTCAAAATTCTGCTCTTTAAATATAATTGGGTTGATAACACCAAAGGAGTTATAGTGGATGAATTGGGTTTCACTTTGGTGAACTTTGAAAAGATTGGCGAGAAGGGTGAACCATTCATATTGGCATCACAGGCGAAACAAATATTCTATATCGATGATCCTGCGAATGATAAATGGTCGGTTGTTCTTCATGATAAAAGACAATTCATTGAAGATCCTATAGATGAAGAAGAGTACTATGATAAGTATGATGACTCCAGTCCATTCTCAGTTGGGTTGCCAACTCCACAAAATATTGAAGCTAATGATGACTTATATGTGTGCGGAGATCACAATGAAGGATTGTTAATTGATAAAAGATCACAATTTTAGAGACATGTATGTTTATAAAAATGCTAAATGTTTGCCTTTTTCTAGTTAATACAAATGCTAAATGTTTGATACACTTGGTGAGGCAGAAGGCGGGGTCATATTGTGGCCCAAAGCAGATGTCGTCTACACGACTGAAATTGTAAGATAAATTTACATTGATTTAGACTGTTAATGTGTATATATGATGTCAACTGATCTGAAATTATATATACAAGTTAAAAAGAAGACACCAGGAGCACCTAGGCCTCCACCTCCACTTCCCGCATTACCAACTTGGGTTCCAACTGACCTAACATACCCGTTAGGTCCTGCTTGTAGGGGAATGGCATGTTGGCTATGGGCACATAATATACATTGCCCTATAATAGTTTCTTTAGATGCAGATTATACAGGTCAATCATACGATAGCTCTTTATTTATACAAGATATTATTGAGCTGTTTATGTATGATTGGCTGAATACATCAATGATAGAGACATGGATAAGGTGAGATCTTGTTTATACATCCATATACCTTGTGTAAGATCCGATGATCTGGTTTCTTATATATTAATGCATACGCCTATATGTTTTGCAGCTACTTAGTCGAAGATCATTGCAAACAATTTGCATTTGATCATGTGGGATTTTTGATTCCATCATTGATTAGTTTGGTAGCTAAAGACCCTGATAATGTTCAACAATACTGTATAGATGCTTTTACAATTTTTGGTCAGCAAAAGAAGACGATAATAATAGCTCCATTCAATGTCAAGTAAGTTTACTTTATTTATAATTTGGACTTAAGAAAATTACATTTTTATTTTGCATTTTGAGTTATTAATTGTTAACTTCTTACCTCTAGCGGTAGACATTGGGAGTTACTAGTTATTGTCCCTGGGACATTCACTGTTTATTATCTAGATCCTGTGGGGAGTACATTGAACACTAAAATTGGACACGTAATGAGAATGCCATTATTCTGGTGAGAAATATTTCATTTTTATATCCGTTAACATCTTTTATTACATTACTATTTACTTATGCAATTTATTGTGTTATATTAACATGTAGGGGTTTAGATGCATTCAAAAAGGCTGGAGGAACGGTCCCAAGGAAAAAGAACCAGCCAATAAATTGGCAGAACGTACAAGTAAGTTCCCGACTCGAATATATATATTATTGATGTGAATTGTGCTTAGTTGTATTATTTTGTATGTTTCAATTTATAGTGTGCTACACAAGACAATAGCTGGGCATGCACATACTATGTGATGTGATTTATGCAGATGATTATCAAACATGCCGCATTGGACATCGATAGCATACATGAGGTATTATATATAGTCTCATTAGTTAGTATGAAATATATCAATCTTATTTTTATATTATTACTTATATATATACATCATTCTCTTTGCAGGTGTTTAAAACTGACCACACTATAGGTAAACGCTTAAAAAATATACATGCTCCATATACGATGGAAGCATTAAATGAAGTAAGAGAAGAATGGGTAAAAGCCATACAAGCAGTGGCAACTGTAAGATATAATTGGGATGTTGATAGCGATAATGAATGATACTTTAGAAATGAATATTTCTGAATGTTAATACATGTATTTGAATGTTTCTATATGTGTGAATGTGAGAATTGAATTGATGTCTGAATGTATGTACTTGTGTGAAATTTTCCTTGTGACTTTTGCAGGTTTGCGGCCTGTTTGTAGGCTGATATCAATGGATGTCGTAAACCTGCAGTTCAGAAAACTGAACTGTAGGTTCTCATCCTGCTGACCAGCCACAGCAGGCCTGCAAACTGATATGAAAAAAAAATAGAAATAGGCGTCGGTTATTTATAAAAAACCGTCAGCAAAGACCTACAGGGTCGGTTTTTTTCAAAAAACCGACGCCTGATGTGGCCAAAGCAGTCCTGGAAATGACGTCGGATATTCGTATCAAACCGACGCCTATTTAATCTATAGGCGTCGGTCTTTTGGTATATAACCGATGCCAAAAGTGTTCGCGCCACAGAAAATGGCGTCATCTAGGGCACTTTATGCGTCGGTTATCTACTAAAAGACCGACACTATATTCCATATAGGCGTCGGTTGTTTAGTAAATAACTGACGCAAAAAGTGCCCTAGATGACGCCGTTTTCTGTGGCGCGAACCCTTTTGGCGTCGGTTATCTACTAAACGACCGACGCCTATAGATTAAATAGGCATCGGATAAAAAACCGACGCCGAAGTGTTCGATCTTTAGCGGCGCCCACATAGGCGTCGGTCGGAAACCGACGCCAAATGGGGTTAAACGACTGACGCCAAAGGCCATTTCTGTAGTAGTGTGTATCGACCTGATGTGTCTCTCCAGTTCTAGAAGGAGCTTGGGTCTCCGCTTCTCCATCCTCTTTTACCAAGTTGGCAAACATGTTTGCTCTGTGATTCGACCCATGTTGATTTTTTGTCCCATGCTTCTCCTTATCTCTGTCTCTAGTGATCCTCCACCACCTCTTTTGGGTATGTCAATCATTGGTATTGTTGGCATTCTCACTGGTACCCTGTTGACATGTGTGTCCCCCATCATTGTCCGCACTAGGTCCAATTGAATCTTCTCCCCTTCCCCAATAGTTCTTCAAAGTATGGCCCATTTTCCCACAAAGCAAACAACTCATCGAATATAGTCCGTACTCGACTTTGTACTCATTGTCATTGATTTCAATCATTGATATGAGTTCCTTTGTAGTGTCCACCTCTACGGCTAGTTGGGAAAGCTTACACCTTGACCGGTTTCTCATATGTTCATCCACCATCATCAAGCTTCATAGTGCCAAACTAATGTAATCAAACATAGTAGATATGTACATATGTAAAGGAAGATTAAGGATACAAAACCATGTGACTATATACTTAGCTAAGTCCTCATATGGAGTGAAGATTGGGTACCAATCCCAAACTGCTAGCCTATATCCAAATAGTTTCTAGGGGCAACCGCACATGGTGGTTTCATAGTCCTTTCTACATGATAGTTGCACAATGAAATGACCCAGATATAACTCGAACATATTGAATCTTCCAGTTACTTTCCATAGAAGTTTTAAGTGATCATGTACCCTACATCTATTCTGATCATCCTAACTATCACTGCATATCTCCAGCATCTCGTTAGATCTTCCTGTACATCTGGATCAATGTAAAGCACTGGCTTTCTTCTACTAACATCAACGAAACATCCTTTACAGTGATATTTTCCTCGAACAACTTATCAAAGAAGAAGGTATCCTCTGTTGGTGATAGTTCCCTATCTATCATGATATTGTTAGTCATAAAATAAGTTGTTCCACAACAACCTCCTCCGCATACATTATTTCTAGGGTTAAGAGATTTGTTAGATGTTTGATTTTTATCCAGTGAGATCCCCTTCTTCGATGCAGATGTGGGATATTCATTGTATAACTCTTCAGACAATTTCATTATCTCCACCATATTCTTCAAACCATGGTTTGCGGCTGTCCCCCTCATCCCCATGTATTGGAAAAACAAACCTGCTTTCAGCACAGATACTCCAACCCCTTTTGCTCCTCATGTTCCTCCCCCATCTTGCCAACAGATCTAGGCAGATCCCGATCATTGCCACTACGTCTACCAGCCTCCCAACCTTCCCCTAGCCCGATCTCACCAGTGGAACCCTAGCGCCGCCTCCATCTCACCTACCCCCTCTCATCCCCATCTAAGATTAACAATCCTTTAGTAGGAGTAACAAGTCAAAATCTAAACATTTTGAATCAATATATAATATTAACATCATCTTTTTGACACCCCACTAGCCGGACCAGGAACAAATCTTATGGTCCTGAAGATGAAGTACACATACTGCATGTATACCAAACAATACTATCAAATGTAAGCAATCCAAATCATCTTCAGAGTGGATATAAATTCCAACATTTACTACTTGTCAACGAAATAGATCAGAATATGAAATAGATAATCTCTATAACAAGATGATTATTTACTACAATAAGAAACATAATCAACAATAGCAAATCATCATCTAGTTGTATAAGGAATTTAACAAACATTCAAATCATGTTTTACATAGCTTGTTATCATTTATCCATTTGCCCTAAAACTACTTGGCTTGTACCTCACCAAGTAGAAGGTTCCATGTCTAATTCTCATATCAATGACTAACTGTCACTATCTTAGGGTTTAGCCGACCACCCTAAAATATCAACAATAGACCATGATCATCTCAGGGTTACCTAAAGAGGCTCACGTCCTCGTCTCGGGTACACGAGATAGGAACCAAAAAAATAGTATATCACACATTACCACATTTCACATATTTTCAAATTTCACATATTTCATTTCATAAGAGTCCATTCCTCATGGACATAGACTACCACATCAAGGATTTAGGAATAGAGCCACTCCAGATGACTCACTTCTAAATCATGATGGTCTAACCTTTAAGGTGTCAATCCACTCTTTGGAAATCCTTCTCATAATTCATCGATTACTATAAGGAGATCTGTTTTGTTTCCCCAGTGTGGTCCCTGGGGGAACTCGCGGTATTCAGGGCACCTAACTAGATGTTTCATCATTTCACTTGTTATTAATCTCTTTTACTCATCTTATCATAATTTAAAACACCATACACCATATATGTGTATTCTCAAGTAACTAGAATAATGTGAAACATATTAGGCTTATCAAAAAGACAATGATTAAAGCAAGAAGCACAACAGATATGTAGTTTGGAAGACATATGATTCTTTTCATTTTCTACATCATCTCATAGAAGTCTCATCAGTGGGCTTTCAACCCGAGACATAATCTCATTGTCTAGCATTTACCCCATCAAGGTTTTGTCATCATCAGTGGGCATTTAGCCTGAGACATAATCTCAATGTGTAGCATTTACCCTCTTCAGGGTTCCTTAAATGTAAGAATTGCATATTGAATTCAAGTTCAACATATTTCTTATCAGTTAATTCTATATCACAATTCTTAACAAATATTAATAGAGGCATTAGAACTAGTAATAGTAAAATCATATAAATATCTTGTATCATTCATCATACTCAGAATATATAAATCTATCATACAACATATACTTATTTCATCCAATTTCTATAGATGTAAATAAATTTCATGCATATACATGCATGACACACTTAGTTCTCTTATTCTTTTATTTCACTTTCTTTAGTTAAGGTTACTCATCAACACATGTTGAATATCATTTGAAGTCCATTGAAATAGTTCATCATCATAGTAAAACTATTCTATCAAACAATCACAATTCAAGAATATGTTCTTGTAAATCAATTCATATACTTGAACCTCATCTTTTATTTGAATTCAACTATAGTAATGTGTATTCCTTAATCCCACATTTGAGTTTAATATTCATTAGCATCATCTATCCCATCATTTTAGGGTTAGAGTTAGGTTCTTAGAATTTTCTACTAATTCTCATCTTTTTCCTTCATTTCATAGTTATTAGTCTCAACTTCTTTCATGTCATCTTCATAACATTATTGGAACCAATCATTCTTAATTCACTTGATTGGTAATGCTTCTCTTCTCATTGAAATCCATCAAAGTCCAGTTTTAGTATATTTCATTCAATTTGGGTTAAGCCACATGTAATTAAAATAAAAGATTAAAAACTTCATCATAATAACTTCATTAGTTTCATCTTTAACTTGCCATCACCATTTAGTACATTTTTCTTCATATCATTTCTTTATTTATATAAGTGTACCATGTCATTGACTTCTAATGTGACTCCCATAATACAAAATAATCATTCTTTATTATACTACTCACTTTAGCTTAAAAGAATCATTTAGGTTACATCTTCTTACACCATAATCTCTAATCATCCATGATTCATTGTTATGTAGCTTGTATAAAAAGACCCATAATCATGTGAGGGCTACTCATTATTCCATAAATTATACTATAATATATTGTTTAGTATTACATCATATTAGTAAGGCTCATCATCTTCAATTGAAGTATTAGAGGTTACACTTTAGCATTTCATCACAATTTCAACATTATATACAAGTTTTATCTTTATCACTCATACTCATCTTAATACTAAACTTATAGGGTTTTCAAGAAGTCATCCTTAGTTTACTATATCATAATAATCATGTCATTTAGTAATTGCATCATGGTTCACATGGTTATTCATTAGAGATATTCACACACATGGAAACCCTAGTTTCCATTTTCACATATTTCATTCATCAATCATAAGTATACAATGATTGATTGACTCATTTGATTTAATCCCTCAATGCAAACCCTAAATAGGGAATATCACCACCTCATATTGATACATATGTATATATCATATTCAATTTAAGTAATATTCAAGAATCCACTTATATCATTCATTCTAATGCAATTCAAATATGATTCTAGACATGTCAATTCAATTTCCAACCATATTGCACATTGGGCTGATTTTTAGGCAACATTGGCATGAAATTGCATAGTCATCTATTCATAGAATTTTCCATGGACCCTCAATCAATATATCAGGAACTAAGCAATTTTAAATCAATGAGAAATAATCAAAATCAGTAGAATTTGATTTCGTAATATCTTTCCAAATCAATACCCAATCACATACAGATACAAGTAAGGATTCTGATTATTTTAGCCGGATAGAATTAGGCGTTCAACATGAATACATATCTTAGGAGGGAGAAAATCACTCACCTAATTGAAAAGCACCTTAAAAACCTAGGTTAAAATCTTAATTGTTATAAATCCAATCAAACTCTAGCAATTGAATCCATTTCTTCCTCCTCTCAACTCAGAGACCCTAGAAATTGTGAATAGGAGAGAAATAGTGATAATAGAGGGATAGTTGATATCATTTTGAATCAAATAATAGGAGGGACATAATCTTGACATTTGAGAGAATATTCACTATGAAAGACTATGCAAAGAAACTAAACTTACTTGATTTCATCATATCTCATATAGTGAAACCCTAGGTCAACATCTCCACCATTTTATCCTCTCAAAACCCTAGCTTTTGTCTCTCTGTAGCATTTTGTTTCTATGGAATTCACCACGAAATATAAGAGATCCTTGGGTTCTAGGTTGCAAATATAGATCAATTAAGGTGTTTGTGCTAATTGCAAATCGACCAAGCTTACACTTTGTTTTATTTCAACATATTTTTCTATCATAAAATATGCTACTAAAAATTATGTATTGTATAGGTCAAACCTCATCCAAGAATTATGAAAATTTATCATTATGTGGGAGAGATCATTCCAAAGCTCCAGTAAAAAGTTACTGAGTTACCGATAAATAAATAAAAATCAAATAATAGATTTCTATTTTTCATCTAGAATGCATCATTTGTCGAGTTTGTCATGTGAAATACTCAACTGACACAACACTCTGTAGAACTCAAACATCATATAAAAATTATGGAAATTTTAACAGGATGTTTAAATTATATTTTTGAAACTTCAATTAAAATCCAAATCAATTGAATATATCAAAAAAAATATAAAATTCAAATACCAGACAGATACATTTTAATCTGAATACATGGTCAGATGAGTTTATCCTAGGGAAACTTGGCTAACAAAAAAGTCATACAATTATTCAAAAATCCTAATATTTTTTAGAAGAGCTCACATTATATTTATCCAAATCATTTCCAAATTTCAACTAAATAGAAGTTTTATATAAATACTAAAAATCATTTAGTACACCACTATACTTATCAAATTCTATATTCATATGCCATCATAACCCTAAATTTGGCCGATCATGGTTTTCAATTCTAAAAACCCTAATTATTTGAAATAAAACATATTTAGAGTTTTTCATTAGGTTCAAAGATTAGAATACCATCAATAATCAGGTTTTAAACAATGATCAATCTGGTTAAGCATGTAATCATCCAAGTAAACCCTGATTAGATGACTGATTTGAAAATAGGTAAATTACAAGAATAGTCCATGACTACCTATATTTCCTCTAGGGGGTGCACCTTGGACTCTTTCTCAGTCACTACAACTAGGAACACTAGAAAACATTTAATTACCATATGTTCCCCCTTTATGGCTGATGCATACATGTTGGTTGTGGCATATTTCCTTTCTCTGATGGTAAAGGGTGTATGACCAGGCTTCTCTATCCTTATTTTATTTTTCCTATAGTGTAATTTTGCATTATAGTTATAAAGCCAATCTATTCCTATAATGACATCATAAACATTGTATCAAGCCGGATAAAGTCAGTGGGGTTCATTGTTCATATATTTAATAGGTGTGATCAGTGTTTTAGGGAGGGATGAGAAAATATGACCACTAGGGGTGTTGACTTCTATAATATATCCTAAGTACTTGAAATCCAAACAAAGCATAGCTACGAGATTTCACAAAATGGAAGTATTGGTAGAATTGGAGTCATATAAAGCTTTTATAGTATGTTCCATGATATTAAGTAGTCCTACATCATATTTATGGCAGTCAAAACTATTATGCATTTCATAGTACAGGAACGAAAATGGATTTCAAGAAATAGATACCTTTTATGAGTCGGTTTGCATTGGCATGAGCTTCCTCATTATAAATGGTGAGGACTTGGGCCTGTCAACATTCTCTAACAATAGGACTTCCCCTTGTGTCATTGGACTTGGTCCCGGGGGGTAGGGAAATGATAGTTGGACTGGATGTGTCCTTCTTGTTGACAATGATAACAAACTTTCTTCTCATGGCGGGATCTGCCAGGGTGCTTCTTTATCACAGTAGCGAGAGTTAGGGTGGGGATTCTCATGGTGGGGTTTCCCTTTTCCTTTATTTCTTTCATTGTCATGATTAAGACCTTGTTCCTTTCTATTATCATTCCTCAAAGCAGAGACACCTTCAATGAACTGTAGGTATCCGCAAGGCAGATTTTGGGTAAGCATGACAATCTTCTCCATATCTAAGGTAAAGTTGAGGGCCTCAGTGAAGTTTGGAGGTTTACTACCCATCACATGGGGTTTTAGCTGGGGGTGCAGTCAGTAGATAAAGTGATCAACTTGTCATTCCTCAGTCATCATGTAGGCAAAGCTCTCCATGAGGTGGAATTTCCTTACATAATCTGCCACCAACATGTTGCACCAGTAGAGGAGCATGAACTTTTTCTCCTTTTCCTTCTTGGTAGAGGTGGGGATAAACCTAGTGGTGAAGATGGTGCCAAAATCTACCAAGAAGTTGGCTCGACAGTTAAATCTCGATCAGTGATGTCATTTTCCCACCATAGTTTTGCTGCTTCTTGAATGAGGTGAGAGTGAAAAGGACCTTCTTGTTGGGTTGCCCTCTAGGATATGAAAGTCATTCTCTATAGCTAGGAGCCAAGCATTTGTCTTGTATTTCCCCCAAAACTTCTCTATGTTCAACTTGACAAAGTCAAGGATGGTGGCTCTAGGACAAGGGAGGATAGGTAGATGTTCACTATTCTTGTCTCCAGTAGAGTCTTTGAGATCCAGGGCACTAATGGCCTCAGTGAGCTACTTATGTTGTTCTAGCCAGAGCACCTCATGGGTCTAGATAACCACCCACCCAATATATTAGGGGCCACCAGAACCTAGGTTACCTTCACCCTTGGGTTCATATGCTAACATGGGATCATCCTACAGATCTAGAATATATTCTGGTTTTGGTATTCGAAAGGAGATGGCATCATGTTCAAGACCTTTCTGGACAGAGTCCTCCTATGGCCTCTTCCACTTCTAAGAAGAATCATCTTCCATGGACCTTCTCTTCTTCTCTAAGGATGTCCTCTTCCTATGGGAGGTCTTCTTGTCTAGGTGGTCCTAGGGTGTATCATCAGCAATGTTGGTAGTTTTTGTGCATGCCATGTTGTTTCATATCATCATCATCATCATCATCTAAGCCTCATTCCCAACTATGTTGAGGTTAGTTACATGGATCCTTCATGACCATTCAGCTCTATGATGGGTCAGATATTGGTCGAGATGTAGAGATTCAAAATCTCTCTTTACAATCTATTCCCATATTAATTTAGGCCTTCCTCTTCTTCCATTAATTATGCTTAACTCAATAGCATTGCTTCGTATAGGAATAGAAATTGGTCTGCATTGCACATGTCCATACCATCTAAGTCGGTCTTCACACAACTTATACTCTATGAGAGCCACCCCCACTTTATTCCTGATATAGTCATTTCTCAAGTGATATTTTCTTATCTTCCCACACATCCATCTCAACATACACATTTCGTCCATGTTCATCGTTTTGAGACCTTATTTCTTCACCGTCCAACATTCACTCCCATAGAGCATGGTTGGCCAATAGTTGTTCTATGAAATTTGCTTTTTAATCTGAGAGGGATCTTCTAGTCACATAAAACTCCAGTTGCACTCCTGCATTTCAACCATCCAACAGTAACCCTATGACAAATGTCATTTTGACATCCCCATCTATTTGAATAATAAAACCCAAGTAACAAAATTTATCACATTTTGGTATATTTACTCTATCCAACTTGGCTCCACCATCCACACTGCAAGACTGACTGAAAATGAAATGCATATACTTAGTTTTGATCCTACTAATCATCATTCCATTTGATCCAAATGTCTTTCTCTAAAGTGCAACTTTATCATTCATTCCATCTTAAGTTTCTTCAATCAACATAGTATCATCAACACATAATATACACCGAGGAATACCCCCCTAAACTTTCTTTATCAACTCATCCATAACAAGAACGAACATATATGAGCTGAGTGTGGACCCTTGGTGTACCCCAACCGTGATAGGAAATGTTGGTTTCTCTCCTCCAAGAGTCTTCACTCTTGCAACATCACACAATGAAGCTTTGGGAGAGGATTATTGATCAGAGGCTAAGATCTATAATGCATTATGTAAGTTGTTTCACATAAATAAATAAATCTCAATTTTATGCTTAGGGTATTTAAATAATCATAAATTGATGTCCATGACATCTATATTACATGCATTAATAATGGTTTGGTGTAGGATGCCATAACCATAATACTCATAACCCTAATTTCTTATAAGGGTAGAAGGAAGGAGTTATTGTGTCCCTAGATATTTTTTTGAGGGAAGCATGGGTAGAGAAGGGATGAACAGTAAGATGAGAAGGAAACCTAAAGGTATTTTATTTTGGGAAAAATCTTCTGACTATGGCCAGGCAGGATGCTTGGAGACCCCGAAGTCCTCTTAAGTTGACTAGTAGTGTGGAGAAAAGATTTGGCAGCCCTTGGGGCCGTGATCCCATCTAGACACCATCGTCTTAGAGAATTCCATAATAATTTGTTTGTCTCTATGTATTTTTCTAAATTTTACTAATTATTAAAGGTTAAATGGTAAAATGGGCTCTGATACCAAATGTAATGACCCCTCCCCTTTTTATGCCCAATTAAGGCAGGCCGAGAGGGCAAGGGCACTTATCCTATTTTCAGGATCAAGATTTAGCAAGTAACCAATCATAACTAAAAATTTCATTGAATGGAAAAGAGTTTGATAATGGTATGAAGATAGAATCTCATTTAGGGAGTTACATGGAATGGAAAACCAATATTTACAACATAGAGTAAATATATCTATTTAAAATCCTCCAGTAGACTTCAATCATCTTTCTCTTTTGGTGTCATCATCTCTGAGAGTCCATTTCTTCATATAAATTGGAGGTTATTCTAAAACTGAGTGAAAAAAATGTGGTCACTATATCAAGATATACTGAGTACATGGGGGAAACATAATATATGCTTGTAGGTATTACAATGTAATCATCTATAGCAACAATTATCATTACATAAATGAACATGCATTTTTTATTCTAACTTCACGGCCCCCACTAACTCACTCTTGGTGGTATACCCTCACTTTAGGGGAGCCTTTACGGGGAACCCTCTCTTTAGGTTTTGGTCCCTACAATGAACTCTTAAAACCTTCTTTTTCCGTCTTGGTTTTATAACGGCATTCCTTTCCGGGTTTGGCCTGCAGTGATCTTCCTATCCATGCTTGATTACTAATCATTCCCATAATGACCTCTTTCACTCCATGCTCATTTAACTCACCAGAGATAACTATTTAGGGTTCAAACAAGTTATATTTATATAATATGATACTCATATGGGGCTTATAGATTACAAGAAGTAAATAAACAATCAAGTACTTCAGTTGCAATCTATTCAGAAAATAGTGTTGCAATATGATACTCATATGGGGCTTATAGATTACAAGAAGTAAATAACTCATATGGGGAATATATAATATGATACTCATATGGGGCTTATGTTGAAAGTGTTTTCCAACACTAGCTTCACAAGCTAGTACCTCGTTAATCACATGATATATGATCGTATAGAAAAAATTGTCAGAATTAAATAGATTGAATCCTGACAGTAGAGTAGGCTAGAAGCTTATATGCGTTTAATTTAAAGGCAAATGCTATCCTTAATTCACAAGGAAAGGCTTACCGTGATTTTATCTTCGATTTTGGTGATAGTAAGAAGGCACTAGGAACTTACAAGATCCAAAACTACCACTAATAGAGGTGTAACTTTCCTAAATATTGCTTGACAGAAGCTACATATTCTTGGTTTGCTTCTTCGTCAATTTTATTTTCAAGATAATTGTTTATTAACTTAAAAACAAGCCTTTTCACCACATCTGTATGAAATAATTGATATACACTTGTGTATATCAATGTGATTTTTTGTTTTGGAGCAGTAGATGTTATAGTGAAATGGTGATCACTCTTCTTTTTGAGAACTTTTTTGCAAATGATTAAAGAATTAGGTGAACTTTGTTTGTATCACAAGAAATTGCAAATATGAACTAGATTTTATGTTTTCTAATTAGTTAGACACACATTATTTTCCCTACTTTTTGGATCTAATACTTGTAATATGCATGTACTCCTACGAACATTAGCACATTGCATGTTAGAATATCTACTTGTAATTGGTTAAGATGTAAGTTTATGAATAGTGGTTTCATATATGTAAAATTAGCATAACATGTTACCTACGGATTTTATGTTTGATAAGATTTGAATTGGTTGAAGGAGGAAAGAGCTTTGACGATTCTCTATGGAATGCAATAGCGTGTTCCACATCTGTACTTTACATTTCTCTAATGTACTTTGCATTTGGTATACATAGTGTATACTTTGGAGTATATGCATGAATGTCTTGAATATTTTCAAATACATGTTTCTCTCTCTCTCTCTCTCTCTATTTATGTATGTATGTATGTATGTGTGTGTGTGTGTCTATATATATATATACACACACACACACACATATATATATATATATACATACATACATACATATATATATATATATATATACATACATACATATATATATATATATAAACACACACGCATATATATATATATATATATATATATATATATATATATATATGTATCTATGTATGTATATACATACATACATATATATATACATACATATATATACATATATATATACACATACATACATACATATATACATATATATATATATATATATACATACATACATACATAGATATATATATATATATATATATGTATGTATGTATATATATATATATATATATATATATATATATATATATATATATATATATATATAACTTTCTAGTGCATTTTTATTTATTGAAGCACACAACATCCTAATCGTAAGCCAAAAATTCTTCAAAAGCTCAAGGAGTGCAAGGATCGTGTTGAAGGAAAATATATTTAATCGAAACATCTTGATATCTTGAAATTCCATTAAAGAACAATGGTTAGGATTTTATACATTCTTCTTGGCACGACATCTTTTTTTTATTTTGATTTTGACTAAAATGAGAGGAAAGTTGAATTAGTTTGTTTTAAAAAATTGTGTTATGCAACTGACTATTGATTATAATTTGAGTTGCTTTTTAGTGAAGCAAAGAACATATGAGCTTTAACTGAGCCTTAAATTTAGATGATTTTGTAGAAGAAAATGACAAACATGGAATATTTCCACAAGTTCTTCTAAAGAAATATGACCAACTTCGTTCATGAGGTCTTGGTGTACATGGGTTGATAATTAAAGGAGCTAGCAATAGAAAAAAAATTAGAGCCGATACTCAATAGTTAGAGATGATGAACAAGACCAAGATTCGCATGCATGTGAAATAATTTACATCTACATAGTTAAAATGAAAAAGACTTCAATATATAAATGATGAAGAAAGTTGAAGTAAGATGATATTACCCATTATTCAATACTCACGTTTTGTTTATTTTATTGAATTTTTTTTTATTTTATGCTTCAATTCAGTGTTATCAACCATGTGTTTGAGACACTAATAAACATATTGTATATGATTTCCATATTTAGATTTGAAAATATCAAATATAATACCACTTTTAACACCATGAATGTTGCTTTCTTTGGTATCATTTCTATGTCATGAACTACAATGATAAGAAATTGCAATTGGATGTCAGCATGTGATATACCTTGAATATGAATTGTACTGTCTGGAAAGATTTTATATCTTGTTAAGAAACATTACCCCAACACTCTTAGTATACTATTAAGGTGAATATATATATATATATATATATATATATATATATAGAGAGAGAGAGAGAGAGAGAGAGAGAGAGAGAGAGTCAGGCTAGAATACACTCAAGTGTACAGATCGCACGAATACACTCAAGTGTGTTTACATATCAAGACTATTTTTTGCAAAATATAAAATGTTGATCTTCACCGTCATACTATAACTAGGCTACATACAAATTTTGAGCCTATTTGGATGAGTGTAAGTCACTCATCCAAGGGTAACAAAATCGATGCGCGAAACTAATTTGAAATGCATAATTTTTGCAGTCTTCATAACATGAGATATACATATCCAAATTTGCTCAAATTTTGCGTATGAGTTGTTCACAATATGTTTAATAAGATCAATGGATTAGATTTTCAAAAAAAAATATTGCATCATGAAAAACTACTTGAGTGTATTCGGCTCCGGATACACTCAAGTGTATTCTAGCCTCACTCTCTCTCTCTCTCTCTCTCTCTCTATATATATATATATATATATATAGGGCCCATCTTTATTGCCCGTGCGGGTAGCTACCCGCCCACCCTTCCGACCACTTTTTTTCAAAAAAAAATTTGTTATTGTAGAGGACTATTTTGTCTAGCTCTCCAAAAAATTTTGGCCAAAAATAATATCATTTGCCCCTCCAAAATAAAAAAACCCGTCCTTATATATATCTGTTGTATATTTTGTACAAAGTTACTTTTTTGGCCAGCAGAGTTACTTTTTTGACAGCAGACTTACTTTTTTTGCTAGGAGAGTTACTTTTTTGGCTGCAGGGTAGCGAAAATCCAAGTTACCCGCGCGGGCAACGAATGAACACCCATATATATATATATATATATATATATATATATATATATATATATATATATATATATATATGGTATATCTTCGCTACCCGTGCGGGTAACTAAGATTTGCTACCCGTGCATCAGTTTTGTAATGGGAAGGTATGCATTTGTAATGAGACAATCCAAATTTGTAATGAGACGAACGAAATTGTAATACAAAGACTCGTTTTGTATTACAGCGCTGTTACAGTAATAAATATATATTTATTAATGTAACAGCGCTGTAATACAAAATGAGTTTTTGTATTACAATTTCGGTTGTCTCATTATAAATTTGGTTGTCTCATTACATATATGTGTCATCCCATTACAAATTTGATGCACGGGTAGCGAAATCTTAGTTACCCGCACGGGTAGCGAAGATATACCCATATATATATATATATATATATATATATATATATATATATATATATATATATATATATATATATATATATACACTTTAAAAGTACTGGTATAATCACATGTTGGATATTTTTTTGGCACCAATAATATCTATGCCAGCAACCATGTTAGTTGTGCCAGAACTCCATAAGTGACGAGTCAGAGGAATGGCAATGGATGGGATCTAACCCGACATATCTATACCGACAGCCACAAATGTCGATAGAGTCTCCAAAAATTCTAGTAGAGGCCTATGTTGTCATCAGTTTAGTCAACATTTATTGGCTGCTGGTATAGCCTATACTGACATTTTTTGTCATACCAACATTTATTCAGTTACTACTATAGGACCGTATTGTTGTAGAGGGTTAGGCTTTCTAAACCCTAATTATCATATTATAAAGCTTTTCATCTTAGAAAACCCAAATTTTGGCAACATGTGAATTCTTTAACCTAGATTAGATATAACATGCTCTTTTATCCAAAAGATTAGACTCTGCATATCAAAAGTAATTAATAAAGACATAGTTAAGAATTTCATCAATTTTATGAAATTAGGGTTTATATGTGTTATATTACATTAAAGTTTGCATTTTTAAGTACTTTTGGAATTCTAAGAAAAATTAGAACATGAATCTACTTTTATTGAATTCCTCATATTTTTTGATCAAAATACACTACTTGTAATTTTTCACTAAAGGATGGATTTTAATTAATTTTGCAAGATAAGGCTATTTTCCTGATAATTGGTCAGAGAGGTGAGAAAATAACTATCTTGGGAAAAAGGTCGGTCATAGGATCCTTGTTCATCACTGACTGATGCATGGATCACATGGCTCAAAATTGTTCTGCCCACTCACCCCGCTTCCAACTGACGAGAAGCCCTGATTGCCAGATCTGGTCTTCAATGACTGGCACTTGGTCTTCTCTTCCAAGTGACCCTATTTATGTGCAGAGGTGCTTGTGACAGACATGCTCATTGGTAAAGCAAAGAGAAAAAGAAAGAGGGGAAATTTCAGGTCAAAGTTACGCCGTTCACGTTCCAGAGTTTATGGCGGCATCAAGGGTGTGTATGTATTGGGTGTGAGGGTGAGATTTAGGGTTTACAAATGAGAGGTGAGAAAGGGATAACAACAAGAGACATTTCTTGGTCCACAAGCCATGGTTTCTCCTCCCATAAATGGGTTTCCCTTTTAAATTTGCAAGACAAACTCAATTATTTTCTTATTTTGTGATGAGATGTTTTGTGAAGAGGGGAAACATGAGTTAATGCTTTGGGTGTGCAATATGTCTTTTCCTTTTCTAGCTTGGAGTAGATGGTGACCCGTGCATCATTGAATACTGATCTAATAGCCAATAGGTCATGCAAGTATTGAAGGGTCGAGCCCTATGGTTCCCAATCTGATTAAACATGACATTCAATACATATATATCCATTAATCCTTTACTCTGGGAAATCTAAATAACTCCATAACTCTTCCTTTACCCAAATAACTCCATATTTTAATGGCAACTTGGGAATGACTTAATCTTGGGTTGGGCAAGGTTTTGTGCCAAAATATATAAGCTAAATACCTTTTTCTTTGCCTCTAAGTATTTCCTTTATTTGAATTATCCAAGTCATCTAATAACTTCTTTTCTTACCCAAATTGGGTGACCAATCCTATTTCGGTATATTCTTCCTTTGGATGAAAGTTAGGATCAAAATGTACCCATTAGTTTTATCAACATATCGTTTCTATAATTTTCCAAACAATTCCTTATTTAATTACCCGTTGTTCATTACTTTTAGAAATTCCTTTTTATTGAATTTTCCACTCTTTTTTGCCAAATATATCAACGGATTATTGAAAACAATAAAATACACAAAATCCCTTTTCAAAGGATAAATTAAATTCCCAAACCAAAACTTTCCAACAAGACATGAAAATTCCAAGCTTTCTAATGTCCTTAACAATGAATTATTTGCATCCAAATATATGTATAAAATTAAGAAAAATCCAGTTATAATAGTTTAAAATCATGCCAAGGAGTTTTAGGGTTTAAAACCATGTTAGGGGATTATTAATAGACAATATAGCCACCTAATCCAGACATGGCAAGGCCCATTGCAAACCACGTTGCAAGTAGGAGACTTACAGTCCCAGATCTACTTTAAGTCTTGTAAGATGAGATTGTAGCTTGCTGATATTCTTTCACATGTTGTGGTAAACTTCATATGGGTCATGGGCATTAATAAAATAGCTAAGAGATTAAGAAGTAACACTCAAGAATTATTATTAGTTTATTCAAACTAAGTAATTAGATTCAAGAATGTGTTAATTACTTATTCTCAGTGTTTTAGATATGATGATGAATTTTACAATGTTACTCATTTCATTCAATATTTCATTACTTGCATATTCCTATTTATGTTTCAATACACTTAATGAATAATATCTATATTATTCTAGTCTACTTGGGTAAATTACCATTCACTGAGCTAGTAGCTCCCACACTCTGTTGAAAAAAAAATAGGTAACAATTATGGTGTGGAGATAGATATTGATTTTTAGAAGAGCCCTACAACAGAAGGATGTTAGTAATATTTTGAATTAGAAGTAGTTAGTCTCAATCCATGTCTACCTAGGTCCTTTTATAGAAAGAGTTCTAAAATAATATTGAAAAATATCATGTTTTTATTGTTAGAATATGTTTTATTTATCAAGACTTGTGTACTTGTAAATAATAAGAATTTGTATGAATTATTTAAATTAGCATCTTTAAGAGTCAAATTAGTTTAGAGGAATCAAGTTGTATCCATATGTAATATCAGATTATGGGAGTGAATGTTTCAAATATGAGCATTTTTAAACTGACACAAGTTAAGAGTGATGATTGAATTTTTTTAGTCGTCACTTTATGCCCCAATCTCATGATTAGTAATTAATTTGAGACGTGGATGTAACAACATCACAAGTTGGAGCTATAATTACTTAGTTTACGTTCTTGCTTCATATAGTTTACTACTTTTGGTTTAGCTAACTGGCTTACCCAGAACATTTGAGTTAGTCTTGTGGTCAATTAGCAATTCTTTCTAATTTTTCAGATCACATTGGGTATAATTTTTCAAAGACTGTGTTCATTTACGGATGACAATCCATGATCACCACTGTAATGTTTTTAGATTTGAGGCCTTGAATAAAATGATATTAAAAGGAATGATTGTACTACCCATTTCACCAAGACGTGCCTCCTTTTCAAGGAGCCCATTACTAAAGAACTATGTGGTTAAGCATGATCATCCCAGAGTGGTACTAGGATGGATGACCACTCAGGGTGTTTGATCTTGGCTTACGCGTGAGTGAGGAAAAAGTGTGCAATTAAGTCCAGTGATGATTTTGTGGTTCTAGTTGTCATTCCTGAGATTCTACTAGAGCCTTGGGTTGTGGCCCCAATTTCCAAATGCTATCAGAGCCACAACCCCTCTAGTAGGTGGGCCCACATGGGAAATCACATACCAGCCTTTGAGCCAGGTGGTCCAAACATGTTGGTAAGTGATGTCTATGTTGGTGTAGCCACCCTTGCACTAGTAGTCGTGATCAGGATTTGGGTTCCCATGTGCCATTCCAGGTCTGCACTGAAATGGGGAAAATCATGAGGCCATATAGTTGATCCTTGATGAGGACGTCAAGAGTCTAAGTGAAAAAGATTACAACGTCTCAGGATTTGAGGCCTCAGATAAAATGATCTTAAAATGAATGGTTGGACTACTCATGTCACTAAGGTGTGCCTCCTTTTCAGGGAGCCCATCACTAAAGAACTATGTGGTTAAGTGTTCTTAGCCTAGAGTAATACTAGGATGGGTGACGAACCAAGAAGTTTATCCCGACTTGCATGTTAGTGAGTAAAAAGCGTGCAGTTAAGGCCAATGGTGGTCTTTGAGGCCAATCCTCATTCCTAAAACTCCGGTGTTACAACCACTATGTTGGATACTGCAATATCCTCATTAGAATCACCCTCTCCTTTGTGTAGCGATATATTGATACCATTCATCTCATCTTTGTAAAGTAATGTTAAAATCTAAGTATAACTTCTTTTTTGGAAACATTATGCATGTTTTATTTATCTTGCATCACCATAATAGGTGAATGCATGTTCAAAGTCATTACAATAGGTGTCTGATGAACATCATTACAAGAAGTATATGGAATAAGATATGCAATCCTCAAGGGAGTTACATCATTACATATGATTTCTCCAAACTGTCCTGGTTGTAACCATGATAAAGTGTCAGCTTTAGTATTCAACATTCTTGAATTGTGTGGAGTTTTCACAGTCCAGTTGTCTTCAATAAGCTTAGTAATATTAATTAATCACTTCTTTAGAATAGGATAATAAGCTGGAGTAGACTGAATAGCATGAGCTGCAAGGCTTGAATCGATTTCGATAACATATGGTCATCCTATAAAATTAGATTGTTTTATAGCTAAGTATATCATAGAAGTTTTAGCAACAATAATTGGGGTATTAACCATTGCCATTGCCCAAGATCCCACATATTTTTCATCATGGACAACAGGTGAATATTTCTATACTACCCCTTATTGGTCTTGAGGTACAAAGTCACTTGTCTTGTTATTGCTACTAACTTAGAAATACCATTTCTAATAGATGCATCAGTATTGATTTCAACCCACCCAAATGGTGGATGTAACAAAGAAGGCGGTTGAATATTTTCCTCCAAACTAGAATTCATCTGAGTAGAAGAAGCCCACACTCTTTGTGCATCATAAATTGAAGAAAATATCTTGATAATAAGTCGATCAAAAATAATATGCTCGGATGCAAATATGGAGCTATTCCTGGATTTCCAGATTTCAAAACAAGCAATAACATATCTAGAAATATTGCGGAGAAGATTGTAAGCCTGCTCGCAACCATGTATCAAAATCAAATATGAAGAAGTTAGGCAACATATCTATAATATGCAGTTATTCCAGATAACATGTACAAAAGTACAGTCCCTAAGGACATGTAATGTACCTTCCTGTGCATGGTTGCAATGTTGGCAAGAACTATCACATGTGAAATGATGTTGAAATCTTCTATAATTTGTCGTTATATCTTGATGATCAAGAAGCCGCATAAACGTGAGTGATTTTGCAGGCATTTTCAATTTCCGTATGTTGTTCTAGGGACCTGGTTTAGCTCTAGAAATTTCTTGTGTGACACACTTATAAGTTGACTTACAAGCAAAATTTCCGAAGGTATCATAGTTCCACGATGTAATGTCTATGTCAGTGTTATTTTGTGGAATAGGGAGACTAGTGACTTTATTTGTAATCTCAGTTGGAAGATAAGTATGTAGAAAATAAGTAACCCATGCTTTATCGGCTGTGATCACAGCAGCGATAGTCATATCAAGAAGTGTAAAAGGAACTGGATGCTGAAGGGACCCATTGGTCATACCGCATACGTATCGATGAGCCATTTGATATAATGAAGGTACTCTTCTCTTGAATAGTATCCATGAACGATGAGGTATATCTCCAGAATGTAGTGTAGTGATGACCAGACAATGGTCTGTACGATCTCTATTTGTTATATAGTATATAAACAACAGACCCAAACAAGACCCTTATGGCTTATAAACTTACAAGTTCATTTCATGAGAAGAGCCATGTTTCTAGATCTCATTACAAGAATACTAAGGCCATCATCTTATTTTGTTGCGGTGATTTGTTTCCATGCCACCAAAGTAAGAGGTTTCTGGTGAGGACCTCGTTTCCAAATGAAATGTAAAATGAGTGTATAAATCCACAATCATAGGCCAAGAGGTAAAATTGATGCTATCATAGTATAGGTAGGTATAGAACTTAGCACTGAATGCACTGGGCTAATACGTCTAGATAACGTTAATGTGTATGCCTCCCAACTCGTAATTCTTGGGTTCAACTAGATAAATTACCATTGTAAGTTTCTAAATTAGTTCTACCATGAATGATAGGAACTCCAAGGTATCTACCCAGTTCAAAATACCGGTGGCATGCCTGATATTGAACATATAAAATGTCGAGTATCAGTTGATATAATAGAGGAGAAGTAGATTACAGTCTTGTCATATGCAATGCTTGTCGAGAGGCCTATTCAAACAACGGGGAACGCTGCATAACAGCCTGAATATGTTTAATGTTCGCTTGGAAAAATAAAATGAATCATTTGTGAAGGCAACATGAGACACCTTAGGGCCTTGTTGTGAAAGTTTAATTGGTTTCCAGGTACCAAAATTTTTTTGCATCAATTAGTTGATTGAAACAATTAATACACATCACAAATCGGTACGGAGACAAAGGATCTCCCTTCCTTAATTCCCTAATTGCTTTGAAACTTGAAAGTTTTTCACCATTCCATAGGATATTTATATGCCCACCAGTGAGGGAGTTCATGATTTACTTAATGATCTAAGGTTGAAGACTAGTAGAAGTTATCATATCCAAAATGAAGGGCCAAGACATGCAATCACAATCCTTGGATAAGTCAATTTTAATGGTCATACAAGGAGATGAGAAAGGTCTACGCATGTTACGTATAAGTTCTTGAACAAGGATGATATTATTAGAAATATTTTGCCCTGGTACAAAAGCACTCTGGGTTGGATGAATCCAAGACGAAATATTTTGTTACAGTCTTTCAACCACTATATTTGAAGTTAGTTTTAAGCACAAATTATTTAAGGATATCAACCTTAGCTGTGAAAAATAAAATAATTTTTGGCTTCTTTGGAATGAGGATGATAGTAGCATTACACATGTCAGAGTGTAAAGGAAGACCCAATAGAGAAGATCGAACATAAGTCAAAATTGATTGCTTTATTATATACCAATTGTGTATCATAAACTCAGTATCTATGTCATCAGGGTGTGGATCCTTGTTCTGGCCCATGCTTTTAAGCGTTATGAGGACTTCAGACTCAGAAGGAACTGACTTAATCCCTTTCCAAATATACTTCCTAAGAAGATGAAAATAAGCAATAATTTGTCATAATTGAGATTGAAAAGGTTTAGAAGAAATTATGCAATACATTTGAAGTGTTGTAGCACCATTGTTTTCAAAACCAATTGGCCCACCACCCATTGACCATTACCATCCTGTAAAGAAGTAATAGTATTATGATGTCGTCTACTTATTAGGAAGGCATGATAAAAAGTTGAGTTTTGATCACCTTCATGAAGCGAAGTAATGTGAGACTTCTGTCAGAGATTAGCACATTCATCTACTAGAATAAGTTGATACATGTTCAGTGAATTAGTATATAATAAATCATCAACTTCATTAATCAACATAACAAGGTCATTTTGTAGACGAGTAACTTCATTCAATTCATAATGCTTTAGGTGTTGTGTCACTTTAATTGTTACACGAACCCACTGATGGATAAAAGGTTTCATGGAATTCATAGCAGAATAAATATCAGAATGAGACAGACCGATTAGAACTTAAAAATGTCTTGAAATATTTGTTGCAATTCCATGATACTTTATGTGACGAAATGAATTCTTGGGTACATTCTTAGTTTGGCCTTTTCTTAAGCTTTTCCTATCTTTTCTATCATTTTTGTGCTTTATGTTGAAATTGTAGAATTATTAGTGGTTTCGGTGAATTTGATCACCATTTATGCTAATGTATGGGTTTATGAACAAATACCTCAATGGATATTTTAAATAACGGTGTCTAAGATGCAAATTTACCACTTATGTTAGATAATGATTAATTAGATTCATTCTAGAGAATTCCTTAACCTTATGGAGCAAGGAAGAGAAAAAAGAATGAATAATAATGCTTTAAACATGTTAATATGACAATAAATTGTTTATTATGAGAAATAGTGGTAATAATGGATAATGAACTAAAATTCATAAATGGAAGACTGATTGGTTAAAGATAACTTAACATTTATTTTCCTTGGGGTTGGTTTGGCTTGGAGGCCAAGTTTTATAATTTTGGGATAGTAATAATTATATCTATTTTATTTTGAAAAGAAAAGGTGATTTTCGTCCAAAATATGAGATAAATCATTTAATGACTCCAAAAGTGGAAATTAATATTGTATTCACAAATTACACATTAAAATAACCTTTTTGTGAATTTTATGTAATTTGGATAATCTCTAATATACATGTAAAGATTTGGATAGAGAAGATATGTGAAAGCCCAAAATGTTAGAAAATGTGATAAATAACTTCAAAGGATAAAATTAATAGCCAATCGTGTTCGACATGCTTTGATTTTCATAAGAGTGAATTTTCACATTATGTGGTGGTTTTTATATGTATCTAATGTTATAAGAAAGAGAAAATGTGGTTTACTTTAAATGAATTAAATAAAATACATAGAGTCCTCAAAAGTGTAAACTAAGGCTATATTTGGATTCTACATGTCTAAATTAGAGTAGGTAACAAATTGCATTTAATTTGGAGTTTGTTTGCACCTTCAATTGAAGAAAGAGAAAATAAGAAATAATTGTATTCACACTTCATTCGAAATCGATTGGGAATTTATTTTAATGTCACATCTTCTTTTGTTGATGCATGTATGATCATGACCATTGGATCCGTGATCCAACGATCGGTGGGACGTCTCTTTCCCCTACCCGCTCATGGGTATGAAGAAAACTTGGTTGTGATTTTTGGGTCGGGATTTCTCCCTCCGTGTTTAATCTTTTTTTGAACTTTCTTCGCCAATAGATTTGTGAGCAAGTTCCGCACAAGATGGTCCCTTACTCGTGCGATTTCATTGCGAATCTAGGAAATTCCAAAAGCTTGGAATGTACATTCTCACGACCAACTCGTTTAAACCCTAGAACACTGTCCCATCTATAAATAGAGGTACCAACATCTTCATCATCACTTGAGCAATCAGTTCCTCGTATTAAATTATTTGGAGATTCCTTGCACATCTACCCCCACCTAGATCTTTGTCTGATCTTAGGATGGCTAGAACTTCCTCTCTATGTCATCTTTGTTTGATTGCATTCAAGGGTAAGTTTGAGCATCCTCGTTCTTCATTTTCATGGCTTCGGTTCATTGTTTGATGCTTTCTTGTTGATTCTCCCAATTTGGTGCAAGAACAACAATAACTGCACTACTGGTCTTCAGCGATGGCTCGTCCCTGTAAGAGGAAGCATTCTTGTCGATGATTTCTTACTTTTACTCCACTATTCTCCTTCTTTCTTTATTTTCTCTCTTAAGGGCATATCTGACATTTTGCCCTCTATTTTCTTATTTTGGATGAGTCAAAGACGAGCTTTGACTAGGCAACATGAACACATCTGATTGGACCATGTCAGCAGGTCTAGTCCCTCTTGTTCCTTCTTTCTCACGATTCCATTACTTATGTGGATTTTGCTAATTTTCTGATTGGCCTAATTTGTAAAATTCGTATCGTTTAATTTTCTTGTCCAAAAATTAAGTAAAATGTGTTTTAGAATTGAAAAATGTGTTCTTTCTAATAAAAATAGTTTGAAAGCCTGATTTCTAGTTTTTCGAAGGATGATTTTTGAGAATATAATAAATCATTTAAAAATCCTTAAAAATTGTAACTTTATCATATAAACTTCAAATTGGACAAATAAATATGTTTTCTTGATCAGGAGAACCTAATAATTTGACTATTGAGATTTTCGGACTAAAAATATGAGTTTTGTTAGAAAGGTCCAAAATTTGGTTTCTCGACATTAAGGTGTGTTATATGCTCTAATGCATGTTGATTAATCAAAATAGGCAAAGTTGAACTTCGGATCATCTAAAAGTGTTGAAATTGGTAATTGAACTTAATAAGAGAGGTATGTGCATTCTTACACCCTAATTTTGGGATATTTACAAACCTAACCCTAATTTCCCTAATGAGGCATTATTCAAACCCTAATCTCTCTATTATTTTTTCTCTTTCTACTTTTGCCTCAAAATTAGTATTTGCATTCTATTTCTTGGGTCTTGTACCCCACTGCCATGTTTCAAATAAATGATGCTTCTACTTGCCATAGTTTCTCTTTAGCATGTTGATTTTATTAGAATATTTAACTAATGTAGTGGTACTTTTTTACAACAACCCATAGATAGGGAATGTGTTTTTTTGCCCTGGGGAATGTGTTACTCTCCCCATTATAAAATTATTGTAGGTGACTAGAATGTGTTATTCTCCCTCACCTATTTGTTGAGGTTAGGTAGGTGCCTCAATCCTACTTAGTTAATGGAGTCAACATTAATCATGCATGAAAATCTTTTGCTATTTTCTTGTTATGGAAAACATCTATTATATTATGCCTCATACTCTTGATTTCTTCATCTTATGATGAAATCATAGCCTTTATTTCCATGTCATTTCTTTACCTCTTGTCCTTGTTCACTATAGACACATACTTTGTTTCTTTCTTTTTCTGGGTGATGTCCCAACCACCAAGGCCTAGTATCAGAGTTGCACAAAAGGAAAATAGAGGACTAGCCTAGGATTAGGATAAGGAGTGCATGGCATTCAACATGGACCAAACTCATGAACTTGATGTTTGGAGACAAACTTGTTATGGTTAAGATTTCTCTCTATCTAAATCCTTATTTTGTATCTTTCATGTAAACCATTTATGGGAGAAGATGATGTACTATTGTAAAATTGAAAATAGTCATTACTTTATTTCTATGCTACACTTTGGTTGTTTTGAATGCCATTAAATAAGATTAGAAAATATTACACATGTTCCAGCATACTTTTTTAGTGTGTTGGAATGGATGTTTTATTCTTCAAATTTTAATATAGAGTGGATACCCTCTGGATCCCACTCCTTACACTTCAGCTCTGAATTTTTTTTGGAACTATTGTTTATGATCTGTTTTGAGGAGGAGAGGGTTATGGTATGAACATTTTCTTAGTAAATGACTAACCGTTGCATCAAAAAAAGAATGCATCCAATGAGAGTTTACTAGGACCTAATTAAGACATTCATGCAATCATCCAACTTCATATGTAAAAGGAAATCTAGAAAAATCATAATCAGATAAATCAACATGTAGAATTGTAGTTTGAAATATAGTTGCTTCATTATAATTGAAACGACCTCCTCCATGTTTTTTATTATCAAGTAACATATAATTAAAATCTCCCATGACTGCCCATGGTTTTGAGATAGTTTGATGTAATCTTAAAAAGACATTGCCAAAAAGTTGCTCAAATATTAGGGTTAGGATGAACATAGACAATGGTAAGGTAGTACTTCTCATTTACACAACTATGAAGAAGTGGTCTATAGATTTCAATCAATCGAATGTTATAAAGATGTGGCTGCCACAACAACCATATTACGCTGGAAATCCAAGGCTTTTGATAACAGCGTCCGCAGTGTTACCTGATATCCTTCATTCAAGAATAGCCAAGATTGATGGACGATGTCAAGAAACCAAACCACTAACATAGTTAATTCTATTACATGTCCTATACCATAGACATTCCAACAAATAGTGTCTATCATAAAAATTTAGGTAGACATATGGTGATCCTCATCATCATTAATAGTTTCAACCCACTTTTTCTCTTGACTCCTCATATATTAGGGGGTGATTCATTTTTCCACTAGATCCACATATTTCATGTGCTATTTTACCATAACAGCAAACTAGTTGAATAGATGGAGGATCCTCTAATGGTTCAGGGACATCATATATGGATAGAGGATCAGAATGGGAGTGCGATATAATTTCACCAACATCTGAGTTTACCATAGAATGGTCAGCGCTTTCATATTGATTTTTAACACAAGAAGTTTGCAAAACAATAATAATATCCTCATGGGAATAGAAGAAGTAGTAGGATGAACCTCAACAGAGATTGGAATATAACTGGCTCAAGAGATGAAAATAAGTTACTTGAAGAGGGATCCTCCTTATGTTTTTCATTCCAAACTTTAGAAATTGGTCAGGCATCAGACGTAGTAGTGACAGTAGGTTTAGTATTTGTACATTCCATATCGTGTAAGTCTTCTAACAAGAGAAACACATTTATTTTCTTCTAGAATCAACTTAGTTGACTTTGGGAAAACCTTTTGCCTCCTATTATGAGGATGTACAAAATGAATGTTCTTGCGGTAATAAACTTATCATTTCTCTTCTTCATCCACCCATCATACCTCAACTTCTTCAAGTTGTTCAATCACTAGATTACATTTGTCAACATTGCTCACCTTTGAACATGAATATCTAGCATGACCCAGAATGTCACATGTAGTACAGGTAGGAGAAATATATTCATGTTCAACCTTGTAAATGGAATCATTAATGATGATTGTAGGTTTCACTGACATGTTTGTACCAATTTTTATATCAATCCTTACAAAATGAATTCATGTACAGTTCATTGTATATTCATCAATCTTGACTAGAAGGCCCAAAACTTCCCCAATTCGACTCCATAGAACAACATTATGTAGATGAATCAGTAGATCAATGATACCATCCCAAGACACAATGTAGGGTTGAAAATCACTGGTCAATATCATCGAACCAACGACTCACTATCAAATTGCACCAAAAGATGGTCCATGGATTGCTAGTAAGGGCTTTCAAGAAATCAGAATAACAAGTTAACAGAAAAAGATAATGATTCAAAGATAATTTATACAGTTTCCATTTGTTGTTGGCTTCCATAGGTGTATGTGATCTCAGAGGGTTATGTAACCAATCAATTTAACTATAGCTGCATATTTGAAAGGTTTGTATAATACATAATATGCTTCATGAGAACATAAATTTCATCAAAACTTTATCACTAACCAGGGAAATGTCATCAGGTTTGATGGGTTCCATACCGTTGTTGTATAAAAAATAGTTAGAGGATGAAGGTGGAGCATTTACATTTTTGTATGAAAATTTAGATGCAATAATTGTCAACAACAATTCGTCAAAATTGTATGAGTGATGATGCATTTGCCAGTATTGAGCGTCAAGAATCTGGTATGAGTTTTTCATGGATTTGTATTCTTGAAAATATAGAGGGGAACTCGATTGCCCTCTCATACCTCCATACTGGAATTGGATACCCACCTCAAAAAGAAGATTCATCTTTGAGTTGTGGTTGGAGAGGGACTTCAGAATCAACTGTTGGGTTCTAAGAATCCACAATAGTTATAACATGGAACAAAATTTATTGAAGAATTAGGAACATCATTGTGTTCCCCATTAATGGGAGTAGTATTAGAATCTTTGTGGTTACCCGAAGGATCACCTATTCACCCTCTTCCCCCTCTACCATGGCCTCCAGTCGAATGTCGGCCACAACTTCCTCTTATACTGTCGTGAGATGCCATGTCCCACATACCTCTCTGGAACTCCATCCTTCACCTTGAGATCTAATCTTGAATAATAATATCAAGCGCATCTATTGATAAAAATTTAAGTATAATTTAATGGGCCCTTGAAGCAAAAATCTATAAGTAGTAAATAGGGGGAGGAAAAGTAACCAGTCTAAATCTCACATCCAAAATGAAGCGGATCTAGAGTAGTCGAACTCTTAGATTTATAAATTGACACTCAGACCCCCACAACTATTATACGGCGTTTGTTGTAAAAGATCAGGGTCGAACCACAGGGACAAAGTTGGTAAGTGTTAAGAACATAGAGCCTTAGACTCAAATACAACAAACAAAAAGATAGGGAAAGATGGTGTTCTCTAAGGAACAATACTAATCTAAACAAAGCAACAGTAGACAAGAAAAGATAACAAAATAAGAGAAACAAAATTTAACAAGAAAGACAACCAAAATATGGATGGGAACTTGGATCGGGTTTCACCTACTAAGACTTCTCACCAACATGCAATACTCACTCCCTTTTGTATACCCTTAGCAAGATTACAAGCAATCATCGTATATATCTATTACATCACCTCTTGAGTTTAGGATAGCTCTAGATTATAAGGTTTTCTCTTTCTCAAGATGCCAAACAAACAATTACCAAGCAAACCATATGACCATAAGCTTCAGCATTTCCAACATTTTTATGCATTCATACTACTCCATAACACTTAGATAAGGTTAGTGCTACTCATTCGAGGCACCAACAATCAATCATCATAAGATGGTAGCTAAACATACAAGTGAAGCATTCAAGAACAAGAGTATGGAGATAATCATTGCTAAGGACATATATATATATTAAAAAAAAATGCAAGTTTATACATGTTGGGAGGGCCTTAGTGGCTACTCCCAACCCAAGTTAGGAGTTTAGCCACATATGTTAATGGGAAGCATAATAGATTTACAAATGCAGGGATACATCAAGAATAACAAAGAGGTGAAGATACAACATGGGGAAGGTAATATATCTAAAGAAAGAAGGAGGCGATACACCAACAATACTTCTTCAAATCTAGATCTGGTGTGGACGTGGAAGATGGCAACTCCTTCTCTTAGAGAAGAGGATGGTAGGCCTTCTCTCTCCTATAAATTTTGTCTTTGGAGATCTAACGTCTCAGGAGATGGGTGATGATGACTCTAGAGTTTAGCAACACTTTATTGCTCTTGATGATCTAATGCCTTTAGTGTGAGGGGTCAGGGGCCTATTTATAGGTGCAATCCACCAACTTAAGTCAAGTGTTGTGGTCGCAACACTTGTCTCAACCTCTACCAGTGTTGTAGTCATGACAAGGTAGTTGCATTCTGCCCCGGAGTTGCAGTCACTACCTGGTGTAAGTCGCGACACAACGTTTATTGCAATGACTTCATCTTCCTCTTATGTCATGGTCGTGGAAGTTGTCACAGCCGCAACAGTGGTTGTGGTCGGAATGATTGATGTTGTGACTGAGAGCTCAGTGGAGGATAGGTCCTCCATGCTTAGTCATTTTGGGTTGCAACATTGATCATATGTGTGTCTCGGTCGTGACAAAGTCTCATCCTGAACACTCTTCTACATGATGTTTGCTGCAGTCATGATGTAGATTGTATTGGTAGAATCTACATGGACAAAGTAAAGATATTATGTCATGTCCAAATTATGCCTAACCATATCAAAATAAATAGAATGAAAAGGATGTCCCTATGGGCATAAGATAGGTGCTAAAAGATCACCAAATAAGATGTTATCAACTTCCCCAAACTTAGAACTTAGCATGTCCTCGGGCTAATAGATATGATCAAATCATCGAGATATGAGCTATGGATGATTTTTCTTTTAACAGACCCACCATTATAGAGTTATTGCATCCTTACAACAACACCCTTGTGACATTCTTGGCTTGAACCCTGAGATTCTATTTCCTTCCTTTCGAATCCAGAGTTGCATGACTTGGTACCTTTACTAATGCCCTTTTGTAATAAAGAACTCTCCCTCTTAATGACCTCCCTAACCTAGGTTGCTGACTATACTTGTACATCGTTCCCGCAAGGGGTATCTTTCACACCCTACCTTTATTTTGGTTGTGCCTATGCTATTGTGCTTGGGTAGATTTTAGGCTTTTAGTGTGTTCTTGCATTCCTCAATATCCCTCACCCATAGGCTGTCCTAAAGATAGTGTTGCCCAAATGGGCTCTGATGTACTATCAGGTAGTTCTGTGAGGGTTGATTTGGAGTGCAGGTGGGTATAACTTGGCTTCAAGATTCCACTTACGGGCATGACATATATGTATTTGTGAGTGCAGCAATACACCGCCCGTGTGGAATCCTTTGGCATCTATTTTTAGGCACAACTCTCATGATTTTTTTCTTTCTTATTGGCTTTTCATTTTTTTCAGGCTTGGGAATGAGATTTTGAAGGAGTTCTTGGTGGCCAAACCTCTTTTCATACCGAAGTGGGGATAAATAAAACTAGAAGGGGCAGTTGTTTTCTTCATATGGGAGGTGTAGACTTTCTAGCTAGAATCGTCAGGCTAGGGTGATTGGTCGGGAGTATGGTTGGTAAAGTCCTCTAGTTTCTAGGGGTTCCATAGATTCAGGATTGTTCCATACATGACGTTTTGATGTAAGAATGAGATAAGACTGTATTGATGTGTCTCTTACTTTTATGTGTACTAGCAACTTATTTGCACCTCTCTAGAAATGATTACTCTACAAAAGATAGCAAGAGGACAAACAAGTCTAAGAAAAAGGAATGTCGAATCGTAAAGGGAAAAGTGAAAACTATGAACTATAACAAAGGTTTGTTCAGAATTGTTTGAAATTTTCAAAATTGTTTCATAATATCCTATTACAGAGGGTGAGAGTAAGAATATATACAAACAAAAATTAAACTTAACTGACAAAATTGTACCTCTCATGCCCATTTATAACTCCTCCCCCAAACTTAACATTCACTCCGTCTCAGAGTGTCAAAAATGGAGTGGTAGGTATAAATGGGCTTACTTTATTGTTGTTGATTTTCAATGATTGCCCATTCTGATCCCAGGAGCATGTTGGCATATATTCCACAGAGTGTGTGGTATTTTTCATGTTGCATGCTCTCAACCTTCATGTTCATCATGGCGAGGGATGTCATCCAAGCTAGGAAATAATATCTACAGTCATTGGACAGTGATACTTGTTGTGGGGTTCTATGGCAGAACTGCATCTTTCTAAAGTCTTTTCCCTTTGTGTACTTGTACCCCCTCTTTTGGTTTCTGATCATATCGATGATTGCTTCAGCGCACGTAACTACTTTATCTTCAGTAGGCTTCTTCGCAGTATTCATATTGGTGCGTTTGTTCAGTGCAAAGGTTGAATCTGAGATGTTATATTGAATTGCAATACTTGCTATAATATTAACTACTAGACAAGTCCAATGGCTATCATGTAGGATGGACATGATTATATAGTCCAGGAGAGAAGTCGTCAGATGTTGCTGAAAGTGTTCTTTTTTGCCTTACTTTTTGTCTTGCAGAATGTCATCGACGAGCAAGAAATATGCCATGTGTACATGTATCATGTTGTTGCCCAACAATGATTGGTAGGAAGACATAGTGTTTGTTGAGAGATACCCTCATGTTTTCAAAGTATCATGGAGTTCATCTTTTAGCACACATATACCATCCCTTTTGAAGATTACTTCCCCCATAGTATCGCCTACTTTTAGGCACTTCATTATCATCTGTAGGGACTCCAACAAAAGGCTTTCACAACCCCATATATCTAAGTCCTGGAAGGTAGGTACTATATCTCCTGCTGGACCATCTGGCTTTATTTCTGGTATATCATCTTGGTTTAATTTCTCCCTCTTCAATCTCATTATCAGCAAGGTCTTCTTACTCTTTTTCTACTATGGGGGTGACTTGCACATGGTCTTTAGACTTTCTCACCATGTCTTCTTCTCAGGTAAGGGGATTCCAGTGTGAAGCTTATGTGGTATCACATCTGAGGGCATCATCGGGTCACTAAAGAAGCGGCAATCATAGATCACCTCCATAGCATAGACACCATGTAGGCCATGCAGATCTTTGTTGTAGAGGTCTTCCAGTGGGATTTTTTGTTGATGACTTCCGTCATTCTTATCACAATAAAAGCAAAATCTCCTATCCCTTCCTCTTCTTGAGGTACTTTCTTATAGATAGAAAATTGTTTCCAAATTCCCTGGTGGCGTTCTCCTCACTAGTACAGAAATGGTCTATAGCGTCATTTTTTTAAGCCTATAGCGTCACTTTTCAGGCGACGCCTAAGTGGTCGTCGCTACAGTAATTGCTCTGTAGAGTTCATTTTTTTAACCCAAAAAAACCGACCTTGTATAGTAAAAAAACTGACCCTATAGGCTCTCAAAAACTAAACCCAAATGAGAAATGAAACTATACCTGAACCCTATAACGTCGATTTTTTTAATAAATAACTGACTCTACAAATTATATCTAAAGACCTATAGCGTCGATTTTCTTAAAAAACCGACACTATAGGTGTTTTGGCCGTTCAGCGTAGAATGGCCGTGTTGCATAAAATGACCGTGTTGGGAAGAGGTAGAACTACAGTGCACACTAGCACGGCCGTTCTACCTCTTCCCAACACGACCGTTTTATGCAGCACGACCGTTCTACGCTGAACGGCCAAAACACCTATAGCGTCGGTTTTTTAAGAAAACTGACGCTATAGGATCGGATTTTTTTTTAATTTTTGCAGAAACTGAACAGAACAAAACAGAAGAACAAGAATATATATAAGATATGGGAGAGGGGAGCATTGATGCTCAACCGTCACCATTCCAAACCACACATTCATAACAAAAATGATTCATATATATTGAGTTGAGTATACATAGTCACATCATAATTTACAAAATGATAGATTGCAAGTCTGAGATGATATATATTAAAAATGTCAGATACAAAAGTAAATATGAAAGAGTACTAAAACCACATACATAAATAGAACGTAACTGACATGTTTATTCCAATGCTATATTGACTTCATTTAGAAAAGCATCTGACCACTCTTCTTGGAATTCATTTAAGTCCTCACGTGTGTAAGGCTGAGTTGTAAAGATCTGTAAACAGAAAATGCACATGCTAATATTTTATAAAATGACTACAACTCATTTGTAAATTTATGATGTTATTCTTTATTACCTGATCTATAGTTTGAATATCATTTGATGCTTGTTTGACAATAGCTTGCATATATTTCCTTACATAGTAACCACAAGCCCAGTCATTATTTTGTATAGAACACTACAAATAACGAATTATACTTAATGTTAGTAACTAATATCAACAGAAGACTATAAGAGTTGACATATAAGAGTTGAAAATTAATACATATAAGACTAAGCAGTTGTCAAAGTAGCTACCTTGACATTTTTCAAAGTCAATGTCTTAAATTTTGTGTGTATTTGTCCTCTGCTTTCACGAAAAGCTTTTATACCCCTATCAAATTAAACGATAGTTGGTAAAATATAAATTCTAAACAGAAATATCATGTTGAAGCATTGACTATATTTATGCTTACGCCATAGCTGGCAATTTCAGTTTGTGACCCCTTGTTGTTTTTTCCATTGGGTCAAGATAATAAAGAGTCATCAATTTTGGGACAATCACCACTAATTCCCAATGTCTAGATCTGAGTAAGAATAAAACAAACATTAAAATAAAATACATTTATTCATTATTAAAATTATATTGAATAATAATACTTACTCGACGTTAAAAGGAATTAGGATAGTTTCCTTTCCCACAGTAGCAAAATATTTGAATGCATCAGAGAAGTAATCACTCACTTCGTCAATATGTGTCTCCACCTGACTAGTGACCGAAGGAACTAAGAATCCAACATACTTTATATCAAAGTTTGTGGTCTCGGTATATAAATGGTTGTTAAACATATGTAATTATTTTCATATGTAGAAATAATCTAAAAATGTGTATTGGAATTTTCTATATTGATAGATCCTTACCTTATCCATACTTCTAATATCGAAGTATTCAGCCAAACATAATAGAACAACTCTATAATATCATCATGAAAAATATAATTGTCAAAGTCCCTCCCAGTTGCATCTTCTGTTAAATTGATCAACATTTGTAGTCCAGAGCTTTGATTGGCTAAGTATCGACACAAACATTTACATTTACTTCCCAACTCGTCGAATGTGGATTCTGGAATAATAGATGGCTTGGGCATAGGAGGACGACTAGTAGATTTTTTACTTTTTGGTTTGCAAACCTGTTAATTAAATTACATACTTTTATTAGATGAGTTCATATATGCAGTCAAATATGAAAAAAATGGTAAAATTCAAGTATACCTTGTCATTGATAACCAAGTGTCTAGGCCAACCCACCATAGCACCCTATGCTTCTTCAACTGTACTATATTCAGGATTAGGTGTGGGTAGTGGTTTGTCCCCCATTCTGTCATACACAAGGTGGATGGACACACGACAAATGTCATTAGTAATTTGTTGGCAATGCAATGTTCCACCAAAGTTGTACACCTTGCCCGCTGCCACAACACTATATTCTGGAACCTCCACTACAAGTTTACAGTTCATACCAACCTAGATTGAAATAATATAGGTTATATAAGAAGAAGTAGAACATATACCTGTTACAACTATATATATTATCATATATCATACTAATAACACAACATATAGAACAAAAACTTACTACAGATTGTTGTGGTGGGTCATCAGGAGTGCTCCCATGACCTTCTACAACTGGAGCATGGGCTTGTACCTCATCACTTGAGAGACGCATAGTATGATAAGTTTGATAAGGTTGAGAAGGTTGAGTAGGCTGATATGAAGACATTATTTCTTTTACTTTCTACGCTACTAATACTTCAACCTCCTCTTGTGTAAGACCTCCTGCACGACCTCTTTTAGATTGCGAAGGGCCAAAATAAGACTTGAATCCTATGCCAGCTCCTAATCCCCTAACACGGCCAGGATGCTCCTTTGTACCAAGCACAACTGATAGTTCATCCATGTGGCCAGTTGGGATGAACTTTCCTTCCTTCCTTTGCTCGTGGAGATCAATCTATTCATGTTTAATAAAAATATTAAAACACAATATCAATTAGATATAAATAAATCTAAGTTTGTGGGAGTTACTCTTTACTTAGTTGGGATAAACCTACCATCTTTTGTGCCACCTCCTTAGTTGTAGGGTTGACAATTTCACCTGCTCGATTCTTTCTAGCATCAATCCATGTCAAGTGTCGGGGTGGACGCTCAACTTGAGTTGTACTAGATTCTTCTCCAGAAGAGGATTGCTTCTCTTGTAGTTGGTGGCAGAAGGCATAACTACCGGGCCCCAAGCGATGGTCATGCACATTTCTGGCCCGTCTTTCCTTTTGAGACTGGTGGATAGCCTGATCATTTAAAATGAAGTATTGCAATTTAGACTTGGCAAACATGTATAAAAAGATTCACCTCCTTAATTGTATAAAATTAAAGATTCATAAAATGCATCACAATCTTTATTACCTGAAACTCTTCTGATCTCCTAGCTGCAACAAATCTTTCCCACACCTCAAGATCTATAAAAATATATACATATGTTGCTTTCTTCTTTTGTTTAGGATTATCTATAAATTCCCTTGCAAGATATGTCTTAAACCCCTCCATCGTGCTACTACCACCAGCACCCATCGCTACCCACCGCCGACCCCAACCCCGATGTAAGACGTAAACGGAGGAGTGAGGCAGTAGAGACAATACCTTGAGAAGAACCGGTCGGTGAGGGAGTTTGTGCGGGAAAAGAACCGGAGAGATGCGCACGACCCTTGCAATACCTAAGGCTTCGTCTTCGTCGACTTGCAAAGAGGAGTGCACGGCCCTTGCATGATGGAGGAGTGCACGACCTTTGCACGACGGCAGCACACGGCACGACGGCAGAGGAGTGCACGACGGCGGCACACGGCTGGACTCTTTGGACAGGGAGATGGACGCCGACGTCGGAAGGAGGGGTCTCTAGCGCCGTGCTTTCGAGCAAAATGAAATGAAACAGAAGTCGATAGGTCCTAGGTCACGCATGTATTTGCTAGCAACCCGACCTGTAGCGTCGGTTAACTGAGAAAACCGTCACTACAGCCGTGCTCTATAGCGTCGGCTAAACCAAAAAACTATCGCTACAGCCTAAGTGGTGCCCGAATTTTCGTAAACCATCTATAAGGTCGGTTATTTTAAAAAACCGACCCTACAGGTCAGTGTTTATAAGGTTGGTTATCCTTAAAAACTGACGCTAGAGGTCCAAAGCGGTGCCCGCATTTTTGTTTGACTCTATAGCATCAGTTATTTGGCAAAACTGATGCTATAGGTCGATGCGCGAAGCCAAAATCGTGTGATTGTTTTCCGCGGAAAACTTGTAAGGTCGATTTTTATGATAAAACCGATGCAATAGTCTATTAGGTCGGTTATTCTAATAAAAATGATGCTATGGGAAGAGACGTTACTGGCCAAAAATGTAGTATTGCCGACTTCTTTAATACCGCGTTGTAGACGCAACAACACTTTCAGGATATCCTTGGCTTCCTTGTTTTTGTAGATCAGGGAAGTGTTGTCCAACTTGGCGGCACAATAGTTATACACCGCAATGTCGTGCTCATACAAGTTCACAATGATTAGAGCCCAGTTCTTTACTATCCTTATAGGCATTGTTACAAATCATGTTTCTTCCCTATTCATGACATGTTGTAGTTCTTTAACAATGTCAAAATTAAACTTTTGATTAAAAAGTTTCCCTACCAGAACACTAACTCTTTGAGTTGTATCACACAGATCACCTTAAATAACTTCTTGTGAACATGTGATCTCTTTAGAAATATTTCCCTAAAGTGCTCCCTGGTCAGAGACCATCCTTTATTATGATAAAGAACATCTATACCTAGAAGGTTATCATTCAGCATCTTCCAGGACATGGACATCCATGCATGTTATTCAAGAAAGTGAGGCCATGTCCATGCTTAAGTGAGTACACCTCATCTTACATGGGAGAGGTGGAGGGGCACCCAACTTTGTCTGTTCAGGAGTTTCCTATTGCTCTCTAACTGGTTCATTGATGAAGAATGAAGCGAGGCCTCCTTCGTCATCCTCTAACGTTCCTTCTCCTACTACTTTGATAGGAGAATGTGGAAATAGGGGTCTGGGCCAGCTTGTATGTAATTTTGTTCACCTATGAGCATGCTTGCATTATGTTGGCGGCGATAATCTATTTGATAGATTCTTCTAGGAGCATGTCCATCACTAATGGTGAATTGAGGATTGTTTCGTTGAGTGCAACTAAAGTTGTAGCCATTTTTCCATCATAAATGGCTTCATTGTGCTCGTTGTGTGTTGGTTCCTCAAGGAAGGTGTCACAAATATCCATGACGATGTTCATGTTATCTAGGATTCTATTTATATCATTTATATCACCAGTCGTCAACTTCTAAGAAGTGTTGGTCTCCAACCCAATGGCACATTAATATTGATGCTCATTAAAGATTGTCTCATCTTCTATCGGGCAGGAGTTTAAATCAAACTCGTGAACTGACGTGCTCTTTTTCCCAGCAGCACCTTGTGGTTCTTTAGGTTGAGGTGGTGCCTCTTTCATGGTTGGCTCTTCCCGTTGGGTGGGCTTTGTGTTCACACTTTTGTCTTTGGGTGTTGAAGGTGCACCCGCTCAATCATTATTGTCGTCATCTTTATCGAGGTTTGAAGGACTTGAGGAAGCGTTTGATGGTGAGGGTTTCTTCATACACCTGGCACACTTTTTGTTCCTCTAGTTCTCTAACTCCTTGACTTTAGATTCCATCTCTTCACATTCTTCCTCGAGGCACTTGCATTCTTCTTTAATATCTTGCATCTCCTCTTTGTAGCCTATATACATATGATCATTTTCAGTTCTAATTATATACCTCTCCCTTTGAAGATTGATCATCTCCTCATCCATCACCTTGATGGTTTCCATCATCTTAGCCTAGTTGTTGACAATCTCCTGCATGAAACTGGGGTAGAGGTGTTGTTCTTTCTTCTAGTCATTGAACCTGCGTGGTTAGAGCATCCAGGTAAGATTTTATTTTCAAATTCGCTTTAGAACAAATTTGTACTTGAGCCCACATGATGTCGAATCAATGCCCTAGCATGTCACCGAACATCAATGGTTATTGTTGTTTATATGTTGATGTTGTTGCTGCCACTAGTTGGGGAGTGCTTCCCAATCACCTTTCAGGCGAGGGTTGTGCCTTTTCTTCTCTTGCATCAGGTGTCACTTTTTTTCCTATGACATTTCAGGCTACTTGGTGTTGACGACATGGGTGGGCTAAGCTTTCCCAGCTTCTATCTCAGCCTCCATCATCGGGGTAATGATTGATTGTACCTTAGCAGCTGTAGCCTCAGGGGCATCACGTTCTTCTTCTACTAGCGCTTCACCAATTGTAGTGGAAACTAGTGGAGAAGGAGGTGCAATGGAGAACCCTCATCATTGTTACTGGGATTGTCCCCAAAAGGCATAATCTTTACAACTTTTACTATTTTGGTGGTTATAGGCTCCACCACCTTCTGCAGACATTGTCTGGTTGCCAACTTCTTTCTCTTCTTAGGCCTTTGTTGTTCTATTTGGGCTCTGGCTCCACCCTCATTGGTGACTCTGCTTTCACACACCTCATGATGGTACTGGAGTGCATCTTGTTTATTTCTTCTTCATTTGGGCACAACTTGTGGGCGTCATAGTACACCATCTCTAGAAGAGGTGGGAGCATCTTTGAGTTGCCTGAATTATAGAACAACTTTACCTCCTTCTGGGCAAGAATGTCAACATTCACCAGGGACTTGGTGTGTATTTTTGTGTGTCCCTTGGTGACTTTATACTTCTATAGTTGCCCCATTTTTAGGTATTATGAAGCAATATATGCTATTTTCCTACCCATGCATAAGTCTTTGATCTTCTTAGCTTCTGGTCCGACGGCAGCTGCCAGTTTATCTATTAGAAGCTTTCCAATGTTTACTGTCTTTGAATTTAGCATGAACTAGATCAAAAATAGATCCCCTTTTGATACTCCCCTATCTCTGATCTTGTGTATACAATGTCGGAAGTTATCTTCTACACAACCCTTATAATGTAAAATGTGATGAGAAAATCCTTAAACTTCCTCGGGCTGTGTTCAGGCTCCCTCGTCAAGATCTCCCACACTTTGTGGTTGTTGTAACCTACTGCTTCCTTCTCAGTGGGGCTTGTGAGCAGTCTTGAGATTCCTCTAGGGTCCTAGTGAAGATGGTATTCACTATGGCTTCAGTAATGAAATGGGTCTTGCCTCCCATCTTGGCTTCCAGCTTGAACTCCCCTCCACATTCTTTGTGTTCAGCCTCATCAACAACTATATTTTTCCAATGATGACATGAATTATGCCATCAGGTCAGCCAGGGATGGAGCTTCCACTATGCACAGGATGTGAAGGTTGGCCCTGGAAAAGAACTCAGTAACCTTATTGTCCAGCTTCTTGAAGTCCTGGACATCTATATACCTTATGGGCTTGAATGTTTAGTCTTCAACGTCATCTCAAAGTGAGCTTTATGTGTTTGGTCCTTGGGCATGAACCATCCTAGATCTTCAGTAGATTCTTCCTCATTCAGGTCATGCATGTAACATCCCTGGCCTGGGTTATGAGTTAACCCTAGGTGTTTTGCTTAATTATGTAATTATATGTTTGTGATTATCTCTTGATATGTAATTAAAGCTCTAGAGGAACATATGTTTCCATTTTTGTCCCTTTTTAAAACAATGTTGTAGTATTGTTTTGCAATATAGGGACCTATGTGCAATTTACCCAATTAAAGGGGTTAACTTGCAAATTGCACATGTTAAGATGTTCCTTTTATGTTGGGACATCATAATATTAAATATGATGAAGTATGATGGATTCTCCAAGCTTGGGCATCAAGATGCAGCTTGTGGAGTACTCCATATGCTTAAAACCCTAATTTTGGTGTAAAGTGCAATTTACCCAAAATATGGGGTGCAAATTGTAAAATACACCTTCTAGAGTATCTTGTATGACTCTAAACATCATTTAGAGTAAAAATGATGAAGGGGGCGCTTCAATTGAATAACTAAATAAGATTGATAACCCTTGTATCTAGATTACCAAGTTGTAAGTAAAGAGACTCTTTTATATGAGCACCTTAATTCTTATGATTGGCTTTCTTTACCCATAGATCTTGATTTTATGAGGGGATTTTCTTAGTAATGATAGAGTGGATGTGCCTTAGAAGGAAGGAAGGACCTAGATGTAAAAAGAAGGAAGTGGGATGTCCTTAAGATGAAATGACCCTAAGATATATAAGTTTGTTTCCTTTACAACCAAAGGCAACGTTTCCTTTCTCCTTCACTTATCACCTTGCCTGGGCCGACTAAGGCAGAGCTTAGGAGCATAGTAGAATGACCAAGGAGGAGCTAGGTAAGCTTGGGTCACCTTCTTGCTCGAATTCATGGAGGAAAGTGGATTACAAGGTTGGTTTCATGGTTATCTTACTTAGTTCTTTCTTTCTAGCCGATCTTTCCCAACCTTTCCTTGGAGAAACACCCTTAGACGACCTGTGGAGCTCAAGACCCCATTAAAGGCTTGGAGCTAGGAGCTCTAGGAACAACCTTAAGGCGGGTTTTATAACTCTAAACCCTTAAACTTTGTTATGCATCTTTCTTTCTTGCAAAAGTAGTTTGTTCTTCATTCCCCCATCCTTCCTTTCTTTCTTGCAACTAAAACCATGAATAACAGACCTGGATCTGGAGGTAGAAGAAGGGGGCGTGATTACCAATGTTACTTTATCAAACGGTCTTGCCCCCCCCCCTTTTTGGCCAAACGGTTTGGGGCAAACGGTTTGCAAAACCGTTTGAAGGGCAAACGGTTTCACAAGGTCGGTTGGAGAAAACGGTCTCCAAGACCATTTGGTTGAGTTGACCAAACGTTTACCGTTTTATATTTATGTTCATAATTATTTAGGTTAATAACCCTCCAAATTTTAGGGATTAACTCCCAAGGGATCATGAGTTAAAGGCTAATCAATTAGGTAAACCTAATTGGATTAAGTGCTGATTTTCAACCTGATTAACTTGACCTTTTTGGGCAAACGGTTTCAAAACCATTTGAGTGAGTTGACCAAGCGTTGACCGTTTGGGATTTCTGTTCATAATTATGTTAGTTAATAACCCACCAAAAATTTATGGGTTAACTCCCAAGGAATCGAGAGTTGAAGGCTAATCAATTAGATAAACCTAAATGGATTAAGTACTGATTTTTCAGCTTGATTAATTGAACTTTTTGGGAAAACGGTTTCAAAACCATTTGCGTGCGTTGACCAAGCGTTGAACGTTTGATATTACTGTTCCTAATTATGTTGTTTAATAACTCACCAAATTTTAGGGGTTAATTCTCAAGGAATCATGAGTTGAAGGCTAATCAATTGGGCAAACCCTAATTGAAATTAGTGCTGAAATTCCAATGAGTTAATTTGAGATTTTGGGTTGATTAGCCCAAACGGTCTCAAGACCGTTTGGGGGTCACTCAAGACCGTTTGGAGGTCTAGGGTGAAGTATGGATATGTGTTTGAAGATCCAAAGATGTGGTATGAACCCTAATCGGCTAAATGCTGATTTTGCAAGTGAATGAGATGATGTGTTGGGTTGATTGGCCCAAATGGTTCCAAACCGTTTGGGGATCACCCAAGACTGTTTGGAGGTCTGGGGTTAAGTATAGTTGACCAATTGAAGGTCCAAAGGTACCAAATCATATTACAATTAAGTGCTGATTTGTTGATCAATTTGATAGACCAATCCTTGATGGAATTTCACTAGAATCCAAGGGTTGGATGAGCCAAACAGTCTCAAGACCGTTTGGAGCTCATCCAAACGGTCTAAAGACTGTTTGGAGGTCACTCAAGACCATTTGGAGGTCTAGGGGTGAGTATGGTTAAGCAATTGATGATCCAATGTTACTAAGTTAAAGTGTAGTCAGTTGCTGATTTGGTGATCAATCCAATGATCCAAACCTTAATTAGTTGACTTATATTTAGATGAGACTTTGGTCAAACGGTCTCAAGACCGTTTGGAGGATGTCCAAATGATCCTAAGACCGTTTGGGCCAAGTCATGGCCCAATTGAATGTTAATTGATGGGTTCAACTTCATTTAGACTCATGTTGATGGACATTGATGGTTGATCAATTATAAACCCTAATTCAATTGGTTCCAACCCTATTTGGCTATCAATTGAAGGTCAATTGAGTGTTCAATGGGTTAAGGATAACCCTAATTAGCTCAATTGATAAGTGGTTAACATATATGAGGTCAATTGAAGGGTTCAACCTTGAAAACCCTAATCGATTGTAAGTGTTGATGCACTTTCTAGGTCCATGCGGTTTTGAGACATTTGGACCAAACGGTCTCAAGACCGTTTGGGCCCAAATGGTTTCAAAACTGTTTGGACTCATGCGGTTTCCAAACCGTTTAAGGTCATGCGGTTTCAATGGTAATTTGTTCAATCGGTTTCAAAGTCAACCATGTCCAAACGGTCAACATGATGAAACGGTTTCAAGACCGTTTAAGGGCAAACGGTCTTGAGTGTCATATGGTCTTGAAGTCAACCCTAACCAAACGGCCAACTCTTCCAAACGGTCTTAAGACCGTTTGGAGGTTGAAGTGTGAAAACGTTTGGGGACTTTTAGGGTTAAGATTGCTTAATGCTTTGAAGGCTTAGATGGTTCAATGGTTGTTTAACCTAAACCCTAATGATACCTAAAGAGATTAAGGGGCTAAGTAATTAGTAGCTTGACCCATGTTATGGTTAATGCTGAACATTACCAAAGTACCCTTGAAGGGTTCAAGTAGATAACAACCCTTGATCAAGTAAACCCTAATGATTATAATGGGATGTCTTAATCTATGTAATCAAAGATGACTTGACCTAATCTAACCTAGAGTGATGTAAACATCATCTAGTAGTGAGAGGAGAGAGAAGGATCCTAATATGAATGTGAATCAAGTAACATACCTTCAATATGTAAGAATGTACATGATTAGGATATGATCCATCAAGGTGAGATCATAGAAACCCTAATTATGATGTTTAATGAATCTTAAACTAATTTGAGGGCATCAATGATGATAATTTTCATACATAATGATGCTATGAGCTCAATTCACTATGAAGTGAATAGTAAACCCTAATTCTAGAATAATAACATGTAATGTGAATAGTAAACCATAATTTAGGGTGATATGATAAATGGAGTAATTCAGGGTTATGCCTTTGGGTATGAAACCCTAACTACAAGTTGTAATATGAGGAATCGTTATGCCTTGTGAGCTAAGAGGTTCGATAACCCTAGGTTGAAGTGATTTAATCCAAACCCTAGAAATCAATGGCGATATGCTGATTCTCAACACGCTCGTGCTAAGGAGCACGACCATGGTAGCTTTACTTCGCACGACCGTGCAAGGTGGCACGACCATGGTGTTCTATGAATAGATTGAAAAGAATTGGTATTGTGCTGATATTGTTATATATGCATGTCTTCGATTATGCTAATCATGCAGGTTGCTAGCAAAAAGGTAATCATAGCCAGGAAAGGGTTATGATGTTTTATTCATTAAAAGAAATTTATAAGCTTTATGAATAATGATATACTATGTTGCCTGGTTTAAGAGATAACATATGATAATGATGGACTGTAAGAGCCTTGAGTAATATTTACATTGTTATAATTAAGGTCATGCTATTAGATGACTTATGATGATTTAAGGGTTTGAACACCCCTGTTCTTGAACCATAATGATGAGATGGTTATGAAATGATAATTGTTATGAAATAAACTTGATACATTTAGTATTCTTTTTCTACAGCAGATGTTTTAATTGTTTATGTTTGGAAACATGCTTGATAATAAAAGAATACTGAAATGTACCTAACTAATCAAGTATAATCATACCATGTAGGGCCCTGACCATAGATCCATCATTGTCAGAGACTAAATGATGGTGAAACAGGTCTTCCCAAGGCAACTCCTAGAACATATACTTTTGAGTATATGGGGGACATGGACCCAAATATCCTTACGTCCTAATGTAGGAATTGATGTAGGATGTATCTTACCCTATCAATCCTTCATTACATATTTATACCGGGTTGATGTACCACTAATCTCCCGAGGAAAATCACCAATACCACATCGATGAGAGATAAACAAGAAATCTTTCGATGACGAAGAGAGTACATAATATCACTGTAACTCTATAGCAAAGTTTCCAGAATACCCTGGATAGCTACTACAGCAGAGACACAAGATGTCCTGCAAGTAAATCCTCTTACTGACTGAGGAAGATGAGGTCATAAGAATCCGGCTCTTTTGATGACCTATGTATGGTACCGACGCAATTTTTATAAATGGTCGGTTGGAGTATGAGTGGTATATCTCATCTCCGCAGGGCATAATAATGTTTGTAAAACATAATCAACCGCGTAGCATATCTGCTTAGGTTGAACTATGAGGAACATTGCTTGATGTTACATTGCTTGCATTTAATATCCTGTTCAAGTATTAGTATACATGTTCTTCATATTTCTTAATGAAGTTGAGATACTTGTTATCAAATCTGTTGTAAGTAATTTAAGTTACCCTACTCATAATATTCCTTTGATTGCTTTAACAAAGCATCTGGCGGAGAGTTATAACTCTCGCTGGGACAATTATTTAAAATTGTCTCACCCCGTAGATTTCTACTTTATAGGTAGACACCAAGGTCGAAGGAACCCATCCAAGTATGAGCAACAGCAACAACAACATCAGAGACAACAGTGAATCTCAGGTGGAGATACTGACTGTCCAGTCTTATAGATAGTATGTCTTATGTCGTCTCTGTACTCTCAGGTCCTAGGAGTCAGTAGGTCTGAGGTTTTTGGCTTTAAGCCTCGATATTTTGTTATATCTTGTCTTGTACAGTTAACAAGGCAATGGATGTATGTATTCACTCAAGGGGTGATTCCACAGAGATGTAATGTTGAAACATGATGTAAACTGTTATTCCTGTCGCTTATAAAAAGGTTTTTATGGCATAAGATCTTTCTTAAAAAGTTTTAAATTTTTAGTGATTTTTCGTAATCCACTGCTAATCGCTTCCGCATTCGTTGATCTCATTTTTCCCAAAACCATCATTACAATTAGTGGTATCAGAGCTCTAGGTTCGCTGAGTCTATAGAGACATAGAACTTAGGTAGTAGAGTCTGTTTTAAGTGTCATCCAGTGTATTTGATGGTATCTTCTACTCACATAGGAGGAGAAGAACTTGAAGATGACTGGATTGGACAAGGAGTTTGCTGCAGAAAGCAGCAATGCTACACCAAGAAGAGGTGCAGAGGAGCAAGCAAGAGAGGGACAATTACCTGAGATCCCCTTAGCTAATCCAACCATGATAAGGAATCCTTCCTTAAGAATTACTATTGGGGAATTTAGGGCTACCATGATGTATCTAGTGGATCAAGCACTAGAAATACAACCCAGATTACCAGCTCCTAATGATGATGTTTTGGATATCAACAGAATATGTGAACCACAACAGCAGGTTGAAGCAATAGTAGATGATGAAGCTTTGAACTTAGAGAAAGCTTGTGCTCAACCTCAGTCTGATGAATCAGTATACAGTAATATAGGGGTTAGAATACAACCAGAAACCATGACCTGCTATAGGTGTAGGAAACCTGGACATATCAGCTATAATTGTCCAGAACAGAAATATAAGGGAAGAAATGAGAAAAGGCCTATCCAAATCCAGGAGCAGAGACCTGGTAGTTATAAAAGGAAGAAGTTTCTGGTGTCACCAATACAACCAGGACCTAGTGCACCAAGGCAATGGTTATCTAGAAAGAGTAAAGAACCCTCTAGATCATGCTGAGCACCTAGAATTTTCTATGTATGTAGGCAGATTGGACATCTGGCAAGAAATTGCCCAGCCAGAAATGTTATAGCAAATCAACCTTTGAGGCAGAATCAGCCTGAGATAACAAATAATCCTCGAATCATGACAGGTCAGGCAATATAAATGTCATACTTAAATGTCTTTTTATGACTTCTTGGATAAACTGAGAAAGTAGTTGATTGAACTTTCCTTGATTAGTCCTATGAAGACTTATAATGTTTGCATAATAAACATAGTAGATGTTTCATGTTGCTTTTATCTCTATGAGAAAGATGAAATATTAAAGGAATGTCTGGATAAAATTCAGTAATGTTAAATCTTATGCTTGTAATAATAAAAAGAAGAGAAGGAAAATGGTAGTATACAAATGCATATTACCTTATCTCAGTATTTATATACCCTGGCCAGGTATATAATTGCTGGTGATAAAGTGAATATGGAAACTCCTAGATTGTTATCTTTTTTATTGCTCTGATCAAGTAGTCATTCTGAAACAATCTAATGAGTATCAAGAAATAAGAAATATGGAAATAAGAGAGGTCAATCTCGTTCAGTAAAGTTGAAAGAATAATAATAAAGATCCTCCCTATAATGTGAAAATGTGATGAAATCATAAGATGTTCATGAATATGTTAGATAATAATAAGGAAAGGGACAATGCCATGTAATCATCCTTATAAGATTCCTATGCTAGGGCAAGGAACCAAAGATGAGATAAGGAATAAATGTTTCATGAATGGTTGAAAATACATGATATAACAAGAGGAATATGGTCCCTTATTCTATTTCCTTCCAGGGACATGGCAATCAAGTGGGTCTTAGGACACTTGATGTGCATAATATAAAGATGTTTATGTGATATATACCTAGAAAGGTATCAATTTATCTTGGACTATTGGTCCAAGTTGAGAATATATGTAACAAGTAATGTCCCAAGATGAAAGGAAGATAATACATGTGATAAGTATCAAAATAAGAATGTAATAATATGTCTGATGATTTATGATGAATACCTGGAATGGTCAACTATGAAATCAAATTAAATATGTAAAATAATATGAACATCACATGTTAGGGGTTTATGTTTTTCATAAACAAAACTCTTTTTAAGGTAACTTTCAGATAAATCCTCGATGGATAAGTAACTTTTTCCTATGGTAAGAGACTGTACAATGATAACACAATCAAGATATGAAAGGACTTACATAGTCTCAAAATAAGATGACAGAGTATGATTGTGAACTTAAGAAAAAGTTGTTTTAACTAAGGAACATGAGAGTATATGTTCCATGTGAATCTTTTCATGGAAAACTTATGTAAAGTAACTTTGTATTGAACAAAACTCTATGATGTTGCATAATAATGAAATGTTACCTGAAGACATAATGGTATGATGCTTAAATAATATATGTTTCCCTTTATCTGAGATTTCGAGGATGAAATCCTTGTTAGGGGTTTATAATTTGTAACATCCCTGACCTGGGTTATGAGTTAACCCTAGGTGTTTTGCTTAATTATGTAATTAGATGTTTGTGATTATCTCTTGATATGTAATTAAAGCTCCTGAGGAACATATGTTTCCATTTTTGTCCCTTTTTAAAACAATGTTGTAGTATTGTTTTGCAATATAGGGACCTATGTGCAATTTACCCAATTAAAGGGGTTAACTTGCAAATTGCACATGTTAAGATGTTCCTTTGATGTTGGGACATCATAATATTAAATATGATGAAGTATGATGGATTCTCCAAGCTTGGGCATCAAGATGCAGCTTGTGGAGTACTCCATATGCTTAAAACCCTAATTTTGGTGTAAAGTGCAATTTACCCAAAATATGGGGTGAAACTTGTAAAATACACCGTCTAGAGTATCTTTTATGACTCTTAACATCATTTAGAGTAAAAATGATGAAGGGGGCGCTTCAATTGAATAACTAAATAAGATTGATAACCCTTGTATCTAGATTACCAAGTTGTAAGTAAAGAGACTCTTTTATATGAGCACCTTAATTCTTATGATTGGCTTTCTTCACCCATAGATCTTGAGTTTATGAGGGGCTTTGCTTAGTAATGATAGAGTGGACGTGCCTTAGAAGGAAGGAAGGACCTATATGTAAAAAGAAGGAAGTGGGATGTCCTTAAGATGAAATGACCCTAAGATATATAAGTTTGTTTCCTTTACAACCAAAGGCAACATTTCCTTTCTCCTTCACTTATCACCTTGCCTGGACCGACTAAGGCAGATCTTAGGAGCAGAGGAGAACTACCAAGGAGGAGCTAGGTAAGCTTGGGTCACCTTCTTGCTCGAATTCATGGAGGAAAGTGGATTACAAGGTTGGTTTCATGGTTATCTTACTTAGTTCTTTCTTTCTAGCCGATCTTTCCCAACCTTTCCTTGGAGAAAAACCCTTGGACGACCTGTGGAGCTCAAGACGCCATTAAAGGCTTCGATCTTGGAGCTCTATGAACAACCTTAAGGTGGGTTTTATAACTCTAAACCCTTAAACTTTGTTATGCATCTTTCTTTCTTGCAAAAGTAGTTTGTTCTTCTTTCCCCCATCCTTCCTTTCTTTCTTGCAACTAAAACCATGAATAACAGACCTAGATCTGGAGGTAGAAGAAGGGGGCATGATTACCAATGTTACTTTATCAAACGGTCTTGCCCCCCCCTTTTTGGCCAAATGGTTTGGGGCAAACAGTTTGCAAAACCGTTTGAAGGGCAAACAGTTTCACAAGTTCGGTTGGAGCAAACGGTCTCCAAGACCGTTTGGTTGAGTTGACCAAGCATTGACCATTTGATATTTCTATTCATAATTATGTAGGTTAATAACCCTCCAATTTGAGGGATTAACTCCCAAGGAATCATGAGTTAAAGGCTAATCAATTAGGTAAACCTAATTGGATTAAGTGCTGATTTTCAACCTGATTAACTTGACCTTTTTGGGAAAACGGTTTCAAAACCGTTTGAGTGAGTTGACCAAGCATTGACCGTTTGGGATTTCTGTTCATAATTATGTTAGTTAATAACCCACCAAATTTTATGGGTTAACTCCCAAGGAATCGAGAGTTGAAGGCTAATCAATTAGATAAACCTAAATGGATTAAGTACTGATTTTTCAGCTTGATTAATTGAACTTTTTGGGCAAACGGTTTCAGAACCGTTTGAGTGCATTGAACAAGCATTTACCGTTTGATATTACTGTTCCTAATTATGTTGGTTAATAACTCACCAAATTTGAGGTGTTAATTCTCAAGGAATCATGAGTTGCAGGCTAATCAATTGGGCAAACCCTAATTGAAATTAGTGCTGAAATTCCAATGAGTTAATTTGAGATTTTGGGTTGATTAGCCCAAACGGTCTCAAGACCATTTGGGGGTCACCCAAGACCATTTGGAGGTCTAGGGTGAAGTATGGATATGTGTTTGAAGATCCAAAGATGTGGTATGAACCCTAATCGGCTAAATGCTGATTTTGCAAGTGAATGAGATGATGTGTTGGGTTGATTGGCCCAAACGGTTTCAAAACCGTTTGGGGATCACCCAAGACCGTTTGGAGGTCTGGGGTTAAGTATAGTTGACCAATTGAAGGTCCAAAGGTACCAAATCATATTACAATTAAGTGCTGATTTGTTGATCAATTTGATAGACCAATCCTTGATGGAATTTCACTAGAATCCAAGGGTTGGATGAGCCAAACAGTCTCAAGACCGTTTGGAGCTCATCACCGTTTGGAGGTCACTCAAGACCGTTTGGAGGTCTAGGGGTGAGTATGGTTAAGAAATTGATGATCCAATGTTACTAAGTTAAAGTGTAGTCAATTGCTGATTTGGTGATCAATCCAATGATCCAAACCTTAATTAGTTGACTTAGATTTTGATGAGACTTTGGGAAAACAGTCTCAAGACCGTTTGAAGGATGTCCAAACGATCCTAAGACCGTTTGGGCCAAGTCATGGCCCAATTGAATGTTAATTGATGGGTTCAACTTCATTTAGACTAATGTTGATGGACATTGATGGTTGATCGATTATAAACCCTAATTCAATTGGTTCCAACCCTATTTGGCTATCAATTGAAGGTCAATTGAGTGCTCAATGGGTTAAGGATAACCCTAATTAGCTCAATTGATAAGTGGTTAACATATATGAGGTCAATTGAAGGGTTCAACCTTGAAAACCCTAATCGACTGTAAGTGTTGATGCACTTTCTAGGTCCATGCGATTTTGAGACATTTGGACCAAACGGTCTCAAGACTGTTTGGGCCCAAACGGTTTCAAAACCGTTTGGAGTCATGTGGTTTCCAAACCGTTTAAGGTCATGCGGTTTCAATGGTAATTTGTTCAATCGGTTTCAAAGTCAACCATGTCCAAACGGTCAACATGATGAAACAGATTCAAGACCGTTTAAGGGCAAACAGTCTTGAGTGTCATACGGTCTTGAAGTCAACCCTAACCAAACGGTCAACTCTTCCAAACGGTCTTAAGACCGTTTGGAGGTTGAAGTGTGAAAACGTTTGGGGACTTTTAGGGTTAAGATTTATTAATGCTTTGAAGGCTTAGATGGTTCAATGGTTGTTTAACCTAAACCCTAATGATACCTAAAGATATTAAGGGGCTAAGTAATTAGTATCTTGACCCATGTTATGGTTAATGTTGAACATTACCAAAGTACCCTTGAAGGGTTCAAGTAGATAACAACCCTTGATCAAGTAAACCCTAATGATTATAATTGGATGTCTTAATCTATGTAAATCAAAGATGACTTGACCTAATCTAACCTAGAGTGATGTAAACATCATCTAGTAGTGAGAGGAGAGAGAAGGCTCCTAATATGAATGTGAATCAAGTAACATACCTTCAATATGTAAGAATGTGCATGATTAGGATATGATCCATCAAGGTGAGATCATAGAAACCCTAATTATGATGTTTAATGAATCTTAAACTAATTTGAGGGCATCAATGATGATAATTTTCATACATAATGATGCTATGAGCTCAATTCACTATGAAGTGAATAGTAAACCCTAATTCTAGAATAATAACATGTAATGTGAATAGTAAACCCTAATTTAGGGTGATCTGATCAATGGAGTAATTCAGGGTTATGCCTTTAGGTATGAAACCCTAACTACAAGTTGTAATATGAGGAATCGTTATGCCTTGTGAGCTAAGAGGTTCAATAACCCTAGGTTGAAGTGATTTAATCCAAACCCTAGAAATCAATGGCGATATGCTAATTCTCAGCACGCCCGTGCTAAGGAGCACGGTCGTGGTAGCTTTACTTTGCACGACCGTGCAAGGTGGCACGGCCATGGTGTTCTATGAATAGATTGAAAAGAATTGGTATTGTGCTGATATTGTTATATATGCATGTCTTCGATTATGCTAATCATGCAGGTTGCTAGCAAAAAGGTAATCATAGCCAGGCAAGGGTTATGATGTTTTATTCATTAAAAGAATTTTATAAGCTTTGTGAATAATGATATACTATGTTTCCTGGTTTAAGAGATAACATATGAGAATGATGGGCTATAAGAGCCTTGAGTAATATTTACATTGTTACAATTAAGGTCATGCTATTAGATGACTTATGATGATTTAAGGGTTTGAACACCCCTGTTCTTGAACCATAATGATGAGATGGTTATGAAATGATAATTGTTATGAAATAAACTTGATACATTTAGTATTCTTTTTATATAGCAGATGTTTTAATTGTTTATGTTTGAAAACATGCTTGATAATAAAAGAATACTGAAATGTACCTAACTAATCAAGTATAATCATACCATGTAGGGCCCTGACCATAGATCCATCATTGTCAGAGACTAAATGATGGTGAAATAGGTCTTCCCAAGGGAACTCCTGGAACATATATTTTTGAGTATATGGGGGAAATGGACGCAAATATCCTTACGTCCTAATGTAGGAATCGATGTAGGATGTATCTTACCCTATCAATCCTTCATTACATATTTATACCAGGTTGATGTACCACTAATCTCCCGAGGAAAATCACCAATACCGCATTGATGAGAGATAAACAAGAAATCTTTCGATGACGAAGAGAGTACAGAATATCACTGTAACTCTATAGAGAAGTTTCCAGAATACCCTGGATAGCTACTACAGCAGAGACACAAGATGTCCTGCAAGTAAATCCTCTTACTGACTGAGGAAGATGAGGTCATAAGAATCTGGCTCTTTTGATGACCTATGTATGGTACTGACGTGATTTTTATAAATGGTCGGTTGGAGTATGAGCGGTATACCTCATCTCCGCAGGGCATAATAATGTTTGTAAAACATAATCAACCGCGTAGCATATCTACTTAGGTTGAACTACGACGAACATTGCTTGATGTTACATTGCTTGCATTTAATATCCTGATCAAGTATTAGTATACATGTTCTTCATATTTCTTAATGAAGTTGAGATACTTGTTATCAAATCTACTGTAGGTCATTTAAGTTACCCTGCTCATAATATTCCTTTGATTGCTTTAACAAAGCTTGTGGCGGAGAGTTATAACTCTCGCTGGGACAATTATTTAAAATTGTCTCACCCCGTAGATTTCTACTTTTTAGGTAGACGCCAAGGTCAAAGGAACCCATCCAAGTATGAGCAAGCAAGAATAACATCAGAGACAACAATGAATCTCAGGTGGAGATACTGACTGTCCAGTCTTATAGATAGTATGTCTTATGTCGTCTCTGTACTCTCAGGTCCTAGGAGTCAGTAGGTCCGAGGTTTTTGTCTTTAAGCCTCGATATTTTGTTATATCTTGTCTTGTACAGTTAACAAGGCAATGGATGTATGTATTCACTCAAAGGGTGATTCCATTGAGATGTAATGTTGAAACATGATGTAAACTGTTATTCCTGTCGCTTATAAAAAGGTTTTTATGGCATAAGATCTTTCTTAAAAAATTTTAAAATTTTAGTGATTTTTCGTAATCCGCTGCTAATCGCTTCCGCATTCGTTGATCTCATTTTTTCCAAAACCGTCGTTACAATGCACTTCTTATGTAGATGCCTTCTCATTCTCTACTTCCCTCCTTGTATTCTTTGATGCCTCCCCACGGACTTCTTCTACTTCCTGGCCCTAGTTTCAATCGGCTCTCCCACCTTTGTTTTACCCTTTTACTTAGGGGCGTACTCAGATGTCTCTGTCTCGGCCTTTCTATTAGTCTCTATCTCAGGTGGCTACTTGTGAGCTAGGATGTACTCATATTTCTTTTTGAGCAGTTGCAACTGAAGCTTCTTCTTTGGTGACAGATTGGGGAAGTCGCACAATGCCTTGATTACTGACTCTAAAACTTCTTGTGTTCCTTTCAGGGCCTATTCCTTCCTCATCATTGTATTGGTGTTGGTGGTCGACATCTTTTAAATGCAATGAATTAGAGTTGGTAGGCAATTGGATGTGATATGTGAATGTATCGGTCGAGACAGATCATCATCTGTCTCGGTCAAGACGGGACATATATAGTGTGTATCGACCGCTACATGTCTCATATGTAGCAGTTGAGATAGAAATTATCATCTTCTTATAAGTTAGAGACTTCACTAGAAAAAGGGGGTAATCATCACATACTCAGGTATATTTATCGATTAACCATGCATGTAGTTGTTGAGGTGAAAAAGCATGCTATATTGTGTATCAGCCGAAATAGTTGTTATGGCTAATATATAGGAAGAAGCTAGGTGACCGGAGCCAAAATTATTTAAAAGACATTGCGGCCAATATGCTTAGAATCCAGGGATCTGAACTAAGGTAAAATGGTTAGCACACGTCATGATTGTTATGACCATAACAGCCGAAATGGGTGTCATGGTCGCTACGGATGTCTCGACCATAACATCCAATCTCGACGGATCTATGGACGATTGAATTGAAGCAGTCAAAGGAGGAGAAGGGTTGGTTGGATGGGGTCACGACCGTTATCATCGGGGAAAACCAAGGGGTCCCAGCACAACAAGCAAGGGGGAGGTTAGAATATTAGAAGTTGTGACCAGGTTGGTTTCGACCTAGACAAGTCAGGATGAAAAGTTGACGCGGTGATTGGGAGATTATGATTAGGGTAGGGTGAGTGGGGAGATGGAGGAAGAAGAATAATATCACATAAATGGTGGAGATGTGAAAACAAATAGGCTTTTGGATCGATACCTTGCTTAGAAACATGATAAGTCACGAGGAAAGCAATCAGCAAAGGTGTGGATCTTTGTCGGTGAGTCTAGCAGTGGTGTTGATGATCGAGGGTGCTCGTGAAATCTTCGTTGGGGTCCAATTGCACTTGGTTCATCGTCAATCGTCATCCAAGCAAACGTGAGAGAGAGCAAGAGAGCAAAGGGTTTTACTGTACACGTTGTAGGTCTTTTTATACCAGGAAGTGCTTCGGTCGAGACGCCAGCCTCAACTATATCAGTCATAACACAATTATGGTCATGACATCATCATGGTCGAAATGTCATCATGTCGATACACTTTTAATTAGTCAAATAAAACATCAATCGCGACCTTGGTGAAAATGTAGAGTTTGATACAAGAATTTTGAAACATGGAGCTAGGTGTTGCAAACAAGATGGTCATGGGTGGTAGCGGTCGTAATGCTTTACAAAGTGTTTTGACCGATACTAGGACCTTCAAGAACAAACTTTGGAGTTTTGATCCAAACAACATATTTACATGTCATCAAACCAAAAGGGGATAAAATATCAAAGATGGTAATTCAAAACTTACTATCTACTTTAGAGGAATTAAAGGCCATTCAGAGAGAGAAAGTTCACAATTTAAATTAAATGGAACTGAAGGGAAGTTTGCAAAATCAAAGGAAACTATAAACTCTTGGATTGCCTCCCAAGAAGTGTTAATTTAGAGTTTTCAGCTTGACTTCCTCATTTAGTTTTCAAACTTCTTCTATTGGTGTTGGTGGTGGTTCTTCTAGGTCGACCTCCAATATTGTTAGAAAGTTTCATCTTGATAGTATCTCTTGACTCTATGTCCATTCACCTAAAAGGTGCCAGTCTTTTCATTGGATATCTCCATCACTCCAGATGGGTAGATCTTGTTAGCAGAGAATTCTCTTGACCATCTGGATCTTAGTTTTCTTAGAAATAACCTTATTCTTGAGTTGAAGAGTGGAACATCTCATTTCTTGTCTCCTTTTGACACATCATTGTGTTTAATGTGGGTATCATGCCACACCTTCATTCTCTTTTTGTAAATGTCAGTATTCTCATAAGCATGCAACCTTAGCTCTTCCAGATCATGTAACTACAAATACCTTTTCTTTCCAGCCCTGTCTATGTACATATTTAAAAACTTTACAGCCTAAAGGGCCTTATACTCAAGCTCTACCGGCAAGTGGCATGACTTCCCATAAATAAGTCGACGGGGTGTAGTTCCTATTGGTGTTTTGTAGGAAGTGCGGTAGGCCCATAGAGCATCATCTAGTTTCATGAACCAATCTTTATGGGTCATGTCGACAGTTTTCATTTATATTTCCTTAATCTGTCAGTTCAACACTTCAACCTACCCAGACGTTTGTGAATGATAAGGCATTGCAACCTTATTCCTGACTCCATACTTCCTCAGTAGTGCTTCAAACTATTTCTCTGTAAAATGGGACCCCCATCACTAATGATGGTGTGTGGGACCCCAAATCTCTAAAAAATTGTCTTTTCAAATAATCTCACAACTGCTTTGGAGTCACAAGTGGGAGTTTCTATGTCTTCTATCCACTTGGATACATAATCTACTATGACTAGAATATACTTGTTACCCTTGGAGGGTGGTAAGGGCCCTATATAATCCACTCCCCAGACATCAAAGATCTCTACCTCGACCCAGTAAGACATGGGCATCTCATTTCTTGTAGCAATGTTTCCCATAAGTTGGCATTCTTTACAAGTCTTTACAAACAACATTGCATCCTTGAAAAATGTCAGCCAATAAAAGCCTGACTGTAGAACATTATTGATAGTTCTTTCACCTCCATGGTTACCTCCATAAGGTGAGGGATAGCATTCCTTTAGGATTTGAGGCACCTCTTCTTCTGGCACACAATGAAGGTATAAGTTGCTGGAACATCTTTTAAACAAAAGAGGATCATCGCAGTAATAATTTCTCAGATCAAAGAGAAATTTATTCTTTTGGTTATAGGTAATCTCAGGCAACAACTATCTATAGGCTAGATAGTTACAAATGTCAGCAAACCATGGTAGGATTGGCTCAACTGACTGTGCCATTAACATAGCTTCATCGACATAGTTGTCATTTACTGACAAGTGTTTTCTTTAGTGAATACTATCCTAGACATGTGGTTTGCAACCAAATTCTCAGTTCCTTTATTATTGATTATCTCATGATAAAATTCTTGTAGCAGCAAGGCCCACCATAGTAGCCTCGACTTCATGTCCATTTTCTACATAAGGTATTTTATAGCCCCATGATCAATGTATACTTTCACCTTCGATCCTATTAAGTATGATCTGAACTTATCAAAAGCAAAGACAGTCACTAGCATTTCATTGTCCATTGTAATATAATTCACTTGGGCTTCATCCAACGTTCGACTTGTGTAGCAGATCACATGTGATTTTTTTCTCCTTCTTTTGTCCCAGAACATATCCAATAGAGAAGTCACTTGCATCACACATGATTTCAAAGGGCAGCTCCCAATCTAGTTCTTATAAAATCAGATTTGTTATCAAGGCCTCTTTGAGGGTATTGAAGGCTTCTAAACATTCATTAGTGAACTCAAATTTAACATCTTTAATGAGGAGGTTCGATAGGGGTTAGTGATCTTCAAAAAGTCTTTTATGAATTACCTATAGTAACTTGCATGTCCTAAGCAACTCCTTACTCCTGTGACAAACTTAGGTGGTGGGAGCTTAGATATAGCCTCAATCATACTTAGATCAACCTCTATTCCTTTATTGGAAATCTTATGCCCTAAGACGATGATGTTTTGCACCATAAAATGACATTTTCCCCAATTTAGGACTAGGTATTTCTCCTCACAGTGTTTTAAGGCTAGGGATAGGTTTTTCAGAAACTCATCAAAGTATGTCCCATATATAGAGAAGTATTCTATGAAAACTTCCACTATATCTTCCAGAAAATCTGAAAACATAGAGATCATGTAGTGCTGGAAGGTTGTGAGCGCATTACAGAACCCAAATGGCATTCTTCTAAAAGCATACATGCCATAGATGCAGGTAAACTTTGTCTTTTCCTGATTGTCAGGATGAATCGATACTTAATAGAATCTTGAATACCCATTTAGAAAATAGAAGTAATCATGATGTGCTAATCTTTCTAGGACTTGATCAATAAAGGGTTGAGGAAAATGATATTTTCTCATAGCAGCATTCAATTTCTAATAGTCGATGCACATCTGCCAACCTGTTACGATTCACATTGCTACCTTGTCTCCATCCTCACCTCTTATTATGGTCAATCCACATTTCTTGGGTACTACATGAATATAGCTTACCCAATCACTGTCACTTATAGGGTATATGATCTCGGCATCCCACATCTTAGTCACATCTTTTTTCACAAGTTCCTTTAGCATTTGATTCAACTTTCTTTGCAGTTGAGCTAGAGGTTTAGTTGTTTCCTCAAGGTTGATTCTGTGCATAGGCAAGACTAAGGCCTCTGATATCCTTAATAGAACACCCTATAGCGTTTCTATGCAAAATGAGTTCCTTCAGCAATTTTTCTATCTATTCATCTGTTAGGTTTCTGTTAACTATCACAAGATTCCTCTCCTTATCATTGAGGAATTCATACTTTGACCCTTCAGGTAGTAGTTTTAACTCTGGCTTTATTTTCGGTGCTCCCTTCTCTTCAGGGGTTTAATTGAGTGATGCATACTTCACAGTTTCTATTGTGCTTTCTTCATTACTGAGGTCTTCCACCTCAGGTTGATTCAAGTAATCCAAAATTTCAAATACCTCAAGATCTTGCAGATCGAGGTCAGGGTTGTTCAAGGCTCGCATGAGTCGATCAACAATGTCCTTATCCTCTTGCACTTCTTCACAAGATTAGTTATACTTATCCATGAAGTAAGCTGACTCAAATAGAAAGGGTCCCCTCATAGCATCTTGTACTTGGAAATCAACATGGTCATTACCAACACGCAGAGTAATAATCCCTTCTGCAACGTCTATTAGAGCTCTTTATGTGGGTAGGAAAGGTCTTCCGAATATCATTGGGAACTTTGGGTCCTCAACTGTGTCGATCACCACTATATCACATGGTATAAGAAATCGCCCAACCCGAATGGGGACATCCTCTATTATTCCTACTAGTATCATAAAGGTGTGGTTGGCTAACTCAATTCTCATGCCAGTTTTCACCATATCGAGCAGTTGATCTAGGGTTAAGGGAATAAGGCTAATGCTTGCTCCCAAGTCAGCTAACCCCATTCCTTTCCACATTGTCTCCAACACAAAAGGGGATATTAAATGCTCTTATATCTTTCTTATCGGTTGGTAGCTCAGCTTGAACAAAATTACTTGACATTTTGGCCAATTGCACTATCTCGACATGGTCCCCTCTCCTTCTCTTTGTGACCAAGTCCTTGAAGAACTTAGCATATGTTGGCATCTCTTCAATTGCATCTAGAAATGGGATATCCAGGTGCAGTTTCTTTAATGCCTCCATAAACTTCTCATATCTCTTCTTTAGATGAGATTTGATCAGTTTGTAGGGAAATGGGACCCTCGGATCATAGGGATTTCTTTGCATAAAGGCCTCTTCTGTAGGATCCGGGTTCTTAAACTTTGCACCTTTCTTGTTTTTTTGATTCTCTCATCCTTTATCCTTATCAGTTGATTCTTCTTTTTCAAATTCTTCTTGTATAATCACTTTCTTAGGTTTTCACTCATTGCAGTCTCTTTCCTCCATGGTGCTCTTTGTACCAGGATCTTCTAACATCCTTCCTAATTGGAGTGTGGCCATCTTTGCGGTCTCTGTATCCAACATAATATTTCTTGAAGGATTCTTCAATATGTCTTTGATGTGTTTGCATGTCCACCATTTGGGTTTACATCATGCTTGACACCCCTGAGTTGGTTATGGCACTTTGGGTAAGCTGGTCATTCATAGAAGCTTGCCTTTTTGACCCGGCCAGTGTGGCTCAGGTGGTTCGGTCCGACTTGTCCTCCATGGGGGACCTGGGTTCGAATCTCCCTGAGCGCACTGTAATTACCAACTCCTTGGGTCATCCGGGCTCTGGCACCTATTTGAGTAGGAGGGGGAGCTGGGCTCCCAAAGACTAAAAAAAAAAGCTTGCCTTTTTGCAAAATCAAATCGATGAGTGATCATGTTAGGCTAGTTGTTGTCCTCGATCTAACTCTGACTGTGATTTTGTCCCTGACTTTTTCGGCTTGTGTTTTTGTTTTAACTTTGATAGTTGTTTTTTTAGTCTGATAAGTAGTAGTTCTAGTATATTGAGTTGGTCCACCTTTCTTCTCGAATCCTGGAGCCGGTTTAGATGAACCATTCAGTTGATGAGAGTTCTCAACAACATCTTTGTTGCCATAATTGAATCTTGGATGGTCTGGCCATTTCAAATTAGCATAAGAGACTTTTTTTATCTTTTCTTCACTTTTACTTTCTTCCCTCTCTTTCGGCCGTGTATAGATACAATTACCGACTCCATGGCCTCCTTCTCCACATGTGACACACTTTATGACTTTCTCAATGTGTTTCATGCCTTTGCCTCTAGTATCTTTTAGTTGTTTGACTTCTATGGAAATATTCTGAATTTGGGTTGTAATGGTTTCTAGAGCCTTGGCTTCAATTGACGGTCCTTCAAAGCCATCCTTCTTGGTGAAACTCTATCACTTATATCATACTCCATGTCTTCTTGTAATGCAACCATGTTGTCGATGATTTTCATAGTTCTGTTCAACTTCTTCCCTAGGAAATCACTTCCGGCGAATGCATTCAGCGAAGTCCTCTCTGTGGGAGTTAGCCCATTATAAAATGTTGTAACTAGAAACCCCTTACGGTGGTTATGGTGAGGAAAATCACTTTGATATTCTTGATACTGTTCCCAAGCTTCATGAAGATTTTCTCTGAGTTTTGCGAGAAGGAAGTAATCTTTTGCATATTTCAAATAGTCTTCTCAGTGGGGTAGAATTCAGTGACAAAAGCATCAGCAAGGGGCCTCCATCCATCTATGGATTAATGGGTTAGATTAAGATACCAGGACAAAGTTTTATCTTCAAGAGAGAAATTGAATCCCTTGCAATATATGACTTCTTGAGGCACTCCCCTCATCTTGATGGTGTCACATATATTTTTTGAAGGATCAAGATAATGGTAAGGATTGTCGTTCTTTGAATTTCCTTAGAAAGGCTTGTTCTAGATCATCGAGATCATGACAGGTTTCAACTCAAAAGTATCTGCATCAAATCTTGGGATAACGATCAGGCATCTTGGTTCGTTGGCCCTAGTTGTGGTTAGATCTCTAAGAGTCTTTTCTTCCTCATCATCTTCACCTTCACTGTCTTGGTCATCACGTTCACATTCTCAATCATGTCCACATTCATGGTGATTCCTTATTGTCTTCTGTTGCGGGGATGACAGTGCTCATGATGGTGTTGTTCCTCTCCATGTTGCTCTTCCTCATGGTGGTGCCCGTCTGAGTGACGTTCTTCCTCTTCAGTTTATGGAGGTTGATGATTATGTTGGACTCTTGCATTCTGATCCTCCCCAGTAAGGCTACCATCTCTACGAAGCAGCATGGTGTCATGAAGAGAGGGTGAAGTGTTTATTAAATTTTCTTCCCTTTGGGCTATCAAAATATATCACATAGTCAAGTTAGAGAATTGGACGTGTTAAACGAAATATTCTAAGTAATCAAAATGTAACAGATTTAGGACTTTTGTGCAGTCAAGATTATAGCTTATCTTGAGGCACGGATGAACAGTGAGTAGATTCATGTTCTTAACAGTACCATTTTGCCTTGTCCCCAGCAACGGCGTCAAAAAGTTGACCGACAAAAATCTCACATCCAAAATGGAGCAGATCTAGAGAGTCAGACTCTTAGATTTATAATCCTATACTTAGGCCCCCGCAACTATTATACGGGGTGTGCTATAGAAGATCGAGGTCGAACCACATGGATAAGGTTGGTAAGTGCTAAGAACGTAGATCCGCATACTCAGATATACCAAATAAAAACATCGGGCAAGATGGTGTTCCCTAAGAAGCGATGCTACTCTAAACAAAGCAATAGTAGACAAGAAAAGATAACAAAGCAAGAGAACAAAAATCTAACAAGAAAGACGTAACCAAAATATAGATGGGAACTTGGATCGGGTTTCACCTACTAAGACTTCTCATCTATAGGAAATACTCACACCCTTTTGTATACCCTTAGCAAGATTACAATAAATCATCGTATATGTGTACTCCCTCCCCTCTCGAGTTTAGGATAGATCTAGATTATAAGGTTGTCTCTCTCTCTCGATGGAAAAAAACAATTGCCAATCAAACCATACGACCATAAGCTTCAGTTTTCCAACATTTTCATGTATTCATACTACTCCATAACACTTATATAAGGTTAGTGTCACACTTTCGAGGCACGAACAATCAAACATCATAAGATGGTAGCTAAACATACAAGTGAAGATTTCAAGAACAAGAGTTGGAGATAACTATTTCTAAGGACATATATATACAAAAAGATGCAAATATATACATGTTGGGAGGTCCTTAGTGACTACTCAAAACCCAAGTTAGGTGTTTAGCCACACCTGTTAACGGGAATAATAACGACTTTTGTGGGGATACATCAACAATAATGAAGAGGGGAAGATATAGTGTGGGGAAGGTAATAGATCTGAAGAAAGAAGGAGGTGATACACCAACAATACTTCTTCAAATCTAGATCTAGTGCAGAAGTGGAAGATGGAAACTCATTCTCTTGAAGAAGAGGATGGTAGGGCTTCTCTCTCCTCCAAATTTCATCTTCGGAAATCCAAGGTCTCAGGAGATGGATGAGGATGACTCTAGAATTTGGCAACAATTCATTTCTCTTAATGATCTGATGCTTTGGTGTGAGGGATCGGGGGCCTATTTATAGGTGCAGCCCACCAACTTAAGTTAGTGTTGCGGTCGCAACACTTGTCTTGACCGCTACCAGGGTTGTGGTTGTGACAGGGTAGTTGCATTCTGCCCTGGTGTTGTGGATGCTACCTGGTGTCGGTCGCAACACTGCTTTTATCGTGATGACTTCATCTTCCTCTTCTGTCAGGATCGTGGAAGTTGTCATGGCCGCAACAGTGGTTGTGGTCACAAAGATTGACGTTGCAGTTGAGACCTCAGTAGAGGATAGGTCATCAATGCTTAGTCGTGTCGAGTTGCAACACTGATGATCTGTGTCTTGACTATGACACAGTCTCGGCCCAAACACTCTTCTACATGAATTTTGTTGTGGTCGTGATGTAGATTGTATTGGTAGCGATCTGCATGGACAAATTAAATACATTAAGTCATGTCCAAATTATGCCTAAGGATATCAAAATAGATAGAAAATTTCATAAAAAGGATGTCCCTATGGGCATAAGACAAGTGCTGCAAGTTCATCAAATAAGATGTTATCACAAAGTTGTACGCTTCCTTAAATATTCCTATTGCATCTGAGGCCTAAACAATGGTCTATATATCTTAGACACCAAAGGACGATATTTTTCAAGTGTGATTCATTGTATGGAGCTTGGAAATACATGGGTTATGTTACCATCAACCTCTCAATTTATAGAATGCATCATGCATCATGCATATCTAATGGTACTTAGGAATTCTTATACTGGAAATACTAGATACATGAATAATTATGGAAATAATTGACCTAAAAGTGGTCAGTACATTGATTTCATCATCTATTGCACAAAGAAATAGATGATTTAAAAATGATAAAAGGAAAATGTCTATATCATGAAAGCTAGAAAATGATGGGTATGTTGTCAGCTTCACCAGATTAAGCCAGTGACAAGGCACTATAGCGATTATTTGTGTGGACGGTGTCAAGAGGAGGCTAGAGGCGGGGATGAAGAATAAACAATTCATGTGGAGCAGTCCAACGACAGTCGACAAAGTGGAAGAAGCACCGACTATATGGTCGATGGAAAGGAAGAAGAACATGAGTCTAGGGATGACAATGGTGGGTTAGAGGAACACAAGATTAGTGGATGATCAAAGGTGGAAAGAAGGATAATGCATCCAAATCAATAGTGGGGTCGAGGCAAAGTAGACTACGGGATGTCCGATGACTGGGTGGGAGCAAATGAGGAACTAGTTCATGCACATTTTTCCTTATTGGTGGGTTGGGTTCTTTTTTAATTGGTGAGACTAGGAGAAAGAGTTTGAGAGCTAGAGAGTATTTTCCTGGATGGAGGAAATTGAAATAAAATATAAATAAGGAAATCCTCCTAATAATTTTTGAAGCCATAGTCATTAGAAAAATTATTTTGGTGGAATACTACTTTTATTAATAGTGACAAATTAATTCATGTTTTGGTTGAAGGATTTGTTTCTATTTATAAAGGTATGGCCTTCACAATTAGTTGGAACTTATGAATAAATTATAGCCGACAAATTTATCCTTGTTGAATTCTTGGTTATTTATAATGTCCAAAGTTGTCACATAAAGCCTTCCAGAGTTCAAAGTAATCTGGATCTTATGGTAGATATCGTAGTGTTCATCGGAAAGGATGGAAAGAACCATGTTGTAACACAAGTAGTTAGTTTTATTTGATATAAGAGTGGGGATATGATTTGTAACTAGAGGCAGAGGTAGTACATAATCAGAATCAGTGAAAATGTTAATGGATTGTGGTCGAGGAACAATAAAAATCCAAATTTCTAGTAGTAAGATGGAAATAACAAGACCAGGAGAGGTCAATCAAAACTGCATTTTCAGTTATCATGAATGAAATGTAATCTAGAAAGTGATTCGGTCGAAAAGAAGCATGATTAACAAGTGAGAGTATTATTTTTGAGTCAATATCAAGCAAATAGGAACAACAAAGAAAAAAAATCTAATTAAAGAATGTATACATTTATCTAATAATTCTTATATATAGGCCAATAATTAATTAGATTCTAGGCACACAATTATAAAGAAACAATGATAATATAAGATTTAAGACATAGGTGAAAAGTTTGGATATGCTAATTCTAGAGTCTAGAAGTGAAAGCATGTGGAACACTATCTTCAAGATAGATTTTGTGGTTCTTAGAATAAGCTTTTTGGAGGTCTAAATTCAACATCACCCATCCCAACTCGGTTGTGGCTGCTCCGACAAATGAGAGAATCATGTTGAACTCATTCTGGGCCCAATGAGTTGTAGAAGAAAGAGGCATCATGAAATATTTCCGACGCAATATCAACAACAACAAACTGGAGAGGAAAGTAATGTGGGTGGAAGAGAAAAAGTTGAAGCACTTGGTTTTTTTTCTGTGTATTTCTTAAGGAGGAAACATCTCCTTATAAAGAGAAAGAGTGTTGTGGGAACGCATCATGGTAACAGCACACACGTTGTGATATGCAGTGTTCAATCTTCTCCAAAAGACTATGTGTGTCTGTAACATCATGTTAAGGAGTAGTTTTAGAGCATAATTAAGAATTAGGTTAATTTTGTTGACGTTGTGCTTACTGTGACTCCATATATTGCAAGACAATAAAAATATTATTCATAATCAAGAAACGATTACAAGCAAATGTCCAATAATAAGGGCGGCATCAGGATTTTATGTGAGGGGGCCAAACATTATGAGTGAAAAAAATAAAATGTAATGTATACAAATATGAACATGTACATTCTTATTTAAGTAGATGACAATTACATTTCAAGATAAGTAGACAACAATATGTCCAGTTGTAGCTTTTTGTGATGCTAGAGATGGCTTAAAAACCCACAAAGACAATTTTAGTATTGGTCTCTTATCTAATACTTGCTAGTATAAGGTTGTTGAGTGCCACATATAAGTCAAAAGAACTATATCAAATGTCAATGTCAGAAAGCACTCGTTGTGGTAGATTCTACATTGGAGAAAGTACGTATGTAACATCCTAAAAGGAAAGAATCAAGAACAAGATATGTCGATGTGGCTTTGCCTCTGGGCATTGAATGATATATGATGTTGTCGTGTCACAGACCAATTTTCAACAAATACTGACTGACTGAGATGGCAAGAATGTATTTCCAGCGACCGCAGTGTCAGTATTTTAGAATTATGCCGACACGAGTGCACTGGAGTTGCTAAAATCTGAAGAAACGATGCAACCTAGACAATCAATTGGGAGACGTGTGTTCCGTATTGTGGTATGTGGGATATTTGGTTAGATATAATATGATATTTATGATGGTGGGTAGTTTCCGTATATGAATATAAAAGGACTAGGAGTTTGACTGGGAATAGAATTTATGCATTCAATAAAAGAAAAAATCAAAAAGTTTCTAGAAAAAGATCATTATTTAGTATACTTTGTTAGGAAGCAAAAAAATTGATATGTGAAGACCGTTTCTATATTAAATAAAATTAATTAAAAGTTTCTGTATTAAATCAAATTAATTACAAAGTTAACGTTTACGAATTACTAACCTTGAAAAGTGCCCCCCCCTTCTTCTACGGCCTTTGTCCAATAACATGATAAATCTCTGACTCTGGTCGGGTAGTGGCACCCAGGCTTGAGTGTGTTTCTTTAATTCTATAAGGCTTATAGCACAAATAAGTTCAATTAGTCATAAACTCCTATATCCCTTAGAGTCCAACTTTGACCTAGGAAACTCTCCTACTAATAAGAACAATTCTCACTTTAAAAGTGAACAATATGGAACTAAAACTGATGAGAGAGAGAAAAAAAATCAAAAGTCATTTTTTTTACCAAAAGAATACAACAATGACGCTCAACTGTGTCAAAAACTACAACTATTGTTCGTACAAACTAGGCACATGCTGACATGTGTGTCATAGGCGGATAGCCAGTTGGTGGTGGTGTTGTCACGTTGAAGCAGTTGGCATGAGCCACGTCTAGGCCTTAGGGGCTGTTTGGCTCATGTCTTGTAATGTACCCATAGTCATATCTATACTATATATGAAAGTCTGTTCGGGGGTGTCGCTGAAATTTTTGCCATCATTTTTCAGAAATACACACTGGTCCCTAGCACACCGATTCTCTGACTGGTCCCTAGCACACCGATTCTCAGAAAATTTGTTTTGATTTCTGCAAATTTCACAATGATATTTCCGTCTTCGTCCACCGACTTGAGTTCTTTACAACTCGCATTACGACTCTTCCGTTTTGCCCACCGACTTCCTGTGCTAGGGTTTCTGTGCGGGCGGCCTTGCTGGTGCAGTAGCAGGAAGAACAGAGCTGACCGGTGGTGCTTCGTCACTTATGCAGCAGATATCATTTCTAGATTGAGAAGATCAACGCCATCACAAGCCCCGAGCAGGTTAGTAACACGATTTGTTCCCATTGTTGTTACCGCTGCCACCAAATTTGGTACTGGATTTGAGGCGGGATATTGGGTTTCTTCCATTTCTGGTGATTTGTTCCTGCTCGGTCTTCTCTTCTTTCCCTCTCTTTGTGTGACACCTATTTCTCTTCTCGATCCTCCTCTCGCCACTGGTTTCCTCTGGTTTCTCTGCTCACGATTAGCTATCTTGACTCAGACGTCATCTGCACAGCGAGGTGGTCCTTGCTTTTCTCTTTTTGCCTCCTCCGTTCACTGCTGGTAACAATAGAACCCACTATTTTCCTCTTCGACTGTTCCTCTTCGGCTGTTCGTCTTCGTCAGGTCCCCAGTGATTCTTCTTCCTTTACCCTCTTTGCGTGGAAACTCAGATATGTCATCTTCTTCCTTTACCCTCTTCATCACCTTCGTTTATTCATCTTCGGAAGCAAGCAATTAGAACTCTGATTCTACCTTGTATTCCTGTGCAAGGCATGACATTAAAAACTCTAATTCTGGCCTCGTATTTTTTAGTGTCTCATTCTTGCTAGCCTAGATTTTCAGTTTGGGTGTGCAGCGATTGTACTATCCTTGATACGTTTATGTGAACTGCAGGTGGAGGTCGAGGACCTTGGTAATCTGGTTTCTTTGTACGCTCAGTGGCACAAGCTTCTGATCCCTTATTACTCATTCAACCAGGTATGTATCATCACGCCTCAATAGAACCAACGTTACTTCCTTGACTACTTGGAAAGATCCTCCAAAGTTAGCATTGGCATCTAAAAATGTCTAGCGTTGTACTTTACATACGCCTAGGAAATTGATCTGATCTCTATCTTATTTGGTCAACTATAACATGTACACCAGTAATGTTGATCTATTAGAAACACACTAAACTCATACTATTGTTCTATTAAATTCTATTCGGATGCGTAGTGTAAGGTCTATTCAGTTGTTTGAAAAGTGATCTATGTGTTAGATATAATATGTATACGACAGCCGTATCCCTGACCGCATAGAAAAAAAGACTAAAAATGCAAACTTTCCCAACTTGAAGGGTCAATCCAGTTCTTGACTATTCACTGTCGTCATTCTGTGCCAGTCATAGGGTTTGGAACTGGAGGAGGACCGTGGTTCAGAATGCGACTAGAACGGCGTGAGAGCTTCGGGTGGTAGCATCTCCAAGTTAATCATTTTTCATTTTACCTGATTCTTCAGTTCTTCTAAGAAATTCTCTACTGCCTTTGTGGGTGATTGCTCATAGGATTTGATACCGGTGGAGAATGCCAGTTCGGAAGGTGATCGGAACGGCTACAAATAGGGCTTTTTGGTGGTAGCATAACGAGGTACTAATTCTTCTGCAAATAGGGCTTTTGTATGTATGCTGACTAAAAGGAATTTACTTATCATACCGACAATATTAACTTTTTGTGAAGTAAGGGAGTAAATTCAATCTGGTACGCATTTTATATTTGTATTATTGGAAATAATTGCATACAGTTTATAATACGTATTTAAGTTCAGTTAAAACCTCAATAAATTAGCATCCAATAAGAAATTGTTTTTTCGGACCCCAAATTTTAATACATTCATGCATCTTATTCAAAGAAGTACTTTAACATTCCATTATTACTTATATTTATAGATTGTTGCTAACTAATTTAATAGTTTTCATATCTTCTAATTTTGCTTCCACCCATCTACCTCATACAAAAACGAACTACCTTTTAATTTAAGCACGCCGCTACATTTTGAGCTTCAAGAAGCAGTAAAAAGCAATCTCACAACTGACATGAAAGTCCATGTACAAATCACAACCCACCTTTGTTCAAAGATCTAGATACTTATGTGCTCATAACTTAGACACTTCTATTTAAAAGCAGTAATATAATATTTATAATTGTTAACTCCTTTGTTTAGGTATTAACCAAAGCACTTTGTGATGAAGAAAAAATAATTAGTAGTTTATTGTGGCTTCTATCATCCCTTTTTAAATCCCTTGCAAGTCCATCTCCCTATCTCCATCTTTCCTTATCATTAGCAATTGTGCCACATGTAAGTAACTATCTCAAAACTGACATACCACTCTTACATGACAATATAAACACCATGTTTGCCTTCATTTACTATAGGGTATAGCTTCTAAGTATATTTCTGTCCTCTTTCAATACCAAGTTTACATGCACACTCAAAATTGTCTTGAGGACCTAAGATAATCCGGAACATCTTCTGTTCATCCATTTCTCCAACTGATCATGCCTAAAATTCTTCACATTCATGCATATTTAAAATTGTCTTGGGGACCTAAAATAATCCAAAATATCTTCTGTTAATCCATTTCTCCAACTAATCAGATTTGAAATTCCTCAGATTCAGCCTTGGTCAAACATATATCATGTACGCTTTGACATTATCCATCCTACATATTCATGGCAGTTCGTTAGCTATTTATTTAACTGACATAAATATGTCATTTAAGTATGTTAAAGCTTCTTGTTACAATTCCAATTATCAAATCCAATCCAACTTCATTTCACAGGATCGAAAACCTGATCTGACTTAAGTCATATTGTTTTCCTTACTATAAAATCATGACTTTGGTGATTTAAGTTTGCAATTTTTAAAAATGAGAATGGCATAACCTTAAAGAATTGTATAAATTTTTGTTTTTTGTTTCAATTGATGATAACATTTAAATGGTTAGGTGACAAGATAATGATTGATAACATTTAAGTAGTTAGATGACAGACTAATGATCGACTGATACTATCATATTGAAGATTACTACCAAGGAGTATTATACTTTTCCCTAATTTGAATATTATAGTACAAACACTTTTGAAGCATAAAGTAAAATGTGTCATTGCTCCCCTAAGGACTTTACACTTTTCATGTATACATACAGGTCCTACATTCATGTATCAAATAAAAAGAGTATGATTACCAATTGTACTACCCACAACCATTACGCATTGCAACAACCTTTGAACATGACTACATGATCACCACCTTAGGTCCTATCCTTTATATTCTGGTTATCAATAGGTTCAAAAAGAAGGCACCTATTTGTTGTAATCAACTCCACTTGTGAGTATCTGATAAGTACCATCAAAATCTTTGCTAATGAAACCTTTAAAACTTTTTGTCTTTTCCTGTATGGAAATTTTTGGATCCTCTTTATGGATACAATCAATTATAAGTGTCTAATATAAGATCATCATCATCATCATATAAGCCTAAGTCATAATTATGTTGAAGTCAACTACATGAATCCTTCATTTCCATTCAGCTCTATCATGGGTCATATTCTGATCAAAATGTAAGATTCAAAATCTTTGTTTATAAGATCTTCCCATGTTAATTTAGGAAATCATAGAGATAATTTATAAAATTCAAGTAATATGCTCCAGACATGATAAAGAAGAAAGTTGCACCACAATTCTTTTTACATCCTTGCATCAAGCCATGTAATGTTTAATCATGCAACTTCATGACTTCATAGTTACTACATAGATACAAATCCATCCCTTTAAAGATGTGGCACTTATGCATTTCGATTTTAAAATATGGCAAGATTACAAGCTATAAAGGATATTTAAAGAAATGGAGAGGCCTAGAAAATTAGGTAAATAATATATTCTCCTAAAAGAAGAAATCCTCGAAATTTAAGATAAGTAATACATTCCTACAAAACAATGAAGGGTTGCTACAAGCTTGAACCCTTCATGAAAGATGTGGAACTTGTGCATATCGATTCAACATTACAAGCTATGAAGGGGGTATTTAAGGAAATGAAGAGGCCTAGACAATTCAGGTAACTAATACATCCTCATGACTTATAAAAGTACATAGTAAAGTAAATATCCTACAATTTTAAGATAAGTAATACAGTCCTATACAACAATGATGGGTTGCTACTCGGTTGATCCCTTCGATTACAATTGACTTTCTGTGTCAGTAAGGCTTTGAGCTTTGTTGGATGTTACCCATGATTCTAATTATCTTCCTGAATTTCAAGGTGCTGAAAACCTATATATTTAGTTTGACAATGTGTTATCATGCTTATGATGTAAATTCAAATATTCCAATATGGATGATAGTCCATAACATATGAATAATTTATGCAATAAAATATTAAAATGATTGTATAGGCAGCCACTGGACCACAAGTATGATTTCATGCTACCAATTTGAATGTAGTGATTATATTTTCATTCAACATTGCAGCCAAGACAGATGTTCATGTTATGCTAATTATTCTTATGAGGATAGGCAAGCTCATGCTTTATCCAAAGAATTTCGAAGCATCATCAATCGTCTAAATGACAAAAGGTAAACAGCATGCACAGAGAAAACTACCCAGCGCAATTAAATTAATTGTCAAGATGTATATTATTTTACAGTAAGTAAGATATATAATAGCCATACAATAAAGAGACTTTCTGATTACTGACAACTTATAGTTGAACACTTCAAAACATATTCCTAACCATTGAAAGACCATGTTATTCCAATCTTCAATTATATCTCATATCATTAAAACCAACATTTATTCCTTCTATATTATTGTCTACGAGAAAGAGGTCAACTTAACTTGGATCATTCTCCATTTTTAAGTCAAAGGCATGACTCCATTTTGACAAGTTAATATAGAACAGTCAAGATTCTTACTGAAAGGAACCTACTAATCATGCCGACCATCTTAACTTTTTGTGAAGCAAGGGAGTAAATTCTATCTGATACACATTTTCTCTATGTATAATTGCAAACAGCAGCATATAGTTTATAATATATTTTTAAATTCAGTAAAACCCTCAACGAGTTAGCATCCAAAATCCTTTCTGTGATACAGATTTGTTATTCCATTTCCTATTATTTTTCTTATCGCTGGTCTGCTTAACTTCTTCTATATGGAGAATGCCATTTTGGTCATATAAAGCGAGCTCATGTGTACAAGATTACCTTTAGGTATTCTTTATAATTTTGAAAACTAATTTCACTTATTACAGTCATTAAAACCAACACTTATTCCTTCTATATTATTGTTTAAGACAAAGAAGTCAACTTCACTTAGATGATTCTCAATTTTTAGATCAAAGGCATGTCTTCATTTTGACAAATTAATGTAGAACAGTCAAGCTGCTTACTGAGAGGAGCCTACTAATCATGCCGACCATCTTAACATTTTCTGAAGCAAAGGAATAAATTATATCTGGTACGCATTTTCTCTTTGCATAATTGAAAACAGTACCATATAGTTTATAATATGTTTTTAAATTCAGTTAAAACTTCAACAAACTAACATCCAAAATGCTTACTGTGATACACATTTATTATTCCATGTCCTATTATTGTTATCGTTGGTCTTCTTACTGTGATACACATTTGAAAATTAGTTTTTAAACTTGACAAAATTTACTAAATTTTAAGGATCTGGTCACTATAAACTGCTTAAATATTACCTTTATCCTTTACATCGTCATGCTTGCACTGCCAAATACATATATCTTCTTTACCTTGAGATACCAAGGTGCTGGATGTTGGATTTTAAAGGGGTTAGCTCAAGACATCTACATTTTAAAGAATTGTTTACTTTTACGTAAATAAGATTCATGAAAACCAACCATTAATGTGTTGTCTGCTTTTGTTGGCAAGTACATAATTGATAGATTTATGAAAATAAATTACCTGTGGACCTGAAATTTGAAAGAACTATTGATTATTTAAAGCTTAAGCAGTTACATTCAGTAAGTTTTGCTTTTATTTTTCCGTTTGAAAATACTATAAATTTTTTCACCAACTTTTGTTGGTAGTTCTACTATATTTCAGCAAGGTGTTATGTATATTTTTTCCATATGACAGATTTTTTGGGTCATAAATAGCTCAATTCGGACCCATATCTTTACACCAATAGGTTAATGACTTTTAGGTTCTATTGATTTACTACTTCTTCCAATATAATAGGCTGCTACAGAATTTCAGTTTTTGTGACTTTTCCAGTTGATTTCACTGATGTTTTACTGTTTTAAAATGCTATAATTTTTTTTACTAAGCTTTTCTGGTATTTTTGATGTAATTCAGCAAGGATTTATGTCCATTTTGTTCCTGTCACAAAGATCTTACAGCCATAATTATCTCAATTTGGACCTACTACTACTTACTAAACTGACAAATAAACAAAGTGTGCCCGTAAAGAGCTATTTTAAATGTTAAGCCATCAATTCATTTTAATATGGTTATTTCTTTAGATATCTATGAATTCTTCCCATACCTATAAGCTACACAGTGTGCATTCATTAACCACTGATTACTATTATCATGTTACTTCAAGTTATACAATCTCATGCAGGAGTAAAGATTTTTGACAAGATAATCCTTAAAAGACTATGAACCTTGGAAGTAACAAGCTCAGCAAAGATCCACGACAAAGAAAGTATGCATCTTCATCAGCACAAATCGATCTTCCTTGAAAGCACCTTCGTAAAGATGAAACTGTAGCAGATGTAGATCTCTATCAACACTGACAAGTTAAACCATCAAACTCCGAAGGAATTCACCACAACTAATAGAATATATATTTCTAATATTATGAAATTGCCTATGTAAATCTATATATCAAATATTATAAACATGCCTATGTAAATCTAAATATCGACTGTTATGAACCTGCCTATGGAACTTATCTCTATTTTCTATGTTCCTTGATATATCTGGTTCAATTTTGACTCTGTATAAATTTCTATAATCTTAGCAGCTATGCTTACAGTTATGACACCTTTCGACGTGTACGAAGTTCACAACTATATTGTAGCATCCATATAGCTTGGTAGCTATCCAAAATTTGCATGTCAATTTGCTTATATTGTTATGAGATTAAAGTATTTGGTGCTACAACTGAAAACTTTTTGAAATTACTTTCGTCAAGCATCTACGGCCCGTGCATAGCACGGTTTCTGCCTAGTATGAATGATTTCGCAATGTAGAAGTGAGAGGAGTGTAAAATGTGTAATCAAACAGTAAAGTTGGTAACAAGAACATGCAAAAAAGGAGTCGATTATAGAACTGGATGCGTCAGCAGTTTCCAGTTCCATCAAAGTTGGCTCTATTGTGAAATATCATATATTTACTAGCCCTTACAATGAACAACAAATATCCAATACCAGACCAATCTAACTTACATTTTACACTAAAAAGTACTGGTATTCAAGATTATCTGTGCCAAAACAAAAGGGTCCAAAAGATGAAGGTAGGCATGATCCGGCTTCGGATTCATAAATTGCCACTCGGACAAACTGTAGACAGTAGCGAGCACAACTTTTGCAGGGGATGGCCAGTGTCCGTTAGCTCGTAAATTCGTAGACCTCCTAAATAGTATTCGAAATTGCATTTCCATCTTTTGCACAAGTAAACCATACGTATGACCTGAATGTGACACCCGTTTCCCCTTTTCTGGTCGTAGATATTCACGTCCCGGATCACAAGTGCGGCTACGAACTGCTGTCTTAAATTCCCGTCTTCATAGGAACAATTGTCACTTGCAGAGTGCCTGTTAACTGTCCGACCACAGGAGTCCATGCGATATGAGTAATACACGTGCTCAGTTACAGTTGAAAATAGTAATATCCACAGAAACCGTATTCTCTTTAGCTTTATTTCCCCACAAACCGTAACCATTTATATTTACTAATAATATCGACATCACGATGGGCTATATGTGTTCTTGTGGTAATTTTGAGGTTTCCACT